>VZSR01003803.1:36400334-36417834 GCA_013398615.1 Brachypodius melanocephalos
TCACAACAAGGTCCCACCCCATCACCCCAGCCTAGGAGCAGGATATGCCAGAGAGCAGTAATTTTTACAGTGTAGGGGGTAGGACTGGAACTAATGTGATGCAAAACTCACAAAATCTGTATAGTGTTCCAGGGGTTTCATTTTAGAGATCTTCACCAGAGGATGTGCTTTTGTGTAATTTTGCCACATCGCTTGCTTTAGGCTATCCTCTCTCTGCAGAACAAAGGCAGATAGATGTTTAGAAAAGCTGCATCTAAACTTGTCAATGTGTTTCCACTGTGGGCAATGAAAAGAAAAAGGTCTTTCCTGGCATAGTTTAGATTAATTGTGTGAAACTGCCTTAAAAATACTTTTTCTCTGACTGAAAGTGCATAGTAGAATTAGGTCAGCTGTGGTAGACACATACATCTGAAGTTAGGTGAGACAGCTCTCATATATGCTGAAAAACTAGGCACAATTTAGTCATATGTAGCACAAAACAGTATGACAGATAAAAGGGTCTCTTCACAGATTACCAGGGATGTGAATTCCCCCAAACTAGCCTCAAGGTGGCTTCAACCATTTATTTCCTCAAACAAAACATCTGATTTAATGACTTAGAAGGCTGGCTTCAAATGCTGTTGGCATAAAAATCATGTAGTCCTGTAACTCCTAAAGATTTACTGCAAGTAAACAGAGCCAAACTCTATCATTCTCACACCATTAGTTGTCCTTAGGGGAATCATAAAGCTTGCTACCTTTATACCTGGAGCTGACAAGTGAAATAGAAGCTGAAGTGCAGTTAGAATATAGAGCTGAGGCCACTTAATTCCTCTTTCATACACCTTTCCTCACTACCCATGGCCAGATACTTTCCCTTGTGTTAGTTCTGGTGTTTTCAGAACACCACGATGAACTGATCCATTTCTTGAAATCCAAAGATAGCCCATTTTCGTAGTCTTTCCTGCCCTTACATTCTGTAGTAAAAATATAATAAAATTTTAAAAAATTAAAAAATTATTTCTTCTACATGACCTCAGTGAACACTGGAGCTAGTATAGGTCTCAGGGCAAGATTTTCTGACTGCAAATAAGGGAAGAAAGAAGAGGCAGCTAAAAAACAGGGGCAAGGTTACTTGTTCAGTAGACTCAGGCACACTTTTCACTTGTATCCCAGGACAGCAAAAACCTCTGCTGGCTTTAGCAATCTCCTAAGCTAGCAGTGCCACTAGAGAAACTACTCTCTGTAATGGAAGTACTTTATTGGAGTTTTCAACTATATGGAGTGCTGGTGATGATTTTCCAAGGCTGCTTCATTTATATAATGACTCAGGAAGGCTCCTTATCACCTCCTGAAAACTGATACTTAGCACAGAGATGTGGCTTTATATATATCTACAAACATTAAAGTACAGAAATTTTCTCACTGTCTTGGTCCTGACTAGAAAAGTTCTTATCCTTGGTAATGGATATTCACAACTGAGTTGAGCAGTATTTTCCTCACTCTCCATAGACTAACAAATAAATCAGCAGTTTCTTTGGAGGAAGTCTTGTGCTGAACACTTAATCTGGCTTACCATATGGCTGCACAAATAATTGTGAGAGATAACGAGATATGGGAAAGAACTACTTCAAAGGGTAACATCCCTCCAACCTAACTACAGCTTTGGGCACCTTCTCTACTCAGAAGCAAGAGCTGCTTGTCCAGGTTGTCTGTATAACATTGGGAGGTCAGTGAAACATAGAAACCAGTAAAATGAGTAAGGAAGTGTCTCATTCTAGGCCTGAGGCCAGAATCCTCAATCCATTTAGCATTCATAGTTAAAATCCATTTTAGACTTGGAGGTTAAAACCATTTCAGTCACTTAAAACCCAAAACTGAGAAAGACCACAGAATTATATGCAATCAGACAATGAGCTGAATGTTGTGAAGCTGGGATAGAAACCCCCAGACTCAGTGTGGTTATTATTGACTCTGTCCTATACCAAGGTCAAATTCAGGGAGAGGTGTGTGGCCAGGACCTACAGGCACGACAGAGAAGACTATTCAGAGAGAACTCCTTAACTATAGCAAAGTTTCACACAGCTCAGTCATATCAAGACTTAGGGATGCTTTGGTCTGCTGAATGCTCCTTGAGTGCTCACACAGTCAGGAACAACTCAGAGAACCACATGGCACCCAAAGCACCCAAAGCTATGTACCAGATTATAGGCTTCTTTGTAATGAAGGTGTACCTTGGTATATCTACATTCAAAATAGTAGGTTCCTAATATTCCTCATTTCTCTTCACTGACCATGCAGTCTATGGCAGTGTAGATGTTTACACCATGTCAGATGTAGACATTTAGGGAATGGAATTTTCCCCTCTAATTTTTGGGACCATTTTAATATAAAACCTCCTTTTAGAAAACAGGCATCTTGTTTCTACTTCTTTTCTTGTTACATAAATTCCCTCCTTTCCTGTGAAGTGGTGCCTTAGAGGTTCTGGCCTGGATAGTCAATGGACCGGGTCAGATATTGGCATCACAGGAAACAGCGAAATATAATGATGTTTATAGATGTGTGCTTACCTAGATGTGTTTTCTATCTGTGTGCTTATTCATTGTGCTCATTCCCTCGTGTCACAAAACAGTAATTATTTTCCCAGGGTTCTTGTAGTATGTTGCCAGCCCCTCTTCCTCTCACAAACAAGGTGAAGAACCTCATGGGTCACCATATGACAGGGAAATCACTCACAAATTGTGCTGGTTTTAGCTGCTGTGTAGTTAAGTTTTTCATAGTGATTGTATTTTGGACTTGTGCTGAACATACAGATGAACATTTAGGCTTTTGTTTTTACTGAGCAGGGCTTACAGAGAAACAAGGTGTTTTCTGCTTTTCCTACTGTTATGCTGATGAGGGAGCTGGGGGTGCATGGGAGGTTGGGAGGACACACAGCTGGGACAGGCAGACTGACCAAGAGGATATTCCAGACTGTATGGCATCATGGTCAGGATACAAAGCTGGGAGGAAGAAGGAGTAAAGTGGGATGTTTGGAGTGATGGTGCTTGTCTTTCTAAGTAACTGATACGTGTGATGGGGCTCTGTTCTCCTGGAGATGGCTGAACACCTTCCTGCCCATAAGAAGCAGTGAATTAATGTCTTGTTTTGCTTTGCTTGTGTGCATAGATTTTGCTTTTCCTGTTAAACTATTTTTATCTCAGCCTATGGGTTTTCCAGCTTGTACCCTTCCAATTCTTTCCCCAGTCCTACCGGTGGAGGGAGTGAGAGAGCATCTGTATGGGGCTTGGTTGATGACTAGGGTTAAAGCACACCACCAATTACCATAATTAACAAAGCAGATTCAGCTTGGGGAAATGAATTTAATTTAATGCTAACTACAATAGATTTGGATAGTGAGAAATTGAAGCAAAATTTAAAAAATACTTACCTAACTTCTCAAATCCTCTACCAGCTTCTCCCCTCTCTCCCTCCTGTGCCTGTCCTGCCCCAAGCAGCACAGAGGAATGGTGGATTGGGGTTGTGGTAAGTCCATAACAGTTTCTTTTTACCTTTTTTTTTCCTGCTCACACTTTTCTCTTACTGCAGTGTATATGCTTTATACTGTCCTTCAAGGATCAATTCATCATGGGCTCATCTCTATTGTCCACAGATCCTTCAGGACCAGTTTCCACCTGAGGTCCTCCATGTGGGGTCCTGCAGTATATCTGCTCTAGTGTTGTCCTGTGTAGACTGCAGAGAGACAACTTTCTTTTCACCGTGGTCTTCCTGGGCTGCATGGGAACATCTGCTCTGGCTCTTGGAACATATATTCTCCTTCCCCCTTCTCTCTCTTGGTGTTTTGATGGTTATTTCTCATATTTTTTTTCCACTTCCTTCCTGTGTCTCCAAATTGGTGTGCCCCATTTTTCCCTTTCTTAAATACATTTTTCCAGAGGCACCACCAATATGGCTGACAGGCTCAGCTGTGTCCCGTAGTGGGTCTTTTTTGGAGCCATCTGGAATGGAGCAAACTGTTCCCAGAACCAAGACATTGCATTCCTTAGAAGATACAGAGCTGAAGGCATCCAAAACAGATCAGAAAATCAGGTCAGCCGGTATGGAAGACAGAAGGTCATGTATGAAGTCCAGAGCATTTTATCATGCTTCCCAAAGACATTAATGCTTTCTGTGTGCATTTGTTAGTTAAATTTTATTGGGAGTACTTGAGCATGTTTGACACCTGACTGGTTGATTTAAGTCTCCCTCTCTCTTGTTAGTATTGCAAAGAGAGATAACACGACTAGAACAGATTTACTTAACTGAATTTTGGTGCAGTTCTATGGGTTAAGAAAAACATATGACTTTGAGACTTCAAACTCTTCTGCTTGACTTCAGTTGTTTTCAACTCCACTGTCAGACCTAGATTAGCTGTAAGAAGTCCATCCCTTAACAATTTGCCTGGTTCTGCAGTAAACTGTGTAATTATCATTGCTGTTTTTACTGTAGTCCAACTTTAACTTTCAGCTTACGACAAATGTACTCTTTTGTTGAATCTTTTATCTGCTAGTTTCCATGGAACTTCTTATATGCAAATAACCTTGTTTTCACCCTTACATAACCAAAGATGTAATTTATTCTACTTTGGAATATCCAGAATTTCAGCTATGAATCTCAATGTCTGATACTCTGTTTTTTATATCCTCTTGGTGACAACTTGGTGGTGATAATGAACCTTCCTGCTCTAGCAGTGACAGTGTTGCCATCCATCTTCTTTGTTGTGGCCTTTCACATTTTCAAAACTTCATAGTATGTATTAAACATAAACTGAATGGTCAGTTAATGGGAATGCTTTCATTTTGCCCAAGAGTTGCACTTTGGGCTCATATAAAAAAGACAATAGCTTTTAGGAGCAAGCTAATAGCTCTGGACAAAAACAGTTTGTTGGTTACCCAGACCCCTGGCTGCAAAGCATTTCATATATTGTGAAGGTTCATGACTTAACATGGCAACAGAATCAAGTTTTGTTTATTAAATACACCTAAAAGATTAAGCAATAAGTATTGGGAGTTAGGAGATTTATGAAAAAAACAATTATTGTATCAACAATTCTTTTGGAATTATGTTTTGAAGTACATTAATGAAATGAGGTTGATACTTTCATGTATAGACTTTGAGATTGAATTAATATCTGTAAAATTTAGCCAACTAGTCATATAAGCTTTAACTGGTACAAAACAGAAAGACAGGCAGTTTCAGGAGCTAATTAATACAGGAAAAAAAAAAAACCATTCAGCAGATTACTCACTTTCTGGAGTTATCTATCTTCAAAGACTGTAGAGAAAACTCAAGACACCTGATGTTTGTATGTTTGAAATCAATGTTTGTATGTTTGACTCTCACCCCTAGTGCCAAGACTAGACTGGGTAACCCAGGACTTAGGTATTGCAACATGTATCAGTGAAGCTGCAACTGAAAGGCAGTCATCAGAGATCACTCAGGTGCATAGATCAGAAGTTAAAAAAAAAAAGTTACTATAATATCATTATATAATCAAATGAAATAGAGTGGACAGGGTTCTCACAGGGTTTCCTTTGTTTGTTTGCTCTCCTATACCTGTTATCTTGTGGCAATCTTGTTATAACAGTAGATATCCCACAGTTAGCTCATCCATTGGGAGAATATCAAAGACTTGACACTATACTCCAACACTATTAGATTATTTATTCAAAGCTGAATTTCTCTATTACTGAATTCTAAATTTAAATGTATTGTTTTTTCTTCTGGCATGAAAACATTAGGCCTTATTCTCAACAGCTTTGGCAAGGAGAACAATGTTTTATAGTTTCAGACAAAGTGTAGCAATTACAGCAAGGTGCAGTCCTTCGAGATAAGCATTTGTAGCTGGTAGATTACCATGAAAGTAAGGGTATTTCAATGAAGCCCCTTCCCCTCCACACTCTGTCACTTTCCATTACTGACAATCCATTGGCATGGCATGCATGGACAAAATTCCCTGCACACTGAGAGCTTGGGGATCTCGTATCTGTTTGTTAAAGTAACAGTTGCATTTAATCAAAAGAAAAATCCATCCTCCATTAATAAATAATGTATACATCTAACATTATAGTCAAGCAAGAAAATACAAACAGTTCCAGTTTTTGAGTTCCAGTATTTGAGTGTGATGTTTGCCCTTTGTAAAAGTTATACTGCTGACTTATAAGGACATCACATTCATGATACATTCAGGGCTGTATGGAGTCTTGGGCTTCCATTATGGATTCGTATAGGATTCAGAGATAGAAAATGCCTCTTGAGCTTTAGGTTGGGATACAGGGCTTCAGCCAGGCAGGGTTGTGTTTAGCAATTACACAATGTTGACCACTAAACACATCTTCCTCAAAATGAATGGATGGGGGAAAAATAGGAGAAAGGTTTCCTGAAGTGTCTTTATTTCTTAAGGATTCAGATCATCTAATAATTCATCTAATGCAATCTAAACATTCTCACCCATATCCTATATTTTAAAAAAATTAAAAACTACAACATTTACAAAAATTTCAATCAGATTTCAACCCAAGCTATTGACATTTCTGTATAGAACACCATATGTTTACATCATGTTTTAACTGAGAAGGAGTTTAATTTACTGTTTTTTTTTTTTATCTCTTTAATAGATTTTGGGAATTTTTATATATTTCTAAGGATGCAGATAAAAGCTACTAAAATTTTCAAACTCATTCATTAATTGATGTTAGCAAAAGTTGGGTATTGAATTGAAAACCCTTTCTACATTTTTCAGCACTTAATACACACATTTAGAGGATGGGTCTTCTTTCATGAAATTAATTCATGTCTTTAAGCATCTTTGAACTCTATGGAAATGGCGCAGATGGTGTAAGTGTATCCAGGCTTTTATTATGAATGGAAAAATCAGAGAAATGTCTTATTCTTTGTTTGCTTGCTGAAAGACAGCTATTGCTATATGAGATTCCCTAGGCTACCCAAACATTATCAGATGACAGTGGAAACCCATTGACACCTTGGAGTCTAATCTTTGTTCTAGTGCATCTCCAAAGGTACATGGGGCAACAAAATGAACCTCTCTGGATGCAATTTCCTAATCTTAGAATTCACTTAAATTTAGGTGACTACAATGTAGGTACTGATCTATAATATAAGGTATCTAAGCTTCCTCTTAGTCAGAGGACATCTCTACAGGCTTCAGCTTTATCAACACAAATATGGAGTGTTGTTATATGTAGCTAGACACCATAATTTTGTTTTTACATTCTTTTTAAAATGTCATGAATCCCATGTAGAGATGGCTTGGATACTACAGACCACTTAATATTGCTATAGATGAATAATTCCACATCTCTTCAGTCTAGTCAAAGGGGTTTAGGGAGCTATTTCTAGCCTGAGACACCAAAATCTGGCCATCTGAATACCTAAAGTAGCCTGCATATATGACAGACAGCTACCTATGCTGAAGAAATCAAACATAAGAGCTAGATAAATCCCATACGGTGGTGATATTTTGATGAATATGAATGTGTCATATCAATTTAGATGTTTCGCCTTGCAATGACAGCTTCTGAAGGTACAAGATTCTGGTGTCTGAATGCACTGTACAGGCATCTGTAAGAGAACTCTCTGTATCCTATCCTATCCTATCCTATCCTATCCTATCCTATCCTTCATGTTTAGAAATTAGGCAAGACACAACGGCTGTAGAGATAATTTTTCTGCCTCTGCTTCAGGCCAAAGTCTTGTTTTCACTATGCCCTGAGCACTGCCATTTCCTCTTCTCATATTGATGGCACAATCCAGCCTTGCTGAGAATGAAGTTACAGAATTTGTCTTTTTTAGCTTGTCTCTGGCAACAGTCAAAAAGTTGCTTCAATCCACAATTTGACACAATAAGCAATGATAGCATTAACATTAAAAGAATAGTGAATACCATGTAATTGAAACTATGATTAGATTAAAATATCTGTTATTGAACACACGACTAAACTACTGCAATATTCCCGAAACGTTTGATTTTTTTAGTGAAAGTGTAGTCCCAGTAGAAATATTGGTGCTAATAAGATTTAAATTGATCAAATTCTAGCTTTAGGTACATTTCTCTTAAGTTTCACATGTGAGAGTAGTCATAGCCCTTTGGAAACTCTTACATACAGGTTAACCTTCCAAATACTTAAATTACTATTGCAATCCTTAATAGGAAGACAAAGTTAAGTGAATTTTCTGTAAGTCTAATAACTTTGTCTAGACTAACACAAGAACAGTATCTTATCAGTTTGTTTACCAATTTGTTTTTGATTCTATGATTTGAACATTAAATAGCTATATTAGAAAGAAAATCCTTTTCACTCTCATCACATTTTACCCAACACAATTTTTAAAAAGTGGTCTGATGGGTGAATTTGAATCTTACCCTATTTACATTTTCCAAGAACACTCTGATATTCGAACACCATTTCTTCTGCATATGTTGTACTTATGTGGATTGATTCCTCACAGAGCTCTTCTTTCCTGTTTGCTCTGTGTATTGACTGCTCAGCTTCACCAGTCTGTGTGCAAGCATCCTTGGAAATACATGTAAGCAGCAATGTTACTGATTAGACATTTTAATGCAATGTGCTAAGAGTATCTCATTGCACATATTGAATTGAATTACTCTTCAGGCATTACTGTTATTACTATTTTATTGCTATAGCCATATACATATCTCCCAATATTTTCCAGCAGCAAAACTAAAAATCTTCTGGGGTGGATGTAAAATTTATGGTTATGCACTTAAGTACTTCTTAATTTTTATTAGGGTAAAAAAAGATAATAAAGCTAAAGTACAAGTGATGAAATATTTTCCTTTTCTATCAGTAGGAAATAAGATAACACTTATAAATACTGTGCTAAGAATGCAGTGCTAAATGGAGTTTACCTCTGCATATAAATCCCCGTCTCTTTGATACCCAAATATATTTATAATATGTCTCTGTTTTTATTCTAATTTGCAGTCTAATTTGTTTAGGGATAGAAGATGTAGCTATGAAATCAGATTTTAAAAAAAAAATTTGTTTTACTTTTGTTAATTTTAGTTGTTCTGTTCAGTATTAGAAAAAGCACCAAAATAAATTTTAAAAATTCTCTTGTACCCTTCACAATGACAATATTATATGGAAAGATGTTGATATATACTTATTTTGCCATATTCATTATGAAAACAGCAAGATTTGCTGCTCACTTTTTAGCAGAATTATGCATCCCATAGTATATTGGATCTTCTGTTTCTCTTTTGTGGCCATGATAATTAATGAATGGTTTTCTTGATAAAATAGGCATCCAAAGTATTCCTGTTTTTGCAAACAGGGGATCCGTTAATTCTGCTTGATACACTGAGCGTATCCATAATGGATTCAGTAACAAAGCATGACATCAAATCTATCTGCACAAAAAATCTGAATTTTAAATATCAAATGCTTAGCCCTTATAGACTTCCTAGATAGGAGTTTCTGAGAAGTCCAGAGGGAAGGGCTTCCCAGAAAAAAATAGGACCACGAATCAGGCAAATATGAAGCAAATGTGAAGGTAACCATGATGCAGGGTGCACCCCATTCAATATTTGGAATGTTAGAAATGTATGTTCCTGTATTTCACAAAAATCACAGAATATTCTGAGTTGGAAGGGGCACACAAGGATCATTGGGTCCAAACCTGGATTTCTTACCAAAATCTCCCCATCACAAAAGTGGCTTAATTTGCTGTCTCCAGAAAGGGGGTTGTTTCTAGGGAGAAAGAACAGTGAGATACACATTCTTTGAACATAACATCTACAGATCCATAATCAAAAGTCTTAGAAATTACTTTGAAAATTGTAATATAGGGATGTAATTTGCCTTATATGGGACAAGAGCTATGCATCTATAATGTTCAGTGAAATCTCTGTTTCCCTCGGCCTTTTTGAACATCCCCATGATCATTCATTATGTGCAAAATTATTTCAATACTTTCCCCCATAGTAACAGCAAGTGACAGCACTCTGTGTACTGCAGTGTTGCAGCACTCTTATGCCATTCAGTTCTAAGAAATGTAAGCAGCCTTTATGTACATAAAAAAAAAAAAATTCGATTAAGCATTGTGTCCCATTTTTCAGCACAAGTATTACCTTCAAGCAATAAGGAATAAATCGCTTTATAGCTGGGAAAATACCCAAGGTAATTCAAGTCATTCATACTGTTATGATCCTTGTCCCTATGATACAAAATTTACTCACTCTGCAGTTATTCTGTAATGCTGATAAAAGACAAAGAATTTCCCTTTACAATATTTCTAATATTTATGAAGACATATCTTGGGTTTATTCAAGACTTTTTTTCTAATCTAACAAAAATTCCGTTGTGAATTTGGATGAGAGATGAGTCAATTTAATACATGTGAATTAATGTATGGGTCATCTTAGTGAGAGTCAGAAAAATATTTTGTTTCCTACATAGCTAAGGAGCACAAGCAGGTTGAAAATTATTTTGGTCTAATTCTATTTTAAAAGTATGTAATCCATACCTGAAACCTTTTTCAAAGGTAGGAAAGTCAAAATCAGTGTGATTGGCCCTCATCATTTTAATGAAAAGAGCTCACAAATCCTGTGGTAACAACTGAAATTTGGAGCATTTATGTTGTGTTTTTTGGTTGTTGTTATTGTTGTTTTATATCTTTTTTCTGTTTTTTTTTCTGGTTTTGTTTGTTTTGTTTTAACATAAACCTCAACTTCTTTGTGCTTAATAAAAGTTTTTAGATACTTCTGTAAATTTATCTAGACCACTATCAAGTTTCATATTCACTCCTTGAAGCTAATAATCCTTTTTGTCTGGCTAATCCAAGCTCTCTTTATTTCCTTCTGATTTATTTTCACAGGATTCTGAATCCTTCTTTTGATATTTTGAAGCCTGGTTTGCATCTGAAAGGTCCCTCTTCTCCTGTGATGGGGAACAACATGCAAAGTTGATATCAACAAAAAGTCAAACTCTCTCTCATAGTTTCATATTGGAGATAAAATCAAACTGCTCTTCAGGAAGAGGATGGTCACTCAGTCTCTCTCTGAAGACAAGTTAGGAGAACATATCATGATTGTAAAAGATGCTATGAGTCCTAAATGATGTGGATGAGAGAATAAATGAGAAGATGTTGCATACAACATGCAAAAAAACCACGAAAAGCAATATTGAAGCTGGCTATATGCAGGGGTGTAGCAAGGAAATTAGGCATGCCAGGTAAAGAAAACAGAGTAAGAAAAAACCTCCAAGTTAAAAGAAAACAAAATATGGGAATGAAGAAAGGCCAGATATTCAAAGAGAGATAGAGACAGATGATATTAAAAGTCCGATGATTCACCTAAGGTTTAAATGGAAATATGTTCCACACATTTGTGTCCACTCAGTGTGTAGGATGGCTGCACTACACACATGTGCTTGTAAAAGTATATATATACTCAATTACACTATAGTTGAACATACATCTGAAGCTACAATAATCACGAAAAGTTCTTGGTTTCAGGAACCTTTGACTTGTCAATGCACAGCTTTGCCATACTAAGGGGAAGATAAGGAAGTCAAGAAAATCCAAAAATTTAAAAAAGATATTTTTCCGTGTCATCATTTAATGGAAATGTCTTGACAGGTTTTTGAAGGCCTGACTCCTTAAAACCTGAAGATGTCAAAGAGCAATGGCGTAGACATGAAGATTTTGAGTAGCTAGCTGTATCATTGATCTATGAATTTGAAGCTGAAGATTACTTCTGATAGCTACGCATCCAATCCATACACAGAAAGACCACAGAACCTCTGTCTAATTAAAGGTTAAAAGCAGATCCTGATGCATTCAGTGGAATTTGGCCCACCTACTTAACTCTATTTTATGCAGCTGCATCAGAGCATAAAATATAATATTAGTCAAATATCTCATCATGACAAAAGATATTACTGACCTAACTGAAACAGGAATATCCATGTCACAGATGGATTTCAAATGACATTTGATGGTCCTGATTAGTGCATAAAGTAATAAGAGTATTCCCTTGATGATAGGAAAAGTCTTATGATTGAAATTGGGGGGGAGGGGGGCGGGTTGAAGAAGAATTGTTATACACCCTAAAGAAATTTAAACAATTTTTGTAATAGTTATAGCACATCAGTGATATTTTCCTGATTTGGAAAAATGATTGTAACTCACTGGAAAGGTTTATTATGGAGCTGAATAATTTATACCTCACCATTATATTTGATGAAAAGCAGAGTCAGAAGACTGTTAACTATCTTGATGTAAGTCAGGCACTGATTTGATCCCAGTGACAGCAGAGCATAGTTTGGTTTTTTGTGTATAAGATAGAAAGTCACTGGAAGAAACCTAAATTTTTTAAAAAGCCTTCAAAATAAGAGAAAATTTTATATAATACTTACTTTAACACCAGATATGGCCATGGTCACCAGAGTTTCCATACTATCCTTGTCAAGTCACCTCTGTCTCAGCATTATGACAATATTAAATGAAAAATACTATGGTTTATACTATGATTTGATTTTTTTAATTAAGAAACAACATTTTTGTCACCACAAGGATTTTCTAGACTCATTTCACAGAATTTGTAGCAGTTTTGATGGAACAAGGCCAACTCAAAACTGAAGAGACAAACTTTGGAAATGGCCTGAGAAAGTAGTCCCTACATAAAGATTTCTATCTTTATGTATAATTTCCTATGAATGTGGCCCACTTGAGGTACAGTTCACACTGGAAATCCCAATTCAAAGTCTAGCAGACAAGATCATATAACACAGAAAGATATTTGTTGACAGAATGTAGCAGCTTCTTTGTTAGATATTTTCACTTTTTTTAATTAACATCTGTAATGGGTCTTAGAGTATACGTTGGCATATTTCATGCCTAAACACTGTAACAAAAATATATTTGCTGAAAGGCTAGTAGTTGTTTTTAAAAGGAATAAAAGATATTAAAGATCTCTTGACACATGGTAATGATGCTAAATATATCAATAAAAGTAATTTCCTAAGTAGTCCTGAGCTAAAGTGCTTTCTTCTAACCACAAGCAGTTTATAAAATGACATTAAGACAAAATTCACTTATCCATTCCCTGGTTGGAGTCTTTGGATAAAACAGAGACATCTCACCTTAGTGACTGCTACATATTTATTGAAATGCCTCTGTTTTACAGTGTACGCCAAAGAGAAAGCCTGAAAAAATCTGAGTTTTGAGGATGAAAATTCACCTGGGATGAATTACACATCTCCACCTGGAACAAAGGATTGCCTGGAAGGTAAATCTGATCTAAAATCTGGCTTAACATAGATAGGCACAGAGTGTCTGGTAGCAGACACATGGTTAAGAGCTTCAGTGCTGAATAAAGAAGCTCCCATAAAGCTCCTCAGGCTACAAGGATCCTCCCTTTGACATTGACTCTCTGCAGGAGGATCTTCAGGGTTGATTATGAGCAACATGGCAGATATTCATAGGAGGAAAATACAAGTATGTCCATTGCTTGGGGTGTAGCAAAGGGTGTGCTTACTTGGACAGAATTTGGACTTCTGTCAATCAATCAATTTGCTCTGATAGAGCATAATTCCCATGCAGGTATCTGAGATTGCACGTGGCACCTGAGAGCCAGCTAAAGCTGAAGATGGGCTCAGGCCTCCTGCCAGATTTAGTGACTCCATACAGGTATCTTGGATACCTCAGAGTATGTGAAAAAGCACTCATTTTTTCCAGAGGAATCACCACAGAGTGAAGCCTGTGTTGGTGACACTCAGCAGAGAGGATGACTTCAGGTGCTTATTTTCAGAAGTGCAGATATCTTTCCCGTAAGGGACCTGGTGTCACCTGCTACAGAACCTCCTAGGATTTTTAGACAGGTTGTTCTTCAGCGGATGTTTGATGTTGCTTCCCAGAATGATGGGATTCAGAGCGCCCTTGGGAGACCTTTGTTGCACCCAATATTGAAACAGCCTTTACATGTGCACTGGTTTTAGCTGGAACAGAGTCAAATTTCCTCATAGCAGGTGATATGGTGCCATGCTTTGCATTTCTGACCAAACATTCTAATTTTTGAGTACTGCTGAACTGTGTCTGCAATCATCACAGTCTTCTCTGTTTCTCACTCTGACACCATCTGGTGAGTAAACTGGGCCAGCGTGAGGCTGGGAGGGGACAGAACCGGGCAGATGAACCAAACTAACCAAAGAGGTGCTTTAGTGCCTCACAATGTCATGCTCAGCAATTTAAAGGGAAATGAGGAGGATTTATGTAGGTTAGCCATCTTTTGGCTGGCACCAGGCAGGGTGTCAATCTACTGCTTGGAAGGTACAGTTGCCTTTGTATAAATTGTTTTGTTTTGTTTTCTGATCTCCTTTCCTCTTCCACTGTTCCTTTGTTTATGAAACTATTTTTTTCTTGACTAATGAGTTTTACCCTTTCTTTTTTCTTCCCTTGTTCCACTGGTGGTAGAGGGCAGGCAAAAAGGATGAGCAGCTTTTGTGGTGCTTTACCGTCTGTCACAGTTAACCCAATGTGCATGATTTGTGCATGGTATGAACAAAAATACTATTTTTGTATCCAATTTTTTTTTCAAGTTGCCAGTGGTCTCCTGGTTTGCATTCCCCATGCCTAAGACAAAGATCAGGAAAAAAACAAATTATATTGATTGGCAACAATTGGCAAAGTCACCAGTTTTGTGCTTGAGGCCAGACTGGAAAGTAGTCACACCATCTCTTGTCCAAATTAATCTTTGTTTACTGACATTTACCTTTAACTACAGTGCTGCACCTATTCTAAATCACTCCACAACAGAAAGGCACATTTTAGAGGACAGAATGTGTTGTGGCCAGTTCTCTTGGGTTGCACCCAATTAAGGCTCCAAGAAAGATACTGGGGTCTGTTGAAGGGTATGCTTGTCTGCAGTTTGGTTTCATTCCCTTCCTGGGAGCCTTTTTCCTCCCCCTCTCTCCCTGCATTTCCAGACTGACTGCCAGTTACATCTGCTTTTCATCAACTAAAAATTTGGATGGGTAAACAGCACAGATGTGATTGCAGAAGCTGTAGTGTAAGTCACAAAACCCCTTTGATCTTATGGGATGTTAGCAATGGTGACATATCTGCAGAGGCTGTTTGACTATTTAGCAAAGGCCAGCAGAATTTACTGGTTCTGTAATCAAAATATCCTGTCTAGTATGTTCCATCCCAACAGTCCTATAGTTAAATGCTATCCTCTTTTTTTAAAATTATATTTCCCTTTAATGAAAGGCTTCTAAAATTATTGTTCATCTCTAACTGATTAAAAATGGGAGGAATTAACTTCTTCCATGGATATGATGAAAAGCCAGATTCTGCAATGAACCGTATAACCTGTGAAAGTTTATTGAGGACTCTAGAGTTGCTTGGGCTGTAGATAGATTACTGAATCACGTGGCACAGAAACTGTATAAGGGAACAGAGAGGAGATGTAGTTGAGCTTTGTGCATTTCTATCGAACATCATGAGATCTCAAACTTCTTTGCTGCATGAAATTCGACCATCCTGGACTTTGTATCTATGAATCATATCTACATTACTGTGGATCCAGGCCTAATACCAGGTGAGGCTCTTGAGTTGTGAATTGTAAGGATGGTGATTCCCAAACACCTTAGTCCCCAGAGACTGAGTTTGCAAACCCCTGTTTGCAGCACTTCTCCTTTTAGCTGAGTTGGTGCCTCCCCTTCCCAGCATGGGGACTCACACAGCACCAGTTTGGAACAGCTGTAACTCTGGATTCTGTCAGAAGAGGGTAAGGCATACAGTATACCTAATTACCCCTGTGTCCTCCAAAAACCATCTGGGTCCCCACACAGTAGTCTGGGCTGCACTTTGAGGCCAGACTTGGAGAAATAATGTGTTGCAACATCTAGCCATGCAGCACCAATCCTTCAACCAGAAAGAAAAGGTGGGCAATATTAGTTAAAGTATAATCAGGAAGCCCATTCAGCTACTGTTGTTTCCTAAAATGCATTTTTTTTTTATTGTAATGAAGCTTCTCATTCAGCAGAGTAAGCAGTAAATGATTCAGTGTACAAACTTTTGTGAAATTCAAACTGCTGTTATTGGCAGACATGGAAGGCCAATGGGAAATATCCTTGGACATCTCTAATAAAGGAAACTATTTTTGTTGAGAGGTTTCAGGGTTTGTTTATATGCTGACACCTGAGTGGAAGAGAGGAGCATATAACAAAAGGGCTTTGACAGGGGCAGCTGGCCCTCATAGAAAAGATAACTATTCCTTAAACAGACTGCAACTTATTAGCTATTTATTTTATTGTTTTTCCTTATAATGTTATTGGATTAGTTCTCTCCAGTAGGTATTTTTCCTGTCAACCATTTGGTATGTAATGGGGTTTCAGAGGGTGGCTAACATGCAGCTGATTAATTAAAGGATTGCCACTGGACAGAGCCTTCTGCTGTGTATGACCTGGTGACTGACTGCTTGGAGGAACGGAATGTGTGGCTTGGATATAAAAATTATCAACTGAAAAGGTTTACGCAATTGACTTGACAGAATTATATAAAGCTAGTCCTTCAAGAAAGTGTTGCTTTTCTCGCTGTTCTCCAGTCCTTCCTCCTTCTAAAAGCTCTTTTTCCAATTTTTTTATTCTTTTTTACTGGTGCACCCAGAGGCTGCACCAAGACTGAGGGTTGTTGCATTGAGAAGGGGAAAAACAAATCGTAGAATGTCCAAATCAGGCAGGCTACTTTGATGAACAGTTGTATTGAAACTTCAGGCTAACATTTCTCATTCAAAATAAAACAGAGAAAGGCAGGCAAAAATATTTTTATTTATTTATTTTCATTATTTTCTTTTTCTTCAATTTTTACTTTGTGTCTTTGTTCTTCTTTTTGTTCCCCTTAAGCTTACTTCTTTCCAGTTATTAATTAGAAACAGTTTCAGAGCTTGAGATGGGAGCTGTCTTTGACTAACCTTTCAGATAATGGGCAATGGAGATGGAGAAGGGTCTAGAGAGCAATTAATATAAGGAGCAGCTGAGATAGCTGGAGTGGTCTACCCTGGAGAAAAGCAGGCTCAGGGGAGACTTTATCACTCTCTACAACTACCTGCAAGGAGGATGTAGCCAGTTGGGATTCAGCCTTTTCTCACAGGAAACCAGTGACAGGACAAGAGGACATAGTCATAAACTGCACCAGGGGAGGTTCAGGTTGGACATGAGGAAGAATATTTTTACTGGAAGGGTGAATGAGTACCAAAACCATCTGCCCAGGGAGGAAATGGAGTCACCATCCTTGGAAGTGTTGAAGAAATGATGGGGGATGACACTTAGTGCCATGATTTAGTTCACAGGGTGAAGTTCAATGATCTTGGAGGTCTTTTCTAACTTCTACAATTCTATAAAGCCATTTCCAGAAAAGTATTCCAATTTATATTTTACATCCAGAAAATGTCAATGGAAAGGATAAAATTTTGTAACTTGTTTAAGACTTGTCCCGT
>VZSR01003803.1:36422834-36497477 GCA_013398615.1 Brachypodius melanocephalos
TGTTGTTGCTGATTGTTTCATGTAAATTTTTTTAGAATTCTCTTCAACTCATCTTGTCTCTTTCTGGGTGAGACTATTGGGATTATTAAAAAAAAGTAGAAATGTAAATTCTAGTAATGCTAGCTGAGCCTATGAAGAATAGCAAGTTCTTCATTGGCATTGTTCAAATGTAAGCAGAGTGATATAATACCTATATAATTTTATCCTCATCTCTGCTTTCTATGAGAAGTTATGCATCTATAAAATAAAATGAGGGAAAAATAAGTAGAAAATCTTATATGCATATTTTTTAATACATAAAGGAAAAAAATCAATCAGTGTGAAATTATAAGAACTCTAAGTTTTATTCATAATATATTTCCCTGTGATATGTATAATCAGAAAGATTTCTTGCTATTAGAATCAAATATTTTAAGACTTACGAGTTGTCCATAAACTCACTTTGTTTTTCTTTCTTATGATTCTTTGTTGAATAAATATACTTGCATTTCATTTTGTGTAACATCATTCTTATAGAAGAGACATGGTCTTTAGTAACATACTGGGAGACAAGCTGAAACATCTTTTCTGTGAAATCAGACTTGGGAAGGGAGGTGAGACACCGATGGGGAAAAGAAGATCTGGATATTTTAAAATTTGAAATCTTAATATGTGCTTTATCAAATAAAGAGTAATTACATCAGCTTGTTTTTATTTACAACATCTGTGTTTTTGATTACACCTTTAAATATCTGATCCTAGGCATCAAGATAAACAAAAAAAATTAGACCTTAGGTGCAACTTGAATTAGTTTATTTATTGTCACCACATCATTTTAATTTGCGGCAATAAAATGTAAATATTATTCCAGAATTCTTATACAGTAATGAAGAAACAACACCTATTAATTTTAAGTTGTACAGTGCCTCCATAGTAAAATGAATACTCAGGGCAAATCTTTTCTTATTTCAGTATTTATTCTCTGAGATAACCCCATCTAGCAAGCAGTTAATATGCTGATGTGTACAGGAACATTTTTGATGACACAGATCTTTTAAGGCAGATTGTCTACACGCAAATAAACCTACAGAAGCCACAAATCAAAAGTTTCCTCTTCAGAAAACTCCACTTGCTAGATAAATAGACCTGGATATATTTTTGACTCTCAATGCATGTTCTATAATAGGTTGTGCAATAGAATTTAATTTGACTCTATGGATTCAAATATTTGTTACTGCCCACTTTGGGGAGACAAAAATTAAAATGGTTTGGTGCCTTACAAGATATGTAAAGAATAAAAACAGAAGCTGAAGCATTTTAGAAATGCAGAAGGTTTATTATTCAAAAATAATAGCATACAAATACTAGGGAATATCTTTGTTATGTGTAATGTTACTGGCTACGTATCTTGGCTTCATTTTGTATTTATGAATATATTTTCAGTAGAAGGATAAATAGGTGAAAATAGTTCACTACCATATGATTTGTTTTATCCTTAGGCATTGCCTGGGGTTACTGGTACAGCCCTGGCTCTCAGTACCGAAAAGTGAAATGTGCAACAATGAAAATTTTATTAAAACGTATGTTAACCCATTACAGTATGTTCACTTCCAATTCTTTGTAAGACCGCGTGATGTATCATTTTGTGTGTGTCATTTTTTTAAAAAGATATGAGTCAAGTAGAGGAGCAAATTTAATGGGAGAATTTTATGGGAAACATTATACAAATGGCAGAGTGTGCGATTCCTATTATTAAAATAATTTGTCATTGTATGAAAAAATGGTATAAATTTCAAGAAAGAGTCTTCTTTAGTTATCTGCCCTTTTTTAATGACAGCAGCTTTTGTGCAGTAAAGGCAGACACGTTTTCAAGCAAAGCCCATTTCAGACCAGAATTTCTGAGAGCCCTATTAATGTTTCATGCTAATCAAGGAGAGTGGGAAATAGAGCTGACAGGTGCTTTCTACTCTGCTTATTCCTGTCTTCCTGCATTAGACATTACTAGCTAAAAAAGAACCAATATAGTTCCTTTCCAGTACATGTGGTGGCAAGGGCAGAAATAAAATGCTTCTTTTTATAAGTTTGTGGTTGTTTTTCTTATTGCCTTCACTGGTAACATCCACAAATATATAGATGTAGTGATTATTAATAAAAATCTATTTTACTTCAAACCGTGACCTGAATCGGACCCTGAAATTTCCCCCCAGTGCTCTTTGAAAACTCAAGAGCGCTTGCAGCACATCTGAGATAAACTGAAGTCCACCTGGGATCCTTGTTTTTTGGTAGTATTTCCATCTGAGCCAGGAAGAAGCACGTACCTTTACTCTAGGACAAGTCTTTTTGATTAAGAAATGTCAGGGTGAGGAACAAAAGTAAACTCTTCAAGAGGCAGCTTGAAGACAGAGCGTGAAAGCTGCAGCGGGCATTGCTGGGAGCTGCCCTTTGCCACCCTCCCCTACCCCAGGCGCCTGACTTGTACCCAGTGTTAGGCAGGCAGAGCAGCAGCGCTCTGAAGTAAGCGCTCAAATCCCAGAAACAGCTCCAGGAGAGAGTGCCCTGCCTTTGAAAGACTACTGAACAGTCCCATCTGGCTGAGATCAGGTACACAAGTTAGGAAGACTGGGGGCTCTCTTAAGGCACGTGTCTCCCGTGCCTGTGCGGAAAGTTTCGGTGCTTCCTTTGGGAAGCCTGCTTCAATGGGCTCTTAAACGCAGATGCAAGCCAGGTGCCCAAGTGAGGAAGACCAGACTGTAGATTGTGACAACAAAATGGCTGAAGCCTGCAAGCTGGGATTTGCTCAGTTGTATTTGTACTATACACACACAGAGGGAATTTCATAACTACAGCAGCCAGGAATCCTTACCTTAGCTTTGCTGGAATAATCAGGAAAAGAAGAAACCAAGCCCACTGTTACATTATATTGCTTTTCTCTATGCAAAGCAGACATCATTAAAGCCTCCCAATAGTGCATGGCACTCTACATAGCTGTTTTTTCATGCAAATTATAATATATAATATATAATAATAATTCAGAAAATATTGATTTACTGAAGTATCTCTATAGACTTTTGAGGAATGAAAAAATAAGCTGCATTTGCTTAATTGAAATTACTTTCTATCATAAAATTTAATTGAGGCACATCCCTAATCAGGAACATTTTACACTGATTTAACTCTTGCTTACTTTGATTTTGGTCACTAATAATTTACTGCTTTAAGTTGAAGTAATAAATACATACATACACATTTGAATATGTATTAATCCAGCTTAAGTGTATGCTGAGAATAAGAATCAGTTAAGCTAAATTCATTTAAACCAGGGCAGCCTTTCCCCACAACATTGAGTTAAAAAATTTTAATTATAACAGGAAAACAATTACCACCTTTGTCTGTCAAGACACAAACCAATACTGCTTATTTGTTTATTTTAAGGAGATTGCCAGCATGTTTCTATCATATTTATTTTGCTGTTAAGAAGACTGATTTCTACAGTGGATAATATCTACATTCAGACTCATAATCAGCATGAAGAGATACTATTAGAACAACAAAGTTGAATTTAGTACAGGAGTGTTTTCACAATGTCATTAGAATCCTCTTGAATAATGATGGTCAAGCACAGCAGCACATAGCTTGTAGTACCAAAAGGCTTGTGCCTACATTGTCCTGTTTACTGTGTCAAATATTGTGTATTTCCTTTTTTTTCCTTAAAAAAGAAGCATTAACAAAATTTTTGCTTCAGTCAGAAGCAAATATAATTTAATGTAAATTTGAGGATAAGTGAACCATTTCTCTCTACATATGTTTTGCAAGGTTGCCACCGTCTACATGCCTCATGTAGGAATGTGAATGTTCCCTGCAGGATAAGAAAAAACATTATTATTTTGTAAAGAAGAAGTTGTCAAAGGAATAATTAATTGAACATACAAAAAATGGATTTCTTTAAGAACAAGGATCCCATATTTTTTAAATCTTATACTTGCACCATATTTGTTTATAAACTTATTTTCATCGTGCACCTATCTGTAATTCTTGTTTAATGGACTGATGCAGTGAGACCCAAGAGAGCTTCCTTTCTGACTCTGACACTTCCCCATTATGGCCAGGGACCTGGGTAGCTTTAGCCATTTTGTCATCCAAGCTTTCGGCTCTCCCTATGGAGAGCATCTCAGAAGTGAGAAGGCTCCTCTTCATCCCTTGGATAACACAAGGCATTTTTCATTGTCAAAAGCCCCGCAAGAATACCCTGCCCTAGAATTCCCTTGACAGATGTCTAAACCTTGTTTAGATCTGGCCTCTAAGCTTAGGGAAGAGTATGTAAGCAAGATTCACTCTGGTCATTTTCTTTTCCACTTGGGAAATGTTCACCACAAAACACAAATATTTAGTTATATAGTGACTCTACAAGGCTCTAGTTGCTGTTGCCATCACAGATTGGCCCAGTGTAATGTGAATGCTGAAGGTTGCCTCCACAATCTGTTTTTTTTTCCTAGACACTTTTCTTTCCCTCAGTGCAAAAGAGACTAGAGGAAAGACTTTTTTCTTAGGACTGATCATGGTTTCAAAACTCAAGGATGAGTCTATAGTAGGAATTTTCTTTTATTCACCCTGCAGTCCTGAATAACAGATTGTAGTGTGCTAAAGTACTGAAACACTCTGCTGTAAATTATGAAGAAAGATCTGTTTAATCCTAAACCATTTAAAATTAAATATTTTCTTTCTGTTCTTCTATCTGGAACATTCACTTAAAAACTGAGATTGAATATGTGCATGTATACTTTAGTGTGTTTATTTCTTTGTTATCTTAGTGAAGAGATGAAGATTTTAGTATGTTCTTCTGAAAGCTGCATTGGGAGCTCTCCCAAAACCCAGCAATAAATACAGAATATCAGGTTTTTAACACAAACCTTGGGCTGGTCTCACAAAGTGCCTCCTAGCAAGTACTAAATGCTGTTTAAGTTTCACCTACTTTAAACAGGTATGGCTTCCACCAAAGCAGAAAAATGGCTGCTTTCATCAGGGTTTGAGACCTCGTTGGAGATAAGTGCATGTGCAAACAGTAAACTGCATATGCACATCCCCATTCCAAAGCCCATAAGCCCATTGTCATTAAATCTCAATTTCTCAATTTACTCTACATTTACATTTATGGAACCAAGGTTTTGCATTCGTGCAAATAGGCTCTGCCTGGGAGAGTCCCACTGGGACTGTGAAGGGAAACCCGTAGAAGGCTTCACATTGACATTTCAAAGGCTTCAGCATCTGTGCTCTATATCTATGAATAGATATCCCTTGCTCAAAAATTAGCTGCTCCTTCCCCCTTCCTCATCCTGCCTTCTCTGCAACAATTCATAATATGACTGTTTATGTATGAAGACTTTTTGCAAACAATATTATTACTCTCACTCCCTCAAGGAAGCTTAACTAAGGCCATTTGGCCCGTTATGGCAGATACTTTATTTATACCAAATTCCATCCCTTCCTGAGCTAGAGTTCATGTTTGGTTTTCATTAACCGTCCTTTGACCTCTGAGTTTTATAGTCACCTTTCAAATTAACACCCTTGGACCCTGATTCTTTAGGTTCCTTTTAGGTGTTGGGGGAAAGAAAAGGTGAGCTTATCCCTCGAAGCAATCAGTTGTCTCCTTAAAGAGCATTTGGGCAACTCTCTCATGCACACACTGATCTGGAATTTAGAAGTAATGGCAGGGCTAGAAATGAAGCCCAACTTGTTGCCTCTGAGCGCCGGCTACAGAAGGACAATGTTTGACCATAGAAAAGGAGCCTAAAAGAAAGGCAGTTTGCACCTCTTGGGTTAAAATGAGCAAGGCACTACAAATTTCCATCTATGGTGATATGCTCTGACAAACACTTTAATTAGCAGGACCAAATTCTCCTTCAATTTATGCAAGTGAAGCTCTATTGGTTTCAACAGAGTTAGCTCTTCTGTAATTGAGAGAAGAATTTGGCCCAGCATCTGTAATAAATCATTAATGAGCATGTAGTAAGATAAGTTTTAATGATTAATTAACAATGTATTTTTTGGAGAAAAGTATTCTTAACATGCCCTTAATGTATCAAGTGATAATTACAATATTAAAAGCCTACTGATTAAAGCAATTAATTATATGCTTAATTTATTTACTAATTAAGCTTTAATATATGTATAGTTAAGTAATTGCTAATGAGTATTTCACATTTGCTAAACAGGTCTGGCAGTAATTACATGGGAAACACCATAAAATGATTCTTCTAGTGATTATATGAAAAAATACAATGTTCTTTGGGGCTTTTTTCCTTTCCTTTTATTGGATTTTTTTTCCCCTTAAATGAATTTCTTGTCTAGTGTTTTCCTCCTTGGTGAGCTAAATGTTTACTAGGATGCAAGTTTCATAGGTCTGAGAGGTCAGTGTTTCTGCATGCATTATGATGAAATGTGCTTCACAAGCACAACTCAGTCACGCCTGCATGAAAACAGCGATCTTACCCCCTTGTTCACACAGAGCTAAAGCCTGCAGTTTTCTTAGCCTCTATTCAGATCTTAGGCAAAATTCTGGCTGAGGTTAATGGGAGTTTGCTATGTTAGGATCACAGCTCTGTGTTCTTTGGTTATGCAAGAACTTTTGGCTCCTGAGCTGGACTCTTACATCCTTAATTCTTATATAAGGCAGGAAAGAGAAATGCATTCTTCAGTCAGATGTGGGTTCCTTTAATCATAGCATATTCAATATCTGTTGCAGTCCTTACGTTAAGTCCTATACTTTACACAGAAAAAACTCCAAATAAAGCTGATAAAAGTTTTGTCTAAATGGACAACAGGGCAATAGAATCAGTTTTAGGCATAGCCAACTACACAAAGTGAACTCCCATCCATTTAAATTTCTATTGCCTCCTGAGTGAAACCCAGAGCCCGAACTTCTGGTCCTTGCCCAAGGTGTGTCACAAACTAGAGAAGTACAGATAGTCTCTCTTTTTCCTCCTCTTTTCCTTTGTTGCTCCATACACTGCCTTCAGCAAGATATTATCTCAGTTTAGATTTTGAAATGCTTAAAAATACAAATGGCAGTGGCATCATGCATGCGGCATGGTTTTGTGGAAAGATACTGCAAAACATGGAGAAATGTTCAAGAGAGGGTTAGCATTACTATGGCTGTAATTATTTCTTAATCCACTAGGAAATAAGTGAGGCAAGGCACCTACACCTACCCATTGACTTGTCAGGGTGGAGCCTGGTAATGGGGCAATCCCCAGCCCAGTTACCCCTAGCTTTTGCAGCATAGTGATCTGGACATATTTTAGCAGTTTTCCTCCCTTTCCTAATCTTGTGCTTGCTTCTCTCACTTCAAGCTTGTGTGTGTTTCTGCAAAATCCCATCTGCTTCCTGCCATTTCCTAAGTTTTGGAGCCTGGGAACACCATCTTCCCAAGCCTTTTCTCTGGATAGATACATCTCCTCAGTGCTCTAATTTGTATCCAGCAGGTGAAAGTGTGTGTTGACCCAAAGCACATTCCTGGGAGAGCAAAATTAAATAGGTTCAGTGGATCTGGGATGCACATAAACACGTCTTAATGTAGTGTGTATTCTCATCACATGCATTAATGAAGTCAGAGATGGACTGAATCTCACCAAAGCATGGGGTCTTTGTGAATTTCTTATGCTGTCACCAGGTCAGAAATGGACAGGAGTGACATATGGACTCAAGGGACTACACCCCAAACACAGGGCTTAGCCTTGGCTTGCATAGAGCCTTCATTTTTGCCAGGACTCCACACATCTACCTAACTGGGATTGTGTGACAAACCCAGCACAATTGGTGGTAAAATTCCACAATCATTCCCAAAGAGAGTTAAATTCTCTATACAGGGCATACAGCCTTACTCAGTTATGTAAGAATGCATTCTTCTGGTAAAATTGGTGTTTGTATTTATTTTTTGTATTTATTTAAGAGATAACAAACAAGGGATAAGAACATAAACTGAAGGTGGGGAGTTACTGAACAAAGATTTAAGAGTTGAAAAAGCACATATCTATTTTTATAAGGGCATTAGAAAGAAATTTCAGCCAAATGTCCTCCCAGAGGAACCAAACCAGTAGCTGACTGACTTCAGCACCCATTAACACCAGGGAGAGTTTTGAGCACCAAGGATCTCCCAAGGCTGACAGATGTTACCTTGAATGATCTATGTAGGCATGTTCTAGAGAATCAAATAGGGATGTTTCCTTCCACATGGGGACAAGTGCTGCCAGGCTGTTACCTGACATGACCTGGCAATCAAAATTCTTCCATCAAACTTCATGGATTCCATGAGAAGTTTGGGATAATTTGGGGGTTCACAGAGGGAAGATTATCAATGTAAGTGCTCTGTTCAGAGTGCAGTAGTGACAGTGGTGGGTTGTCAGTGGTCAGGAAATATTTATTTGTTCTTTGTTCCATATTTTGTTGTAGGGGTGGCCAGGGGGTTCACCTTGTTCTAAAGAACTCAAGACCGACTATGAGAGCAATGGATTTTTATGCAGGTCTTAAGGAAGTTAAAAAAACTTGATAGGATTGAACCTTACCCAAAATATCAGAAAACCTTTTTTCTGGCTGCTCACATGGTAAAATCCTAATCAACAAAACTGAGACAAGACAATTCCACAAGTGCTCTGCTCTGCTGGCACCACAGCATTCCCTCTCTGCCCACATGATGTGTTGTGCTTCCATCCAGAAATACCCCTATATTCTATGGAAGAAGGTTTAGAGTCCTCACTTCATTTTCAGACCACTGGAAGAAGCCAGATTGGTGCTGTTTAACACAGTAGAAACATAGCACTTGTTCATCTTTTGTGGTCTGTAAATCTTTGCAGCTGAGGTTATGGCTTAAGTTTTAGCTTTCATATTTTCCAGATTCTGTACTGCATTAGTGTGGGACTCTGAACTTCATATAAAGTGCTGTTAGCAAGTTCTTTTCACAGTTTAGTTAGATAAAACAATCCTTTTCCAGCCCAAGAACCAAGGACACCGTTGCAACTTCAGGTCCAAAAAAAAGTATAAACAACAACTAATTGAGGAGAGCAAACTGGGAGGATGGGACTTCATAACCCGAAGCTTTAATTGGACAATTAACTCCAATATGTAGATGGACCAAAACTTATAAAAGTGTAAGACCTTGTGACCCATCATCCAGCTTGAGTCCATCTTGGGTCCGTCTTGGGTGTAGCCTTGGCCAGGCTCTTGTACTGCCCAAGGCGTATCCTTAAAGGGATTTTCATCCATACCTACTTTGTTCCTTTAACTCTGTCCAGCTTCTGTTCCAGGTAGTCTCTTAGGCACCAAGGGGTTCACAGCTGGACTGCAGAATGTTTTGTCCCTAGCTGTCTTTTGAAATAAAGACATGTCTGAATGGCAGGCTGACAGAATTGTGATCCATGGTTCAAATTACTCCAAAGAGGAGTTTAATTTTGGTTAGAGTATGGTGCTAATAACACCAAGGTTGTGGTTTGGTCCCCATATGGGCCATTCTCATGAAAATCTCTTTTAAATTTTCTTTTTTTTTTTTTTAACTGCTGTTTTTCTCTAACCAAGGTGCACATAAAAAAGAAATTGCTGATAATATGGTACAAAATCCTGATGACCAGAAAGCTTGATATTTTCCTTAAAAAATCCTTGCTTTTACCTCACTGGGACTTTTATCTCAGTAAGGTCTTTGAAATGGTCACTAGGAACTGGAGATCTTGGAGCACAGAAAATGGAAAGTTAAACCATCTGCATGTCACAATGAGACACAAAAGAACAAGACTGCACTCTGTCTGGTTCAGCAGGAAGAAAATTTATTATTAAATTTCTGACTCCATTATACAGAATTCTAGAAGAAGCAAGAGATTGGAGGATGGTGTTACCACCTCTCCAACCTCGTTGGTGAAAATCACAGTCACTCATCTAACTCCTCCTAGAGGAGAACTATGTAAACAAAGATGAAAACAAGTCTAAAAATATATCATCTACATGCAAGTCCATGAGAAACTTCACTGCAGGAATGCAAACATCAGAAGGCAATGAAAATCAGGGTGACAATCTGCACATGACCTTCTTCATCCAATCAACCTAAAGAGCTCTGTGAATTTTTAGAACACATTAATAGGCTTGGTTGGTACTAGAAAATTAAAATGAGTGCTCTTCTGGACAAAATTTTTCTCTCTGTCCCATGAAGTGTATTGGGCATCTGTAAGTTCTATGGAAACTTTAAAGGAGGAAATTTCAGGAACAATGAAATATGTTGGGCAAAGTTTTGAGACACCTTTGGATTCCTTCTAAAAGGCTGCAAGGAAACTAGATTTCCACAACTCTACGTCTTTATATTTTTGTTCCATCTCAAGTTCATACTGAGCATGCCTTTGTGCTCCTAACCCGTGTGTAACTCCCACAGCTATGTGCAGTGCAATGGTCATTAGCAGAATGTATCAGCAATGGCTATAGAGGCTAAATAAATTTAGCACTTATGCACTTAAATAACACAGGTCAGGCATTGTTCCTTCTCTCTGAGGTCAAGCGTCATGGCAAGACTTGCATCTACCTATTTAAACTTTCCAACAAACAGAGAAGCCATCTCCACAACTCCTTTAGGGAAACATCTATAGTGCTTTCTGTGTCTTGAGCAATACCCAAACATAAGTCAGCAGAGCTCTAATCAACACAGAGCAAAGCTATGCCAGGCTGAGTGTTAATGGTTAGACAGCCAGTGCTTGAAGCTGTGCCTCATTGCTCTTATATTTCCTAGTATAGATGTAACAACAACTGTGTTATGGTGCAAGATGTGTTGGAAGAAGCATCTAAGAAAATCTAGAGAGAACTGTGCATTCATTGCACCTAATTACTCACATAACATTCAGAAATGAGCTCCCTAGGCAAAACATGTTTTACTTTGCTATTTTTATGCTAGTTATGTCAAGATCTCCTTTGTGAAAATCTCACTGATTTAACAGTGGACATTTCCTACAGATGTCACTCTCATCTGAGGAATTCAACAGCTCTTTCCAGAGACCAGCTTGAAAAATTACCTCAAAACACAACACCTTTAGTAAACTGGTGGTGATGGTGATGTTTACCCACAGAGGTGAAATAGAGAAAAACAGGGCAGAATCGTCTGGCTTAAGACACAAGACCTCCATTTGGTCAAAAATCAAATCAAAGTGACCTTTTCCTTGCACATCAATGACATAAGCACTTGGCATTGGGTCCTGAATGAACTTTTGAGATTAAACCTAGAACAACTTCTGATTAAACTGGCTTAGCATTTAAGTAGCTGGACACAAGGCACAAAACGTGTCCATCCCTGTTCCTGATTTGCTGGTACACACAGCTCCCTAAGACACTTTCCCAAACGAGTGTAATGTGGCTAACATCCTGGAGCTTCAACACTCCTGGAGCAGCTTTGATGTGTGGCTTCATTGGAACAGATCTCTTTAAATGGGATATTGGTTGGAATGTTATTGTAGCTCTTTCTGTGTCTTCCATAAGGCACTTTGGAAGCATTGGTCACTCATTAAGTCTATAATGCAAATATCTATAAATTTATTGAAAATACGTTTTGTTTAGTCTGCCTTCTCTTTGATCACTATGCAACATTATGCATTTGGAATACGAGAGACAGAGGTCTTGGAAATAAAAAGCTATCCTTGAGATGTTATTTCCACCTCTTTTTACTCTAAGTTATGTATTTTTGTTCTCTCCACTAGTTTTGACAACAGCTCAGTAATTCAGAAGGGAAGGATTTAATATTTACATTTTCAATGATTTAATAATTTTCTTTTTTACTTTCTAATGGATTGATTTAAATGTTTTATGCTCACACCCAACTTTTTTTTTTTTTTTAATTGTTGGCTTGATTTAAATGTATTAGCTAAACAGCCTCTGGTTTACTTCTTGTAGGAGAAGGAAACATTCAAAGTCACCAAATATTTTACTTACAGTGACTGGTTTACCACTTATTGCTGGCTTCAGAAGGGGTCACTGCCAGCACTGTTTTTCCCAAAGGCAAGATAGTAGTTCTCTCATTGAGTAGAGCCAGCTTTTTTTCCCTCTCTCTCTTTTTCACTGCCAATTCTACTACTGATCTTGTGCAATAAAATGTGCTTGTCAACGAAAATGTCAACTAAGTTTAAAAAGAATAGTCTGAGTAAAACTAAAAAGTAAATTATTTAAGTAGAGTTGTAGTTGAAACTTGAAAGAATTTTGTTTGGTGGTTTTCTTTACATCATTCTGCCAATGGAGGAGGAACTCTGAATTCCTAACTAGTGAAGCCCTGTCATAAGTGGGGCTGACAGTTCACATTGAAAATTCTGTTTTCTTCTTTCCCAGGAAAGCAAGTCAAAGTTAAACCAACAAACTATTGTTGGCAAGTGCCTTACCTTTGTTCTGTGCTTCCTTATAAATTAACTACTTCTGTTTTCTAGGTTGCCTGTAAATGGAATTCCTAGAATTTAGGGTCTCATATTAGCTATATTGTTTTAAAATGCAACTGCATCCTTTTAGACAGAGACTGAGTTTAGAACATCTAAGAATCTCTATCACAGCTTGCTCACAAATGGCAATGAATAAAAAGGATTGTAAATGTTGGTTAGCACATTATATAAACAGAAATTGGACCACCATCTCCCAAAATCTGTAATGGTAAAATACCAGTGAAACTAAGACATTTCTGTGAACACATCAATACTGTGTCTGATCTATCAGTATGATGACATACTGAATTTTCTATTTGTTTGGATACAAAATTTCACTGAAATGGCCAACACTGGACATTTGCACATTAGAGTTAGAATGTATCTAACTCTAAAAAAGAGCTGAATTTACTGTAGAATTGCCTTTAATAGCATCGTAGGCTTGGAACTCTCTATAACCATACATTTTTTTTTCTATATATCTATATATACATAACCTCTATTCTCTACTAATTGACTTATCAGTATATACTACAGTATATACATGACCAGTTCATTAAGGTTAATTTGTTCAAAAATATTAGAAGCATTAATTTCTGGCTTATAGCTAATGCCTGCTCCCAGCCAGTATCTTGTTTCATCATTAGTGTCAGCTAAATTATAACTCACACCCAACTGTTTTTACACTATCTAATAGAATCAATTGATGCAATGGTTGACAAGATGCTGTTTTGCATTTTGTCATCTCACTAATGCACATGGCTTAAAGGCATTGGCATCCATAATGTGGGGCAGTTTTGTAGGAGGCACAGAATAGGCTGAAGCTGCAAGGGCCATTTTCATAAAATATTAATGAAATTGAAAAATACACTGGGGTTGAAGGCTTGTCTGCTAAATGTAAGGTAAAATCTATTCTGTTCTGCTTTCTGATGACTGTAATTAGCAGCCCTAATTAAAAATTCAAACCTTGTGTATATTTGAAAGCATGAATCTTAGCTCTCATAGTGTTTATTTCCTTTACAAAGTATTTTATTTTACAACACTAATTGAACAGGATCCTTCCTAGGCTGACAGCCGCAGCTGGCTGGAGCCAGTTTATGTATCCAGTCTCTCTAGACTACTTCCTTTTGTAAGCAATAAAACATCTTTAAAAAACATGTATATGCTCTCTATGAGCCATTAACTCTGTGTCACCCAGTGTGGAACTGGCCATCCGCACACATGCATTGTTGTTTCCTTCACTTAAAAGTGACCTCTTTGAAAAGGCAGCTTTTTTCTGATCTTCAATATTTAATGTGGATTTACTTACATTAAATGACCACCTTTCTTAAGGGGACTTGGCCCAATTCTGACATTATTTATGAACAGCATATGCTGTGCAAAACAACGGAAGGAATCACCATTAGTTCCAGTAGAAAAATCTACTTTTTATCATCACTTTGTGTAGTTATTTTGAAATTCATGGTCAAGATACTAAGGCCCCACTAGGGAATATATGACTGCAAACCAAGTCCAAATTGATTAAATGCATGTTACGCTCTGAAATCCAATGTAGGGTGAAGAAGAAGGCGTGAATGGGTTAAATTTTCACGGTTGTATTTCCTCTTTTCACTGTTTTCCACAGTAATGGCTTTGAACTGTACTATATCCTATTTTCCTTTCCATACTCTGTAAAGAGGACAACACCAGAATTTTAATGTCTCATATAATGTCCATAATGATAAGGAATACTTTCCCTCAGAACCTTGTATTTTTGAAGGGGTGGACTTCTTAACTCCTTGTGTCAGACCAAAGAGGCCATAAGAGGAGGGAACAATGTGAATTTACAGAAAAGGGTGGTGGAAGACATTCCGTGGCTTTGCTAACTCAGTTCTTCACTGATTTATGTGAGAAAATGAAATTCAATGATGCACCCTCTCTGTGACAAAGGTCCAATCTTGCAATTCCTGGTCAGGCAAAATTTACTTCAGTGGGAGTTTAGCCTGAGTAAGGAATGCTGGATCAAGTTCAAAGATCAGCAGTAAAATAAAAACAGTCAGGAGAAATCCAAAATAATTCTGTTCTGAAGAACTGGGATCCATGTGCCAACAATTAAGATTGTAAAGCTAAAAATGTAATTTTATTATACTTAGCACTAATTTGTAGTGCAGAAATGAGAGTTTAACCTCAAGTATATGTCTGTTTCTAAGTGTTAGAAAATAATTTAAACACTGTCAGCACTGTCAGCATTTAAGTTTCTGAAGACTGTTTCCACTCTGCATTGTAATACAGCTGAAACTTTCTAAACAGTTCTCACAAAATGCTTTGAATTTTTTAAATTAAATTCTGTTTCTAAAAGTTACATTTGGATCATTTATTCTTATCTTTCATGTTCATGCTTGCACAATCTGTAGCCAATGATCCTGCAATCAAGAAGTCTTTTAAACACCTCATTCCCACAGAGCAATCTCCACAAATGTTTCAGCTCAGGAAAAGCAGCACATGTTCATGAAATTCCATTTTGCTGAGAAACATTCAGACAAGTTCTGTTAGGTTACTCTAAAAATCATTGTGAGATATAGAAAGGGTGACACAAGCCATGTTTATTACCATCTGTTCCTCCCTGTGGTAGGATGTCTTCCCCTTTCAAGCATTCATAGTTTTGGGCTGTGAGGCACATCCATTATTGGTGCTGGGATGTCATCCAGGCATTTGAGCAAATGATTCAGACATTTCATCTCTTTCTCAGAATGAGAATGAGATTTGCAGTCTTTTCCTGCTTCCATGCTCTATTTTCCACGGGCAAGGCCAGAGAGAAGATGCAACCTGCTTTTCTTACCTGACAGAGGTGGTCTGAGCATGGTCTGAGACATCCCACAGGTGCATCTGGAGGCATCCAGACACCTCTCCAGCACACTTGTCCTTAGCACTTGTGTTTATTGCTTCCTCTCCTTTCTTTCACTTACCTGTCTTGGATCTAAAAACACGTGCAGGAGCTAATAAAACAAACCACACTGTGAGTTTTCACTGAAGTTTCACAGGGCGATTCCCTCCATCCTTCCTAAGGTTCTTAGTTAAAAACCCATACTTGAGTATTTGGGCAAGAATCCCCTTGCCTGCTAAAAGACAAACCTGGATCCAAAGACCAACCCCTCGCCTCCTAGGGCCAAACCTGAAGTTTCTAGATCACCTTTGACCTAATCATGGGCATCCAGTGTAGAGTAGTCAGCAAGTCTCCCTTTGCAGTCAAATGGAGTGTCCTAGGGAACCCATCTTTACTGAGCACTTAGCAAGGCTGAACTGAACAATGCTTCCAAGAGATGGATTGCTCTTTTTACCAACATAAACCACAACTTCTAGCTGATCACAGGTAGGTGTGATGTATCAACCCTAATGCCATTTCTCTGAATGATAGCCACAGCTTTCTTCTGTCATGATATCTGAAAATAGTCCACTAACCCTTTAGATGCCACTCCACCTGTAGAGGGCTTGTTCCTATAAACATCCCCGTGACTTCTTATCTTGCAGGATCTGAAAATCACACACACACAAAAAAATGAACAGTCCAAGGTCAAGAACAGACCAGCAAATAGGGTAAAATGTGAGGGTTTTACTAGTTTATTTAAATTTGAAAATTAGAAATTGTTAACAGGAGTTGAGCACAGAACTATCTTGAGTTTTTTGAAACCATTTGAAACAGCAGAATATCTTTAGTTTGTCTCTGTTACTTGGACTGTGGGTTACTCCAGTACAGAAAAAATTAAATGTATATAAGCACCCAAGAAAAATACATTGATTAGTTTAAAGAAAGTACAGAGCTGTATATGTCAAAGGATGTGGCAGTGTTATGAATTAGGTGATATGTTTATTATTTATTTAGTAAGTTGGATTGAAAAACCATTGGCTGGGTTTGACGTACTGCTGTTAACAGATAGAGTAAAAAGATTATAGTCCACACAGAATGTGCTATCTGTGGTCTTTAGATGATTATTTACTGATTTTTGAAGAGATGGCTGTCTCTGCAGAATTCAGCTCCAACATTTTTATATGCAATTCTCTTGAAAATGTTATTTTGCACTTTATTGTTAAATTTTGGTTTAAGGTATATATTACAGTGTTTTTTGAGGAACTATTAGTGGACTAAAAACTTCCCATACTACTCCTTTTTCTGCAGAGATTCTTTTGAATTACATTATAATACAGCAGTTTATGTTAAAAGCTATAGTAAAGACAGAGCAAAAGTTAAAGACTTTCTCAGTTAAAGTCAAAATAAGGGACATGCTGAAAAGCGTTGGTGCAGGATACCCAAGGATAAACTGGTTAAATGCTGTAGTCCAAAGTAAAGAAGCTTAACATTTTTAACACAAATACCACTCAATCTTATGACTCAGCATTGCTCACCTGTGCTGTTGGCACAGTGAATTCCTGTGCCAACAGTTCCTCTGGTGGAGCTCACATAAGTTTAGTTTAAAAGAGCGATTTTTTTTTTTTTTGTTCCTATAAGGGAGAACTAGAGCAGAAGACAGTAAAACTCAGTAGGTTTTAAATTATGGTTCAGGGATTAAAGCAATTACTTTTAAAGAGTCATAAATGGATATGTTGCTGAATTTGTCTCTTTCCTCCCTCAAGCTGTCATACCCCAGGCAATTGCCTTCACATCACTGCTATATCATTACTTCTCATCTCTCCAACCAATGAGAGCATCTCCCAGGCAGGGATGCATTCAAAATGAGCAGAGACTTTCAGGGCATTTCCAGTCCATCCTCCTTTTTCTGTTCTTTCTCCTAACAGGACTGTGGCTTATAATGCTGTTTCACAACCAGCAGGTACACATTACCCCTGTTAACTTGTTTTGCACTCACTCATGTAGAGAAATAGCTCTAAGGATGAGCAAAAGAGAGGAGAACTTGACCTGTTGGCCTAAGCAACTTAGCAAGGTCATCAGTTCAGTGCTGACATCTGCCTCCAATCCACAGATGGTGTGGCTCTAAGGATTTTTTGGAACCTATTAATGCAGGGGGTGGAGGCAAGCAAGCTCTCATTACCTACTGGTGAGAAGGGAAATAGTCATATATGCTCTTGTTATAATTCATACTCATGTCAGAGAGGTGACTGGATCATTTTCTCCTATACAAGCCATAGTTATGGAACTTTTAGGACAGGCAGAAAGACTTTATTCCTCCATTCTGAGCCACACACACTATGTTTTCTTATCTATTTTCTAGACATAAAGGGATGTCTACTCACAAATGCACATACAGAAACACACAGAGAGCATTACAGAAACTAGACTAATGCTGTGATATAACAAAAATCCCTGGGAAAGTTTTATTGTCTAGTCCAGAAAGGTGATCATACAGAGTGCTGTAGCACTGGCTTACTGTGCCATATGTGAGCCAACGGGAAGAGCCTGTGGGAAAAGTTTCTGTATTTCAGATACAGAGGAAGCATTTACCTGGTGGATATTTTTTTATGATAATGATGCCTGCTTTGGGCTTTTAGATGGCTGAAGGAACTTTTCAGAAGTGGTTGTGGTCAGCTTGGTTTGATGATAACACCATGTGCTCCGTGTGTACACGAGTACAGTGCTTATACTAGGAGAAATAGGCAGCTGAACACTTACCACATAGGTGAGGAAAGCATAATCTCTATCTTTAATGTTTTGTAATGAGCCATTCTTTATGTACCTTTTCCTTTGCTTACATGTTTTCTGATTGTAGGTTATGTTTCCAGACTCTAACATTTACAGTTTCAGGGCATGTTCAAACAGTCATCTTATTTAAAATATTAAAAGCAAATCCTATTTACCAAATATTTTTTCTCCTCTCCTCTCCTCTCCTCTCCTCTCCTCTCCTCTCCTCTCCTCTCCTCTCCTCTCCTCTCCTCTCCTCTCCTCTCCTCTCCTCTCCTCTCCTCTCCTCTCCTCTCCTCTCCTCTCCCAATTTCTTACAGAAGTATTTGGATCCACAGACATGAGGGGTGTGAGATCCTCAGAGATCTGATTAGGAGTGTGGAGTTCAAATAAAGGATCCTTTTCATGCTTTTGAAACAACATGAAAATTATGTCTGTTACTTTCACTCAGCTCATGAACAAAACCTGAAGCAAATTAAGAGCAACAGCATTAAAATGACCAGCCCACACTGCTTTGGAGTGCATATGGCATGGGTAAGAATTTTAAACAAAGCCCAATGCAAGGCTAGAGAGGCTCTGGGTGGTATGTTAGCCTTTTCACATTCAGTCTGTATAGAATATATTCCTACAGATCTCTACTTCCCTCCCTCCAGGGTTTACTCTTTTTCCCACTACCCTTTTCTTTCTCTTCTCCACCTCCTTCTGCCATTTATGGATTTTGACTGACGAGAGTTAAATGGCATTCAGCCAGCCTCTAAAGCAGCAGCTGGGGCTGGCAGTCCTTCCACTTAGACATATAGGGATATCTCCAAATATTCCATTCTGTGATAAATCAGCATCCCAGCTGCCTGATGTATGAGTAATGCCATGTGTCTGTTTTGACCCGAAGCTGCTTTTGCTAAGACTGTATCTTTCCTCCTGCTGCCCCCCAGCTCCCTATTTATTTTCAGGATGTCTGTCTGTCATTTACATAGGCACAGGTCAGTCAGGGTGGCCTTTCCTCCTCCTGGTATCTTGGCCCTGGCTCCTGTGGGCAGAGGCAGCTGTGGCACAGAGCAGCTGTCCACATCTGGACTGCAGCCCTCCGAGGGACCAGCATAGCCCTTACCTCCAGCTGTGGGTTGTGAATAACCCTCGCTGAAGTCCACAGGAGTTATTTGCATCCCACAGGAAGAAACAGGGCCAAACCTCTCCAAAACAACCAGAGGGACACCTGTAAATTTCCTGACACTGCAGGCAGACAGGCACAGCAGGGAGAAACGGCGCTGTGCGTGTGCACTCAGGCTGGTACAAAGGGAGCACTGCTCTGCACTTCCAAGGGCACAACCAACAGGGCACAGTTGGTTCTTAAAAAAAAAAAAAAAAAAGAAAAAAAAGAAAAATTTAGCCAACATTAGCCAAATAACAAACCCCCTCAAATTAGAAGTTCCTGTTTTGTTTTTGCAAAGGACAGAGTTAGTCTTACAGAAGATTTGGACTCATTATCAGGATTTCTGAGATTTATGACTAGGCTTTGGGGGTAGCACAAACAGAGCTGTTGAAGCTTAGAAGAAAAGCAAGAAGAATAACTGTGCTAATCACTTTTTTACTAATGAAACCATTGATTTAATATATTTTAACTGCTTTTTGCATCTCCCATACAATAAATAGATCTCTGTGAAGTAATAAAATGCAAAGTACTATCTAGTTCTTTCAAATCCACTCACAGCTTGGTCAGAATTTCAGAAATGGAATGTGTGTAAGGACTGTTTTCTCCTGGATGTTTAAATGGTGTCTTTTATTTTCCAGAGAAACACACCTACCTTTTAGAACACATAGGCATGTCAGTATATTTTCAACATAAAAAATATTATGAGTTAAAATTTTGCTTACATGTATTTAAAAAAAAATCTGTCTTGAAAAAGTGCTAAATAAGATCTCTTTGGAAGATAGCCAAGGCAGGAATTCTTTGATAAAGACTCACCTAGTAAATATTTTGGGTTAAATAACTGAAGCATTCTGCTATGGATTTTTAAAAACTCCTGTATCCACTGGGTTGTGCAGTCTGGATAGTCCAGCTGTCAGGATAGTCCAGCTCCACATCCATGGAAAATCTCCTACAAACATTAGGGAGGCTGTGACTGTATCTTTGATATTTTTGCAAAAGAATGCATTTTGCAGAAGTGGTCCAACTCAAAGTGTCTAGGAGTGCAGTAAGAAAATCCCATCATGCAAAAAGCCAGGGTATCCCAGCCAAGTTTAGATAAAACCTTCAGATTGGTGAGGATGCTGCCCCACATGTCATAACTGCACTCAGGAGCACTATGTAAATTACTGTTCATCTTTTTCAAAAGACCAAAGGTATGTATATTTTTGCTGTAGTTTTTTAAAGTGCAGGGAAACGTGTGGGTCCTGACTCACCACATGTATAAGACACGTCCATCAAAAGCAGCATCTGGGTTTAAATTACCAGGAAGAAAAACAAATCTGTTGTCAGAGCCTGTAGGTCCTTGCAAGAGCTTATAGAAAGCAATTGAATGTTATTGAATACCCACTCCAAACAATACATGTACTTTGCAACTTTCAGTTTTAAAACTAAGACCCATCTGGAGGGCTAGATTCACTGTTCTGCCTTGGCTGCACTGCACTGTTTGGGTGATGTGAAACATCTGTAAACTTGAACTGACTGGGCTTGTTGGGGTTAGCTCCCTGTCAGATTTACAGCTGCTTCTCATTGCTAGAGCAGTGCAGAAAGTCTAAGAGACAGGTCTTTCTCTTCTGGCTGCTGTGAGGCACAGGGCAGGGCAGTTGAGAATCAGAGCCACTGGCAGGAAGCAAATACTATTTCTAGTGGGAAAGAATAATTATATAAGGGTGGTGCAAGAAAAAATTAGCGTTGTTGTGTACAATTTTAGGGAAGGGAAAGCAAGCCAGGAAAACTTCTCTGGAGAATTTTTCCGGTTTTAAATAAAATTGCAGATCGTTTCCAATACACTGGTATGTTCTCTGCTGCTACACAGATAGCTAAAAGGAAATGGATGGATCACATTGGGAATTAGCACCAGAATCTGTAAACGGCATTATGTTTTGAATCTTGACTGCATCCAAGGGCAGTTCCTAAGGAATTTTTAATATCTTTGTTGTTCCCAGGAATGTCTTGTTAGTAGGTCTCTATGTTTTATGAATGGGGACACGCAGACCAAATGTCTGCTGACAGGCAAGGACAGAAGGTGAACGTGGGGAAAAGTCACGTGCCATTTCATGGCAAAGGACAAAAATGTTAGTACATGCATTAAAAATGAAGTAGCGGTGCACTGTGCCAGAATAGATATTTTAGTTTTAGTGTGAGTACACGTTTCAAACTGCGTCATTCTCTTCTTGGCTTTCTTTTTACATCCGGTAGCTGCCACTCTGTAAATAGCTCCCGACCTTACCAAAATTTCCTTGCAGCCTTCTCGCTGCAGGCATTAGGTCACTCATTGTTAATGAGCGTATTAGATAATAGATGTTAACTCCAGCACACTGCAGTTTTCAGCAGAGTGCATTCCCCAGCAATGAACACAAAGTGTCACTGTGACCACACACTAATAATTCCAAGAAATATAGAAACTTTTGCTTAATTTTACATCTATTTACTTGTCATAAGTGTGCTCATTTGGAACTTCTAGCATTAAGTATCTTTGCTCCAAGTTGGGCCAGTCTGGAATTCTAATGATCTTAATTTTTACAATTCATGTCTCTGAGGTCTTAGTGTACTTTGGAACTGAAGTCTAGGCTGTACATAATCAGGGCAGAAAAGAGACAGGTGGCAATATTGTACATTTCAATTGCTTTGTCTGATGTGCCCCTTTTGTAGAATAATGAACATTGGAGAAACAAATTGGTCTGTCAGAGTCGGTAACAACCCAATGCCCTGAGCTGCTGGTCACTAATGCTTCCTGTACTTAATCAATGTGCTGCAGGAGATGTTCTGTTCAAAACAGTTAGAGATGAGCAGCAGCAGCAGATTTGGCAGCAGGACTGGGAGAGTGAGTGAAAACATCCACAGGGTTGGAGTTTCCTTGTGCTAGGGAAGAGACAAGCCAAATATAAACAAAGTGCTTAAAGGAAAACCTGCAAAGAAGAAAAGACTCTCACCGTCCTGTTGGTAGAGGAGGAAGAGGAGGTCAGTTCTTTCCTCCAAAATGAGTAAACAGAAGATTTCTACGAGGAAGCACAGCAAGAAAAGACAACACTACACACCTTCACAATTAAACCTTTAAAACAATCAACATGAGAAGTAAGAAGCTGAGAAGAATCAATGTTTTCCCTCCAGTCATGATCAGAAAGCCTGAGTTACCAATGGAATTGTTGCTGGTAGCAATGTTTGAGACAACAAATGGTCATTTGAAGCAAACTGTAAGGAAAGCAAAACAAACAAGGAAAATCTTGCAATGGCATAGCTTTTAAATCATGTCCATAAATAGCTTCTGAAACAATTAAGAGAGCAAACAGAAAACAATTTCTGAGCAGGAAAAGGATAAATGGTGATTTATGCCTAACACACTAGATCAACATTTTTTTCAATGAGTCTTATGACATAAATCTGGACAGATGAAGGGTACTTATGACTGTGCACTCAGGAAAAAACAGAAGATAACAAGAACAGATAAAATCCCCTTTTCCTACTGAAAACTAAAGCTCAAAAGCACCAACTTACAGCTGTGTGTTATTTTCCAGAAATACAGTCTTAGTGGTCTGAGCGGACCACTAAGGAAGTTCTTTTCCCCTCTGCACCTTGCCTGGACAGGCATGTCCAGGACATGTTGGGAAATACAAGGTTATCACAGAACTGAGACAGGCCAGTCCTTGTCTTGAAAACTTGACAACAATTGGAAATAAAGAGCTGGCACAAGGGAAGCTTGACAGGAGTCAACATTCACAGAGAATCTCATAAGGATTTTCAGGATGGGACCGTGATAACTTTATCGGTCTGAAGTCAATTGTTTCTAGTCTAAGCTAGACACTTATGCACTCAAAATTGACTGAAATAAATAGACATTTTCAAAGGTTAGTACATCCCTGGTAATTTGTATAGATTTTGTAGGATGAAAAAGTACTTATCTTTGTCCACTGAGAGCCTAATCCCATTTTTTCTGAATACTCAGGAAGTTCCTCTCTGACTTTTTCTAGTTTTACTTTAAACTACTTTCATATCAGACAGATTTCATGGATATGGATGACATTTGATGAAAATTTGCAGGAATAATGTAGTGTTTCCCAACGAAAAGAATACAGATAATGAGAATTGGGTAAATTATTCTTCATACGGTGATAGTTTTTAAAACTTGTAAATAATTTGTGTGAGTAGGTTTTTTTACATTGGAGCAGGATTGGAAGAGTAGGTGAGAGAGTTGGATCCAGGGGTCACAGGGATTGACTGATATTTTGTTTTCAGAATAAAATATTTATCCTGTTAAAAAAAAAGTTGGGACAAGATCAGATTTTAAAATTACTCACTCAAGACAGGTTCGTCTTCCAACAAATTTAAAGCACAGGAGTATAGAAGTTCTTGTGAAAGACCTACAGATATAGCTTTAGATGTATTTCTATCCCTTTATAAAAACCTGAGAAAAAAAAAAGTTTATTTGTAGTAGCCATTCCTTAAGTATGCTCTTTGTTAGTTGATTTGACAAATAAAGAAGAAATGATCCAAACCCAGTAAATTGGAAAATACTAAGGCCAAACTCCTCTTCACCCTGGAGAATCACAGTTATGCACAATTATTATGCCAACTTACATACCTCTGAACAAACAGTAAAACCCAATTCTTTCATCAGTGGTGGAATAGCGGCAGCTAAAACTGCCACAAGAGCAGAAAGAACTGTTGCAGATTCCCAGGACAGAGAATGAAATTAAGGAAACAGTGTTTGTGTTGAAAGCGGGAAAGCCTACGCCCCCGATGGATTTGCTGTAGAATTTTTAAATACATTTGAAAGTGAAATCATCTCGGGCTTACAGGACTATGTCACCAAGCTTTTGAGAGGATCGCTCCCAGACTCCCACAGGGAAGTAACCGCCTTTCTGCTTCTCAAACCGGATTAGGATCCTCTGGAGGGGATATCCTTCCCATAATTAAGGTTACAACCACAGTCCCATTTTTGTGGCTGATTTGGATATTCAATATGAAGTTTCTATATGACTACTCGATAAAGTCCAACAAAGTAACCAGAGAAATACTCATTACAGAAATACACATTACAGAAATACACATTAGTATCTCTTATTTCTAGCTGTGATTACAAAAACACATAGATGTACAATTTTTTGTCCACAAATGGTTGAAACAGATTTCTCTTAAACTATTTAAACACACTATTCTCAAGAAACAATTACATTTAATTGCCAGATACCATCCCACAAAAAGAAGGAGCAAGGATATTTTGTCTGAGTTTCAATAGATTTAAACTAAAAAATAACCTCTAACTGGAAAAGAAGGAAAAAACAAAGCAGAAAAATTATATTTAGCCACTATTTCTTCACTAACTTGAGCAATGATATTGAAAAGATGGAATTTACACTCTGCATTAACTCAGGTGAGATAAACAGTGAGCAGAACTCTTACCCCATCCAGTAATTTTTATTAGCCATTTCAAAAATTAAGCATAACTATAGATTCCCTTACCTAGACTCAAAACATTTATGGTGGTTTTTTGTTGTTTGTTTTTTTAATAAAAAATAAGATTTAGAAGTTTCCTTCTAATACTTACGGACTGCACCTCAGGCAGACAAGTCTCATTTACAGACACATCTCCATCAAACTCAAAGGATCTACCTCCTATTTTCAGTGGCTGTAAGAAAATAGTACAGGACCTCACACCTTTGTGTCGTTGATAAGAATTTTCTGGTGCTATAGAAACACATGTGTGAACAGGAAAGATTTTCGGGAATTTACCAAAGCCTAACCTGCCAGCACGTGCATAATGTCCTGAAGCATTTTAAATCAGGCCAGAGAGTATCTCCTATTTGTCCACTTATTAACAGCCCTCTTCTCCCTGAGGCCCTTGGAGGCAACCTCTATTAATTGTGGAATGATTTTGACGTGATGACTCTCAAGGATATTTGTAATGAAAGAATATTTAGGCCCTCTGAGAGATTAGTGAAATATAAGCCATACACCAAAACAACACATTTATAGATATTTACAAATAAGACATTATCTGTGGGAGATAAATTGAGGAATTTTTGTACCCCTGAGTTCATTCCGTTCAAATTCTAGCTTTTAATTATGGATAGAAACCATGAAAATAATCTGCACTTGATATCCTTTTAGAATGAATAAATTCAGGGGAGATAAAAGCTAAGATCAAGTGCAAAAGCAATCTCGATCAAGAATTCTCTGATGAAGAATAAATTGAGATATGTAATCAAACAAAAACAATCTCCATTAGTGTAAGAAAATGTTTATATTTAATGTTATTCATAGAATATGTATGACTACAGAAAGTATGCACTAAGTAAATAGTGACAATGATGATACATATATAAAACCTAATTTTGAAAAGCAGTTTCAGTATTTGAGATAGGACTCAAAGCATTCAGCAACTCTGACACAAGGTTGCAGAATTTGCCAGAGCTATTCTACAAATTTATATGTTCCTTATATTACCTTGCCTCATCATCTGTCTGAACCCTTTTTAGACAGATGCAAACTCATGTTTGTGGGCATTATGTTGCCTGCTGCTAGGGTATTTTTCATGAGGTGTACATCGAACACTGTTTGGGGGCTGAAAGGGAGGTGGGAGAGGTTGAGGTGAGGTAGCCAAATCTGGCTAGAAACATTTGATCTGGGAAAAAATAACTAGTGAACAGGCAAGAATCCCTAAAATATGTTGATAAAATATGGAATGTTCAAATAATTAGACTGGAATTAAAACAGAGAAGATGATTTATAGACTACATTATCACCCATGTAAAGTATCTGTTAAATAAAATGAACTCACACATATTTTAAGTTAGCTTTGGTGTGGAAATTCTTTCTACAGCCAGCTAAAGCCCTATAGCTTTTCTATATACTAAACTCAAATTTCTGTATTTGTACCTAAAAAGCAGTCCTGGTCCTCATTGTTCCAGACATGCAGAAATAATGACAAGATGTGAGGGATGTGGTTTAATTTGTCTGCGACTTTATTAACTGAACTCACCCGGGAATCATTCAGCAATAACATACTCAGTGCAGGTCATCATCTCTTCTTCACGTGTTTCACACATTTGGGGAGAGCTGTCACTCATAGCAGGGACCCCACTGCCCTCCCCTGAAAGGGAGGTAAAGAGCTGCAAAGAGGGTGCTGCCTATTTGCTGCAAGAGCCTCTCTTCTTTAGCCTCTTTAGCAAGCAGCTGCTCTAATCTGCTTCTAATCCTGGTTTATCAAGGAAGGAGGTGCCTTGGGGAACAAATACAGGCACTGGTCGCCTGCCACCAGGAAACACCAGCAACTACCTGGGTTGCCCTGTCCAAGTTCCCAGACATCTAATCATTCTCACGACAACCAGAAATACAAGTGAGGAGGTGGATTCCTCTCTCCTGGGTGGCTTGTGTATTTCAATGATTGTTTGTGGGAGTTCAGAAGAGGTGATCCCATCCCTGAACACCTCCAGCCTCTTCACAGTCCATGGATCTTCGAGGTCTTGCTCACCTGTTCAGACCTTTTGGTCTGATAGCACACATCCCCCACCACTCATAAAAGCATTCTCATTCACAGCACTACCTTTCAACTTCCTTCTCCCTTTTCCAGTTCTTTTGTATACAAACTGCACTGGAAATACCTTCTGGCATCCAAACCTCCTTTCAGGGCAATCCTATTGTACTGGTTAAAGGATTATCCAACACTCAGGACCCACCTCCCATTGGTTAATTTGTCTTTAATAATAGATAAGTTCTGGTAAGGAATAAGAAGTTTGCTGTATCACCAGCTGTCTTAGGCAGTGCCTGAAATCTTACCAGTTTATAAAGAATGAGCAGAGATACCTGCTCTGTCTTTGAACTAAACACGGTATTTGAAGGATGGAGTGAAGGACTATTTCTTTCACTGACAGATCTCCATGCTGATAGGTGTGTTGTACTTGTTGGGTTGTATATGCCTCAAATCTACCTTTCCTGGAAAGAGAAATAGGCTAAAGTACCTCACAGAAAGATTTGGGCATCCCCAAAAGAGTAAGGCCCAGATCACATTTACTCAATATCTCATGGAGAAAGGATTAACAGCACCTCTTTGGACATCAGGTCATGGGTAACATGGACTATTTATGGAAAGTTTTCAACCTCTGCTGCATGCCTACAAACGTGCCTCAGTTTACCAGTGGCTGCCTGAGACTTTAAATGCAGCTGCTCTGGCACTCCCCTTTTTTCACTTTTAGTGCTCAGCTTTGAGAGCTTACATGGACCATTTTTATTTTCCCAGGGCTCAGTTCATTTCTTTAACCATAGATGTCTATTAGCATCTGAGACGTTGAGATTTTCTGGGGCATTCTGCTTCTCCAGAAAGGCAAAGGACTCCTTGTGCCACATCCATGAACTCTAAGAGGATTCATGCAATACTCTGGGGTGTCTCAATTGTACTAGGTAACCCTATAGGCAGCTGTCAGCAAGCCCCTAAACTTCAACAGTTGCACTTTCTTCTACTGTGCTGCATGAATCTTTATCACTGCTTTGTACAATCATAGCTTGGTTTGTCCAAGAGTGGATATCTAGTTATTGTTGTCTGGGCAATTTTCTTTGCACTTATCCAGTAACACTGCTTGCAAAAAACAACTTTTGCTCAACTCAGCCCAGAAAAAAGACAAGCATGCACCTATGGGGATGTGCATCTTGCCACAGGAACATCCCATGTAAGAAAAGATCTCTCAGTGGTCTCTTTTCCCCCTTTCTCTCTTTCTTCCCACAAGGGGATCCTAGATATTGAAACTGTAACATTTTTATACCTAAGCTGACTTTTGCTGCTATTCTCTTTCCATCACCTTCACAGCTGCCACGGGGCTACTCTTCAGAAGCTGTGTGTAGTTCCAAAGTGGACATTATAAGGGCTGGAACATTTCTGCCTTTTCCAACCCACACAGGGAAAGGGAACAGTCTCGTTATATTCTGCATTTAGCTTCCTTTTGTCTGTGCACGTGGAAACGTTTTTCTTGATCTGCTCAATAGCTGCTACCTTTTCTGCACCCAATTTCCTGAACAGCTGCCTTCTGACCCTGAGCCAGAAGAAAAACAAACAAAAAACCGTTCAGCTGAAGTCTCAGCCATGCTGCTTCTGTTCCTACTCTAAGGAAACTTTCTCTAAGGAAAGTTTCTACTTAAATTTTTCTTTGAGCTCTACTATCATTGTGCCACAGCTACCAATTCCCCCACTGCAAACCCACAGAGGGCTTCAGCCAGGTCCACAACTTATCTTCTAGGGGACCCTGAAGGCTTTGCCTGTAAGAAGCACTTGCATCTGGATGCAGTTAGCAAGTTCCTGTGTTGTCTTCTTGTTGGTAGTTGCATTTATTTTCTCCCAGGTGCATTGAGCAAACCATTTGTTTACCATCTTCTCTTCTTTCCTTCACCTATTCCTCAGCAAGATGTCAGCTCAGCCACTATATCTCTTTCTTCTCATTTTTTCAGATAAACCCTCTTCCTCCACAACACTTCTGTTCCCATTGAAGCTAACTGGAGATTGGCCATTTGTCCAAGCCAACAGGGATTGTGAAAACTAAGAGCAAAGCCTAATGAAGCTTGGAGAGAACAACCATGTTGTGCCTAATTGCATTCAGGGTTTTTCAAGCATTTGCCTTCCTAACTCACACTGCAAGAGCAAATTCATTGGAGGCATGCTCTGCTGGCTGATGCAGCAGGTACAGCTTACACACAGGTTTCCATTTAGGGCTGCCTTCTGACCTGGGCTTTTGTGACAGAGAGAGCACACACACACTCACGCTGGCTTAACAGCAGCCACTTGCAAAGCTCACAGAAATGGGAAGCTTTCTACTGCTGCCTGTGCAGTTTGGATGAAGTCCCAGAGCAGACATTTACAACTGACATAGCATTGCTCACAATTTACTCTACTCCTTGGTAGGGCTCTGAGATCTCTTTTTTTTTTCCCTGAAAAATTGTATGGGAACATGGTTTTCTTCCTCCTCTGAGATCTTTAAGTCTGTTTAACTAAGAGACTGGCTAGAAATCTGCCAGAACAAAAATATTACTAAAATGCTGCACTTGTCTAACAAGGATACCAGAGAGCTCTGAAGAAATGCTAGGAGTCTGCCAATATCTATTTATGTTGAAGGTGCCCATGGCATTCATAATGTACAATAAATAAGAGCAGTCATTCCAAAACACTCTAATAAAATGTTCACAACTTAAAAGTAAATACCAGGCAAAATTATTTGCTGCGTTATTACTCTCGCGCAAAGGTATTTGTAATTGGTGCCATAATCAAAATTCTTTATTAAATATATAATGGCTTTTTATAAGATGACCCTCCAAATACAAAATGTTTGTGTTGATCTACTTGAATTGTTTTGCTGTGAAATAAAAATGTTAAGAAGTCATTTCCAGAGGATGAGAAATAGGAGTTAGCTACCCCTCTTTTTCTTTTTTTAAAAAATGCTTAATTCCTGCTACATTAATTAAACAGATAAGGCTGCATGCAGCTGCTCCCCACCAAAACATTTCACAGTTACATGATAAAATGTAGGGGATAACACTGCAGTGCTGTAAAACAGGGTTGTAGAAACATGGGCATGTACTGACAAATTTGCCTTTAAATCTTCTTTGCTAATATTTATAGGCATGAAATCTTAAAGCACCTTTAATGTGCCTATAATCCTGCCCATTTGACAGCTTTTACATAATTTTATAGGGAAAGGTGACCCGATCATCCCAGGCTGTTGACAGTGCAGCTGAAATGGCCCTCCAATAAATGAAGCAGGATTATCCAGACACTATGGCAAACAACAGCTCATAATATGCATCAAGAAATTTCCATAGCACATCGGATCTTTGTCTTCAATGACACATGGATCATGACGGGATTTCAAGAACACATTTCCCCAGACACCTGATAAGTTTTAATGTAAAAGTATAGCATAAAAGGCTCCCTTCAGATAGGTTCTGTTTTCCATATTAGAAAGAAATTGCTTTCAGTCTGGAAAACTACAGGCATAGTTTTAAGCTGAATTATCATGTTAACTTATACTGCTTAGTGTAGCTGTGTTCCCTGACACTTTGAATACATTTATGAGTTTATTCAGTTAAAATTATAAAACATTACAAGAATATTTTTTTTGTTATGGTAAAAGTCACTATTGACAGTAAACAAATCTTGATGAAGGCTGTAATAAAACTATGCAGAAGTTTTTCTGAAGCTCTTATGCTTCTCTATAAAATACCTTACACAAAAATGCTAGCTATATGCCTCCTAGGTTTACATGATAATGTCAAGAAAAGGTTTTGATGCCTGCTGCCGATTCATACCAAAGGTACTGTGTGCTATAAATTTAGTTTATATTGGGGTAATTATCAGTGACATGGCCAGATTGTATTAATACCTCTGCTCCTATTGCTTAGCCTAGGTACTTTACAATTTGAATGCCACAAAATATCAATACTGATGCTTTATGGCATCATGCCAGAGCAGCCTGAGGACAAGCAAAGTAGAATTGGTTGACAGTTTCTGTTCGAGCATGGAGTTTGTTTGGTCTCATAAGACATTTATGAGGTCAATTGGATGTCATTTAGAATATCAGGAGAGAAACATATTTAAACTACACACCATGTCCCACTAGGAACACAGAACTCTGTGAGCAAATACTAAAAAGGCATTGTGAGCACTGCAGAGATAAGAAAGAAAAAAAGACTGGGCTAAGGGTGAAAAATAGGGATCATCCCCAGAGTAATAACTGTCCCTTTGACAGTCCACAGAAAGAAATTAGGCAAAAGGAAAAACAAAACCACACACAAACACAAAAAAGCTTTGAAAGCAGCAAACATGAATTTTCCCTTAAAATAAAGTTTGTACTGATAATATAGATGCTTACTCAAGACTTAACAGGGGACTAAGACTCTGAAACATCTAGGGAAAAACTCTCAGTGTGTGTTTTCCAGAATTTTCTTTGGGCATGGGAATAGTAATGAACACTGATAAAATGGAAAAAATAAAACAACAGAATGTCCCAGTTACTAGATTTTCTGTCATTAATCTGACATTTGTCCTCCTGGAAAAGTATTGTATTTTTGTCTGTCTCCATTTTTTCTTCTGTTAAAAATTAAGATGAGTGGTATTCAAGTACATTGTGAGTAGTTTGACAGTTCTGTGTTCATAAGAGAGAAATATAATAACATAACAAATGATTAGCATTCAGTGTTATAAAAAGACAGCAGTGAAATTAGATTGCTGATTTTTAAAGAGCATTTAATTCCAAGTTTTCTGCCATGGGCAGGGGCACCTGCTCAAGGTTCCATCCATCCTGACCTTGAACATTTTCAATAATGGGGCATCCACAACTTATCTGGACAACCTGTTCCAGTGCCTGACTATGCTTATAAAAGATATCCAAGATTCATTGGGGTTTTTATTTTGTTTTTTAATTAAATATATTTAAGAACTGACTATTTCCCGTGGGTCGAGCTCTTAAAATCAACACCAACAGGTAGCAACAGAAAAAAAGTCACCACATATAAATTGCATATCTTCACATAAGAGTTAGGAAATTTTCAGCTGTCCTCAGGAAAAAAAAGGGCAATGCATCATGGCTGATGAAGCAGTGGCCACCTTACCTCGCTACTTTCTCGATTGTCATGTCTACTAGTGAATCCCAACCAACACTTATTTATATTACTTCAGATGTGTTTGTGTGGCTTTCTGCAGTACTTTCTGCAGTACACACAATGTGCTGGTCAGGTTCCAGCAGAGAACCTTCAAGTTTACTACCCAAGGGTGATATTCACCCCAACAATCAAGGGTAAAAGATTGGTACTTCCAGACTGTGACTTTCCCCAACCGCCTAAGGCACTTCTGGAAGTGCCAAGCATTGGCTACAAGTAACCCCATAAACTGCAGCCCCTGACTGTGGAGAGCACTTCAGTATATCTCTTTACAGAATTGCAGTGGCAATGCTTGTTGTGGTATTTTTCCGGGATATAGAAAAATAAAGATATTTGAGCTAAGGTGTTTAACTTCACTCTCCTAACCTCTTCTAAATTTAGACCTTGTCTACTGCCCAGTGATCTCCGCCAAAAGAGATAACCTATTGAAATATATTATTTCTATGGGATATAGATTCGTATTTTTGCTCTTCCTTATTTGAATAACAGATTTGAACATGTCTTCCTCTTATCCAATGACTGCAAAAGGCATCAGGCTCTCTATTACCAAAAAGATCCCCCACAAACCACCACATAAAAAAACCAAAACCAGTTTCAGAAAAGCAGAATTATTCTGATGATGAAAAGGGAAAAAAATTTTACATTTTCAAAAAATCACACACTGAAAACCATTTTGCCTTACAGTTCTGTTTAACACTCTACAGCAATATATAAGGTATTTCAGTATTCAGATGCCAGGGGAATATATCTTCTTAGCTGACCTAGCTGCTGGCAATTCTGGTACTAATTAAATAAGCTACACTGATTTAGCAACACAAAGGTAATCCTACAAGATATGGTAAAACCTTTATACCAATGACTTTGCTGAAGGAATGAAAGTCTCAAAATTACTATAAAAACAGACTTTTCATAATCACTCATAATTTTATGACTTTTCTTCTTCTTCATTCATGTTTTGTATTTAGAAAAAAAAAGATGCTTTATAATAGAATTAGAAGCTATAAGATTTTTTAATAGACTGATAATCTGCTGTTTATTTATCTGTGTGTATGCAGAGTGTTAAAAATGCACAGACACATCCCAAAATATACAGAAAAAAATTACTGTAATTTTATTGTATTGTCTTCAGATGCTGAGATATTCACGTTGCTAGCACATTTGGTCATGGTTTGGGGAAATAGTGTGCATGATCATTTCCATGAAGTCCACCAAAAAACGAAGACTTTGCAGATGTAATCTTATCCATATTTATATGGCACAGAACCACTCATATACTGCCTTTAATGTTCTCAGAACTTAAAATAGCATGAATACTATTGTAATGACAAACGATGATGTATTTCAGGGTATTTGCAACCATTTACCGTGTTTAAAAATTCTTTTCTGCCCTCTTATGTGTTCATTATTGTTAGATATTAGTCATTAATTCAGCAAAGCAGTAGAGAAAAGAGGGACTACATTCTATCACATAAGAAAATGGGGGTGGAGTGGTATTTGTTTTTGTTTTAGTAATGGGTGTAGTGATGAAAATATTCAAGCAAGCAGATGGGTCAGCAGTCTCACCTTTTGCATGGAGAACAAGGAGTGAAGCCATTTAGGGAAATCCTTGCCATTATACTTTAGGTACTGTTTTTCCATAATAGAGAAAGTACTTTGGACATTACTTCAGAAGGACTGGAACTCGGACAAGACAAATCCAGAATGCTTCAAGTATTGAAGTGGTTAAGGGGAAAGAGTCTTTCATCACCAGAAGATGGGGACTCAGAGTTCCGAGCACAGGACTATCTTTCTGATCTCTCTTTGCACAGTGCCAGAAGAATGTGCCCTTTGACTGCATTTATCTGCCCTAAACTACGTATGTACATGTAGAGACATGTAGGACCACCTGTGTAAGATCACCACTCCAGGCTTCTTCTCCAGTCCACAAAAGGAGCCAAACACCTCAGGAGGGGATGATATCCACTTCATGATATCCATTTTTGGATGCTATATTATGGAAAGATTAATTCCTCTCTGAACCTGACACTTAGGCTGTCCCTATGCAATGGAAACATTACAGCCCTGAAAGGGCTAAGATCAGATTCCAGCGCCTTGGTTTTGTAGCAGCGAATCCTCTGAGAGACTGGGGCATGATAATTTTTGATTGTGTTAATAAAGGCACTTAATTCTTTGAAGCTAAGAAATGTTGGTAGTGCAAAATGGAATTTACCAAGACTCCATGATTAACATCCCTAATCTTGAAAATACAGATGATATCACATATTTATTTAACGGCCCCTTCATCATTTTAGTGATGGTAGTGTGAAACAAAAAGGCTGGAGAAGACATCACAGTGCAAAAATAATTATAATTAGGAAGTGAGGGGTAGTAAATAAATCATTCTCTATGTTGCTTTCTTCTTTTCTCTTTCATTTTGGGTATGTTTTCACACACTGGTTCCAGGGTTCATTTGCATTCCAAGTGTTCTTATTAAAGCAGCACCATTTATTCTACAATATATACAAGATTTTCTATTTTTAAAATTCTATTTCAAGGCATAAGCTTGGCATACAAAGTCAAATCCCGGGAGTGAGTTCCTTCTTTTTCCTTTAAAAAATAATAGTAAAAAAATTTTCATCTGAACACTTTTAGGTTACATGACTGGAAATTCAGAAGATGGTACTTTCATCCACTTGCTCCTGTTTTCTTCCCCATTCTGTAACACAGCATCTGCAAAAATGAAAATGAAAAAAGAAAAAACATGAAAGTTCCCTCTGTTTTCCTCCTGTTTAAGGCATTTAATTACATGTAAATATATCAATGAATATAAGAAAATTCAGTATCCAATATCCAACATAATAATTATTTTCACTCTTTAAACCTCACCCACATATGCAACACAGCACTGACCTAACATACTGTAGGGTGCCAGTTCAACTGTGATAGTCTATTTGGTGAAAGTCTACATGCTGAAAAGAAATTTTAACCATTAATGTTCAGAAAGTTTGCTCTCTGTAACAGTAAGGCATATAACAACAGAAGAATAACAACAGTAAGGTATATAACAACAGAAATATACCAAAGACGACCTTCATTTGAAAAAGCACATTCAGATTTACTTGTTAGAACATGATTCCATTGCAAGTTAAGCTCCATCTGGAGTTAAAAGGATTCAAATGAATGTTCACTTTTACTTACAGTCTGCAGTGATTTTACTACAAATATATGACATGGCTTACCTTGGAATATAGCAATTTAATCAGGCATATAAGCTCCCACACAATCAGGAAAGAAGGAACATGCGAGCAGAAGTTGTCACTATTTGTCCTATGAACAGCAAGAGAAAATCCCAGAGTGCCCATACAGATTCAGCTGTCCCTGTTAGCTGCTACCACTCTTCCACCTTCAGAGACAGATAACTCCACGTGCAAGAGCTAACTTCATCAGCAGCTGCAGAACAGGAACACATTTCTGTCCACTGGGCTTCCATTACCACAGTATCCAAGTACTTCACGAATAAGAAGAAACACATTTCCAAAAAACTGCAAAACTTGGAAGTATTCTCTTCTTTTATTAAAAAAAAAAAAAAAAAGAAAAAAAAAAAGAAAAAAAAAGAAAAAATTGGTCAAGTGGTGTTCACAGTGATTAAGCACCCTCATTTCTGAGGTAGAGGCTATTTTCCATTCACATCAACTTCACGCGGGATTTTTGTTCCTTTACAGTTCTTCAGGTTAGACCTTATAAAATGAGTTACCCCTGATTGCTGTGAAGGTCTGTAGAAAAGTTTGAATGATAAACCAGATTCACACAGGTCTAGCTGAATGATTTCATAGAAGAGCAATTGTCACTATGCAGAGAATGAAAAAACTTTGGCATTATTGGCAGGAAGAACCGTATGTATAACCATGAAACACCACATATAATGGCATGTGTGGGAGTTAAAAATCATATTTTAGTATTGAGATTTGTTCTTTAAATTTTTATTGGGCAGATTGGTTAAAAAAAATAAACTTGCTGGTACCATATTTTGGGTTATTTGGGGAGAAAAACAATGGAACTAAACTCTGCTTTCAGTCAAATGCCTAAATCTCTATTCAATTGCAGAAACTATGTACCAGGGTTAGAAGAAAATAATCATATTGTTGAACTCTATCAATGGAAATATACCAACATCTCTATGATATTGTTTTCATATTTCAATGGTTTTGATGGTGAAAAAAATGAAACTTTCCGCTTTAATTAATACAGAGTTGATAATCTGCATTTAATTTTATTACATTTACACTAAACTTAAAAAATTATCCTTCAAAGCATATGCCTGGATGAAAATTAAATGCAAATAACAGTCTATGTTGGTTTACGGTGTGCACAGTTTTCCTGGGGTTTTAGTAATATTTTTATTCAAGAAAGTATCCTAAGCCACAAAGTCTAAGTACTTTTAACAAAGCTCAGTGTCAAATGCAACAGACAGGCAGGAATTAGAAGTTATTTTAGGTGTGAACTTATGAACAATCTTAAGATCTTATTCTGTACTTGAGTTGATCCTGAGTACTGAAAAGACTGAGTACTCACTTTTCCCCATTAGATTTTTCTTGATGCCCAAATAACAGAGGCAAGGACTCAATTCAGAATCCTGATCCATAAGTCTGTAAAATTGCCACTTCCAGTTTCTTGTTCTGAAAAATCAGTAGTGTGGCCAACAGCAATGTGCTCCTGAGCAGTGTTGTTAAATCAAATCAAAGGATATTGATACTTTTAAACACATGTCATAGCCTTGCTGTAAAATAGAACAGCACTCACTTCAGATAGAGGAAAATGTAGGAAACCATTTAAATAAATCCATTTGGAGATGTGGTGCCGGGCTGAATGGCAGCAGAAGCAGCAGTGGGAAACCCCTTGTACCAAATACTGTGTTCAAAATGCTAGATTCTCATTCCTCTAACATCCCTTTTCACACATTGTGAAGTTATATTCCTGAGGGATATCACAACCCATTCTTTCAGGAGCTACTTAAAATTAAGTGAACAGTTTAAAGTTACAATTGAGCCTTCCTTTACAATCAGTAGAAATGGAAAATCCCAACTCATCTTCCTACCTTCAACACCCGTCCAGGATGGGTTGAACTGCATCCTGGTTATGCCTCTCCCTCTGCTGATTAGAAAGTGAACCTTGGAGAGCACTTGAAGTGAGAGCCCTGACTTTTACTTAGCTAATTTTCAGTAAATTAAATCCCACTCTTGCGTTAATTATGCTCCTAGCTGCAGGGAAAATGGAAAGGAAAGGGAAATGGTAGCTCTAATATAAACAGGATCAAGTCTACATCCTATAAAGCTAATAACCAAACACAGCAAGGGCAGCAAAAGTTTTTGGAGCTCTGCAGCTGAATATACTAGCTCTGTATTTAGTCCTGTAAGTTTTAATCTTAACTTGTTAAAAGAGCACAAGGCTGATTATAATGGCCATGAAGCTGAGAGACATGGGAGCATTTTCTTTTCAAGAAGTACATAATTTTTTCTTTTCCTACAATCTCATTCACTTCAATTACATGAAAACATCTGAGGCTGTTTTTCACTAGCTTCAAAATGAAGATGAAAGTCAACGGGGCCATCACTCTCAAAAAAAAAAAAAAAAAAAAATCCACAAAAGAGAAAGTATAAGAATTTTAGTGCCAGCCTTAAGGAGATATCTTTGGGTTTGTTTTCTTTTTTTTCCTTCCAATGTATACATTTTCCTATAGATTGCAATAATACTTTTTTCCTATAAACTGAACTATATCCTCCAGTTCCTTTAGATCCTTCCATACAGCCCACAAGTCAACTGTGCAGCTGAGCATGAATTTGCTCTCTGGTGTTCTCCTCACCTTTGCTGGAACGTAATCTTTTCTACCTACTGTATTTGCCTGACTCAAACTGTAGCTTTTTCCAGAGCAGCGAGTGTCTGTTATGCCTTTTCAAAGCATGTGTGGATTATGCCAACTACACAATTCTCTATCCTGGGTTCAAGAATATGCTGTTGAGTACATGTTTTTTTAATGAAGCATGAAACATTAGTTTTAGGAAATGTCTTTCAGGAAAATAAGATGAAATTGCCATTGGATTTCTTTGGTGCAGGGATTAAAGTCTTCGCAAAAAAAATATTACCTGCATTTTTCTGTAAGTGGACGTGGCTGTGGTTATAGGAGCAAAACACAAGACCCAAATATTTTCTTGCCCTCTTTCCAGCCCTCTGGGATTTTGGCAGTATGAGACTTCAAAGGGATAAGTAGCTTATATAATCAAAGAGAAGAATACAAAAGGAAGGACTGTGAAATGCCCAATCGTCTCCTTAAGAATGCATTATGATCAAGTGAAATCAAGAAACAAAATTAATAGCAATAAATATGGTCAGCAAGAAACCTTAGATAAATAATAATAATGCAGTTAGGAGATAGAATTAGACATAATTGGTGTATTAGTGCACTGCTAATGAAGCTGGAAGGAAACCAGGTGGAAGAGATATATTTGTTGCCCGTTGGCTCCTGCAGGCTGGAGATAGTAATATGGAAAAACACTGAAAACAGAGGAAAATTTAATGAAAGTAGACTGACCTGCCAAATCAGCAGTAATATGATTTTTTTTGTGTAAGAAAGAGTAGGTAACATGACATTACCCTAACATTAGTGAAAGTATTATAGTAGTTGTCCTATATGAGCCCACATTTGCATATTTGAGTGACAATTTGTTGTGGAGTTTTTTGTGTTTGGTTGTTTGGTTGGTTTGGTTTGCTTGTTTGTTTTAATTAAGAATGTTTTCCTGGATAAGGAGCACAAACAAAAATAATAGCAATCAATACTCTGGCAATGACAGAATTATTCTTTTCTTCTGCAACATATTAAGAAAAATCCTTTAGCTCATTATCTATAAACTGATGATTCATCATCTATAAACCTTTATTTATAGCTATGAAATGGACTAAGGAATTTAACCAAACACACTCTGGGCAGGATATCTTCTTGTTTGTTATCAAACTAGCTTTTTACCTCCTGTTCTTCTTTGTTTCCTCGTCTCCTACTTTCTAAAAAATCTTTTTTCCCATCGCTGCTAAACCTGTGGTTACAGGGGAAAAAAAAATCCAATTCCCTAACTGATTTTCATTTAGTGCACCAGGAGCCTTAAGCCACTTTGTGTGCAGATTTCCAGTTTCAATTAGAATGGGTTTTCAGACATCAGATGATGTGAAAAATTATCTCATTTGAATCACATGAAACCAAACCACTATGACACGGCTGATGAGGAAAACAGTGGTCTCATCTTTCCTGTGGTGTGCCATCTCTATTAGACTTTGTAAACTGCGGCAGTTTGAAATCTTTAACCAGCCATTACTAATAAGCATATGTTAATTGTAGCAGAGATCATAAGCAGGTCAATTAGGAGGCAAAGACTGGAACAGAATGAAACATTCAGCTGGAGGGAGAATTCAGGGCAGGTGTCGGCCAGCATGCGCTGCCCTGGCAGGAGCTCTAAGCATCTTGGGTAGAGCTCATTTAACGTTTTGATTTGCTGAATTTGCATTTCAGATTTCCATTCCTAATAGACAATATAGTCAGTCTTTGTTAATGAGGACTCTGATTACATGTGCCATTATAATTGGGAATTAGCAGGCCAGCCTTGTTTTGGAGATTAAATCCAAAGTAAATTGGATTAAAGACAATCCTGCTGAAATCCCTTTCTTTTTTGTTTTCTCAAGCCAAAGGTGAGGAAGACTCCATTTGTTTTGTACATACGGCTCTTACCTTGATTAGCAGGTCTTGTGGTTTGTTTATGCTTTTTGAACATAGCAGCAATTAGTGGTTCCAATATTAAAAGCAAGTATGAAATTATTATGTTTACTTAAATGATCCCGACAAAGTGCCTAGCTTTATTGCTGTGTGCTGATGAATGGAATGCCAGGAGAGAATGAAGAGCATTATGAAACATTATTTCTTATTATAGAGTGAATGTCTGTAAGTGTTCACCTGCCAATTTCTTACCACTGACTTTAACTCTTTGTGCATGAGTTTATCCCCTCTTCATTTACAGCAGTTTGACTCCATTGGCTTCAGATGGGTTCTCCACTATTAAAATGACTAGATCAATATGTTACATAGTTCCATAGGTAGATATTTTGATATTTTTTCATTAAATTCAGAATCAGGAAAGTAGGGTGAATTATTTCTATTTGATCTCAGATATTAGCAGAGAGCAAGACAAGTTCTGTTATTGACTAGTATCAATAATCGGTGCGATACCTTTTTAGTAGCTGCAGACATGTCCAATTTTAGATCATCTTTCATGATTATTCTGTGGTTCATTCATTTAAGTAAAATATAGTTCATATTCCTTCAAAATTCAAAAATATTTTAGTTGTATAAGCCAGTTATACTCTGTTTTTTATTAATAAGTTTGCAGAGCAAACTTTACTTGCGAGTGAACACTGACAACAGGTTTGCCCTGAAATTGCAGGAAAAACATTAGAGGACAGCTTATTCCTTGTCATTACATTTAGCACCAGACAAGAAGAGGTAGCTCTTTATGTATAGGTCATCAAAGGTAAAAAGGCAGAAAAAACTACCACCACAGTAAGTCTAGAGATTCAGCAATGTTCTTGCTCTGTCAGGAAACTAAGGAATGTCAGCCTAATGTTTTTGGGGTTTCATACATGTTGTATTCATAAATCTCTTAAAATATATTTCTGTCTATTACTTCCTTGGGACTAACTCCCAAGCAGAGTTAGTTAGGTGTTGCCCTGGTAACTCAGCAAGTCTTTGGACATGCATTCATTAAGTATAAAAGTTAAGTTGTATTAGTCCACAAGGAATCTTTGAGCATCCTCATTGCCTTTTCTGATGCTCCTTAGTAATCAGACTATAAGTCAAGCATGTAAAAACAAAATATGAAGAATTAGCTTTTTTTTTTTTTTTTTTTAATTTAATTTGGGGTTTACAGAAGACTGGGACACATGAGTTATTCAAGCAAAACAGATTTGCTGGAGTCTGATTATAGAAAGCATTTCCAGGCTGTGGTACATAAACTGTCCAGCATACATCTTTTGGTAACCTAAGCTCCAGAGCAGAATAATATATTGAAGTTTCAATGTCTTCTGTCTTTTCTATCTGTAAGTAGTTAGACCAGAAAATATTATTTGTCCCAGGAAAAGAGGTGGTGAATCATAGTGATATGCAAATAATCACTCTCTATATGTGTCAGACACTCTGAACATTCAGCATTTACTTCACCTTTTGCATCAAATAAACATTCTTCTTACAATCTTGTCTGATTTTTGAGTATTATGGTTTTATAGAAACACATTTCTCCATGACTTCTCTCTATCTGAAGGACAGAAGGGGAAAGTGAAACTGCACAAGAAAATTTGTCCAAGGAGATACCAGTGATAACAGTGACCCTGTGCTTGATATGCTCTGCACTGACATCACTGTATTCCTGCATTGTCAGCCTCCCACAGTGTGTCTCAAACACTAAGGCCTATTCTTTCAGTGCTATCATGAAAATAGACTTAGCCATTAAACTGATGACAGGTATAAGATTGGACAAATTAGTCTCATTTGTTTGTCTTTGGCTGTACATACCATATTCACAAATATGTGTTTGAATACGACTCTATGTGCACATTTTCATGTGTAGAGACAAAATGTGCAATGGAAGAACAGAGATTTTTTAAAGAAAGGTTTAAAAATTAGCCTTAGATACATGTAATATTCATAACATTTTGCTTGGCATTTACAAGATGTGACTCCTTAGAATTAGAGATGTGGAAATTGTGGCAAAAAGAGTCTGTGAAAAAGTCCTCCTCAAAAAGAAGTGATTATATAGGACAGCCCTCTGGAAAACAAAGGAGTTGTGATAGGACAAAAAGAGCCTCACATATGGTAGAAAGCCAGGACTGCAGCAGAATCGACTGAAGAGCTAAGTACATATTAATTATTATTACACAGTAACTTTATAAAGGCTTGTGTAATTAACCTCAGACTCTTCCTCACCTGATTTTTATCCCCTAGGCAGAGGTTTCTCAGGAAGTTCAGCAAATGGTAGATGATTCAACAACATTTTCACAGTGGCAGAGTCTTTGAACCTTAACTGTAAGACCTAATCTCAGAAGACTGTTATTGTTTATTATCCCATATTGTCCAATGTTTGTAAAGGTCTTTTTAGCTAAACATCGGAATACACAGGTTCTATCCCAAATAACTTGTAAGTTAAGGTTAACACTTTTGCTGAAAGTGTGACTCTCATCATTCTGCTGGAAAAATCACCTGCATGATTATCCTTATAGGTTCTCATAGATATGTAATCACTTGCTACCATTTATAAAAGATACAACCTTCAACACAGATCTCAATATTTAATTAGAGGCAAAATATGAACATGAGGGGTTTCACTACTGAAGTTACTGAAACATTCTCTGCTATTTCCAGATCTATTTTTCTTCCTGAGCATCTCCTTCTGTTCATTGTTTTTATTACCTTTTGGGCTAGATGTGCATGGATGTGACAAGAACATAAGAGTGATATGACCTAGTGATGCGCTCCAAGGTCTAGAACCAAAGAGAAAAAAGATGTACTAAAGGCAAGCTAAGGAAGACCAGACAAATGAACAAGGTAGACTAGGAGAAAATGTCAAGAAGGTTGAAATGAAGGATATCCCTGAATGACTGATATTGGTGTGTGCAGGGGGGCACTTTTCCTTTGTGATCTTACCACCTGCACTGGTTTTAGCCGGGATAGAGGTAATCCTGCTATACAATGTGAAGGCAGGGGAACAGGGAAAGCATCTGGGAAAGGCTGTTAGACCTCACAGTTCCCCTGGGTTCTATATTGACAGCAGAGACATCCAGGGGTGACTGTGAACCAGTTCCTTTTTAAAAGTCGGAAATGTCAATACTGTTGAGACAATGCCCCACAGTGATTTGGTGATTTCTGCCTTGAAGACAGAGAGAGCTGCACTCAGAATTTTCTCCTCTCCAGGCATTGCACTGACCCATGAAATCTGATTAGGAGGACTTACCTCCAGGTGGTCTTGATGGTAGAAACTGAATGTAGTTTCTGGTAATACTCAAGACACTTGAAAGTCAAAAAAATGGGAACATATGCCTGTCTGCCTATCTCGTAGTACTAAACTAAGGATCTTAGAATTCATGTTTAGAAGAATACAGCATTTCTTTTCTGGATAGTCTGTTTTGCAGAGTATGTTGCTGTACAAATTAAAGAAGACATGTGCTTACTTTTAATGTGTTTAAAAATTGCAATTTATTTTACCAAGAACAAGCTTGGTCATGGTTACCAAGCTCTTCCTGAGAAAAGACCCAAAAAGAATTTGATATTCTGGATTTAGTAGGACTGGTTCAGTCCTGGCATGGGCAGTTGAGTACATCACTGGTATTAGTGGTGCTGCTCACACCCTCTCGGGGTTAAAGGCAGGCCAACAAAAGCATGAATATTACCGGGTAAGATCTCATTTTTTTCAGAGTACCTGAGGGTGTAGATAATTTGGAAAGAAGAGGAACAAAAGAATTTAAAAAGAGGTTATCAGTACAGAAAATTGAACCTCATTCAGATTCAATCAACCAAGCAATAGGTTTCCTCACCTCTTCTGATATAGATTGGGTACCCCAATTGCATGGGGCTCTTGAGGCTTCACCATTTAAATTAGTAGCTTAATCTAGCAGGTAATGCACATGCAATGACCAAGGTTTTCAGAAGAGAAATTTGGTTTTGCAGTCCCACCACTCTGGACAAGCTCTGTCTGATTTCAACCTTGTTCCTTGACATTGTTAGCCCCATAAAGGTGCCACTTTCCTGAAAGTTGGCTCAACAGCTTTGACAGGTTCTTCACTTCTCTGATGGTAGAATAGCACAGCTGTATATGGTTCTGGGAGACAGGAGCAAGAGGAGATATTTGTTGATAAGTGGATAATTGTTTGTATACTCTTTCACACAGGGAAAACATATGTTTCTGATCTCAGGGTATTATCTTGTATTTGTAGTGTCCCAACCTCTATGTTTTCCCCAGACCAATTTGTCTAAATAAAACTATCACTGTAAAGACACTTAATTAGACATCCCTAAGGGTTTTTGTAAGCTAGGTTAAGTTTCCTTAAATTGTAATACTAGACCAACATGTTTGTTGTCATGTTTTATACATATGTACATATATATATATATGTATATGTATACGTATACGTATATGTATACATATATATATGTATGATGGTTTTGCCCTATAGCCTTCTTTAGCAAGACCCATCATAGTTAATCACTTTAAGCACTGGTGGTTAAGTATTACTCTTTTCCATACCATTGGATTTCTTTCCTTTCACCACCTTAAATTATACATATCTCCATCCATGGTAGGTATTCATACAGAACAAATGATTTATCCAAATGCACATCACACATACAACTATATATATGCATTGATATTCATACATACACCTCAAATAAAAATCTTGGTATTTATGTTTACACTCAGAATATTGAAAAATACATTTTAATATCTCAAGATTCCCTTTCATCATAGTGTCACTCTCCTCAACAATAAAATATAAGATTTCACACCAAAAAACCTGCAGGTAGGGACTGACAAGCAGCAGCACCAAAGGGCTTTCCAGAGACACCTCCTGTTACTACAAACCACTCATGGAATCAGAGGCTGACTGCTAGTGACACTTATCTTAGGTCTTCACTGTTATCCACTCCACTTGGTGCAGGAGAGCCCAAAAGTTCCAGGTTGAAGCTCAGGGGACAAGTCTTCCCAGAGTCAGCAGATTTTGTATGTTATCTATCTTGATGACTCAGCTTGCTGGTGTCTTTGCGTAGGTAATTCACTCATGATACTGATGATTCTTTGTTTGGAACCTGCTGGATGAAGAAAAGAAAATAAGGAAAAGCTTGCAAAAGAGCAGCCTAATGAGAACTGTGCCTTCTGAACCTCACTTTCTGTTAAGTCTCCCATGGAAAGTGCATATATATTTCTGCACTAGGCACACAATACACTGCACTGTATTCAAAGCTGTTGCCAGGTTTTCTGTTTAAGTGTTTTAATCAAAGAACATTGAGTTGGCACTGGAATCAAAGGGATGAATGCTTTTTTGTTTTTCTCATGTGAAAATAAAAGAGTAGCTTTAACTGAGGGGAAAAGTTGCAGAATATGTGTGCATAGGTGTGTGTGTGTTTGCATATGTGTGTGCATGTGTGTGTGTAGGGGGTAGCAGAGGGTATGACATAGCATATGAAGTCAATAGTGTAGTTGTTATTATTTATACATGAGTAAAGATTACAAATGCAGGCAATAGCTCAGATCTCTCACCCCCTGGATCTGTGAAACCTGTCACTCAGTCTCCTGCGGTGTGTCTTCCTGTCTCCGAGCCATTGGACCACCTGCTGCCATGACTCTCATCTATTGCATCGCCCGAAGGCCTCGATGATAACGGCATTGATTCCAATGTACATCTAATTACTTCTCATAATCTATTCATTTCACAATAGTGTAGTGAAACATCTGTCACATCATAAACTCTTTAGTATCCTTATCAAACCACCAAAACATACTCTGCTGCCAATTGGCAGCTACCTTGCTTTCTCTTCTTATTAATATGATGCAAACATATCTATGTTTTTTTGGTTGTTTTAGATGAATTTCCCTGATGACCACTGAAAATGAATTGGGCAAACTGCAATTGTAACATCTACTCACAACTTAGTGAGGTACCATCATTGTTGTCATACAAATATCAGCAAAAATGGCTCTGTTTCTTCCAGAGATAAAGGCTCTAAATAGGGTCTTTAACATTTATAGCACGGTAATAGATGGCTCCCTTCCTTGGCTCAGTGTGACTGATTCATTTACTAAAATAAGCATCTCAGGGATTATTACATTTGAGCAGTATATTGCGTGGAAAGGCCTTTTACCTTTATAGTTTTTACTTTACCTGTGGGTAAATAATGCCCACTCTTCCTCTTTCTTCATGTGAGAAATCAAGGGGAAGGAGACACATTAGTGCATATTTTTATTATGAAACTATAGAGAACCTATCTGTCCCAGTAGGATCATGAATATACAGTCGCATCTAATAAAGAGGGCTGATTAGTCCACCGGAAGGAGCCTCTGATATTCAGGCAATATCACAGCAAATAAACTCTGAATAGTGAGGTGTTGGTTTACCATTACATACTGAATTATGATGAACAACAAATCCCAGATGAAAAGAGTGATATACCAGCTGCTTATTCCCTCTCATGGTCAATGTCAGCACAAACTGGTGCACATTCTTGTTGTTTTAAATTTGTGATGGAAATTAAATTAGTTTTGATTTGATAGCTGTAGAAAGGGAAGTCCTTTGTGCATCTGCAGAAGGGATACAGCACAAGAAGCTATTCTGGAACTTCCTCACTTCTTTCAGACCAGCTTTTGAAGGAACTGCTTTTGCATGGCTTTTCAGTAGCTGGTGAGGAAGTTAATTTGGATTCTCTGACAAGGCTATAGTATGCTGCCATTGTAGTTACTTTTATTATCTGAACATCTGGCAGTAAGGAACTGGACTGCCACTGCCAATTCAGGCCACATTTTGTTAGTTCCTGACCTTGCTGGGATTCACGAGGGTGACCTAAAAGTAAAGGAGTCCCTATCTCATTAGGAACCCCCAGGACATCCAGTTCTCCTTTATCCATTTGTCAATATATAACGCAATCCCATATATAATGCAGCCTGAATATTTATCTGTTTCTGTTTTCATCACTTGTGCATTTTCTCATTTGAAATAGATATAACTTGTACACACTTATTTAAAGTCCATGTTTTTACATCCAAAGTCACTACTCTGGCACAATAGGAAGCATATGGAGATTTTAGTGTTTTTGACATAACTTGCAATAGGCAAATGTCCAATGCATAAATCATTTAAAAGTGAATGTTTGACCCATTCAGTCCTTGATGCTGCCCTGTAGGAGGATTTCTGCAATAGAGATGATTCATCTTCACTAAGAGTAAAGAAAGAAGCACCTAAAAAAAGTTTCAGAAGAGCTCAGCACACATAGAACAGGTCAGAGCCAGATCTAGACTGATCTCCTGACACTCCATTCCAAGTACCAAAACTGCTTTTACCATGGCTATTGAATAATTCAATTTACACCTTCTTCTACCTTGCTCAAACAGTTCACAGTTTGTAGTGAAATGGAGAAACCTTTCCTGGCCAGAGGAGAGAATGGTGTATTTACTCAGCGGTGTAGAGTACAGCCCCTGTAGAGTAGTACAGTACTCAACAGTGTAGAGTACACCTCTGGATTAGGTTGCCTCATGTGTCTCCTACAGGGGTGACTTTTGCTGTTCATGCTTCTCCTGCTGTGGTTTCACCACGGGCCAAAATTGCCATATGGACTGAGCAGAGAACATGAGCCTGGCAAAAGAATGTTGCCACTTTCTCAGTTATGCTTCATCTGTGTAAGAAAACTCCTTTGGCTTCTCTGGTACCAAACGTATGTATATATGTATGTATGTGTGTAAGCGTGTGTATGCTAGGTGGGCAATAAGATAATATAAAAGAAATCAATCTGAAAACAAAAAAAGATACATAACATTTTACCATAAACTTAGAATATTCATGAACCCTTGGCAAGGTAATACTTGTTAGACCAAGAGAATAAAAAATTAAGAATAAAGTAAGATTGAACTACAGTTTTGAGATTTAAAAGAATAATTTGCAGAAGGTAGAGTTAATTTGCTTTTAATTTTTGAGATTTTCTTCATAAGCTTTATAGCTAAGGCTGATGTTTTTTCTTTTTAAATGTAAACTCAATTCTCATGCTGCCACATGAAGATAGGACATTATTAAGAGTTTCAAGAATATAGTGGTCAAATCATTCATAAAATACATAAGATTTATTGCAAATATTTTCCCCACTACACCATCTAAATTAGGGATTGTAGTTACCAGTCAAAGACCAGTGGCAGAGTATACATATGGCCATTAACAAGAATCAGAAATTTGAAGAGGGAAGTTTGCAAATAATTTATTTCTCAAAAAGTGAACAGAGAGCTAAGATTAATATCTATGAGAGTAGGAAAAGAATCTACAGTCAGTGCTATACTTGAGAACTGTCCCAAAACAAAGTGGATAAAAGACACTTTGGATTGATACCTGCATTGAAAGGGGAATTTAGGGAAAAACAAAACAACCCACTACCTCCATAACAAGACACAAGAAATATTTATTTTCCAAAATTTTAGAGGGGAAAAAAATTTCAAAAATTAATCTATATTGAACTTCAAAATTTTGTTCAGCATAAAAAACCAGATCATTTGTTTGTAAAATATGTCCTTTAAGATATATAATGGTACTGGAGAGGATATCAATATTTGCTTGGTTTTTTTCTAAATGGAAGGTCAATTTTTAAGTAAAATGAAAAATTTCAAACCAAAATGATCGATTTTTTTTTTCAAAGTATCAAAATAGGATTTTTAAACATTATCAAAATGTAATCTTTATTTCTCCTCTGAAACCATAAACTTGACCTAGATATTTTAATACTTCAAGTTCTTCCCAAAGGGAATTTTTCAACAAATTTACTGTCCATCAAAAGTAAGTCAATAAATAAATGAATAGAAATTGTTCAGTATTATTTCAATGTAAAATTTTGAATTAGGGACACTTAGAGACCACATAACAGAAAAGCAAGTTGTCAAATATGTCTTACAGCAGAGTAGCATAGTGCATTAACTTGGATAAGGTTCAAATTCCTACCCAGCTGCTCACTCACTACCTGTCCCAAACAAGGCAAAGGGAAGAAACAGGATGAACAAGCTTGTGGGTTGAGATAAACACAGGCAGAAAAGTTACCAATTACAATGATGGAGAAAACACATTTGATTTGGGGAAAATTAATTTCTAGACATTTAAAATAGATCTGGGTAGCGAGGAACAAAGCCAAAAAATAACACACCACCTCTCTCCCCCTCCCTTTTTTCTCTTGCTCAGTTTCCGTGCCTTGTTCCTAGCTCCTGTATCCCCTCCCTGATGGGCAGTGAGGGCTGAAATCAGTCCATAACAGCTCCTGTCTGCTGCTCCTTCCTCTCTTTGCTTTTCCACTGCTCCAGCATGGGTCCTCTCTATGGGCTACATTCCTTCAGGATCTGCTCCAGCGTGGGCTCCACAGGGGCTGCATTCTTTCAGGATAAACCTGGTTCACTATGTGAGCTCTTCCACAGGTCCCAGTTCCTTGAAGAAATACTCACCTGCTCCAGCACGGGGTTCTCCACTGGTCTGGGAAGGAAATAGCTGTTCTGGTGTTGTCTCTTGCAAAAGCTGCAGGGAAATATTTGCTGTGACACCTGGAGCACCTCATCCCCCTCCTACTCCTCTGACAGAAATAAACCCACCCAAGTGTTTGCACTGCTATTTCTCACTTATTTCCCTCTTTCTCTGCCCATGTGGCATTTTTTCCCATTCTCAAAAATACATTTTCCCTGAGGTGCCCCCACTGTGGCTGAGGGGTTCAGCTATGCTCTATTGTGGGTTGCCCTTGTCACCTTCACCCAATACAAATCTGATGCTGCCAAATATATTGTATTTTATGTTCTTTTCTTTTAGCTGGGAGCTTCAAATTTTATGTGGCCACAGACTTAATTCAATAAGGAAACGCTACAACTGAAACCCCTAAAATTTCCTACACGTTTCATAGTTTCTAAATCAGTAACAATGGACAGGAAAAGGGATCACTTCTGTATTTGTTTCAAATCTTTCCAGGAGAAACTAAGTGAATACAGGCATTACATACTGATATAAAGCAGAAGAACTCTGTTGAAACCACCTGAGCTATGCTGATCTATCACAGCCAAAGAGTTCAGGTACTCAGTGAACAAAAAATGCCCGACTCTTCTTGTGCAACTTCATGATACCATGACACCATCAACACTGCAGTTTGTACATGTACAGCTTTGGCAGCTACAGGGGCACGAGGAAAGGAAGCAGGCAGGTAAAACAAGCATTTAATGGCTTTCTGTTGTTTTGGATGTAACTACTCAGAACCAACTCTAGAAAGCTGGTGTTGCTCATGTTCCTATGTCTCATTCTTCAGAGACTGTCACTTAGATCTCAGCATCTTCATAATGAGCACAATTTGCATACCTCAGATGTAGAATTAATTTCTGAACCATTGCAATAGTGAAACCAGTGTATAGTATAAAACACTATTTTGCTACTGCCAAGATGAGAGTGTGCAAGTTTTTCATGTGTCGACTGTGTTGCATTTCAAGGATCTACAAGGTAGAGACAGTTGAATAGGGACAGCTAAACCTCACTGGGTCCCTGTCACAAAGTTAAATTGGGATGCTGAAGGTATTCATGGTATGGGGAACACTGTCAGCTGGAGAAGGACTAGGATGAAACAGAAGGTGCTAAGTTGGACTAATCAAAAGTCTACCTTTCTAGAGCCATCTTTACTTATAGAGTTTATCTTCAAAGACGGATGTTTAAAAAACTTAAAAATACGTGGGGTCTCTTTCTATCTATGTGTGAAGGCAACCTGAGACTTGTGTTAAGATTGTCTGTAACCTGAAAAAACTCGCTGCTAACTTTTAAACATTTTAACTGACAACGCCATTGGGTAGTATAATTAATTGCTGTTCTATATTCCTGCTTTGCAAAAAGTACAATCAAACTTTCTATCAAGTCCAGATAACTTTGAGTACCCAGCTGGGTTGACCAAGCTACACCAAAAATCCATGAATAGCAACAAAAATTCCTGAGATCAAACCAACTTATATCAAACCACCCTCTGAAGCGGAATGTGGATTTTCCACCTTGCCCACTTTGCTCAAAACTACACCAGGTGCCTAAGGCCACTTAGATCAAATTTATCAGTAAGGCTCATAAGTTTACGTGGAAAGAATCTGTCCATGTGTGGATTTCACTCAAGCAGTCTGCTATGGTTCCTTACATTATTTTCTGGGGGTTTTGGGGTTTTTTTGTTTGTTTGTTTATATTTGGGGGAGTTGTTTGTTTGTTTGTTTTGGGGTTTTGTGTATTATTTGTCATGCTTTGAACTCACTTCTCCTCTTTATTGAAATGGTTATTACCCTGAATCACGCAAACTAAAATGCAGTAACTTGGGACTAGATTGAAGTGTTGGTAGGACTTTGGTGTATATTTCCCTGGTCTTTAGGGCAATGGAATAAAAATGTGGAGAAGACCTTCACAGTCACAGAAACATTGATATTGCTGAAGTTTTTTTATACAATTGAATGCAAGAAGGGAAGAATCAGTCATCTGTTGGCATAGCATCAAAAATATTGTCCATTCAGTTTATTTTAAAATGTTAGAAAAATATTTTTTCAAAACTCATTGTTTCCTGATATTCTGACACACTACCAAGGGTAACAATGTATAAAAGAGTCCAATTTCACTGACCACTCATATAGTCTTACGTTGCTTCCAAGACAAGTTTTTATAGTTCCACCTAAAATAGCAGATGGTATGTTAATGTTGCCTTCAGGTACTTAGTTTCAGGTGTGTTTGACTTATATGCTCTGAAGCACTTCCTGGAGGAACCTGCTTTTTTTCTATTACTCAAGCAGGAAACCTAGGCTGCTGTCTAGAAACACTGAACAAGATCTGATGTGATGTCCTTAAGTTCTTTTCTTAATACCGCATAGATTTAATTTGTCTGGCAAAAAAAGTCTGTCTATACTTTTTTGCAAATCTCTAGGTCTTTTCCAGCCCATATAAATCTGCAGAAATAACAGTCCTACATAAGTCTACCATGTTCCAGCCAACATTTATCCTCATTGGGTATTAGAGTTGTTAATGAATTGTTAATAAAGTGCTGCATAGTATTGAAAGAGTCTTAACATGACTCACTTACTCAGCTGCAGTTGAAGACTACATATTTGAATGCCCAAGCATTTTTAATCTACGCATACAAGCAAATAATCTCCAAAATTCGGCTAAGGCCCCCCTATCTCTCGATACTCCTCCTGAATATTCACCACTGCTCTCTCACAAGGATCAGTTCCCATCTCCTACATTGGGTACATGTGTACAGGTTTTGCAAGTGTGTTTGAAGTCATACCATCTGTGTTTAGGCTTACACCCCAGACTCAAACTGTTGGCACCAGCAGTCACACTGTCACCTTAGCATATTTCTATGATCAAGCTAATAGCACCCATCCTTTAGTAAGTGGTAGGAGAGTTGCCTTATTGGGAGCCAAGCTTTGAAGAAAATCTAGGACAAAACCAGTTTCATTCATCTCTTCCATTTTTATCTGCTTAATTTCAATGGCAGCTGATATACTAAAATTAGATAGATTAAATTTTTTTAAGGAAACACATTCAACACTTTGGCTTGTGCTGAAATTTCATTTTACTAGATATTTTGGAGAACACGCACTGCAGTCAGATTTTCCCTGGGAATATCTTATTACACATGGTTTCCAGTGCAGGTGTTAAACTGAAGTGGCAATGAAAAGAGAAACAAAACTTTCATAGGACAAAGTCACATAACCTGACACCTGATACCCCACCTCAGCTGGATGTTTCTGGAAACCTTCTTTAATGGCTTCTTTCTTTGCTCTACTTTGACAAATCTCCTTGACTGTTCTTCATTTTTCTGCTGTGTGGGGATCTAGGGGAAGCAGTGTTGTGTGGGTTCAGGGACACAGTCCTCTCTGTTGCAGCTCACTGCAGAAAAGTTCTCAGAACCACAAAACTACAGAATCATTAAGGTCAGAAGGAACCTTTGGAGATCACCTTGTCCAATTCACCACTGCCCAGGGAAGGATAACAAGAGTAGGTTACCCAGGAACATGTTTTTATTATTGACATCTTGAAAAATGGTGCCTCCACAACCTCAGTGGGTGATCTGATATTGTCCCTTAAGGTTAAATGGAAATTCCTGTGTTTCATTTTGAGGCCATTGCCTCTTGTCTTGTCACAAGGCATCACTGAAAAGAGTCTGGCTCCATTTTCCTCTCTCCATCTTTCCTGCAAGTGGATTTTGCTGGTTCATGGTCAACTTTGCATCCACCAGAACACGAGAATTTGCAGTCTTTCTCTGAAAACTACTGCCCAACTGACTGGTCCCCAGACTGTATTGTTGCATGGTCTTGCTACTCTTCCCAAAAACAGGCAGTGTCACTCTCACATTACCTGCTCACTCTCTGCTTGCTGAGATGCACTATTTCAATTGCCCCCTGGAATTTCAGACTGGTCTGTATTCATGGTCAACAAACTACGATGACCAGCAGGGTGCCCATGAGGAGATATTTTTGCAGTACATTAATTTAGGTTGCAAAAGTTTCAGTGTTTTATGTATACCCACAACACTGAGTGTCACTTTATCCAAAGTTCTTTTATTAGTGCACTCTTTAGAAACTATGACACCTTTGCACAGATTTTTAGACTGAAATGGTATGACCTGCTCTTTTAAAAGGTGCTTTAGAGCTCTGAGTTAAACAGGAAAATATCCCCTATTGTTTGAAAGCATTTTTCTCTTTTCTGCAATAGGCTGATTTCACTATGCAATGCAAACTAGACTTGCAAAGAATTAAGCAGCTACACAGCCAAACAAATCTGTCAGAGTTGGGTTTTGTTCTCTGAAAGGTAACAAAGATAAAAATTTAACATATGTGCATGTATGCATGCTTCTGGCACAGCAGTCATGCTTTGATAAGCATGTTTGTATTAATTCAAGGTCATACATGCTTCACAGTGTTGGAAACATGCACAGCACTTCACAGGTTCCTCTCCCCCACACTCCCTTCCCTCTTTGTAATGCACACACTTTGTAATACCACAGAGGGGAATTACTGGCTTGGTGCTAGCAATTCCTTTCAGAGAATTGCACTGTCTCGTGTGCCACAGTGGAAAATACATCAAGATAATTCCCTCATCACTGCCTACCCACCCACCCGCTCCCTGTAGTCTGAGATGAACTGTCTAGTCACATATTCTAATGCTGCTTCTGGTAAAATGTTTGATTATTTTTTCCCCTTCTCTCAGAGAAAAGCTTTTCTGGAGCCTTTATTTATTCTGTTTTTTTTTTTTTTTGTACATGCACATCACCTGTGAGGGGTTCTTGGTATAATGTCATTACTGATGCCATAAGAAATTCCAGAAGGAAAGAGTATTTAAGGTGAATTTGTGTGTGAGGGATTTTATAGGGGTCTTTCTTTCAGAAGTTCCTCGCTACTTTCTACTTAGCTCAGCAGCATAATGATTTAAGAGAAATATACCTATGTATAGGGTGTGTTCTGTACAATGGGAACCAAGAAAAAAATTAACCAACGATGGAAAATCTTTTGTTCTTAATGACAGAATATAATGGAAACCTAATCTCCTACTGCATATTATCATCAGGCAAATTAGTTACACATATAATAAGGTTTTTCTTTATAAATTATAAATGAAATAAACAATTTTTTCACCATGGTGGGCAATGAATACACCACATGTTATATGTAAATATATTAGTCATTTGCCTTTTGTTTATGTGTCACAGGAATCCATTTCCTTCATTGTGTAGTTCTCATTCCCTATGGGTTCTTACTAAAGTCATCTCAATCCTTCCTGTACATGCTTTTTAAGGCAGAATTACTTTCCTTTTTTTTTTTTTTTTTTTTCGTTTTTCAGCCCAGTTTTAATAATGGCTGCTTTTGTGCCAGTTTCATTTAGTGCTGCAAACTGTAATTTTATCTGAGAGAGAGGAAGAAATAATAAGAAAAGCAGAAAGGGTCTACATGATATATCAGTACAATACCAAAAATATATTGAAATAATTTTTTTTATTTTATTTTTTTCCTCAAAAAATTAAAATATATCCCATAAAGCAACTATGCATATTTTTTTCTCTTACCAGACCTTTCATTCTTTAATGAGATAATCTGTTTTTAAGGAATGCATTGTTCAGTCTTTCTTTTCAAGGCGTGACATTTTTATTTTCCAGGCATTACACTATGTGGAAGAATAATGCAAATTTGGGCATTTTCACTGGGCACTGCACACCAGCCTGAGAGCTCTTTGAAACCAACACAAGGCACAGCTACTCTCAGTGACCAATGGCTTTAACATACATATTCCAATCAATAATACAGAGTTTTGTATTCAATAACATTCAGTTCACACTCATCGAGGATTATCTTTTGTGCTCCCATAGGCTTTTCCTGTTGTCCAGAGGGAGACAGAGTTGAATTTAATATACCTCATTATGTTTGGGATGACTGTGGATCCTAATGGAAGAGGCAACACTTAGCACATAAGCAGACTAAACTTTCATGATCAAGACCATCTAAAAAGGATATTTGTCACTGCTATCTTCGTTTCTCACACAGTGTCAGACAACACTTTCTGCAGGGTGAATGATTGTACTTTGACAATGTTTAAAAAGCCAATTATATCTTTATTTTGAGAGCTGCTCCAAAGGCTATTAGGAGATGTTTTTTTCAACTTGTATTTTTATAAGGAGCAGAAGCAAGTAAGGATGCTTCTTTTCGTGGTTTACTTGCAGCTATATCTCTGGGGAAGATATTTTTCTTTTTTTGTTGTTGTTCCTTTTTTTTTTTTTTAAACTGGAGCAGACAATGGTTAGCAATGGAATACAAAAAAAGCAATTCTACTGCCTCATAAGCCACAAAGTGGACTATGGAATTAACGTATAAGATGTTATTTCTAATTTATTTATCAGCTCTCTCACTATAGTACAAGTCCTCTTGAAAGCACTTACGTATTTGAAGTCTCATAGAGACATACCAGATAATGGGAAATGGTTTGCTGTGAGAAGTGATCTTCTTGAGTGCATAGAAGAAGCTTCATTCTATCAAATATTTCATTGGTAATGTTTTACTGTTTCTCCTAGATGGCATGCTATAGAGCGTAATAAATTTCAGTTTGTTTATATTCTGTGTCTGTATTTGCACTTGGGTGATTATATTTGAAAGCATGAAAGATACTCGTTTTCTGAAAAAAAAAAAGAACTTTAGCATAAGCTTCTCATTAATCCTGTCCTGTTTGTCTGTTATTAATAGGCCACTGTACAATGTATTCTGCTGCAAAACTCCACCAGGCATGACTAATTCAGATAATTAATTTGCTAGAACATTAACACCATCAAATGAGCCTGCTAAACCGGTAAATTTAAAGTAAATTAAACTTAATTTGCAGGTTATTGCAATTAAGTCTGCCTTGTCTTTCTGAGGGATTTCAACATCCTCAGTATTTAAGAGGCAATCATAATGCATGCAAGTGGGCGGGCTTTTTCACTAATTAACACGAGTCTAATCTGCTTTTCAATTAGGGTGGATGTTTATAATGTGCTGGTGACAGTGTTGCAATTCAGTACAGCATAACAGGAGTGCATGGCATAATTATAGCTGAAAAGAAAAGCTCATGCAGGGCCTGTTTAGGGGTTAATGAGACATTGGCAGCTTCCAGCTGAGGAGATTGAGCCAGTTTAGTGCAGCTTCAAGAGGAAACCACCCATAGGGGTTTCCTTTGAAGTGTCAAAAGGTCCCCTTGTTCTGGGTGGCTTATGTTTCATTTGTCTGAGTGGCATATCAAAAATTGATGAGCTGCCAGCAGCAGTCCTCATGACATTAATTCACCAATTGTGTTTCTAATAGTTTCATCCTTAAATACATTTGGATGATGATAATACTATGAAAAATCAAGGTTCTGAAAACAATGAGAAGGTCTATGCAGTTTCAAGTGTGTACAGACTACACAAATGCATCAGCTGCAAATGTTAATGATGCAGATGACCTACACTGCTCGTTACGAGCAGGAGGAAGACAAAGGGGTATTGTACATCTGTCCTCCGAACAGCATTAGAGCTGTGACAGGGATGTGACATTTATTGTTAGTCAGGTTCTTGAAAAGCATAAAATGGTTCACATTCATTCATGAAGTAACTTCACTGGCTTCAGAGTGGCTGTATCAGCGACGGATTTGGTCTTTTAGAGTAACAGTAAAGGAAAGAAAGTAAAAAAAGGAGAACTATAAAGAGTCCTAGGCATCTCTAGTGCAGATACTTTTTCATCAGTCCGCTTGGGCTATGAAGTCTGAGCATTGTGGTCCCATATTGAAGTACAGGAGGTTCTCAAAACTTTTGCACAAAAATGAATGTCCACAGACAGAGTGTACTGCTTGTCAAAAGCAGTGATAAAGGTAATATCAAGGAATGTTAATTACATGGACAAGTAAAAGTTGTTAATGTACAGGAGTCGGACTCGATGATCCCGATGTATCCCTTCCAACTCAGCATATTCTGATTCTATGATTCCATGATTTAAGTACATTTGAAATCCTGAAACAAAGAGAAAGGGCTACCAGTGTAAGTCTGGCTATATTAGTCATAGAATCCATGATTTAAAGGGTTTTATTCTACAGAGCTAGCAAAACTACCGCATGCAAAACTTCCATGCTAGAGGAGGGTGCATTAGTTTTTGCATGAGAGGCAATTTTCAACATTTGGTGTGAGCCAAGTACCACGCTACTTTCCTTTTTAAACCTCTGAGTATTATATAGAACTTTACTTTTCTCATGTGATGAACAGAAAAAAAAATCCACCCTGGTCTTATCATTTTTGAAAGTATTACTTGAACTATTTGTAACTTTATGAAAATTTTGCATGGCAATTGATGCACACAAGGAAGATTCAGTCCATCTCACTGGAGATTATTAAACCTGCATCCAGCCTAATTTTAGGCAGTATGAGATAGCCAAAAAACACCCAACCCCACCTTTGCCTTGTCTATAAAAGAAGTTTGGGCTGATTGGGCATCCAACTTAGGTGCTTGCATTTAGTCAGGCAGAATAAAGGTCATCTGTATGGGGAGGGAGCACATGCATCATTCTGTAGAAATGCTGGGTCATCTCTTTTTGGGGTGTCTTCTCCTTGTGAAAGACCAAGACTCTTTAGTATTTCCTTATGAGAAATGGATGCAGAACTGCGAAAGTGAGAGTGTATGGAGGGGTTTTGGCTGTTACAGGGAGGAAGGGCTCTTCCTTTCTATAACCTGAGATAAATCAAATGGCTGAACAAGCTGAGGAGTGCACAAACAGTGCTTCCAGTGACAGAAGATTGTATGTTAATTTGGTACTGTAAACATTTATTATATATAGGTCAGTAAAACTAAATTCTTGTTGAGATTTTTTGTTTTGCTTCCCCGCCTGGATTTTGACTGTGACTTGCAGTGTCATTAGTAAATGGGATTTACTGAGATAAAAATACTACTGCTCATGGCAGAAGGGTCTTCTAAATGACTGAAGTGTTCTCATCTGAGAAGCACTTTACCAACTCAACATATGAAACTCAAGAGCACCTGAGAGATTTTTGTGCTTGAGCTCTGTGCCTGATGGACCAAAGGAGAAAGCAGGAAGTCCCTCTCCCAGGGAGGCAAACCATATTCTTTCAGAGGGTCTTTCTGTCAGTCTTTCCTGACCACCAAATTTGAGATGATAAAGGTGCAGTTGAACCTGCTGTTATTCAAAAGCACAGAAGGGAGTGCAAGTCCATCAAGGAGCACTGAAGAAATCCCACACAAACAATATTAAAAAAATACAGATTCAAGTGATTTACAGTGCAAATGTTTCAGTCCTATGCCAAAGGAAAACGGCTAAAAAAATAAGGAATATATTATGTAGACCGTATTGGCAGCAAAAACATAGTGTGGTATTCAGTTTAAATTTTACAGTACCAGCTGTAATGACAGAAAGATTATTTGCCAAGTAGCTATATTACATAAAGAAGTATATCTTGTTACACCTGCATTCAGGAGAATGGTTCATCTTCATTCATTTGTCCACATACCAAGAGATTTTCAACCATTTGTAAACAAAGGTCTTCATAAATATGAGTGTAAAACCAAAAAGAAGGCACACAATCTAAACCAGTTCTTGAAAACAGAGGGACATCCCATTGAGATCAACGAATAAAGACCATAAAAAAGTGTATTACCTCTTATTCTTCCCTTATCAGAGACATGAAAAACTGGAACACCACAATCCTGTGGAATACAAAGCCTAAAATGCCTGTGGTCTGCAGATCACTCATCTCTGAAAAAGGGTCTACTCTTAGAAACACCACAGTATCTGCCACTTCTGCTGAGCTCAGTACACTTAGAAACACAAAATCCCTTCAGAATCTTAAAGGCCAAGTGAGTCACTTCACTGGGTGCATTTTGATGCTGCTGGGACACTGACAGTGGAGATTAATGCAATAGCTGCCAGTTAACTGACACTGGTGAAATCTTTATCCTCCTTTTAACAGCGAACATACAGCATTTAAGGGGCTATTAGGTAACCCAAGTTCTAAATAGTGTATGGGGTATAACATAGCATGTTCATAGAAAAGAAAGATGCATTAGGAAGATTAAAGTAGGCTTTCCTCTCCCAGATGTCTACCTGCCTCTCCCCTGGGATCACAGTAACACAGTCGTGCCAGGTCTAGTGTTGATTTTCAGTCTGTTCTCTGTGGGAGCCTTCCAGCGTTCCTGTTTTATAATTGAGGCGAAGGAGCAGAAACTCTGAGAAGATTCTTTTTTACACAGATTGGTAGTATTAGTTGAAAACATGATGTGGCATTATTTTTTAGCTGCCTGAGTTTTTAAGGGAGTTTGGCTCCTGGAAAAGACCAGTGTACAAAAATTAACATTTTTAAATTATGGCTGAGGAAGAGAGAATATACTGTCTTGTTACACTTGATGTGAATATCAGTGCATAAATTAACCAACACACTTCACACTAGCTGGTTTCAAAACATTTGATTTTGGGGTATGGAGAAGTTTTGACCAACTTGGACATGAACACAGAGTTACTATGAAGCAATATATAAAAACCAAACGCTATTATTTTTAAGTGTAATAAATGTGCTTGAAAGTAGCAGCATACATGAAACTTCAGTGTTGATATGTCAGCTGGGCAATATCTTGGACCTTCAGACCTTTCATTGCACATGAAATCCTTTTCCTGGTGTTTTTTGGTAAAATATGATTGAAGTAGGACTATCTGGAGGTAAAGGTGTTTGACAGAAGCCTAAAGTGGCCCTAAAGGAGAGACTGAAGTATGTTCCCCTCTGATTTCCTTAGTTGATTTAGTCTGAATGAGTGACCAGGATAAAGCTAGGAAGAGAAATGAGGTTGATAAACTGGTGGGTGGTCAGAAGAGGGGGACAACTGCCATGGCCAGATACTCTCAGGATTTTTTGTGAGGGTTGAATCCAAAGGCTCAGTGGACACCTTTATAGCAGAGGATTTACAAATATTTTAATAAATTTCCTAAAAGGGAAAAGGAATTTATTAGAACAGCTGTTTTTGCGTGGTATGATGGTGTGCACAAAATGCAACAAAGATCTGATTAAATGCTGGGCCACATTGCTGTGAAACTGAGGAGTGTTCTGGTAAAGTAATGGCCATGATAGAAGATAGGCTGTAGCTGGGCAGAAAAAATTAAATAATTATGCCTTTGAAAATGCCAGATGAACCTTCACAGAGCTTTATTGTTATGTGTTGATGAGAGAAAACAGGTCTGCAAGGCAGATCCATGGCTGCTACTTTCTTTCCCCACAAAACAACTTATTTTAAGGTGCTATAGAAAATGTAATATTGCATGATTTAATGGGTAGCCATCCTGACAAATGTGGTGAAAGAAGCTCCATCAAGATGTCCCATGTATTGTTTAAATAAGTTGTTTTTCAAATCTAAAAATCATCACTTTTGCAGAGGGAAATTACTTGAATCTTGATGACTAAAGATACACATAGATATACACAGATGACTTAGTTTGTTTTCTTAATACAGTAAAATAAAATTTGAAATGAAGAAATGAGGATAACTATAAATATCTTGATATCCTATGTGCCAGCAGAGGAAAGCATTAGGAAGAAGAGTAAAAGCACATTCCACTCCAGTAAAATCCAGTAGCTGGGCCAGAGTGCTTTGAAAATGCTTTTACTGGAAATATCATCTAGAGTTTGTGTGGATGGTGTTTATTACATTTTTAAAAATACACAGCTCCATGACTGCTGAGAGGCAAACTGCTGAGGTTAACAGCTACAAATGCAATTTATAAAACACATGGCATTGTAATTTGACCAAGACAGTTCAATCCAGAATCAAAATTTGAAGATCACAGTTACTGTAAAAATTAAAGAACAACCCCATACAGCAAATAGAGACATATTTATCCAATAAGTTAAGGAAATAGGGGGAAACCAAAATGCATCAGTGGTTTCTTGCTCAGAGGGAATCGTTAAAGATCACTTAACATTGTTAAGGGAGAAATGTGCTGTTTTCACAGCAAGAGTTATTACTGGTTTTTACTCTGAAAATAATTTTAGATTACTTATGTTTGTGTTTTCCTGTAATGAGTTTCCAGCCATTGGGTCATGGTGCTCTGCCCAAGGAGGTGATACTTTTTATCCTGCATCTGAAATAACAACAACGATAAAAACACACCTCTCCCCTCATGGCAAATATCATTCTGATTTTACAGAGACCTGAATAATTAATTACTATATTAATTTAAGGTTATTTAGCTCTAAATTTGTAATGTTTACTGTTGATTATTTGTTTTATTATAGAGATCTATTGATGGAGCTGTATTACTTGGTAGCTCGTGACATAAAAATAATATATTCTATGATATCATGTGTATGAAAAATATGCAGTTACTAGTTCATGATCCAAGCATTTAAAATATATTAGCTTAGCCTAGAATCCAGACATCTTTTTTTATACTTTACTTCTTTACAAAATATACTTTCAGAGATTCACCTAAATTTCATGGGTTTTCTCAAAAGCAGAGATGAAATAGTTCCAAAAAGTAGTGTAAATATCAAAAGCATATCTACTGAAAACTGTCTACTAGGCACAGAATAGGAAATGTCAAAACTCAAGAATAGGAGACTAGATCTTGGTCCAGTTTTTAGATCCAAAAACCCCCACACATATGAAAATTCTCAGAATTACCTAGTTAGGCTAAAAATCATGTATAGTTTTGTTGTTATGTGACTGAGGATTATGGACCAGTATCTATACGTAACATGGCATTCTAAAAACCACTACAGTATCCTAAAGATGCTCTTTATGCTAATAATCAAGCACCAAACAGATAATAGATTTCAACACAAGACTTAGACTCTCTGGACCATCACTGCAGTTTCAAGTCTCACAGTCTTCTAAAGAGCAAGGTTTTCCCTATGAAGCGCTGTGGAGCTCTGATGGTCAGTCAAACCCTCTTCCTCCCATCATTTCTCAGAGCAGTGTCAGTCAAAACCCTTGTGCTGGTTCCCCATTCTAGGCCTGGCAGAACCCACAGACTCAGCAGTCTTCTCTCTGTTTTTAAAGATACTCCACCTAGAAAGTATTAAAAAGTTGTGTCTGCTAGGTCAAATTTTACAGGATATATGAGGGATATAAATACAAGAAGTAAAACACCATTTATTGACTAACCCAGCTGTTACGGTTGTTAGAATATGAAATAAAGGTAAGGCTGCCTTGAAAGTTAAACTTCTCTATGCTTAGCATATTTTTTTTCTGTCTCCATTGGCAAACTCAGATCTGAATGTTTTATTGTGACAAAAATATATAAGCTCAATCATCTCCAGTAGTCTAGGAATCAATATATGGATTCATTAAATGTGAAGGAGGGGTAAGAAATGACGACATGAACCAGGCAGGTAAAAGAGTTCCTGATTGCCTCAGCTGTTATCAAAGAATTGACTAGTGAAAACTGAGGAAGACATCTATCCCACAGATCCAAATCAGCTCAGTGCATTTTTTCCTCATGTAGTTCACGTAATTTGAAAGACATGAATTGTGTAACTTCTGCAACTGATGAAGCTTCACTTGATAATACTGATTATACTAAGCACTGTCAAGAAAACCTTCTCCTGAGGTTATATAGCATTTTTTAGCATAATAATTTCAGAAATAATCCCCAGTTCTCACAGAAAGACTAGGTGGTATGTACCAGATTGGTTTATTTTACTCTAATTTTACAGACACAATGTAAACCACTGTGAATATGAAAGTTTGATACAATCATTATATTATTTGATGATTCTCACTTAACTTTTTCACCATTATTGTTATTTGTATTCCAGCCCTGCTTAAAGTTCACAGTCAGAATAAAAACCACTTGTGCCAGATAGAGTACAGGATTATAATGTGCAAAGCCTCTTTTTCCGACCCATTCACAGCATTTGAAGGGTGCTACTATACCTCAGTTTGATCCAGTTAAAATAAGATCAGTAATTCCAACTAGTGCCAATTTTTCTCCTAATATCAAGAGTTTATAAAGTATCTAGACCTAGATAGGGATAAAGGCAGATACAAAATATCTAAGTGCAAAACTGTGATTCCAATCCCCTTCCTGGATTCATAAGCACTTCTTAGACAGGAAGAACCTCATATGACCTGAGCTCTGTAGCTGCTGAGTTTGTTATATACCTCCCAACTAGAAATGTCTAGAAAAGGGAGATTACCCCTGGGAAAGTTGTTACAAATCCAGGAGGAGTGTTTCCTCCTTCTATGGGAGAGTGGTATCATGCTTTTAAAGAAACACTCAAAATCTTCCCTCTTTGTGGTTGCTATTTTTTATTCTGTCTGGAAGTCAGAGAAAAGGAGACGGGAGAGTGAAGAGCAGCAAGAACTGTAATCACCACAGCACATCTTCACCTGGCATGGGTCAACTTCTGAGTTTCACATGTGTGTGGAAGCCTCAAGTTCCCAATGGCTGTAATGTACAAAGACAGGCTGGCTATGAGCTCATTCTCATTTATTCTGAGTACTACTTTTCTGTTTTGTTACCTCCAAAGAACTGATTTTATCACTGTAAGAGGAAGATTACAGATGACCCAAGGCATATTCTTAAATTGTAATTACTTTTACTCAAAGAACATAAACCAGGAAAAAAACCCATGACAACAGAACATATGTTAGATACAAAAGTACCACCATCACTTTTCATATAACTTGAAAACTGTCTCGGATTTACATGCCTTTAATACAAAGTTATCAATATGCCAGGGGAATGTCCAGAAATCTGACTAACTGGGTGTTCAACTTCTTACACACCTTTCATAGCAATCACTTTTTTTACCTGTTTATAGGTTTTTCATATTTATCAAGAGATATTTCTTATTTTTCCAAGAAAATACATAAAATATTATTCTTCAGGCAAGAGAGAAGATGGAAGGAGCAATTACAGGATAGGTTTTTCTGTAAAAATCACATTCATGGAGCTGTTTCTTGCAGAAAACTGATAGAGAGTGATAATGTTGAATAAGAATGTGCACAGATTCAAGCCCTCAGTTATAGGATTAATCTATTTGTACGTTGGAGAGAGGAATTTTCTAGTGCTCCCATTGGAGTTCTGTACAAAACAATTTGCTTAAAAAGGAAATGATATATTCTGGAAAACTTTGAAACTAGTTGAAAGCACTTTGTCTGGATGTCATGTAGCTTTTGGGTTTTCTTCTATCATTTTTACCAATAGGGACATGACAGTATTACTGTTGCATGAGAGTGTACTTGCTTCTTAAGAATTTATCTGTCTTTCACCCTAAATTAATTCATGGCATCATAGTAATTCCCACAGCAACCAGCTGTGATGTAACAAGTAGAAGATTTGAGTTTTAGAGGAAAGTAAGACTGAGGATGGCATATATGAATGCATAAATTTCTGAAAAAATGGTTTCTGTTTACATATAGGGAAGGTGCTGTAAAGCGAGAGTCACTTGGGTTAACAACACAGGTTCAGAGTCCAGTGTTGTTTCTTATTCCAGAAATTTTGCATTTCTTGTTTGCACGATGATGTACAAAATTTGTGGAGGGAATGGGTCACATTAAATACTGAAGAAAATTTCATTACTACCCTTTGATAATGCTGGCTATGTAAAGTAGAAGATGAACTATTTGTAAAAATTAAAACAACCTTGTGCAAGTCATCGACTGGTCTCTCAAAACAGTGTGCTTAGAAATATATGATAATATATCATAAATTCTGCAGCCTCATTAACCTCAACTTCTGTGTTTTGAAAAGAAAATTCCTGCAGATTTTGTGTAGATTTATGGAATATTAAAGAGGCCATTTGCTGAAACCTGAAATGAAGCACTAATATTAAAACCATGACCATTCTTTACTCCCTGTAATTGACAGGCTCCTCAAGTGGTGATGAGGCAAGCTGCAGGAATTCCTTTGCTGTAGACTACAAATGAACTCTAGGGTGACTATATGCCTTTGACACCTCACACTTCAGCAGAATGAATTTGTGTCTGAGGGTCTTTGCATAAGGATGCTCATGGGCTGCATGAGCTTAGAACAAAATTCAACCAAAATAGTAAGTTTTCACTTTGGTCCTAAGTCCTGTGAATTATTTCATGCTTTATTTGACCTAGTTGTTATCCTGATCTTTTATAACACATGTGCCTATCCAGATACAGTTAGACTCAGGGACCCTTAAAGTGAATTCCAAGGCCTTCTTTAGTTGCAGTGAGAACTGTAATATACATTTATGAATATAGATAATGTACATAGGTACAGAAAAGTATATAAATAAAAATCCCTGTGCCCTTCTTTTGCTAACCTAATATGAAGTGTGTGCACAGGCTATAATATATAAAAATATCCATAGGACATTTTAATGATTATTGGCTTAGGAGCTAATTCATTCTGTTGATATTAATTGCCTCTTTGAAATTACATATGAATGTATCCCAGACCAGGTATTAAAGGAAAAATCTACCCTGCAAAATATGGTCTAATTATGCAGACACCCTAATACTATGCACAATATTATAGCCTTTAAATTCAAATGTATTTTCTCCATATAAGGACTTTTTAATGACATATGTGACTCAGTTATCTTTCCCCATCCCCAAAAGTCAAGAGGGAGGTAGACAAAAAACAACAGGTCTCTTTTGCATGATCAGCTGTTAGTTTTCTTTCACATTTTTCACATTTGTTGCCACTACTTGACTTGTTCAGTTTTTACACTTAAAGGAAAAGAGTGATATATTCAGATAAACTTCTAGAGACTCAAAGAAAATTATAAGTTGAATAGGAAGAGGCATCTAGTCCAGTCTCTTACTCAAAGCAGAACTATTGATTAGATGCTCTGGTTGTAGTAACCTATTATGCATTTGTCATAGAATATTTAGGAATTTGATTTTCATTTTGAACACCAAAATGGAACATTAGCCTACAAAAATCTTCCAAGACTGATGAGACCTTTGGGCTATGATTTCATTCCAACTCTTATGGGTTTAAGGATTTATTCAAACAACACCTTTCCCTAAATATATTTTAAAGATCATCTTCCTAGGTAGATTTTCCTTATTTTGATTTCCTCAGGCAAAAGAAAAAAAATTGTGGACTTAGCAATGTACAATTTAAAACCATCGAAGTCTCACATTTCAAGTGCAGAAACCCCAAACAGTTCAGCCATATTGCAAGCAAACATTAGAAAGCTTTGATTAAGAGAAGAGTAAAAACAGGAAACAAAATAATCTAAAAAATAATTTCAGTAAGAATGGAATCAGAGTAAACTAATTTTTAAATCAAAGTCCATTTCCAAAAACAGAAGGTATCCATAGAACTCTCTAGCCCTATCAATTAATCTGCTTTATTAATATCAGCTTTCATCATCAGAGGAGAGGATGTTAGTTCTGCTATTCAATTTTCAGCTGGCAGTTACAGTAATTTTGCTTGCTCCTGACAAGAAGGATAAATGGAGAAGGAAAGGGATCAGATGAACTGCATCAGGAAGCAGAGCTTTCAGCTTGTATTTTAGGGCTGCAAGGTAGCTGGATAATTACAGATGTATGGGGCAGGAGTCTGGCCATAACAGCTTTTGTTCCAGACTCTGGTACTCCTTTCTTGACTGGCATGGCACCTGAAGTTCTTTTCCTATCACACTCTCTGCTTTTCAGACTGGATATCCCCCACACTGACATCTCTAGCCCTCTTGTTAGAAACCATCCTTAGGTTGCATTGGCAGATTTTTTTTTATATGAAATAATCCTTTTGAAAATTCTCATTTCTAATAAATATTTATTGCTATAGATAGGGAGTAGTCAAACTTGATCTTCAAAGTTTCAAGTTCCTTTTACTTCAAATGTTCCTGAAACTTTCTCTTTTCACCTTCCCTTTGCTACTTTCCTGAAGCCATGAACCCAGTAGCATGTTCCTGACATTCTCTGCCCTTCTACTTCCTCAATGCTGTGATCCCTTCGATGTGAGAATAGACCTTTCCCAAATCCCTCAAAAGCTTTTTTCACCTACTTCCAAGACAACCCCACTGTGCTCCCACCTGTGGCTCACTGGGTCCCGTGACTACCATAACTTCTGTCTCTCTGAGCTCCTCTTGTCCTGCCTGCTTGCAGACTTGTAGGCATGTCTGCCCTGCTGAATAAGAGCAGCCTAGACACCGATCTTGGACCACTTTGGGACACAGCGATTTCAGATTTGTTGTGGTCTTGATCCTCAGGACTCAGAGACAGGGCGTAAATGAAAGCTGAGCAGTGGCAGCGGTTCAGATCTTGAGTTTGCCCACGTGTCCTCCCTCCTGTCCTCAACAGCATAAATGCAACCCCCTTATCCCAATGTCTACATCTGAAATCCAGCCACAGCCTCACACGGGTCCTCAGCACCCCTGACCCAAACAGGGAGGTGTGTTGGAGACCACAGTCGCTCCCTGTTGCACAAACAGAGGCGTGGAGGGGCAGGAGAAGGGGAGAAGGGTGCATGCCTCCGTGTTACCCTGATGAACGCACACCAGCTGGGTGCTGGGGAGCACTCACAGCGTGGTGGTGTTGGATCCACATGCCAGTCTGAATCAGGGGTATATCCCAGTCTGCGTGTCCATAAATACATGCCTACAGAGGGGTGTGTGCGTGGGTGGGTGCATTTACACATGTATACAAACACATATACAGATAACAGCTTCCCTTGGTTGGCCACAAGCGTCTAGAGAGAGAAACAGCAAAATGACAAGAGACTACACTCAAGTTCTCTCATCTAAGTTGTCACAAAGTATCAATTTGCAGGTAATATTTATGCTATATATATGACCCAGATGTATTCAGGTCCCCCAGATAGATTACTCTTTGTGGATGCTAATTGGTTTAGGTTCTTTTAAAAAACATGGAGTTGTTCTAAACTTGTATCTTTATCTAACTTAACCCAATCACAACATTCTAGTAAGTTCCTGATCAACACAAAATTTCTAGAAAGTAATTTTTCACTATGTTCTTTATATTTACCATCTCACTATTTTACTCTTTCCTCCTTTTTTATTTTTTGCAAGGGGTTGGATAAATAAAATAAAATTAATAAAAATATATTAACATAGCCTTTGAAAACTTGGGATAAACTGAGGGAAATAAGGACAAGGAACAGGCTGGGTAAAAATTAAATTCCTGCCATGGAGAAAACTCAGAGAATAAGTGCAATTTTATATTTAATTAAGAAACAGACAAATGTTTTTTCACTGAAACCTTACAACCAAAACGCATTTCAACTGGGACCATAAAATTGCTACATCTGTACATAAAAGAAGCAGCATAATTTAAAACTGAAACTCAGTAAATTGCAAATTCTGAATGTCTTACACAACTCTATTATAAAGAAGGCTTCATTTCTGCTAAAAACCCTTGAGTAGTAATATCTGTTAGCACTTCTTGCTTTTAGCTAATTTTGTTTTAATGGTTTAAATAAATATTACAGAGGCATTTTTCTACTTTCAACAATCAGAATTTGAAATTAACATTGGCTGTAAAAAGTGATTTTATACATGAATGTTTACAAGGTGAAATGTGTGGATTCAGAAGGCTGCAGAATTTGCATCATTCACCCGATAGCTGGGGGCTTAATTCCACAATGAATTAAAACCTGTGCCCAACCTAATGTTCGTGGCCAATCCCACAGTCCCCAGCTGGTATGGCCACATGTTTAAACTCATGAATTTGTGGGGGAACCGGAGTCCAGGAGGCATGTCAAACATGAGCCCCATTCTCTCATGGGCTAAACCAGGCAGCAAAAGACTTCCAAGTGTTTTCATGAATCTCTACAGCATGTGTCTATGTTTAGAGCAATAAACATTAAAATCCAGGCTAAAGGAAAGAGTGGGGAATCTGCAGCAGGTACTTTTATTAGCCAGAACTCATCTACTACAACACAATGCACAGATTTTTTTCTAGGCCAAATAAATATGTCCTCAGGCAAATAATCTGTCCACTTAATAATTCAGTTACTGTACATATGGAGTCCCATTTTCTGTGACGAAATGGAACAGGTTCCATGTTAAAATGAATACTCTTTTCTGTCTCTTCAAATTAGCAGACTGATTCTGCAGTCTCTATTCTGGAAACATTTCCACTGGCAAAACTAGGAATTGGAACTAAGAAGTACCAACCATACACTTTTTAAGATTTTAATGGGAGAGCTAGGGGGCTGGTGTTTGAAGGTAAGGCTCTATCTCAAATAGACAACAGCTCACTCAAAGAAGGACTTAAGGTCAATTTTGCAATCCAAAAATTCTAGATGGCAACTGGCCTTCCAGATTCCTTACATTTTACCATTTTCCCTGTCTTCAAAGAGTCTGTCTTCTGGCTCCTGCCATGCTATTTAGAATGGAAAAACATGTTTCCTACTATGTGTGACTCAAATCAAGAACCAGATAACTAAATCCAGTGAACATGTCCAGAGCATGAACACAGGAGACATAAACAATCATATAATCACAGAACAGCCTAGTGTCTGGGGAACTTCCAAAGATAATCTGGTCCAAATTTCTGTGGGAAAGGGAGACTAGATGGCATTGTCTAGCAACCTGTGCCATTCCATCTTGAAAATTTGCAGTGATGAGGACTCTACCATGTCCCTGGACAGACTGTTCCAGTAGCTGACTGGTCTTACTTTAAACATTTCTTTCTTATGTCAAGATGAAATTTTTACCGGTGCAATTTGTACCCACTGCCCCTTGTCTGCTCCATGTGGCTCCTTGTGAAGGGAGGGACACTCTGTCCCCTTTGCAGCCATCCTGTAAGCATTGTTATACTGTTACTAAGTTCCCTCAGAGACTCCCCTTTTCCCCACAGAAAAGACTAATCCTTCCCTCTCTCTCTCTTATTTTTTCTGATAACTGACATATTATCATGCTAGTGCAAGAGTCTCATTTGTAGTTCCCAGAGCTGCCCCAAAGAATTTGAACTCACAGCTATTTTTTCTGATTATGTTCTTTATCCCTCCTTCCAGTTATTCTGGAAATCCATTTCTGTTTTGGAATTTACTGTCTGAATCAGGGCTGTATCAATCATTTCCATGACATTTCCAGATCTTAAGGAAAGATATTTGGAAATGGAGGAGGAAATTGTGACCCACCTAACAAGAGGGACTGGAGATTTGTGCACTCCTGATGCTGCAGCCTAGAGAGGGCAGCTTTTGGACACATATTCTGTGCACTGTTAGCTGACATGAGTGGTTTTCTGGGCATTAGGAGCTATTGAATGGTAACATCATCACAGTGAGCAATATCTGGAAGTCAGGATTTCATTTTCTGAGTAACTGCTGGAGTAACAATGTCATCATGGGGAGGGAACAGATGTTACCTCTCACTGGTATTTTCACAGAGGTCTCAATTAAACTGTTCTTGAACTGTGCTTGGAGATGAATTAAGTATGATCAGTACATATTCTGAGTCATCAGAGACCCCCTGAAAGCTTCACATCCCAAGGAAATGGCAAAACTCCCGCTCAGCAAAAGAGGAAAAGGGATCAGGACACACCATTCAACCAAAGTGATGGTATCTCTGGAAATAAGTAGGTGAAAATAAAGTTCCTACATATATTGGATTCCTGTGATGTATCTATTTTGACTTCACCTCGGCACGAGAGAAATTAATGCAGGTACTCTAAACATTTCACATTTTTCTAAATCACCAGAATTATGGAAACATTCATAACTAAAATATTAATCACACAACCTAAGGGTCAAATCCTTGATCTTACTTTCACATGTTAGAGTCTATTAGAAGTGTTTGCCCTCATGCAATGTACACGGATCTGCTGTAGGTCTGTAAAAGGCATTGCTGTAGGGGAAAACTTCCTATTTTTATGCCTGAGGTGTGTGGGATTGGTCACAGGGTGAGTTCAGAATATTTCAAATCTCCTCATACAACCTGGCTCCGTTTGTCTTTTAGGCTTCCTTCTGTTCTTGTGTGATTCTTTCTTGCTCCCACTGCAATGTTTTGTGAGTTTCCAGTAGAAGACTGTTACCTCATTCAAGGCTGGGACAATTTCTGTATTTCCTGCCCTTTTGTCCATGTATATTTAATTAAAATACACCAAATGTTCAATAGCTCTTAAAAATATCCTTTATTTCTACTGGGCTGAGAAAGTGATTGAACATTGGGGTGTATTATAAACATGTAGTGAAAAGGGTTTGAGACCCCTTTAGAGGGCACTTTGCTTTTTATTCTGCCTGCAAGGTACACCTATGCATCTTTGGTTAGAAGTGTTAAAAAGAAAAAGCAGATGAAAGCAAAAGACTTTTTTGTCAAGCTGTGACAGAAATCAAATGCAAATAGATCTCAGTTCAAGACTGTTTGTTAAGTGTCACGTCAGTGAGTATTAAATGCAGCACATGTAGTTTTACAATGAGCATACTGTATATGAATTTTATTGATTTTTTTTCAAAGAGGATACATTGAATAATGTACTCTTCCTTACCAGCACCAGCTTACAAGTGTGTCTTCATACTTCCATATGCACATTCATTAGGCTCCTAAATGCTGCTGCCTTACTTAGCACATCTCGTTCTGTGGAGGCTGGGATTCGAGCTGTAGAGAGACCTACACAAATGATTCTCTCCCTCTGAGAAAAGTGGGACAGAGCAATTTAGACTTCCCAGCGTGAAGCTGTCAATGAGCAGCTTCTCAAAATGATTCACAATTAGTGCACCAGGCTTACACTAGGAACAGGCTCTCAGCTGATTTCCCTTTCACAAAGGAGTGAGTCTGGGGCTTCATTTTGCTATTAGGAATCTTACAGATGTATAAAAAAATCATCAGAGCTGGTTAACTCTGCTGCACTTACGTTGAAGTCTTTGTACTATACTATGTGATAAATCTGATTTCTTTGTATTCACTCAGGTTATGTGTTTTTCCAATTAATATTTAGAGAAACGTGTGTCAGCATTAAATTACGTGTGAAAGGTAACAGCAGCAGTATCAGACTTATCTCCATGCACTAGAACAGAGCTCTTAATCATTCAGTAAAGGGGGCACCGCTCCATGGGAGATGCCATGTACGTCCACTGCATTCATCTGTGTGCAGTTGCATCCCTATTTGAGCTGTATTTGGTTTCATGTGTGCCCTGCCTTTCCATTGTTTGGTGTGAGATGTCTGATTCCACAGCCATCTCCTTATAGTACTCAGGTCATCGAGGTCCTTAGAAAAGCATATTAAAATCTGTGTCAGATAAGCAACTTGACAATATTATATATACAGGACCATAATGTCTAGATTTAGATGTTCAAATTCCAGGCTAAAGCATGCTAAAACTGTCCATAGAACTAAATAATTTAATGCATCTATTGATGATTTTAAGTATCTTACCTGCAGGCTCAGTGACAGACACTCAAGGTCCTATGGAGGCTGAAAGTTACACACAGCATTTGTAGCCCAGGCTTTTGTCTCCTGATATTTTCTCATCCACAGGGGCACAGCAGTGTTAGACATGAACCAAAACAGAGGCAAAAAATCTGGATAATACCCTGAAATGCTGGCTAACAAAAGGCCAATACTGAGAAAACTCTTCCTCGCATGCTGAGTACTATGAAGGTCTAGATTTCTGCTGGAAATTTGCCACTTCTGCCCTTATTCCACACACAGATATTATGGATTCTTCTGAATGTTTATGATCTTAAAGAAAGGAGGCAAAAATAGTTTTATACACACTGTTTGTCTACATCCATGTAATTTTAAGAGTCCTCAAGCTTTAAATTTCTTTTGTTTGAGAAAAAGTAGGTTTCTTAAGCAATATCTAGTGGTACCTAAATGGGCAAGTATCATTGGTATTCTCTTAATGAAAGCAAAACTTAGCGTGACCAAGATGTGGTCTGAAGAGGGTGCAGAAGTTAAAGATTCAGTTCCTGGAGTCATGTGATGGTGCTGAGTCTACTTATTTATCCATTCACTATCCATCTCTCCTATCTATATTTTAGAGAAAATTGATAGACCATTAGAAAGCAGTTCCTTTTGCCTTGCAGAGATTTCCTCTCTTCTAAGAAGGCAAACAGCAGTTTCTTCTGTGATATGATAGAAAACATATGGGAAAGTACCAGTATTTCTGTGAGGTAGGGAGTAATCGGCTGCATAATCCATAACTTTTGGTAGGAAAAGTTAAAAAAAAAAAAATTGAAAGTTGTTTCCATTTAATTGAGCTCTGAGTTAAATTAAGTCAATTAAACTTACTGTGCTGTTTGTTACTGGTGCTTTCACTGTGGTTATCACTGTCATTTTAAAACAGTTATTTGGATTTATTGAAAAGCTTAAGTAAAAACTGTTTTTTGAAACTGCATTTTAAGTCAGTCAGGTATATTTATAATACCGGGCGATACGATGTGCTATAAAAGCCTATTATGCCATTTATATACAGCTTTCAGTCTAGTCTCAGGTTTTGAGGAAACAAATTATAAGCTAATATGCACAATGATTACCAAAAAAAAAGTTTCTTGGGTTTAAAAACATTAACCAATTGTGTTTACTCAAATAAGGAAAAGTGTCTCCTATAAAGGCTTTTTTTTCCTTCCTCCTCTGTACCAACACTCCTCTCAGAGGAATTTTTTGATCCCTTCTTCATCTTCTTTGTCTTGTGCAGTCATCTCTTCACCATTTCTCTTTACATTTTCTCCAAAACAATTTTTTCCATGTTTGCCTCCTTTAGGGAGTGCTGTCATTTTTCTATTATTTTGCTTCTTTTCCTCCTCTTTTATGATTTTCTTCCAGAGTCTTCCTTACTCATCCCAAAGCTTCATTCTTGCAATTTCAAATCTTCCTTGCATTGTTTGCCTTACCTTCTCTTGTAGTTCTTCCCTATAGACCAAGCTCATTTTATATGTTCTTAGTAATGCAGTCTGACTGCAAAGAAGAGCAGTGCTTTGGCAGCTATGTTAAGAAAACACAGGTACTATATCATAACTACATTTTTTTAAAAACAACCACAGGTCAAAACCAGCATTTAGGATTTGTGAAGGTCCATGCTCAGCATTACTTGTAACATATTTAAGACTGAACTGAAGCATTGAGGAGGATTATGATTATTTTTGAATAAGGACAAGGGCTCTGGATTTGTGTTCTTTTTGTTGTATCCAGATATTTTAGTGACTTCACAGATATTTGCTCAAAAGTACTCTTCAAGCCTAATCCCAAAAGTTAACATTTTGCATTATCAACAAACTACCAGCAGGCATGGTGACTTACATTGATTTAATTTTCTAATTTAATGTAATTCAGGAAATGTAATGAAAATACATTTTTGTCAGTCCTTTTGTCTTCACTTGTTAGTAAGAACCATGTTAAACCAGAGAATCATCACAGAATCACAGAATCACAATGTTGGAAGACAGCTTCAAGATCATTGAGTCCAACCCATGCCCTATCACCTCAACTAAACCATGGCACCAAGTGCCGCATCCAGTCTTTCTTTAACCACATCCAGGGATGGTGACTCCACCACCTCACCGGGGAGACCAGACTTTATCACCCTTTCTATAAAAAATCTTTTTCCTAATATCCAACCTATATTTCCCTTGGCAC
>VZSR01003803.1:36507095-36599469 GCA_013398615.1 Brachypodius melanocephalos
CCTGTGGATCCCCATGGGCTGCGGGTGGATCTCTGCATCCCTCATGGACCCCCATGGGCTGCAAGGGCACAGCTGCTTCACCACAGCCTGCAGAGGAATCTCAGCTCCAGCACCTGGAAGATCTCCTGCCCCTCCTTCTCCACTCCCCTTGGCATCTCCATGTTTTTTCCCTTACATGTTCTCACCTGCTCCTCTTCTCTGGATAGGAAAAAAAGCGTGTGTACTTTGATTTTCTTCTTAAATCTGTTATCATAGAGACATTACCAACCTTTCTCCTTGGCCCAGCTTTGGCCAGCAGCATGTCCATCTTCAGAGCCATCAGGGATTGGCTGTGCTGGATATGGTGGAAGCTTTCAGCAGCTCCTCACAGGAGCCACCTCTGTGGCCCCACTGCTTCCTAAAACCAGGCCATGCCAAACAAACACAATGTCATGAACCAGCAATACCCTCGGGTATTCCATGTGTGATGAGTAACCAAACAAGCTCCATGTTCAGAACAGTAGCTTCAGGTACATGGCTTAAATTCCAGCATTTGGTTATAGTCTTTTAATACTGCATATTAGAAGGCACCTAAGCAGAGCTCGTATTTCCATGAAAAATTCAATGTGAAGCTGGAAATTATTTCAGACAGCAGTTTTGCTGGCGAAGTGCCCAAGGCTTGCAGATGGTACAGCATTCCTCTGTCTTGAGTGTGGAAATCAAGAAAGCTTGAAATGAGAAGCTTTCAAAGAGGAGAAGGTGTTTCTGTGACACTTGCAATTGCAGATACAATTGCAAAGATGATTCAAGTGTGAGAGACATCAGGATCCACATATCTGGTTTTCACATGAATAAGACAATAACTCCAGAAAGACAACTATGTTGCATCTAAAATGAAGTAGAAACAGAAGCGTTTATAGCCCCATTTCCAGACCCAAAGCCCTTAGCATTTTGATAACCAAACAAACAAACAAACAAACAACAACAACAAAACAGTCTAATTTGTTGTTATTTCTTAGGATGAAACAAAAAATGCAGTTCAAATGGAAAAAAAATACTTAAACAAATTTTTTTTTTTTAGTTTTGACAAAGAATTATGTGGAAATCTGTGCCAGACTGAAGGCTAAACAGGACCCCAGTTTGAAATTAAAGAAAATATTTGTCCTGGTTGGAAAAACTGTGTGATCATCAAACTAAGTCTTGATTCACAGGGTACAAGCAAAGACAGTTCTGAATTTATTCTGGCATATTCACACTGCATTTCTGGGAGGAATAGGTGACTTATGTGCTGCCTGTGACAAGGGAAGTCATCCTATTTCTGTTGATCAAAGCCTTCCTTAGAAGTGGGGCTGCAAACGTTTCTTCAGCCAAAAGAAGTTTTTAAAGAGAAGGATGATGCAAAGAAGGAACAAAGTGCTGAAGCACATGAGGTAATGCCCACCTGAACGCGGTGTTTTGCAGTGTGTAAGAAACTCAGAGAGTCAGTAAGCAGATTGCACAGGCACTCCCTCTCACAAGCACACACAACACACGTCAGCTGCAGAAGCAACTGTTCCAGAGATAACCAAAGAGCTGTGGAACTACAAGTAATAAGAACTCATGCAAATAGGAATAAGCATTACAGATACAGCTGCATATATTGTGTTTTAAAATGTAGACTGCAGGTCATATAATGAGACAGGAAAATCCTTTCAAGCTGTAACTCTGGAAGAAGGGTGAGATATCAAAGAAAGGGAATGAGTGTTCAGTGCTGCTGTTCACCAAAAGGGCAACTGTTGTTGTTGTTTGTATAAAGAGATCTATCTCAAGTAACAGATGGAGAGATTAAACCATTTTTGCTTGCACTTACTTGAAAGCATCTTTATTGCTACTGAAATTCTGTGTATGTATCACAGAAGGGATTTTAGGAAAATTAAGAAGGTTTAGAAAAGAGAATCAAGAATTCTGTAAAGAACCTGCTACAATGAAAGAATTATGGAGTTAACGCTATTTTTAAAAATGCCTGACCTACCATGATCTCAGGCTATAGAATAAGGAAATATGGAAAGCAGAACTTTGATAATGAAGGTTCTTATGACTTTAACCAAGGAATAAAAATCCCATGGGGAAAAACATAATATATAGAATACAAAGATCTTTAATACTGACCAAACTAAGCACTGTAGCAAATTCTGGAGGTGAGTGGTAGTATTTTTAATTGCTAGCAGTTTTTTTAATATTGTTTTTGTTTTTCTTTTCCCCTGAGATTTTTCTCTATTGCAAAGTGGAATATTTTAGAAGAAATTCATTGTGCATGCTAAACATAAGATTGGATGGGATAATCATAATGACCATTTCTTGCATATGAATCCACACATTTAGGAAAAGAACTAAGAGTGACATAGATTATGAACTAATAGTGTTGTGAAGATCAATTTTGGGGAAATACAATGCTTCTGAGAACGAGAGTGCAGCTTGGAGCTTTGTGGATATGACACTCTCACACCCTGGTTGGGTCCAATTTGAAGACAGATAACAAAGTCAATGAACATTTTGAGAGATGTCAGCCTTTTATAGCAGTTAGGGTGCATCAAAATTTGAATGCAGTAGGAGACAGAATTTGTCAATATAGAAAGCAGTAGTATTAAAGAGAATAACTGATTCTATAAAAAAGCAATTTATCAAATGCTATTTGGAAGATTTTTTTAAAGCATCAGTTAATGTCAACCCTCTAATAATGAGTTTAGTTTCTTATCAAGAAGAGCCTTCAATAGTGTCCTCCCAAAGTTATGAAGCTCTGATACTCATCATATCCAGAAGATGGGAAATTGTGTTCCTCAATGTTGTAACATTGAGGTTCACAGGCATCATCAGAAAATCAATAAACATCATCAGAAAATCAATCAGTGTTGCTACTCTGGTGGAACAAGACACATTTGTCTATGTTGATGTGACACCTATTCCTTCCTGGAATTCTGGAGATGCTTCTGAGAAGCAGCACAGACAGTCTTGCATGTACACCTAGAGCTACAGCACATGGCATGTTTGTCCTCTCACTTTGACATCTATTTCTTTCTCGATTTACAGTCATGAGGCTGCCATGGGAATTATGTCATAACCATTCCCTGAAGTACATCTTAACAAATTCCCCACATAGTAATTAGATAGCAATCAACAATAACAGTTGCTTTGTTGTTTTCTAGACTGTTAAGCCATAAAGCAAAGAATAAGGTTAAGTCATTTTCAGTAGACTACCATAAGGACAGTAAGTGGCATAAAATTCATTACATCTGATGCTCTTCCATTCTGAACAATTGTCATGTCTTTGACTGGGCACTCGACTGTCAGCTTCACTTAGGGTTTGAAAAAACTGCAATTACTTGAATACTCCTGAAGATAAGAATTTAACACTTGTAACGCCTTCTACAAGGACTCAAAATAAGACTGTATCGTGCAAAATTTCTGGTAGAATCTTGCATTCCTCTTTCATTTAAGCCTAGCTTTTCTTGTCGTTTCTGGACTGATCCTGGCTGATGCTGAGTTTTCACAGCTTTTATCCCTTCTCAGTGAGTTGGTCCCTGGCAGGGCTGGAATCCTAACTTAGTCATATTCTGAGAAGAGACTATTTGCTGTTCCAAACTGTATAGGTGCTCCTGGGAATTGGACAGGAATGCAGCAAAAGTCTTTTCATTTGTGACCTGAGCCAAAGTTAGATACTAGTGTTAAAAAACAACTGCACCGAATTGTGGTACTGCTCAACTCTATTAAATATTAACCTTCTCCCATCATCTCTAACTAACAACTGCTTGGAAGGACCATCTTTTTGTTTTGACTAGTGTATTTGAATTTTTTTTTTTTTTTTTTTAATTCTGGTTAGTACAACTAAGGCTTTCATTGTATTCTTCTGTAGCCAGAAAAATGGATTTTGTCATCTATCGTACAGCTCTGTTTTCAGATTTTCCTGTGGTCTCTCACCTGATCAATAGCATGCACTGGGCTTTGTCTTATTCTCCTTTAAAAAGGTCCAGGGGAAAACTTTTCCTATCGGGTGAAGTTGTCTAGGGCCAGGCTAAAAACAGGCACAACCATCTCTTTCTGGACTATCATATCTGTTGGTTCTTAGCTGTGACATCCATAGAGAATATAAATTTGCAGATTGATGTATATCTGAATTTGAGGCTTCTTGAGAATTTCAGACTTTCCTCACTATGGTTTGTTTCAAGAAATAGGTCTGAATTTTGTTTAGCTTTGGGATTTGGCCTGTTTTGATTCTATCATGAGTTATCTATTTCACAGGCAGGGAGTGCAGGGATCCTAAACTAGGGGTAAGGGAGATGAAGAAAGGAGCAAAGGTGTATCAAAGACAGAACCAAATATAGAGAAAACATCATCTAATATATGGTCTGGACAAAGTTTCATAGATTGTCCTGGAAACCTTTGGATACTCACACGCTTTACTCCCACATGCAGGAGCTGCAAACATTGCTGAGAAGTGCCCAAAACACACATCTCCCTGTCAATCATTTGGCAGGTAGGCATGTCCTAGCCCACCATCCAGCATTCCTGTCATGTATAGACATTTTGGACACACAAAGGTGCAGGAAGGAGAATTTCAAGATCTCCAGTAAAATGGAGGCTCGACTCAGGACACAGCTGTGTGAACTATGGAGATGGGTCCCTCCAAGTGACTGTAAGTTGGGCTTCCTGGCCCACTGGCTAGACATGAGGATTTAACACCCTATCTGGTCTCCATGGACAATGAACTGGGTATGTCACCCTGCCAGTTTCTGCTAAGTTCCCTACCTCTTATTTTTTATAAAGTGTAAATTCTTTACAGTTGTTTCTTGATCCAATTTTTCATAGTGCTTTTTTTTTTTTTTTTTTTTTTTTTTGCTGAAGCCTCTGGGATTACTGTAATACAAATAAATAACACTATGCCTATAACAGAGGTATGATGCAAAATGAGCTGAGATTTTGTATATGAGCCATTAGATGTGTGGGATAAGATGAATTCATTAAATTTGGAAACATAAACATACAGAGTGTGAATACTCTCTTACATCATATTGAGCATATATAAACTTACAGGCTTACATATATTATACATGTTTAGCCTGTTATGTAAAGTGGATCTAAAATGCATTATATTAAATAAAGTGTGTTCTCTAGTAGCATGCACATTATAGGCACTCAGCAAATAATAAATGAAATTGAAATGCCATAAAAATTAGAATGGACTATATTCATCACTTCTCAACCATAACCTTTAGTGACATTAGCAAAAAAACAACCAGGGTCAAAGGTGTGTCAGCCTTGCATTCCAGAGGTAGGCATGGCTGGAGGTCATGGACTTGTGTCTGAAAAGCTTTGAAGCCCCTAGCAGTTGCACTAGCTCTGGAGCTCAGTCTGCAAAAGCCTTTCTCCAAGCTGATCCCAGGTTAATGCCCAGCAATCACATCAAACATATCACCTGAGCTAAAACATTACTGGTATAACAAACCACTAAACAAATTTATTTAAAGCTAGGTGGTACACATGTCTGTTTACAGTGGTGCTGGGCCTCTGGATTGCTGTGTAAACAAGGTCCAAAATATCATCCTCAGTATCTTTTATCACAAAAGGAGTATTTACTCTTTTGACATTGTGACTACTGCAATACTACATCTATGACTTGGTTTGCTGCCTCTGCCGTTTGTACTTCACAAGCAAAGTGAACTAGAAAAGATCCTGGTCAAGCAGGATACACAGAACCTTTTACTTAGTCTTGCATGTTCTGATTTGGTACCAGCATTGTCCATGCTTTGGAGAATTTGTCCCCTTTTGCCTCCCTACCAGCCACGACAACAGGATGCACAATAAAAACCTGTGTTTACAAATCTTGCATGCAAATTATTACGGAACAGCCATGATATGCAGCAATTTAAATTTGTTGACAGAGTTGCTAAGAAACAAACCTTTTGATTCTGTGAAACCCTTTTTGATACAGCTCCACTCTCTGACAGTTGAAGTTACTGAACAAGAGTGAGGGCTCTTTAAAAGAGGAATTTCTGACATTTGCTATGTTTTCAGAGGCTGTAACATAACATTGAATATTCCTTCAGTGTCAGTTTTGTTCAGTAGCAGAGTGTCTGATTCCATATATATTTAAACTATCTTATATTTCAAAAATTGGCTTCAGCACTTCAGTACTACCTTCTCCCACTCTCATGCACAATTGTTTTGCAAAGAATTGTGATCTTTACATGCTCCCCTGCCAAATACCTTGTAAGTTTCTATATTTTTTCCAATCTATTCTTTAAACATCCTTTCTCCAGGGCATTTTCACAAAGGACCCCATAGAATCTTATTCAGATATCAACAGTAAAATACACCATTATTTTGACATTCCAGTGTTATGAAGACAGCTGATGTTTTAAGAATATATATTCACACTGCAGACACCAAGCCATTAAATACTGCAGCAGAGCTTAGGAAAAAAAAAAACCACCACAAAAAAAACAACAAAAAAGAGCCCAGATTCATCCCAAATCAGATTACTCATATCACTAAGCTGATAAAATTAGAAGCACTGTCATGTAAAGTCTTGCAGAAAAAGAAGATGGTTTAGTCCTTAGGTTGGATGAAACACATTTGGGAGGCATCTAACCTTCACTTTACTATTAAGGAAGCCTAGAGCAACTGTAGTCCTAATTTAAACAATTCAGTTAGGTGTTTAAAATTAGGCAGAATTAATCCTAACCTAATTGGTCATAGCCTTATTTTTCTTAGCAGGCTTAACAGTTGTAATTGCAAGCTGCCTGCACCTATACCACCTTTTGTGCATGCCTGTCACAGAGTTGAATTCAACGCCCAAAAAGCAAAAGGCAGACAAGCAAAAATTTCAGCTTTTTATTGGAGATGAGAGATAAACAAAGACAATTATGGGACAGAAGCAGAAATGGGAGGCTCAAGGAAAGACCATATGATGTCTTCCACTTCTGAAGGCACACACTGCTTTCCAGGATCAACATATTACTTTTATGGACATTCTGGATTTTTCTGGTGTGAAACATAGGAACCTACTGTCATGTGACTGCCAAAGTGCTATTTTTAATCAAATAAAATGGCTGCAAAGTAATAAACTGAACCTGAAAAGGCAGAAGGATGACTCCGTGAGGAGAGATATCGATCTATGCTAGGCAGAAAACCACACTTAATGGGAGTGGGGTAAGAAAGAAGCAGTCAATTTCAGGTTTACCCAGAAGCAGTGAAGACTACCTCTTCCTACCATTTTATCTTCACATTGTGTTCATAAGGACTGTTTTTTCCTTGTGATAAAACCTATCTTCAGAAATTGTGCAAAAGTGTTTTGAAAATGATTTTTAAAAATGTGAAATAAATGTAAAAATAATGAGTCATACTCCATAATGGCCATTGCAGTGTGCATTAGAAGGCAACCAGAGCACTCTCAGCATGCACTAATAGCTTGCTAATGCACAGCCTTTGGTGCCTTATTGCTACAGTCGACATTTACCACAACGAATACTTTGCAGCAAGAAATATTTTGGGATCCATTATGCTTTCACAACCTTGAGCTGTGCTGGGAAGGGCTGGAAGTAGAGTGCTGTGAGCAAAGAGGGCTGAAGGCCTGGAGAAGTCACTCACGCTATTGCCTTTAGTTGGAATACAGATGGAAAAGACCCATCCCAGCCTCAGTCATCCTGATGGGAAACGCTATTGAGAGAAAGGAAAGACATTTCATGGAATCATGCAATTATTTCAGTTGGAAAAGATCTCTAAGATCATCAAATCCAATTGCTACCCTGGCTTTGCTGTGTTCACCACTAAACCATGTCCCTAAGTACTATGCCCATACTCCTTTTCAATGCTCCAGGGATGATGATTCCACCACTTCTCTAGGCAGCCTATTTCAGTGCTTGATGACCCTTTTCATAAAGAGATTTTAACTAATATCTGCTTTAACTTCCCATAGGGTAACTTGAAGCCATTTCATCTCATCCTAGCACTTGTTACCTGGGAGAAAAGATTGACCCCCATCTGGCTACAACCTCCTTTCGGGTAGTTGTAGAGAGTGATAACATCTCCCAAGATGCCTTTCAGAGAGTACACCCCCAGCTCCCTCAGCTGCTCCTCCTTAGGCTTGTGCTTCAGACCCTTCCCCAGCTCCCTTTCTCTTCTCTGGACACTCTCCAGTCCCTCAATGTCCTTCCTGTGTTTAGGGGCTGAGAATTGATCACAGGATTTGAACAACAGCCCCAAGTGCTGAGTATAGAGAGACAATCGCTGCCATAATGTCACTGGCCACACTATCCCTTGTACAGGCCAGCATGTCACTGGCCTCGCTATTCCTTGTACAGGCCAGGATGTCACTGGCCTCCTTGGCCACCTGGGCACACACTGGCTCATGTTCAGTGGCTGTCGACCAGCACCCCTGGTCCTTTTCCACCAGGCAGCTACCCAGGCGCTTTGCCCCAAGCCTGCAGTGCTGCATGGGGTTGTTGTGACACAACTGGCTGATCTTGAAGGTGATGGTGCAAACCACCTTGAACCAGGGCCTTGGCTTGAATACCTCACAGGCTTTTCACCTTGACACATTTGCAAGGTCCTTGTGTTGCTGCCCCTTTGCCTCTGGACACCATAAATCATCACACACCCTCTCTGTGTCTCTCTTTTTCTGAGTACAGAAAGCCTGCCTGAGACCTCAGGAAGGTACTGCCAGTTCTGGGAGGGGAGGCGGGGAAGGAGGACAGCAGTTTTCTGCTCCTGGTTGCTTTTCTCGGTATGCCAGACAAGTAGTTCCTTGGAAGAAGGAAATGTTGCAAGTATAAGAGAAATCTGTTAGAATATAAAATAACATTTATAAGATCCATTTATAAGAACATTTATAAGATGAGCGTAAGAAGTAATTTCACTTATTGACTCAAAGATACCTAAGAACGGGCAATGTCACATTTTATCCAGTGAAAACTTTCACCTCTTTTTTTCATTTTCAATGTCCTCATACACTGGTATTGATAGGAACTCTTGTTACCTCGAGTCCAACAGTCTACCATCATCACACAGCTCCTGCTGTACCTTGGGGTTTAGGTTGCAAACTACAGGAGAATAGGTGAAAGTGTGGACTTATTATTATAACAATGCCCAGAGATATTATTACCAAAATGCATAATTTCTGTTGGCCTAAACCCTTGGCTTGTAAATTCTTCATGTGAGTAGTCCATAAAAATAAGCCTCCATCCTCCCTTGAGCTTTGAGAGAAACCAACCCCAACTCAAACTCACAAGGGATGGAACTACAATGAAGCAGAAATCCAGATTCATATGACATCCCAGTGGACTAGAAGTGTTTGAAAGTACATTGTACATGTAAGTAAAGGATGGAGGATCACTTCCTCATTTGAAAACATTTTTAGTAAGAAGAAAGCTAATTTTGAAGGAAAGACAAATTAAAATGTTTCTCTCAATTTTCTTGCTTTGGGGTTTTTTGTTGATTTTTTTCATAGAAAAGCCATTTCTTTTGTTTTACATGTGATCTGTATAAACTGTTCTTATCAAACAAGGCAATGCAATGAATTGTATTGAGCTATGTAAGTTCTAGCAGTCAGAAAACCAATACATTTCATGGCTGGCTATGCTTTTGTTTTCCTTTAATGCAGACAATTTAATGTTAGCAATCGAATCAGTGAATTTTCCAGCAAAAATGACAAGGCAGTCAACTTGAAATGTAGCATTATTAGCCATCGTCTCTTCTAGTTTTGTGTGCATGTTGAGTGATCTGGGATGAAAAACTAACAAGCACCTGTCAAATCTGAGACATCAGGTTTTCTGACAGAGGGCCCACTGGACATTCCTATCAAGAGAGCCTTTATGAGTAAACCATGGAAATCTCTCTCAGACAAAAAGGAAACCGAGCTCATCAGATTCTGCAGACCCTTGACTTGGAGGGCATGCTGTCTCCAATGAAAGGCTTTTGATCACAATGCTTTTTTTATTCAGATTTGACTTCACATTATGGCTAATCAATACCTTGCAACAGTCTAAGTCCCCAGTTAGAAGCACATCTCACAGTCAGGCAGGGAGACCTACTAATTGAGAAAATGTCAGAGACCCAGGTACCATCGCCCTCAGGCCATAGTCTTGCATCAGCTCAATCCTTTTTTCCTATCCCTGCACCTCTTATCACGGTACCCTAGAAATGGTGGAAATAAAATTTAGAGACATGACAGGCACAGAAAAGCAGGATCAATTCCTGTCGTTTGCCACCAGTGTTTACTGCCTTCCCAGGTCTTCAGAGGGTGTTTTTCTTTCATAGCTTAGGGTAACTTAACCTTTTATAAATAGGATGATGGTAAAATGAATGAATTTTCAATTGTTTTGTTTTGTCTAGGCTTGATATTATATTGACTTTCTGAAAAATACCATCTCTTTAACACCTCATTTCTTTATATAGAAACTGGAAGGTTTTCATCATGCTTTCAATTTTTGCCATGTGTCCACTTTGAAAGTTACCCTTCTCATCTTTCATCAGTCAGACTTTTCAGGTGAATAATATGAAGTCCTGTAGAAAAAAAAAAAAAAAAAAAGCAAGGTAACTTCAAAATTAGGACATGGGGCATGTCCTCATGCAGGGTGACACGATGAGATTTTGGCAGCAGCGAAAGGATACTTTTTCTCAGTACCTGACTGAGGGCTTGAGTTCAGTGGAGCATCATGAGAGAAGTGCTCATTCCTGGTTGTCTGTGACCAGGGATATTAAAAATGAAGGGTTTTTTCTTTGTCTCCGGCCTCCATTTGGCATTTTCCTGGCATTGTTTGCCTAGCCTTTGCCATAGCAAATTTTGTGAAAAAAACCCAAGTTTGTAAACCTGGCTTTGTAAACTATGGTAAACCAGCCGCTGGAGGGAGTCACAGCTTAGGGAGCTGCAGGAACTACCAACGGCTGCTGGAAAAAGGCATTTTACTGTAGGAATCACATTGTATGTCTGTCCTGTGTGAAATGAGTTTTCCAAGGCTCCGTAAGCATTTTTACATGGACTTTGCCATGGGCTGAACTGGTCTTCCACATATACAAACAGTTCCTTTATCAAAGAGAGAGCTACTACCCACTTTTCCTTTATCTCTAGCCAAGTTGTGGCTCTGGACAGATGTTTCAGTGGCAACATATTAGGTGGTGGAGAGAGAAAGAAAGATTAGATGTAGGTTAAGAACAGGAAACAGTGCTGAGAGAAGGGTGAGAAAGGAAGCAGAAGGAAGAGAAGCAGAAAATGAGAAAACAAAGAACCTGCATTAAATACTCAGCTTTTGCTCTGTGCATCGTTTTTCCCTAGAATGCCTATCAGGAGCTCCTGTTCTTTGTTCCCTATTCTTTGTGACCTTCTTCACTTATATCCAGCAGCCCTTCTTCCCAGAACAAACGCCTTAGAAGGTCAGACTGGACAGCTGCTTGCCTTGCAAATAAAACAGCTTTTAAAAGCACACGCTCCCACTAACTCATGACTAACCTGCCATACATATATATACCTATTTAGAAGTTCAGTCAAGCAATTATTAAAAAGGACTTAACAAACATACCTGCATATTGGTAAACCTCTGAAAGAGCCTTTTTTTTTTAATAAAACACTTTTATTTGCTTCAATTTACGTTCTCATTTCTTTTAAAAGCTAAAATATTTCTTTCTTGTGTTTTAATTATTTTGTGAGGATGGGGGAAATTAATTTATTTTTTGACAATAAGGAATTATTTAAAATTATTTTTAAAAATTATAAAAGGCCTTTGAAATAGATGATTTTTTTAAAAAAAATTAAGCACATAGAAAATATCTGCTGTATTCAAAAAATGAATATTCCACTGAACATTTTATGTGCAGTGAAGATTTTTACATACCTTTGTCTTTTCAAATGGCTTAGCCTGTAAACTCTAGGAACACAAATTGAAGATGTTCTAAGTTTCCAATGGAGCATTCAATTGGGTCAGGAATTAAACAACAAATGTGATACTTAGAGCTCCATGTCCTGCTGACAGAGTGAATCCAGAGAGAATCCTTGCCATCACTTCAGGTGTAAAGCACGGTTTTCCAAACTCTATTTGTAGAAAGAACCTTCTAGAAAAAGACAACCTGCAGGATGAATAAGAAAACAAAGAAGGATGAATAGAATTCTTGTTGGTATAAGAGAAGGCAAGTATTTTCCAGCATGGGTGTCTGCTTCCACATAAATATTTAAGTATGTAACTACTCACCCACATCTGAAAATGTTGGTTTGTGTGGTTTACCAAAGGCCAAGGTGGGATGAGTTAGGGAGGCAGGGTTAGTCTCTATTTCAGTTACCTAGATAGGGTTGCCTTTTATGCTGCCAAGAAGGTCCCTCCTGCCCCTTGCTCACCAGATTCCCATCAGCTCCCATGCAGGAGCACCAGCACTGTCCCAGCACACACAGTGAGGACTGCCAGAGCACTAAACTCTGATGGGGACAGCAATCACAGCTGGCTCCACCATGATTTGCAGTCCTCCTTCCCTTTCCCCAAAAACCCCAAACTCAAACCTTCCCCTTCAGAAACCCCACAAAATGCAAAACAAACAACAAAACACAAGAGCAACAGCAACAATCAAAGAGGAAAAAAACCTCAAATAAACAAAGTAAAGAAAGAGTATCTATAGAGTTGAGTTCTATACAAAAGCATTTGTCTGGCAAGAAGAAGGTGGGAACAGAAGCAGTCTGGGGACAATCAGTAATCTTAGAGAAAAAAGCTGAGGAACTCTACCTACTGATTTCCCTACTGAAGCATTTATTAATTCCCTGTATCTTCTCAGTCATCTACACAAAAAAAAAAAAAAAAAAAAAAAAAAAAAAAAAAAAAAAAAAAAAAAAAAAAAAAAAAAAAAAAAAACACCAACAACAAAAAAAACCAAAACCAAAACCAAAACCAAAACAGAAACAACAAACCCCGATTCTAGAGAAGTACTTAAAAATATGCACCTTTATATCTTGAATTATCAGTTTAGTCCAGAGGCTCTGTCAGCAAGAGGAATCAAAATATTAAACATAGAATAGAATAGAATAGAACAGAATAGAATAGAATAGAATAGAATAGAATAGAAGAGCATAGAATATATAATGCCCCAAAATTCATGTTACTGTAGGACTAGCATATCTTTAGCTACAAGTCACCCATTTTCCCTCAAAGAAGGGAAGTGCAGGTAGCCTATATTCAAAGAGCAGCAGCAGAATGTATTTTCTCTAATTCCCTCCATTATTTTGCTCTTAGCTGGTGAAAATTGTTTGTCAGGATGTTAAGTGTCTGAAAGTAGGGTAGAAAAATTGTTTTGCTGGCTGAAATCTGGCCAAAGAGTCCTTTTTTCCTTACTGGTCTCACTTTTTGTTGACTGCCTCATGCATGCTATTTTATACCTGTATCTTCTCTGTATGATCACATTAATTACATTCCATCCATTCCACTTTGATATCTCATTAAAATCTTATAAATGATCATGCAGTGACCTTGAAGGACATGCATAATACATGAAAGTAAACCTGCAGTAAAATGTATTCTTTCACTCCTGACTGGCTACATCCCACATTTCTTTTTCCTATCCCCAATGACCCCAATATGGGGAGTTATGCTAGCTGAGCCAAGGTATGCAGTAGTGTGCAAATCCACTACCTCCATTAGCTTTCCCTACTGATGACAGCTGCAATATGTTAATGGCTTGTGTTTGGATGTGATGGCCCTGCTACTACTTAGGGCACTATGCTAATTACCATAAGATGGTGACAACAGGTGCAAGTGTCACTTCATATTATCATCATGTGTATGAGAAAAATAGCTAGCAGCACCAAAAGCAACTCAAGAAAATGTAAACTTTAGTCAGCAGCCTGTGATTCTCTGAAGAACTATTCTTTAATGCTTATGATTAAAGGATTTACAGACAGATAATGTTGCTTTTTCTGCAAGTACAGTAATTTTGAATTCATAGGGCTGTCTTCACAAGCTATTTAAAGTTATATCTCAACAACACACGCTTATGTGGTAGTTCAAGCAAAATGTAGAAGTCCTGCATTTATGAAGGTTTCCTTACAGAATAAAAGTTTTACTAAGCCACATTTGCTGCAGCGAATACATATTGGAACAGACATGATTTCCAGCTGAATGAAATCACTCTGTTTTGCTGGCCTTGTGCTCGTAACATAGCTCTGCTCTATTGTCAGATTTGCTTATGTATATGTATACTTTCCTTCCTCCCTCTTTGTCAGGGTTTAGTACATCCCTTTTTCTTGATAGACAGCAATTTAGTGAAGCCCAGTGGTGGCCCTCCAGAAGGCTGAGCCAGCAAGATGGTTGCCATTTTACCCTTAACATAGTCTTACTATCAGAAGAGAAATTTAATGGAATGCACATGGACACACCTTAATCCTTTGTTAGGAACAAAAATACCTTAGGAGACAGCTTTATATGAAGCAGTGAATACTTACTTTATTTGGTTAATTATTATTGAAATAAAAATGTTTTTCACAAAAATCTTTTTACTATTGTTACAAACATTTGTCACTATATTACCCCCTGACAAGCCAGGATTAAACGGGAAAAAAGAGCTATTTTTCAATTTCTAAATAAAATAGGTTGGTCCTGAGATTCTGTATTGAGCACTCTCACAGCTCTTAGACCATGATGGACATGCCAAAGAAGAGACTTTTTTCCTAAAGGCTGTGCAAATACAAAAGTAAAATGTAAATTGTCTTTCAAAACAAAATGCAAAAACCATGCATATTTGAAGAAAATTTCAATTTAAGGAAAACAAGGATCATGGTTAATGTCTCTAAGCTGAAGAGCAGCACACTTTTTGCCCAACTTGAGAGATTCTGTTTATATATGCTACTGCATAGAAGCAATGCTCAAGGTGTCATGGTCCCCATTCTTTTCATAGCAGAGGCTCAGTGTAAATAGTAGTCTAAATAGTGTTACTCTTACCAACAGGAAAACAGTCTCCACTGATACCTTTCCTTCCTGCAAGGGTTTTCCTTTGTGTGACTTGGTGTTTTTAAGTACCAGGGAAAGCAGTTTCATATCTGAGCTAAGAGGGGTATTTTCTCAGCCCAGAATATACTAATGCCATGTTGTGATCAGCTTGGTACTAACATATACAAATACTGCTGGGTAAAACAGACAAAGGGAAAGGTCAATGATGATGAAATAAAAACAGTGGTGTAAATGCTTGAAGATTTGCCCTTCATGGTACTCCATGCTCCTTACTGATTTTAAGGCTGTGGTAGAACAGTGATGATGACTGACTTTGATCTCTTGTATAACCACAGTCACAGAATATCTGAGTATTTTTAATAAATCCAGGTGATCAATTTGCTGTATTTCAGTTGAAATGCTTTGGCTTTTTTTTTTTTTTTTTTTTTAATTTAGCAGCAGCAGTAGATAAGTAAAGATTAGAGAGGAATTAATAAAGAGCAACTTATTACATGTGAATTTCTGAAAATAGTCTTTAAGGATGGAAAAGTAAATGAAAAAGCAATAGATTTATAATTTTATCATTTTATGCATTTACACATGGCAGTATCTGACTGACATTACACTTATTTGTTGGGTGTGAAGAAGTTCGGCTAAATGTAAGTGCATCTTGATTCATGCTGTAAATTCTTATAGCTCTAGAAACAGGGAGGAATAAAATTCAGTTCACCTGTCTGCATAAAGTCTAGCCAGTGTCACACAGAGTTATAAGTGTTGCTTTATGCAACCTGCTCTTTCCCTGTGTGTGCCACTGTCCTTTACAGGATAGCTCTAATCATTCCTCCTTGTGTCCCTGTCTCTCATTTGAGAATGCAGATGTAAGATGGTTATCTTAAGACTAAAAAGTCTTATCTTCTTTCTCTATATACATGGCCTAAGAGGTGTATATATGGAGATGTAATTTTCTTACACAGACTAATGTGCTTCAGGCAAAGCTCAACATATTCTGTGATACCATATCCTAGTAGAAGAAATTATAAGGAATTTTCAGTGGAAAATGAAACTATTTCTATTTCCAGTGTACTTTTTTACCTCCCTAAATTGCCAGATTATGAAGGGATCCACGTCCCTAACATATGCACTTGTAGCTAAAATAGAAACAAAAACCACCAAAGTTGAAGAGTTGAGTATACAAAGGCAGAACTGCCTCCTGAAAAAACAGCTTACTCCATGCCATCATGTGTGACCCAAAAGTCTGATTTCTACAGGTGTATTTGAGCATGTTAAGATAAATAATGAAAAGTCTTAATTTTTCCAGGATAGTGAAGGTGTCCAGAAAAATCCCATGCTCTCCAAAAGTACATTACAAAACTATGAACTTATAGCACAAAGTTAAAGAAGCTTCAGACTCTCCTCAGCAGCATGACCTGCTCCCTTGTCACATCAAGCTGCACGGATTATGCTGTTGTGAAGTTCCTTTCCCATATTCCTCCATGCAGGCAATGACAGGTACTGCAGCAAATCCTAAAGGCCAGCCTTCACTTGGCTTAAACACACAAGCAGCCACATTGACATCAATGACAAATTTGCCTGAATAAACCAAGACCCAGAAATTCATCTCAAGACCAGTTTTCCCTGTATTCCATCTATTAAAGAGTGACCACAGAAGGAATGTGCTATTCCCTGATAAATCACTTAACTCCTTATACCAAATAATCTCAACTACCACTTTTTAGTGGCTATTTCCATTTTATTTGCTGTCTACTGCAAATATACCATCTGTGAGAAAGCCCTTTGTTCTTACTTGGAATACACTCTGCAATCTTCTAGTCAGTATCTCCTCTTGATCTCCTAATTAACCCTTAGAAATTTGCAATTTAAAGAAAAAAAAAAGGTGTAAATCCCCTCCCCTCCCCTAAGCAGACATGTAAAAAATGTTGTTATTGTCACTCTGTTGAAGCACATTGTCTGAATTACATTCCCCCTGTTGAGACTTAGCCTGAATGAATTGTAACTGCAGTATGTCCAACTGTTTCTTAAATAATTCCCATTTTTTTTCTGCACCAGGTTTCCTACACAGTCATGAGACCTGGCATCACTGCCATCAAGATCATTCAGTTGTTTATGTTACCACAAGCTATTCCTTCTACTTGAACTGAACATGTAAGCAATTTATATTGTGGCATATAATGAAAACCTGTTTATCTTCCAGAAAAACATCCCTAATTTATATAGTTGGCTCCATCAAAATGCCTTATAGTATTATAAGTTTTGTAGAACTTCCACTGAGCCAAAACTAATTTCGTTGCTTCATCTTCTTTTCTTTTCTGTATTGTGAATATGTGATCCCTAAATCAGCCCTGCTCTATTTATCAAGATGGGCTGATTTTCTAGCTCTGGGTGCCAAGAACGTCTGATCATGAAGTTCAGTCAATAAACTGACTTCAGTAAGTAAGCAATTATGCATTGCCTCTGGAAACATGCTTCCCACCTTACAGGTTTTGCATACTTGTTATCCCAGTAAGTATCTGTGAAATTAAAATCCCCCATGATCAAAGTTTCAGGGTTTTTTATAAGTATCTCTTAGCTGTAAACATGTTGTTTGTTTCAGTTATTCTAAAACACAATTTACAAGGTAAAGTGTCTACAGTCACCACTGTAACTTGTTTCTTTTAATCAAGCAGCTATGTACCAGAAAAGTGAAACACTATTTTGCATATACACAGTTAAAATATACAAACCACAAACAATAATGCTTCCTCTGAGCTCATGGTTTATTAAATGAAACAAAATTAAAATGACACAAATTTTGCTCTAACCTATGAACAGCCAAGAAAGACCAAGCATGCCACCCTCATGTCATTTACTTAAACACCAAAAAAATTACCATCTCCAAAGTCTTTTTATTAGGGGTAGCATAAGTACTGTGCAGAGGTTTTAGAGTAACAAAACTAATTTGGAGCAATGAAATTGAGTATACAATCCTAATATTAAGAAAAAAAAAAAAAAACCAACAAAAAAATCTTGAGCAAGAATTAACTAAATTTGAAGACTGAAAACAAAGATTTAAAAAAAGAGGCTGTAGTTTTGAATTTCTGCCTATGTTTCAATACAGTACTTTAATCTCCCAAATACCAACACATTAAACCAAAAAGTATAACTCGAGGTGAAGTACTTCTTTTTTTTTCCTTTCTTTACCTTGAACACAAAATTAGGACACTGAATTTGCAGAAAGTTATTTATAGTGGAGAAATACATACCAGAATATTTGAAATTTCTACCTGAATAAGTGTTGGCGGGTCGCTTATTTTGACTGTTTGTCACCTACCAAGTGCCTCACTGAGGCTTCAGGAAGCTACAAAGTAGGCCTAGATGTTAATTGAATAGACAGGCAAAATGATTATTTGCATTTTTCTCTAATCTTTCTTCTCCCACACCTTCCCTGCTACTTTCTTATTTGATTGCTGTGGAAAACACCATCATCCTACTTACTGTTCAAGCCCATAAACAAGTCTTCAGCTTGGATCTCTGCCTAGGTACTGTCACCTAAACTAATATATTTGAAATTCTATTTTTAAACAGCAGAGGATAAGTCCTTTCCTGCCCACTTACACAGAAAAGCTTTTTATCACTTCATTTCTATGTTGTTCCTACTTTTTAATCTTTGTCTTTGACAAGCATAATGTTTTCTCACTTATATATTTGCTGCAGACAACATAGCTACCTGGCATTTTGATCACATTTGGCTTGTTCCATAGGAATATTTTGCCAGTCTCATCAATTTTAAAGTTTCCTCTTTTTACCAAGAAGATCCCTCACATGAAGTGCCAGATGCTGCAGCAAATTCTCATATTAACAGTTTCACAAGTTTTCCATGTTGCTGCTTGGGAGATCCCCATTCTTGAAAGACTAAGTGTCCAATCTCCTTAAATTCCTCACTAACGTTCTCTCTGACTGCAAATATCTCTGGAGAATGATGCAATTATTAGATCAAGGCTTCACTTGCCTTCTCTTTTTCCTCCACATACCCTCTGTATACTCTGTGCATCTCTCTTGCTTCGCCTTGCTAGAGCTGTGTCTGCTCTTTCGAGCAAGGATCACGCTTTTGTTTATGCTCACCCAACCACAAAGTTTTGGTCACTTTGTGCCCCTAGCAGGGAACAGCCCAGACAGAGAGCATCAGGGGAAAACCCATGGCCCCCTGCACACAACAGTGTGACCAGGATACTCTGGGATGTCTCATGTGGAAGAACACTTTTAGGCAGCTCTACTCAACCCACAGTGAATGTAACACTAGTTGAAATGCCTAGTTGACATACACATGGCTACATTTAAGTCTTTTCTGGTTTAAGAGGATCTGGAGCTGAATTTCACCTCTGCTGACTACTGCTGCTATGCAGTATTTCGGTCTAGCCTCTTCCCGTGACATTTTGTTGAAAAAAAAAAAAAGGAGCTGGAGATACTAGTTCATCTTTTCTGCTAATCAAAACCCAACAGCCTTTCCTCAGGCTCAGTTTTGCTCTGAATTTAAGCATTAGGTTCACTCTAAGTACCTCTACTGCCTACACAACAGTCATTCTTTCCATGGTCCCCAGAGGTAGCAGTTTGTCAACCCTGTAGTTTCCTGCTGGACAGGGATCTGTGACAGGTGACTGACATGAGGGAAAGACTGCCAGCCTCTCTACCCAATTTCCTCTGCTGCTTCTGGTAGAAGATGGCTTTTTCAGACAACTTGCCTTGCTGTTCACAAAGCTGTATCATCACTAACGCTGAAATGATCAAAAAGACTGCTCGTGTCACTGCAGTTATTTTCGGGAAAATTAGAAACAAAGACAAAAGGAGATGAAAGCTTCTGTGAAAATATCTTTGAAAAGCGTTTAACTTAGATAAACCTGTCCATTTTTTCTTGCCAATGGAAAAAAAGAGCAATCCCTTTAAAGCCAGAACCTTCGAACCACAGTCTCTGAAGAGCATTCAGGTAAAGCTGTTGAAGTTTTGATGCAGTAGGAGAAGAAACTCAAAAGAGGGTTGATTTTGCCATCCTAGGAAGAATGTCCAAACTGTTTTCCTTGTACCAATCTCCCTGTTTGATATCTTATACAAGACCTCTTTTGTTAAGACTTCTTTGTTAGACTTTTCTTCATTGTAAATTGAACAACTAGAGATGATGATGATGATGATGATGATGATGATGATGATGATGATGACAAAATTGATGGATTTGCAAATAGTAGAGATGAGAGAAGCGAAAATAGTATGAAGAGTTTTGGCCAATAAGGACTGAAAGGAACTACAGATGTTTTGCTGCTAGCAAGGAGAGCTAAGTAGAACTGATAAAGAATGGGATGTAATCAACTGTCAATAATTACTGCATCAAAAAAAAATTCCGTTCTGCTTCTAAGGGAAGCGAGTGCTAAAAATGGAAGGGGGAAAAAAAATGGTGAGGAATGAGAAAGTAAGTCAAAATCCCTAATCAAGTTGCAGTCTAAGGAGTAGCTTTAAAAATGGAAAATCTTAGATACCTTGCTCTGGAAGTAGCCTGGTAGCTAGTTAGATTTGCAAGAGGCCATTCCTTTGCTTTCTCCAAGAAAAAAGAGAGGACAAAAGATATCATTTAATCTTCTTCCAGAATCTCTGCTCTCTGGAGAGCCAGGTAACATGCTCCCAGTATCTGCTGGTCAGTTTTGCACCATGGTAAGTTTGGAAACCCTTTGGCAAATTCATAGTCCTATAGTTGCTACACTAAAAGAAGGAAGCATCTGCTGCATTAAGTAGTCACTTGCTATCCTGGTGGAACCAGCAGAGACACTATTAAGCAGCAGTGATTAATCTTTTCACAGCCAGATTCCCCACAGTGAGAGCTAAGCTAGAGGCTGAAGAAATATGGAGATTTTTCTTTTCCCCATTACTTTGCTGTTCACCACAAGAAGGTTTCTTTTTAAGTCTTTCAGCTCTCATTAAACATGGGTTTGGGGACTATGAAAAGCATGAATAAATCAAGTTTATTTTGTGAGTATTTTAACCTTCCATCAACCTTCCACTGTTTCTTTGTTTCACTTCACCTCAGAAAACTTTTGAGAGAGAAAATATAAAAAATACACCATTTGCACCTTCTTTTTCAAATCCACCCTCTTCTCTGATTTAACATAAAGGGATCTTATTAAAATTAGTTTAATGTCTTGGCCCTCGTATATAACACTTGTCTTACTCATCCCATCTTATGTGGAAATAGCAGTGGAATAAGACCCTTCATGTACTGTATAATACTGTCTCTCTCAAGGAGATGTCCTCATTCAAGGATCTGTGCATTTCTTTTCTGTATTAGTTTCAGTGAAGAGGTTTACTGTATCCTGACTGGCTTTATTTTTTGTCTCTAATACTGAAAATAGAAATTTTTCTTTATGTACCAAGGGAGTTCACTGGCTGTTCTGAACAGACACTCTAAGACTACTCCATATTCTGTTACCATTGAGTTATTGAAAATATGAATTAATGCCACTGAAATCAAAGGATGTTTACGAGTATAAAACTGACATGAATCAGTGCAGGAACAAACTTGTGTCTGTAAGCTCAAATCATGTGCTTGGTTCAGATGTAATACTTAGCCAGAAGTAATATTTAAACTGCATCAAGATTAAGGAACGGATTCTGACATTTTTATACTCATGTTGAGAGCTTCTGTGTTGATCACTGATTCCAGGGTGAATATATAACTGCAGAGAATCAGTGCACTGAACACATTATCTTTCAAATTCTGTTTTCTTGTAACCCCTTCTTTGCCCTGGTGTCAGAGCCCAAAGGCATTACTGTAGAGCCCAGGTCAGAATTACATGGACTGCCTCCAATAGTAAAATGGAACAAAATCAATAACAGCCCCCAGAAAGTTCAATAGCTAAAGGCTCCATCCTAGACTGTGTGTACACACTGCAGTCAACGAGAGATTCTTTGGAGTATCTGAGATAAAAGTTTGGTCTGTAAGTTAGGCCATTAGTGGCATAACACAGAAGTGAAATTATTTTGTCTTTGAGCTTTTAATCACATACATTTGTCAGTTGTAAACTTCATGATGTCGATCACTTCCCTGGTTATAAACAATCATCTGAAAACTAGTTTCTTAGGGGTCTTTGAAATGTGGCACCTGCTTGCAGTCAAGCAGTAAACATGTGAATGTACCATGAATTAGTGTGAATTGGCTGATTTCCTGGTGGAACCACAGATGAAATAATTCATGGGGAATATATGCACTCTCTTTGTAGTGCGGGCTTCAAGTCTTACAGCAATTAACTCTTATGTTTGCATGCTGTTTGCCTGCCCTTGCAAGGAGAGTGGGCTCCAGCATCAGGAGAGACACAATATATCTCTGTAATCCGAGAACTGTGGCACACTGCAAACTGAGTCCCAGGCCTTCTGTCTGTGCATGGCACCCATCAGTAAGGTAGACACATACCTTCTGTTCTCTTTCATATGGTGATGAAGGGCAGCTGAGGGGCTCTTCTGTGCTGCTGCTGAGCCTGGAAATGGCTAAGAAAAAGGCTGAACAACACCTTTGGAAGGAATGAGACAAGTTTGAAGTAAAAGGGTTGATCTGACAAGTACAAATCTGATAGCTGAAACTATCACAACCACTTTGGTACTAAAAAAGCAGGGGAGGAATAGGAGAAGAAAGATCAACTACTGCACTGCAGCAGTCTACCTGGGGCTGAGGAGATCTCTCTTCTAATATGACCTAGTTTGTTCAACCTTAGCCAGCAGAAAGTTTACAACAGATCTCGAATTACATAGCATTTACAGGTATTTTAAAAAGTGTTGAATGAATAGAGCACCCCTTCCTTACCCATAGACTGCAAGTGAACAGTTTCTGTTTCTCAACTCAGCAGCTCTTTAACTAGTTGTTCAATTATTTGCAGATGTCTTCTGCTCAAAGCTCCATTAAGGACCAAATATCCCCTTTCTTACTGTTGGGTTTTGCTTAGGATATTTCATCGAGTCTAGAATGAATCTGTAAAAACTATTTCATTGTAACAGATGACAGAAGTAAGGCTGTTTACCACAACTGGGCACATTACTGACATTCAGTAATGACATTTGGTTCAGCAAATCTGGGGTTGGGAGGCAGTTCCTAATACAAAGATAGTTAAATAAATATATCAAAATTGTATTTTTAGATACAGTCAGCTCTTAAACTTTTTTCCAAAGTACATTATGGACTTAATGAATGCTGTGAGGTTCTACTGCTTGACTGAGGAAGGTAAGTACAACTTGAAAAATACTGGAGTATCATCATCTCTTCCAGAGTTGGAAATAATGATTTGCGTCTCATCGTAATCCATTCATTGGTTTATAGACCTCCAGTTCTCCAGGGAGCATCACAAATTCTGATGATCTCCCTCAGTGCTGGATTTTGCATTTGAATCTGATTTAGCTGAAAGATAATATTAAGAAACCTCATGTAGCCAGAGAGTTCCCTATTGGCTACACATCTGAGGAGGCTCAGGAGCACAAGTTATTCCAGCAAGGATATGGAATAAATTACAGTCAGTAATTTGCCTCTAGATCAGCCTTTCTCCACACAGTGGAATAATGTATTCATCTGGACAAGCACGTCCCGTTTCAGAGAGTGTTTTATGCAGGGTATATATTTTACAAGAGAGCAGAATAGATCAAATATTTGGCATAGAGACATACTTTTACAATCCCTCAAGAAAACAGCACTATCTCAATTTGTGGAGGTTTGCACTGTCAACTGAAAAATTCATTTCTTAACTATCTCTGTGACATCAGTACTTGGATTAATCACCTCTTTGAATAACTTTTCAAAGAACTTTGACTTTAAAAATAAACCCCAGATTATTGTAGATGGGAAAGGTATTCAGATCTCAGGATTTAATCTGTTATGGGTAAGACACAAAGACCTTGATAATTTGGTTTAGGTAGACACGTCTACCCTGACAGTTATGGATAAATGTTTGAATTTTAAAATATGTTCTTCACTTACCACTTATACTCTCTCATGGTAAGATTTTTTTTTTCATTTTATCTCAGTGTTTTTCTGCCTGAATGATAGGCCTGGGTTTCCTGAGTCCAGTAATGAGCCTATAGTAGGAACAGCAAGCAGCCCAGCTGGTTATTCAGTGCTCCTGAAATCTTCCTATGTTTAAAACCTTTAAGGCTCCAGCACTACAGAGCATATACTGAATCCTGCAAATTTAAATATCCTGGATAAAATTCAGTCAGTCTGATGAAAACCCAAGATACCTGATGGCCCAACAGAGAGATTAAAGAGTTATAACAAGCAACTTCTGATTTCAAAGGATTCTGGCTATTTTAAGGGCAACATACTGCTGTAGAAAACAAAACAAAAGAAATCTTTTAAGAATACAAGACAGTGAAACAGAAAGTCCTCCAGGACCTTTCACAAACTGCAACACTCAGTCTGGAAATTCACAGTTCTTATTTTGACAAAAGTCGCTCTTTTCATACTAATACCAATAGACCTTAACAGGGCAAGGGAGAGACATTCTGATTTCTATGCACAAATGAAGCTGTCATGTCCAAGCATCCTGTCAGACGATGAGAAAATTAGCTCAGCTAAATCTCATCCTTCTGCTGAAAACTTGCTCAGTCTCCAAGGTTTCACTTTTCATCAATGCTGAACTTCTTGCCTGTGTTTCCAGGTTATCTCCATGCAATGTCAAAATACTGCAAACAGTGCTGTTCATACAGCATCTCTGGCAGCACCCAACGCACAAAACACTTGAAATGCGGCAGAAAATTTTGTTCACTTGGCATGAGAATTCCTGCCCTCTCTCAGGCCTTCTCTAACCATATGTTCACATCATTCCTACTGACATTGGTGGGAATTGCGACGAACCCAGAGGAAAAGCCTATTAAAAACAAGTGGTGTTGTATAGCTTATAATATATGCTTCAGTCAGAAAAGAAGGAACTTAGCTTGTTACTTCACGTAAGTCATAGGAAACTGGATAAAAGGGAGCTAAGAGAAATCTCTTACCTGGCTGAAATCTTGGTGTGAAGGAACATATAGCATGGATGATCCCGAAGAATTTCTGCAAAATGTTGAATTCTTCAAGCATTAGGAATGTTGTGAAACACCTAAATTAGGTAAAACATATCTTCCTTTCCCTCTGAAGTCCCTGTGGAGAGGTGTAACTCCAGAAAGTAAGCTCAGACTATTTAGATTCTTAAAGAAATGTAGACGTCTTCCCAATTGCAATAATTGGAATAGGGATGTTCGCAACATCCATGCTTCGTATTATCTGGAGATGATATTTCATTCTTATATTCTCTGTGTACTTCAGAACATTACCTTAACAGCTATACTTTTTTTTTTTTTAGAGAAAGATTTATTCTGCAAATAGAAATTGCTTTGATAAATTTAAATCAATGTATTTCAGTGGTCTCTATATATGAACGCTATGTTAATTAAATATTGGTTAATGGATTTAATCAGTTTTGTTAGAGACTTTTAGAATATTATATGAATTAACGTAAGTGTATAGAATTTCTTTGATTTATCAGAATTTTCAAGTGCTATTTTTACCTACTCATATATGTGAATGAATTTCAACCCTTAAAAATACTAGCTTATACATACATTAGCTAGATTAGATAAAATATTTTCTCTCTAATATTTAGAGCAGAAGATAATATGTAAAATATTAATTTTCTTTTTTAGTTCTATCATTGTGAACCATTGGTTTATTTATTCTACAGTTTTTTTCCTCCATCAGTAAAAAAGCAGAAAAATATAAAGTACAACATAGAAAAAAAAACAGTATGGAAAATAGAAAAAGTACAATTTTTTTAATCAAAACAGGTCATATCTACTCAGCCTGTGCAATTTCTTTTTCTGTGCTTTGTGAAACATAAATGTATAATATGTATATATATTGCTAAGAAAAATTCAATTATTTTGAGGCACTAATAAGAAAATTTGATCGGACAGCTAATAAAATGAATTTTTGACTAATGACAGAGAAGCCATGTTTCAACTCCCTATGTGGATGTGATTCCATTAAATTGTTGCAGACTTTTTTCTGAAAATCTTCCTTATAAACAGCCCAAGAATCAATCACAATCCATTGAAAACTTTAAGTTACCAACTAATAATGGCAGAAACTTGTTCTTTTCTATGTGGACTAGAATGAGGGCCTGGAGAGAGCATTTACAGATTAAAAAAGAATACCTGCTTCATAAAATAATATTTTCCATAGGAATTTCTCCAACCATTTCTTTTTGAAACATAAAAATATTGTTGTTTTTATTTGAGAATTCTTCCCTGACAGAAAATTTGCCATATCTTTTGAAAAATTATAATAGATATTAACTTTCAGTATTAAAAATGTATATTGGATGTTGCATCTGAATTTGTCTGTCTTCGGGTTCTTTTAACCTACTCTTTGATCAGCTGGAAAGACAAGTCTCCCTGAGCTGTACACCACCTTTAAAGCGAATTTCTGCACCTTTAAAGTGAGTGTACCCAGAGCCTTTTTTTGTGGTTGGTTTTCTGGTAGAGAAGAAGAGGACTTGGCTCAGAATTTTGCAAAGGTGTGTTCATTACAAGCTAGTCTTGTCCCCTCTCGGCCTCTCTTCAGGTATCGTGCTGCTTTTCTCTGAATTGCCAGACCTCATCTTTTTACTCTGTGAGCCACAGTCGTATCATATGGCTATCACAGTTGTAATCCAACACTCCTTTTCAATCCCATTCTCTTTCCATAGGTAATTCTAGCTCCCCGATCTTAGTTACTCAGTCTTTTCTTTACTGTGTTTTTGTTCAGCTCTGGACAAAATTTCCTCTCCTGAGCTTCTTGCTCCAACACTGTTGTCTGTAAAAACTGTCAGGTTTAGGTCTGTGAAACCTCCTCTCAGTATTAGCTCATTTTCACCATTTCCTCATCACAGTTTCACTATCTTGCCAGCACCAGTATCTCTCAACGCACCCCTTGGCTAAGCAGGTTTCAATTACCCAAACTTTGCTCAGCTCCTCTCCCTGGCAGAGCTGGGAAGACTTCATGTTCTAAAGCCATGGAGCCACTGGGGCTTCTAAAGCAGCAGGCCTCAAGTATTTATTTTCTAGCAGATATATATTACTGATTGTTTGCTTTATATAATAGCTTCTACTTCCAGAAACAGCTGAACAGTTTTTTATGAGTTGTATCCCAGAATTTTGTCCTGAAGATTTCAGGCCACTGTTAGAATTCGATGAATTGTTTAGGTACTGATAATAGTTCATTGTAACAGACAGGAATTATTTATATTACTGCAGCGATATAAATTCTATCAATCCCATAGTACAAAAGCCCAAAGCACCAAAGTAAATTATATATCATCCCAATCAGAAACACTTAAGCCATATACTTTAAAAACCCATCTGACTCATGAGAGGTTTACCAAAACTGTTGCCAATGTTTAGTTTCATCATCAATTGCACATGTTTTGTTTCGATCTCCAAGCAAGGGAGTGTAACTTGTTTGTGAAAGTTTAAAGCTTGACCTTCATTAAGCATCTGGGGTAAAATAATTGAAATTTCTGAGATTCATGATATGTCTAGCACGCGATTCTTTCCTTCTAACTTAAAACCACTAAAAAAGATTAGCGTAAGCTAATATTATAGCATCCCTCAGTAATCAGGAGAGAAAGACAGCATCTAGTAATTCATCCTGTTTACCCTAGACACCTACCTGAGGAAGGGATCAGGTCACCCTCTAGCAAACTCTACATTCAATCCACCAACTGCAGATGTAGCCCACATAAGACTAAATGCCTACATTACGAGAGCTAATAAAGTGAGATGAATCACACTCTGAGAATATAAGAGGATAGATTTATGTTTATTCTTTATTGAAAGAGACTTTTTATAACACTGAGATATCTCTTTGATTTGTGACAATTACTATAGTTTTAAATCCTATATTCTGAGGCAATTTCTGTATTAAAAGATATGTTATTCTGATACTATAATTTTAACAAAGGTATTTCATTTGCAAATGTTCTTTATCAAGGTACACAATTTCTCCCACTAAGGAATTCATATCTGCTAGATATTCCGCAGTAAAACTGCTGGGACTGAGGAAGTGGCATTTAGCTGGAAGAAATGAAATGTTGAGTATGCAAATGGGTCATGGATGTTCATTTGTTCTGAGCCTTGCAGGAAGCATGTCTTTATTCAATACTGCACATACTTAGGAATGACCCAGAATATAGCATTTGTGCATTAACTCATCTGTGCAAGTTAGGATTTCACCAAAGCATCAGAGAAGTTAAATTAGACAGAGGGATAACAGCAGATTAATAAAATCCCAAAATTATTGGGAAAATGCTATGTCTTGACAATTCAGGGACAATTTGGAGTTGTTCTACAATGATAGCAACCTGTAGCTATGAAAAATGCATTCATTTTTTCTCAATGTGAGATTAGTTTTGTAAACCTGGAAGAGTCTTTATAAGTAAGGAAGGGCCTCAGGTGGTAAAAGAGTATGGGTGGTTGCCCTCTCTCTCTTTAAAGATTTGCAGATTTGCAGTTTGATTCACTGAGAGAGACTATCTAGGGGGGAAAACAGCACTCTTAGGTCCTACACTAGTATTAATTTAAAAATAGCTGTACAGTATTTCATATGAGGTATTAACCTATCTCTCCTTTAATTTTACATGTTTGTTATCATTTAAAGCATTGACATTGATATGTGTACAAACACAAAACATAATTTGAAATATGTCATGTCAAATGTTTCTGTTTACAGATAGACAGAATTCAACCAAAATGGTACTTTTGTCACTTTGGAAAATGCTTACAAATTTCAGTATGCACGTTTCTGCTGTTATCACAATAGAGACTGCTGTATTTTTACAGCACAGATCAGCAGGCACAATCTTGAATACAGTCTTGTAAGACCAGAAATTTGATTTCAGTATTTTGAGGTTAATGATACTTTTCTGTGCCCTGTTTTCTTGCCTATCTCACTTGTGTTTTGATGGGCACAGACAAACCCTAAATTCCAGAGAACTGTTCAAATGATTCTAACCATTTTAGGAAAGGAAACTGGTTGTCAGTAGGCAAATGAAAAGGGGGGCTGGCATGGGATAATGATAGCTGCTGAAGGACCCCTGGTCAGAAGTAACAACTGAAAATCACATAAATGCTTAACAATTTGCCTCATGGGCTGGAATGAATGAAAATGATTAAAACCATTTCTGCCCAAACTCCTCTTGAGAGTTGTATCTAATTCTCCATGGAATACACTTTTTAACTTGTTTTAATGAAACAAAAATGTTAATTTCAAAGAAATAAGCACTTCAGATTTTAGAAATAATATATAATGTGGTCATTTATTCCTCTAAATGCCTAGACTTTTGAACAGGTGATTCTGTATTGGACAGGAAATCATTTGTCGGTAATATTCATCTAAGTGCCAAAGTATATTGCAATGCTCAACAAGTATCAAAACTCCCAAAATGCTGACTACAGAGCTACTGAAAAACTGTTATTGAAGATGCAGAGTAATCCTACTTTGTTGGAGGTGTAGATGAAGGGCAGATATGCCATAAAGACAGAACCAATCTCTCATTTTATGAGACAAGTTATTTTCCTTAGGTCTTACCTGGGAAATTTTGCTCGGCTGAGAAGTATTGTGGATATCTATGCATAAAGAAGAACACTTCAATTCTCCAGGGTGATCACACCAACACTTACTGTCATGGAGATACAAGTAATGAATTAAAAGGCTTTTTTTCTCAAGAGAATTACGTTGATATTTTGGGTTTCAGAAACAAGTCTAGAAAGTGGCATGTTCCATGCAAACAGGTGTAAAATTTAAAAGTACACAACAATATATTTTTTATATTTTAAGGCGTTATTCCTTTTGAAGCAGAAGTCAGGGCAGAAGTAAATGGAGGATCTTGGTCATCACACATTCTTAGAGGTGAATTTCATCTGCTGAAGACAAACATGGATCTTCAAGGAAAGATGCTGTATATCTTTTCTTGGGAATGAACAGAAAAATGGATTCAGGGTTATTATTGGTATTTCAATTTGAATGGGCATTTCCATCAGTTGTGTTTTGTCAGAATATCATACCAATTAATCCTAGTGCTTGACTGTGTGAAAACTACTAGTTCCTGTAAGTAGAATATTATAGAAAGTGTACTTTTGAAGGAGGTAATATCAAGATTTTCTTCCAACAGTTAACTGCAGCTACTCTTAAATCATTTTAGAGTAGCTATGTTTTTATGAGAAAATGCAAGTCCATGTTTGGTGTGCTCCTGCGGTTTGGTCCTGCAAAATGAGGGGAGACCCCACTTTGGCCTTCCAGTACTTAAAAAGCAATTAGTAAAAATTAGGTACAGTGACTTCTTACATGGGCAGATAGTGATAGGACAAGGCGGAATGGTTTTAAACTAGACAAGCAGAATTTTATATTAGTGTGAGAAAGAAATTCTTTAATCAGAAGGTGGTGAGACACTGGAAAATGTTGCCTAGAGAAGTTCTGGATGCTCCATTCCTGGGAGGGTTCAAGGCCTGGTTGGATGGAGAACTGAGCAGCCTGATCTAGTGGGTGGCATGCCTGCTCATAGTGAGGGGGAGCTGGAATTAGATGATCTTTAAGATCCCTTCCAACTCAAGCCTTTCCATCATTCAGTGATTCTATTGATTATTTCTACCTGTAACAAGAAATGACTGTATCGTAGCATGGTCTCAAAGGCAGTGTCTGTGTAAACAGTTAACATTTCATACTCTGTTATCTGTGGATAAGTCTCTTTTCTCAGTTCTGCATGCCAGAGCCCCTCACATTGTTTAGCCTCTAACTCAGCACAGTGTATGTGCATAGGTTTAACATTAAGCATACTTTGAGATGCATTTAGACCCTCAGTCAATTAAGAATTGCTTACAACTCATTTGCTACATCAAGCATGGTCTGAAGTGCTTTGTCAAGTTGGGATCTAGGTATCTGGAGTGAAAAAAGATGTATTCAGGAAGTTCTTCAAGGGAAGAGGGAAAAACCAACACAACAATTTTTTTCACATATGATAAAACTGCTAAACTTGGCTCCCTGCAGATTTTCCTGTATCTCTTTTTTCCTAAAAGTAACCCTTACTTCCTTTCCACATTTCTCCATTGCCCGTTTTACTTTCTCAAACTTCCTGTTTCCCTGTTTGCAGCTTCTGCTCTCAGTCTTGCACCCACATTCCTCTCATACACATGCACCACAACTCGTCCCTCCTACCCAGGAGGAATACAGCACAGTGCTGGGATGCTTAGGGTGATGACTGAGTAGACTGGCCAAATTCCATCACAGCTGACCATATCACCTCTGAATTCAGAGGGCTTTGATTGGAATCTCTTTCTAGCACAGATCTTGTCCCTTCTTTATAGTTACTCATGAACATGTCACTGTTGCTTCTTAACTGTCTGTCACTATATCAATAACTAGCAAAACAGAAGTAGAAGATAAGAAATTTACCAGAACTGGAAGGCTACCAGGACATATGACTGTTAGGATGCCATAGTTACTTAAAGGCATCAGACTGAAAAATTGCTTATAGAAACTATTTATTTCTTAGTTACTTCCACAAAAATTCAACTTTTATTACTTGAGAATATCAAGCTTGAATAAAACATGCCAGTGATGTAGTGGGCAAAGATAAATACTGTCCCACTGAAAACTGGAAAAGTTGCCTAGGAGACTTAGTGATATGAACTCACCCTGATTCTCCATAGGTTTCCGGACAGCACTCAGTTTTAGTGCACTAAAATTAATCACTGAAATCAACCACTGACACATGCCTACTACACCCATAGGTGCATCAATCTTGATTGTTTCCTCCTCACTTGGTATTATGTAAAGACTCTCTCACAGTCTGTTGCATTACCACTTGCATGGACTGTGGATTAGTTCTCATCACAAAAAAACCAGACTCAGAGCATACTTCAATGGTTCTCTTAAGTATAGATAAACAATAAATTGTTAATAAAAATAAATTATTAAATTTTTAAAAATTAAAATAGCCCCCATAAGGAGATAGCAAATTTTCAGGATTTACCCGAAAGATAGTTTAAAACTGTGATACATTTCAGAGGCAAGGGTTAATTAAAAAAAAAAAAAAAAAACCTATGTAAATAGTTGCTAAGGCTGAATCTACTATGCATATCCAGAAAGTGATGTACAAGTCCAAAACTGGTATCCTGATTGATTTTATATATTACATTTTACACCTGTAAAAGATATCTTAATGACTTTAAAAAAATAGAAATAAACCCGCATATATTTAGTGTCTAGTTTGCAGTACAAACTGTAACAAAATAATCAAGAAGTGCAGTTCGTGTTCTACTCTAGGGTTAGCACTGTCATCTGCGTGGCAACTGAATTGACAAGGGATTTGTTTGCCTGCTACTGAGGTAGCAGGTGTCCTGCAGTAGGTATGTTTGCATCACCAGAAAAGTGGACAAGTGAGCTTTCTTCCTCTATCTTTTCCCCAGGGTCTAGCAAATTAATTTTATATGCTGAGGAATCAAACCCCACCTTTCACTCTCATCAGTTAACACCAGGCAAGATGGTTGCTATCACTGTGTACAATTGAGTGGACACTTAAAGTCCTACAGCAGGCTTTCTTCCCTCCATGTTTTGTTCTACTTTCCTTCACTTTGGTGCTTTTGGCTCCTGTTTTTCCATTCAAGTTCCATTAAACCATTCTCTTTTCCTGGCTCACCACCAACATACACATTATCCATTTTTTTTCTTGAACCATATTGAATGTCTCTTGGCAAGTTCCACTGCAAATCTGTCCTTTCCTCTTTGATGCCTTCCTAGAGACCTTGCTCTACCTTAACTGAATCCCCAGCCCATGGGCTCACGTGACTTTTCCCCAGTTTTAATCTGTAACTCAGATCTCCTCCTTTTTCTGTCTTTTCTTCTGTTTCTGCCAGAATTTTGCTCTGCTTCCAAGAAATCATAGACAACAAAAGTCAAGACCTTCGTTCCTCACCTTGGTGTACATTTCCATTTTCCTTCTCCTTTTACAGAGGTTGCACTCTCTTCTGTGATGGACATTGACATTCTCTTTTGCTCTCTCCTCCAAATTCCATCCTCATGCCCCTATTCTATTCCAGCTCCTCACATCCTTTGTTCCCACAGACAGCCTCTCTATTACTCTTCTCCTTACCTTCACATCGTATTTTGACTTTCCCCTCATGGTCCAATATGCTTTAGATGCTTTAGTCTCAGAAGATCTCACCTTTGACCTTTTGTTCCTCTCCAAATGCAGCCTTAACTCCCTGCTCTATATCATTGTAAATTCATCAAATAACTTGTTTACAATGAGAATTGGTAATTCTTCTCCTCTCTTTTCAACCCATACCCTCTCCAACACAGCCTTTTTCCCCCGCCCTGAAACTGTTCTTTACAGTTTCACCCTCAAACCCTCTTCCTAGCCATTCTTGTTTGCTCTCTTTGGCATATCTACCATCTACTCAGCTATCTGGCCTTTTCTTTATATAAGATCACCTGCTCCCTTCTCATGATATTGTCTTCTGCTAGTCTTCCTTTTTCTTCATGCTTTTGTCACATCCTGTATAAATCCACATCAAATTTCTTCCCCACAAAGGAAGGGTTTACGAAATGGCTCTTCTTCCCTTAGATTTACATTATTCATACAAGAAAATTGCAAAGACACATGTTCAAACATACCTTCTTTAACTTAGACCACCTTTTCCACTTCAACAGAAACCCTGTTTGATGGAGTTCTAGTTGCTTGTGGACCCCTAGCTTCTTTGCAAGTTGAAAAGGCAAAGCAAGGTCCTTAATTATTTTCTACCACATACTTCCTAATAATACTTTTCTGGATCACTGGATCACTGCTTCAGCTGAAGCATATTATTAAAAAACAAAACAAAACAACAGAAAAAACACATATTGTAGACCCAATCCAAACATTGCCTAAGTTTTCTAAGACTTTTAGCAAAGCCTTTTCAAGATTAGTTTGTCTGCATCCTCTCACTCGGTTGTTCTCTTCATACACATAAATACTCACACACAGATCAAGTCCTTCATCATCTTCTACCTAGCTTACTGTAATGCTGTTTTCTCCACCATTAATAAGCACAGTTGTTGCTGTAGGATTGCTGTAGGATTGCTGATCTGCCAGCTCAGTGCTTTCCTAGTATTTTCTTTCTTTCTCCTCTTGTCTCTTTTCTTGCTTGACACATTAGATGTAATAGCAACCTGTGAACACTTTCCCCCCTTCCATATTTTGCCTTTTTCAATTTCCCATTGATTATTGGCTGCACAGACAGTATCAGGACTTGTCATCCTTTTGTTCCATTGCCAAACAAGCTTTTTTTCCCCCAAGTTGTCCTTCATGGTTGCCTTAACATCTGCAAATACAACTTTTCCTTTACTAATTCTCCACTCCAGATTCCACCTCTTTTCTGGGCGGGGTGGGGGGGGGGCGGGGTGTGGAAATCTTGAGAATGTATTTTAGCACTTCATTAGTATAAATACCACGCTGTTGTTAAAAATAAGCATTAAGCTGGCAGGCATAGCTGTATTCCTTTATCTATGTCCATCCACCTGTAAGTATACACTGCTTCCTGTTTTATGGTAAAATTGTATGCACTTTAGGGCAGGGACCAACTTTCTCCTGTGTGTTTGCACATTGCTTAATACAGTGATGTCCTGGTTCATGACTCCTACGTGGACAAGTAAATAATAATGATAATATCTCCACTCTTCTTTCTACAGAGCTCACCCACTGAGCTGACGGCTTAAATGAAACCCAGGGTGATTAATAATGCATTCTTTTACTGACTCTTACACGTTATTATTCTTGTCACCTGTCAGGATCCACTTTGAGGGAAACCTCTTGTTTTCTGATGAAAAAGGGAGTGGAAAAAAAAGACAATTTCTTTTGCCCATTTCTTTTGAAAAAAACCCTCAAAATGGGTAACTCATAATGACAGTCATGGAAGAATTCACTCTCTCCCTTGGAAAGTAGTCCCATAAGTTGCCAGAGTTTTGAGGGATTGTCACAATAATCCCCAAATATTATGTTAGAAATACAGCTTTCAGCCTTATTCCAGTACTAATTAGGGCTTATTACTGAATGGACATTTGCCTGCTGAACACTAAACCAAAAGACCAACAACCCATTTCACATAGGCTGCTCAACCATAAGTAGAAGATAATGAATTTTGGTTCCTACCAACTCGTGCCAGATTTAAAGCAATGACCTAGAGGTGAGAAATTCAACATCTCATTATCATTCCCCTGAGTGAAACAGTTCTCGAATCATAGGATAAAAAGAAGAAGGGAAAAAATAGACCTTCCTGATGTGAGTTAAAGGTCTGCATGAACTTTGAATTTCATAGCCTTTTCTCAATCATTAATTTCGTTCAACTTAAGTAGACTTTAAAGTTTTTAAATTAGATGACTGAAAATCTCAATAACCAAAATAAAAAGATGTCAAAACAATTTCAAAAAGAAGGGGAGGTGAGTTGCTACCTCTTCCTCATGTACACCCATCCCCCTTCCATTTTCCTTTGTCACAAGCCCAATGAGGGGAGATCAGATTAAATATGATTGCCTACTATTCTGCCAAGCTGACAGCTCACCCATGGTGCTTTCAAAAATAAATGTTGTGGATGGGTTTGTACAAGCTTCAAATGTCTATTTGACCTTTTAATGTTTTATTTGGCTTTGTCGATTTTTTCCTTTAATACTTTAAAGTTGTTTTAGCTGAGGAAAATTGCCAGCACAGTTAACTACACAAATGGAGCAATTTGCATATGGATGCCTTTGAGATCCTCAGCATGATCTTCTCTATCAGTGGACTGATAGAAAAGTTATTGATGGATTGCAATGAAAAAATGCACATTTCAGCTGTTAATAAATGGGTCTTAGAAAAAAAAATGCTAACAGATTGCCAACTGGTACCACAGAAATGACAGCTAAAGAATAAACATAATGCAATCTAATACATTCTCACTAAACTTTAGACCTTTTGCTATAATTATGTAAAATTCTCATTTTTTTTTCCTTGACCGTTAATACTGATAATTATATCTGTATTTCTTAAGAATATTATGAGTTGCCATTTCTGCATAGTAGCAGATTGAATTTATTCACCTTACGGATATATTATTATCACAGATAATAACTGCAGCATGATAATTATCATTAATTATTCATTTGGATTAAGAGGCAAATAGGCTTGCATTCAAGGGTCTTCCAGAGCAGTGTTCATTGTTCCAGGGCCCTGTGTGCCAGTGTGACTAATTCATACTCCTTTCAGTGCTACTGTTGACATCTGACCAGTCCCATATGTATTTATTTCAAAATATTATAAAAGGAGTAAGTGCATCATTTCAGGATATAACCACTAAAATAGACATATGGTTCTTTTCTGCCCTCTGAGTGAGAATATGCAATTTTCTATTAGAGGAGATGCTCACAGAGTATCATTTCAATAGATCTGTATGTATGCCCTATCTTTGCCTCCCTGTGACATCCTACTTAAGTTTATATAAGCCAATATATTTACATAATAGCTTTTAGCACAAATAATAACATGTGAAGCTGTACAATTTGTCGCTCACTGAACATAGTATTTAGTCAAAACTGATTTTAATCCATTCTGAAGCTGAACTAGGTTTAATGTACAAAAATCTTCTAGTGCAAGGTTAGAAAAATCCAAGGGAGGAAAAATATTGGTAAGAAGGGGGGGTATGGTTGATGAAAAAGGGACAATAAATAATATAAATGCTAATTCCTTTCCGTGGCTTTCACCCAATACTTATTAGCAAACCTCTCTCTCCCTCTCATTCCCTCTCTAATCTTTGCTTCATATCTAAAAAAATGTCTTGAAGGTAGTAACACGATCATCTGAGGACCAACATGACAGCTCCAATATTCACAGAGTGATAAATGTCAGTCTGGCTTTTATAGCTCTGAGGCTGCACTTATATATGCCCTCTGTGACTTACCATCTTTGCCTCCACAGATGATTCCTTTTTATTGTTAATATGTCAGCATGGCTCCAGTGCTATTCAATATGAATTGCTCTGTAATAGTCTGGAACCCTCCTTCTCTAACCAGTTTTAGTTTGTTCCACTGTTTCCAGGCTTAATTTTAAGGTCACGTCCCTAGTGTTCTGCAACAAAAGCAGCAGATTCCATGTGGAGCAGTATGTGCTTTATCAGATGTAAACACAGGACAAGGAAAGGAGATGCAGAGACAGCAAAAGGACATAGGGAAATTTTATCAATGCTGATGAAATATGTTATGAGCATGTCAGGTAAAGACTGCAAATTTCAACAGGAAAAAAAAAAACCATCAGGGAAGGTTTTTATCCTAGTAGTAATCCCTTTTAGCACTCACATGCATCACCAGTATACTGCTGGCAGGGAGATGGATGTGAGATAGAGAAATACTTACGTCAGAAGTGATAACAGACAAAATATGCCTGCAGTCGTACCCTTTAAAATATGCACCAAGAAAACACTTAGAAATTAGAAAGAAAAAGAGAAGACAGCAGTTTCCCAGCCTGCCTGTATTAGACTGCCTGGATAGAGACACAACCACTGTCAAACTGACAGTGAGTGAAGTCTTCAGCCAGAACCTAAAAGCGGGGAAGAGGGAAAGAACTGCTTGCTTAGAGGGGAGTAATGCAAGCTGGGGGCACAGAGTGAGTAGTCTGCAGAAAAAGGTTTACCGCTTGTATTTTGGAAACAGCTAAAGACCAGCAACCAGAGTGGGGACATTGTCCCAATGTTTCATGAGTCCTGGTGCTGCAGAAGAATTCCTCTTCCAGCTACCGAGTAGAAGAGGTCAAATGACATTAGCACATCAGGGCATAAGTGATATGCTGAACTGGCAGAAAAAAAATTGCATTTTACTAATGAAGGGAATAGGAGCTTGATATCTGCATTTAGCAAAGTTGTGATATTCAAGACTTTTTTTCCAAACACCTGTTCATTTGTAGAGTAAGGAACAATAAGGAAGATTTTATTAATTGTTGAAAATTTTTTGGGGAGCTAGGGATAAGACTGATCAACAAAAGTGGCACAAAATTATTTAGTATTAATTCTAAAGTGCAATACTGTATAGCAATACACAATACCACCACTTTGGTAAAAATTGTGCTGCTGATGTCTGCAGCTATCTTCCAGAAGATATCAATAGCAGCAGTCCAAAATATAGCCTCTTTCAATGTAACTTGCGGAGCTTGGTGTTGAATCCCAGCCAGTGCCAGAAGGAAAAGAATGTTCTTCTTGAAGCCTCTTATTCTGTACAGAACTTTTAAGCCATAATGGTATGAACTTGGAAGAAGTGTGATTTTAGTTCATTAAGTGACTTCATTCTTATAAATAAAGCAGCAGCAGTTTTTAGCATTCTAGTTTGTCAAGAATACACAGATGGGTGTGAAAACCTCAGTCTCTTTCTCTCATGTATTTTTTGGTTATAGTTCATTTTTGGTTACCAAAATAGCTGAGTCCCCATAGTTCTTTCCTACAATGACCCAAATTTATGCATCTTTCCTTCAGGGGGGGTCAGAACAGTGGCATTACAAGTAAGTACATTTTCAAATGTTCATCATTGAAAGCTGTCTCTTGTTGCAGAGGATTTTTAATTTTTTTGACATTATTTACTCAATTTTAAATTCCTTTTGAAAAGCAAGGAAAGATCTCATTTACACTGACTTCCTCATCAGCAACTTCCAGAAAACAAAATATTTTGTGCTTTAAGAAAAGAAGAATTTTTATCCCAATTATTAAAACCCAGATAATTTCATTCCTTAAAAGAATGAATAGCTAAACTAGACTTCTTAATGGAAGCAGTTCATTATCTTAATTAGCAAGTTCTAGAATAAGTTTTATAAAATCAATTTTTTTTTTATCTGTTAGAATGTCAGAGCATTTTACTCTGGGCTTCTGAGAAGTCTGGTAGTACTACTATGTAACCCTCCTCAAAACAGGAGTGATTTTATTTCAAAGGTTGGCATAAATGTCATAATTACATACAGTATTTGTATGAGAAAACAAAGTAGATCAAAGAGGGTGACAGAGAAGAGACAAACAGTCACAGCAACAGAGGTTTCATGCTTAGAAAAGGAGCCAAAATAAATTATATTTGATCTCTGTTAACACTGTTATAATTTCACCACGAATAATCTCTGGCTCTTGTGTATCACTTCTAATCCTCCTCAGGTACTGGGGCTGTCTGTAAAAGCCTCTTCTGCCTGATGCTGTCATCATTCTGTTCTGCTGCTGCAGCACTGAATGTGTGGCAGGCAAATGCACTCTTGATCTCTCGGAGGATAATTTTAGTCATATCCAAGTTGGCAGGACATGAGTGAATTAGAACAGATGAATAACAAACTGGGAGTGACTGGACATAATTGAATATGGAATTTTCCATATCAGCAAGCAGAGAACAACAACAACAACAAAAAATAAATAGCCAAAAGCTGACTATATCCCAAAGTTACAAGTACTGACATTCTGAGAATTCTTCTGCACAAGATTGCATCATAATGTTATTATATTTTTTCTCCTTATTTTCTGATCAAGCTCATTAGAAGAGGCTTCTTGACTGTTAGGTTGGGTTGGGGTTTTTTTCACTTTATTTATGGAAAGATATTTTTACAGGCTAACCCAGTTAAGCTTGACAGCTTGTTTACAATAGGACCCAGAAGACACATTACTCTATGCACAACAGTATAAATATACATTTGAGATGCACACTTATGCTCATAATATTTGTTAAATGTCTGAGGTGCACAGTGATCACCTATCCAGCATGATCTAACTCTATTTAAATATTATGAAGGTAGAGAGATTGTTTAGTTTGATTGGATGAGAATGACACACTTTCATAATTAGCATTAAGTGTTTTAGAAAAATTGCGTAACATAGTTACTTTCTTAAAAGTTAATAACAAGCTGATACAAGAGGTTTAAACACCTTGAGAGTTTTATCTCTGTTTGCATATTTTCGATTTGGACAACCAGACTGCCTCAAACTGAAATTAAGTTAGGTAATTGGCCTTATTCTTAACTGAACCTGTATCTACCTTATAGATTAGTGTGGACAAATAGGAATGGATCTAGACATCAAAATAATTCTTGCTGAGAACCCGAAATTCACTTCATAATGACCCTGGGAAAGGGGCTTGCATTGGTCCTGGGATGTACAATACAAGAGCTTCTCCGAGTTTCTTCTCTCTGGAAGAACCTCATGTGTATACCCCATGGCTGCTTTGAGATATGGATCTAACCACTTGGGAATCACTCCAAAAGAGCTCCCCTGAGCGTGGCAAAAGGGCTGACAGAAACTATGACTCCAAGTAATTAACAACATCTTTCAGTAAAATTATACTCCCAAATCCAAAAAGATTTGTCTGTCAATACAGACAAATAAAAGCTCAGACAATCTGCTCTCCATCTGGAAGCTCAGGAGAGGTCTGAAAGCAGTATTTTGTATTTTCTTACACCAAATCAAGACGTCCTTTAAAAAATTTTAAACTATAGGTATTTGTTTATATTTTGTTTTGAATATCTTAATTTTAAGACTGCAGTGTGATTTCACAGGTAAATCTGCTGCCCCAATGAGGTTATTAACACTGTGAAGCACTAAGACACTCAGTAGCAGCTGCAAAATGCATTGCTTCTTGGCCTTGTTTGCTACTGCCTTAGAATACTGCAGTAGAGAAAATATCTCAAAGTTGGTTCTGTAATTAAAAAAAGGACTGTCCATTGCCAGAACACAGAGCTATGCTGGAAGTTCATTTTTCTCCATCTGTGCAGCATGAAACTTTAATTGTGAAACAGCTTTAAAACGTCCTGTGGCATAACCTGAAAGGAAATGAACTAAAATGTGGGATGGAGAGCATTTACACATAACTTTAGAATCTGCCCCTAGCCTCCACGAGTGATGGCTGCATTAGAGATGATAGGTTAGAAAAAGCTGTTAGTCCTCCTCCTATTTCCTAATCAAGCTTCAGTTCCCACTTCTTTTCAGAAGAATACTCCTCTTTCCAAACTATTTAATAGTGCTCCTGCTATTCCTATTGGTGCAAAGTTCCCGTTATCCTCAGGAATGACTGTTGTTTAATATAACAAAACAGAAGAATTCCAAGGGATTTGTTTTGGGGGTCAAGTGCTCAGTGCAGAATTGCTCTACCTATGTTATCACAGTTTGCAGTCCTCTGTTTTGTGTTCACTTTCTACCAATATCTATGGATTTAATACACCCTGGCAAAAATATATCAAAGAATAGACTTGCACGGTTCTTACCGAATATTCATGGAAGAGGAATTTAAGGGTAGCACAGTTTTGAAATTCAGAGCTTTACATACTTGTTCTGTCAGGGCAAAAATATTGTGTTGAATCATAATGAATTCAGGCTTCAATTAAAAAGCAAAACACCCAGTACTCAGGTGCATAACCAACTGGCTTGGTGTGTACAGGGAGCATCTCCAGGTGCTCCTGAGCTGCACACCTCTGTGGAGGCACTCTACAGGGCTCCCACATCTCCACAAGGTCCTGGAGCTCTGTACACACACTTGTCAGTACCCACAACCAACTGCAGGCTGTCTCGTGCCGTGTCTCGTCCCTCTACTTAGGGATGGAGAGCAGGGTCTGAGTTCCACGTTGGCACAGCCCACCTGCTTTCTGTGCTAAAGTGGTGTCTATTCAGAGAGCACTCAGCTGTGGCTGTAAAGCACTGGCTTGTGTAGTAGGCACGAACTGCAAGCCACCAGATTTTCACAGGATATTGCACATGATTTTTTCTAGCCACAAGTTTAGTTGTCTCTAAACAATCAGCACCCAAAGAATCCTTGGTTATCTTGTATTACCAAAACATTATTAGTGATGAGTTCATAGTGTTTAAAAGTTCGTTAGAAAATTCACTGAATAATTAAGGAAACAGTGATCTCTTTGTGGCTATTTCATGAGCAGAAAGAAAGGTTAAATTCATGGGATAAATTATTCATTGTGAGTTATTCACTCAGCTTTAATAGTTTGTAATTCTGTAAAGAGCTTTGCTTAAGAAATGCACTATATAAATCAATCAATAGCCCTAATAATATGCAAGGAGGATTTTCCCTTTTGTGATCTGCTTTTCAATAAATTGTACCCCCTTGACACTTCAACTACCATCATATGACCACTCCTCTAGGCTCCACTGAGCCTATCACTGGTCCACAGCTGTGACGTTCAGATACCCAGGCTCCTTCCCCTCATTCCAGCTTAACTCATTTCATTTAAGAGTCTGACAGTGTTTTCGTGTACTTTTAGCTTCTCTTTCATATATTTATTTCGTTAAGCAAACACAGTTGCACATACACTCACACCTCGGTGTTTTGTTACAACATTGTTTGGTCACATCACCAATGTATTGGAAACTGTACATCGTGGCACAGGCTCCTTGATCCAAAATCTGCTACCTGCTCTGCAACCATATGGTAGAGAAGTCGAAACAACCTGCATCTAAAGGCCCTCCAAATTCTTACATCATGCCTGTAGTGCTTGAGGGATTGATGGTTGGAGAAGACACAGCTAGGTCTGAATAAAGCTGCAGCAACACACGCTTGAGGGAATGGCATCAGCTTGAGAAGGTGGCTGGGTGACCTGCTGCCTTGTCCTGCCCACGTTCAAGTATTTGCTGTCACAGCCTTAGTTACCCTAAGTAGCATCGATTCAGTCAAGATTAAAGGGAGTGTGAATATGTATACACACACCAAATCACAGCATAGCCATACCCTTAGGCACAAACAGTTTTACTGCTCTGGGCAGGCTATTTACTTCTTCTATCCTCTGCTCCAGCCCTTGCTAATTCACAGGAGCCTGACACTACAGCTCCTGAAATGAATGACAAAACTCCCATTAACTGGCATGGGCAGAAGTCCAGCCCCTCTGACTTTTTATTAGTGCTCAATCCCTGTCAGATACAGATCCCTTATATTTTTCATGTCCTTTTTCCTCCCAGTGTAATTCTCATAGGATCTTTCAGATGCCTCCTTTGTGGCAGTCAGACCATCCCATTTCCCATAAAGAGGTCACTTGAAGTCAGCAGGACTGAGAAATGTACAGCCTCTGAGGCTGACGTGTTTGCTGATAGAAAAATTGCTGGAAAGCAAAGTCAACAATACTTTTGTATCCTCTTTTCAGCTCCCCTTATATGTCCTTTTTGGTCTAATTGGTGCAACTTGACGCACTAAATCATCCTAAATTGGCTACATGGGAACGTTTTTTCCTCTCCTGGGGAGGAGACTCAATACTGAGGCACAGGAACAGGTTGTCCAGGGAAGTTGTGGGTGTCTCACCCCTGGAAGTCTCCAAAGCCAGGTTGGATGGGGTTGTCAGCCACCTGGTCTACTTGGTGGCATTCCTGCCTCTAGCAGAGAAGTGTGTGATGATGATCTTTAATGTCCCAAGCAACCCAAGTCTTTCTATGTTTATATGATTAATAGGCACATGTTATTATACTCATGCTTTCCCAGTTCATTATTTTTCTCTTTAGCTGCCTAAAGTAAAATTTATTTTTTATGACTGGAAACCATTAAACCATTAATTCTTCAATAAAACCCCTTAAAATTATGAATAGTGACACACTTTAGATTTTTTTAGAGTATAATTGGATATATTGAATCCAATAGATTGGATTAGTTGTATGGAAAATAGCAAATACTTATTGATTATTGAAGTATTTATTTGATTATTGGTAACTCTAAAAATTCCTCTTGGGGCACACTTCAACCCTTGTATTACTGATTCCAAACATACTCAGAAAGTGCAAAGACAATCGAGATATGTGTAGTTAACTCATTCCCTCTGTGTCACTATTTCAGTTTGAACTAATTTTCCTTTACTGTGTATGTGTGCATCAAGTAAATCAGATGAGAACCTTTAAAAGTTTCCTACGGTCTCTGTAACAAATTTCCTGCACAGTTAAATATGTCTTGGTTTTCTGAAGTCTCTTGGCTACTTATCATTTTTTGTTGACCAAGAATCTCAAACTGATTTTCAGTGGCTCATACTTTCATTTTCTGAGCATCCAGTTTGAAGCTTCTCAGTCCAATTTTTGGGAGGACAGAGTAGCATCCCTTCACATTGCACGATGTTCAAGCTCTGAATAAAACCTAGATGTTGGACTCCTAAATTGTTGGAAGAGTGATTGAAGTAGCATGGAAGAAGTAAAGACTTAGATTTACTTCTTGACCTACAGGGAAACAAGAAAATTTAAAGGAAATGGTCAGATAATGAACATTGTTTATCTCGTCCAACAAATTAGGATGGCGTTCTGAGGAAAAAAATCAGGTTACAGATCATAATACTAAAGACTGTACCATAAGGTGTCTCCACCAGAGGGACAGATAGATTGCATGTGCATAAGTAATATTAACTGTGTTTCTCTTTGAAGTTCTTCAGTTGTTATGCCAATCTTTGTCTATAAAACTTGCATATTAATATTTGCCCTGTCTAATATTTATTTGGCTATTTCTTTATTTTAAGGCAGATTCTTGTGTTCAGTCCTCCAACAAAGAAATAAATAAAATTTCCCATTTTCTTTCTGTCTCAGCAACCTATGAAACAGGCAGGTAGTAAAGGTAATGGGTTCTTTTCAAAGTATATACAGAAAGATTAGTCAGGGAGGTAGATGTATTACTAGTGAGGGAACAAATCTGACCCCAGAGAGTCTGAGTTTAACCTTTTAAGCATTGCTCCTACTGATATCTGTGAACACTACCACAAAGAGTGGTTCTCTGCATATTTGTACCATTCCTGTATTATATATAGTTTTAATACCCCACAAAATAGGAGTGCTGAACCATGTCTCGTATTTTATTGTGCTACTAAACCATTATGAATTAAGTATGACAGATGCCCTCTTTTTCTAACTACAGAAGTTTTTTTCCCATCTCAGTCACAGAGCATTTCCATTAAAAGCTCAAGACCCCATCTCTAACCCTGGCAATACCTTCTCCACATGATTAATTATTTTACACATTCTGTAGTCCATTAGGGAAGTGTCTGATGGCCTCAGGACATGAATATCTGGCCTTTATATGCATTATTTTGCCAAACTCTTTTTCTTCTTTATCCTTTGTAGTGAGACAGAAAACAGCATATTACTTTGGTTTTTCATTGCCATGTTTGTTTCATCTATTTATAATTAATATTTTTCATAAAAGGCATTAACTCCTACTTTCAATAATCTTTTTTTGTAAAGATTCAAATATCTTATCCAAAGATAAATCTTATCAAGTATCAGGTAGTTCCAGAAATATATGTAAGATCAATGAAGTCTGTAGAAATATGCGTATCTCTTATTAGAAGACTGGATCAAATATTAGTTTTGTAATGACAGTGTAAACTAAAACAAAAGGTGTAGATATTGAGATCAATAGCAGCATAATGGAGAGCAGCGCTGTGCTCCCACTTTGTGCTGCTGATGTTCAATGGTCCGTTGTCTTCAATTTGGGTAGTTCTGGTGGGAATAAAAAAGGATGTAACTGAACTTTGTCTGTTGTGGTAATAGTAAACTCTGCCCTGCCGAAATACTTTCCTGCTTTCTTGCATTTCAGATACAAAATAGTAATCTCTTAGTTTAAGGTAAGCCCAGGGACAATCTATGATATTTCTTGTACTGTTCAGTATGCTACCATGTGCCAAAAAGAAAACAAATATAATCCTGGCTGCACTGGAAAGCCCTGCCACAACTCCCTACATTTTCAAAACAACCCAGTTTCCACCCAAGACACTGACTTGAATGCGGGAATGCGTCACAAAATCTTTGCTGGTTTTCACACATTACGAGATACTACACCTTTCTTTCCTCCAAGATCCTGGAAGTCAGACCACTGTTTAAATCAGAAATCAGTTGGGCTTGTTGATGATACCAGGGAACCCTAAAATTTATGATTTATGAGAGATTTGATTTTATGACTTTGGCATTGGGTTTTCCCATATGTTGTAAAGCACCTCATTCATCTGAATAATTGCAATAGACAGTGAATATAGAAAATATACACTGAAAGTTTCTATGTTAATGTTGCCTTAATCACTTCTCCCCACACTCCCATCCAAAAAAAAAAACAAAAAAAAAACAACAAAAAAACCCCAAAAAAACCCACAATCCAACTTAAACTTGAAAGCTTCATATTAATTTTATGACCATTGTATCAAGTTACACTTGTCAGATGTCATGGTTATCAAACTTCATAACTCAGGATATTTTCATTTCCAGTGGAGTTTTTAAGAGCCAAGGCAAATACACCACGTAAGATGGCTCAATATGAAAATGTTGGTCTTTCCTCATATGAAACTAAGATGATTATAAACCTCATTTTGGGCACCTGTATAGGTACTTAAATTCAGGGGGAATGAACACAGCTTTCAACCATATTACTTAATTTTCTTAACATTATGTTCTACAACTTGATTTTACTAAATTACTTTTTGCAGGAGAGATGAAGAACCTAGCCACTGGAAAAAAAAAATTGTAGGCCATATTTACAACTCCCTGCATAAGTTCTTCTCAGTCCTGCCCCTACAAAACACTTCCAATGAAACACTTATGCTGAGAGCACATCTGACCAAAATTAACAAAAACAACAACAACAAATCAAACTCAGTCTAACATCTTCATCCTCTGACATGCTAAATTACTCTCAATAGTCAGATTTTTAATGTTTTGACCAGTTTGTTTTCAAAGGATCCAAGTCTAGCATCTATTGAGTAACTTCAACATCTGAGTGAGTCACATTGCTTAGCAGAGGGATAACAAGAAGTACACGCTTTTAGACTGAGATTCATCTGGCTTGTTCCTGAGATCTACATTAGCATGAGATAAATCATAATCTGCAAGTCACATTGTCCCTTCATTGATTGCTCTGGGAGTTTAACAGCTACTTTAAATGTAAATGTAAGAATCATCTACATTTGGTTGGTCACAACAGACAGCAGGTGATTTTTTTTCTGAATTATGGGTGTATCTACCAAATAGCTCCATTTTGGGATTTACCTGTATCAAAGCTTGAGTTTTCTGTGTTTATGTCTACTAGGGCAGATTAGAAATGAAAAAAAATTGTTCCAAAGGCAATTCTGATGTTCATTCCACCAAACAGGAATGAAAATGTAAAGCACTGCCTTTCTTTATGGAAATACAGTTCTTTAATAATGATCACATTTTTTCTCTAACTGATGTACAATTTTACTACAATATTTTAAATTTCTTAATATAACATAAAACTAAAACTTCTGCCTTAAATATCAAAGCAAGAAGTGGAAATAACTCATTACATCTTGATTCAGACAACATGTAATAGACATCTAATGGACAGATGCATCACACTCTCAGCATGCTGAGTCTTCTCCATGAGGTACAGAGGACAAGCCCCCATTGTGTGTGGAACAATGTGTGAAACAGAGCCAGCTCCCCATAGGTGTATCTATAGTTCCTGTCCCAGAGCATACTCTGGAGTTTGACCCTGCCAGCTGTCTGAATTGCTCGTGGCACGACAAGCAACATGGCAACCTTCCCCAGCCTGTCCTTGTGCCTCACTAGTTAGTCAGGCAGGCAAGGATTTTCAGTATCTGAGGCACTCACTGAAAGCAGTAGTGGCTGATGTTTATTGCAGCGTGGGTGGTTGGTGGATTGCTGCAACCTTCCTGAAGCATCCCTATAAGGAAAGCGCTCCACCAGGCACACAACAAACACATCCCTCACATACAGCAGCTGATTAACAGGAACAGCAAAAGCAGGGAAGGTCTTTGTGCAGATTCCCAGTGTACTCACATACTCACCACCAAGGCCCAGGGATAAAGACACTGACACTTAGAGGGCCCAGGCTTATATGTGAGTGGAAGGGGTGGAGCCAATTGTAACAACCAATCACCAAGTGGTGTGGGTGGGAGAAGGGGTACAACGACCAATAGAAAACCATGAGAGTAAACGGACAGGGGTATAAACCAATAGGATTACAAGGAACAAATAACCTACTAGAAATTTGACCATATATGGTCAGCTGGGGTGTAACAGCCAATGGGCCAACAGGGGGTGTGGCGCCAGGGTTGCCTGACAGCCTGTCAGTTAAACAGGGGGTTTGTAGGGGAGGGTAGGGTTTAGGGGACATTCTTCCAAGGAATAACCTCAGGAAGGCCCCTAGCAGGCCCACAGGCTTCCACAGATGTTGTTGGCTCAAAGTGGGCAGTATTTGAAGCTCCTGTGACAGGGATGTAGAGAGAGGTAATACACACAGGCCATTCTACTTACCCTCACAATTGTCCTCTCTAATTCTCTTTTTGGAGAAGATTCTCTTTGCTTTCTATTCTCTATCTTTTCTTGCTTTTTCTTCCACTATTTTTATTGCTGCCCTCTTCCACATATTATATCAATGCCACAGAAATATTCTGAGATTCATACAAATCAGGACACAGAATTTGTATTTAGCTGAGTAAAAGCAGTTCAAGTGCAATTTGAGTGTCTTTCTTGCTCAGGTAAGTTGTTGATCCCCAGATACAGTGTGTTCTGGGAAGGCAAACACCATGACAGCTTGTAAAAAGAAAAAGAAAAATGAAAAAAAAAAAAACAAAAACCCCACAACTTAAAAGGGAAAAGACTTTCCTTTTTCCTGAAGGCCATGTTTTTACAGTCTGTAGTCACCAGTGACTGCAGCATGGGATCTGTACACCACACCTCTGAAAATTGAGCCAGTACAGTTTTAGTTTCTGTTCTAGAGCCTGTCAAGAAGCTAAATGTGTTCCTGACTAGCTCAGAAACATTACTGTGCTTTTATTATAGCATTTGATATTACATCTGGAGCTGTTAATTAATACAATTTAAAGACATCTTATTTATAGCAGATGTGGCATTGCAAGTGATCTTCCATTCCACCTCAGCTTCCTTTTATTCTTTGAACACCTACAATAAATTTTCATTTTAAAAAGATTTTCACTTTAATTTGAGTTTCAGATATCTGCTCAGTGTTCGGTTTTTTTACTTTCTTTTTCCATCACAGACAGGTATATAAGTGATTAGTTTATACAAATTTCAGAGAGGTTTTTTTTTTTTAAGATCATAGACCTATATGGAATATGTAGCTTTAAAATGTATCACAGATTTACACTGAAAGATGCTCCATAAAAGAGTGACAGTACAAGTTACATCAAACAAGCAAACATTTGTTATGGGGACAGTAAAATTTACTTTTCACAAAAGGAGCCTACAGTAATAATGCCTTCAATTCTATTTCCCAGAATGCTTCTTAAGTATGTTAATAAAGTCTTTATTGTGTCTGCTTATAAAAGTCGCCACCATTTCCCATTAGAAAGTCTCTGTTTATTCATCAAACATTTACTGACAGTGACTGCTGGGAGCAGGCTCAGATTTCCACTCCATTACACGTTTGTGGCATAAAACACATTAATTATAGATATATTACAATATTCAACTCATTGAGGAAAAATTAGATGATCAAGGCTCATTTTCCTTGACAATAAGCAAGTTAATGAAAATACTAATTACCTGATGATGAAGTGGAGCCTTCAGGATTGAACGCTTAGCATCTGTAGAAGAGCTCTGTGAATCTAGCATAGAATATTAAAGCCAGAAGCACTGGAAGTCTAAAGGGTGGTTCGTGAGGTCATCATGTGCCCTTTAATCACAGGACAGAGTAGTTAGTTCATAATATAAACTTTTATATGAGGCTTTGAAGGATGTCATGAAAAGCCATATAAGCATAGTGTTCATTTAGAACTATTTATTTTAGTGAACTGGTGGGTTTTGAATTAGTAGATACATTGTCTAGCTTAACTTTTTAAAAGGAACTGTGGAACCTAGCAATGATGAATTTCTGTATACAGAGATATGTGAATGTTGGAATGGAGAAGAATAAGACGCAGCCACATGCCTTCATTTTCTCTGGTTTCAGGAAAAACTCATAATCAAAGTTAATGGCATATGAAGTTAAACCATATCAAATTCAGGAAATTTCTTGTTACTTATTTATCTTTATTGTAACCACTTCTGCTTTTGTACTTGTATAATTCTTCTTAACATTTCCACATCAGACTGTGAATTGGAATCACTAAACTGATGGTGTCATTCTTTGGTTTCTTTCCATGATCAATTTTACTTCTCATCTGCTTTTGAAATTTTACCATTATAACTGGGAACTGTTAGGAGTAGAAGGTTTCCTTCATGCTGGACTGTTTACACTGTCTGTTAAAGACAGAAGTATTGTTGGTTTATTCAGTTTAATTCATTTTTTCCTCAATTATTGTGTTTGACAACAACTTTTTAGCAATTACAGATTGCTAAATGGGATTTTCCTGAGGTGGCAAATAGTAAATAATTACAAAATATTCCCAAAATACTGTTTCTTTGCTGAAGATGGTAATGTTCATGTTTAATTAGCAAATTGCCTTCTTAAGTTTTCTGCAAGCACCAGCATTGTCGCACCTGATAAAATGACATTATTAGCTTGTAACTGCCCTAAAATTCTGTTGTAAGTCATGGATAAAAATATCTTTAATGTGATTTATTCTAATGGCAACTGTTACTGTAGTACATTGGGTTTTTTATTAAACTAAAGCTTTGTAAATCTTACAACCTCCTTTCTAGGAGCAGGATACTGGGGTGATGACAGAATCATAGAATCATAGAATAATAGAATGGCCTGGTTGGAAGAATCTGAAAGATCATCTAGTTCCAACTCTACCACTGTGTGCAGGGACACCTCCCAGTAGATCAAGTTGCCCAGAGCCCCATTCAACCTGGCCGTGAACACTTCTAGGGGCCAGAGACCCACAGCTTCTCTGGGCAACCCATTCCAGTGCCTCATCACCCTCATAATAAAGAATTTCTTTCAAATATCCAATTTGAACTTACCCCCTTTTAGTTTGAATACTTTTCCTCTCGTCCTGTCACTACATGCTCTTGTAAAAAAGTCCCTCTCCATCTTTTCTGTTGATTCCCTTCAGGTACTGGAAGGCCACAATTAGGTCTCCCCTGAAGTCTTTTCCAGGCTGAAAAAACAAATTTGTTCCGGCTCTCTAATCAACCTGGTGGCCATGTTGGTAAAGAGCTCTCCACTGCAGATAAAGCCTTCATGGAAATACCATGCAGGTCTTGAGCTCACTTTTCCTCTTCAAGCACCTTACTAATAGGTTTGAAGCATGAAGGTTTTGTCCTTGATGTATGCCATTACTCCTGCTTTGTAACTAGGTGTTGTCTGTAGTACCACATTAAAGCAGCCATCCAATATCATTTCCCATTTAACAGGAAAACCTCTATGTAACAATAGTCCAATATCTTTCCAAAACATATCAAGCAGTCAATTCTGAAATAATTTTGAACTGAAATAATTTTGAATAATTTTGTAAATTTCTTTAAGATGTTCCATCCCTCCTGTTCCATGTAAAACATTTTTGTATGACTTTCTGAGAAATCACTGGCAGTAGACTTCTACTGAAATTAATAGAATGAGATTTTAATTTGGTAAAACACAACAAGACAAGTGTATTAACTGGTATCAAAGGCCTGTGTGGTATACTTCTGTGAAAGAGAAGATGGTGGAGAGTGCCAGTAAAATAACTTAGACTGAAAAGATTGCAGCTGTACTTCTTACAACAACAATATTCCAGTTTATTTTATACCAGGGTTTTTTTGACATTTCATGGTTTTACAGTTCTGCAAGACTGTAAGGAACATTTACAATGTCTGCTTTACTTCAGACAAAACGCCCTCCTATTTTGCATCTCATAGTTGTGAGGTGGGACTGCTCAGGAGAAAAGAAAAAATGCGCTTCCGTGAGCTTTCACACTCAGCTTTCAGAAGTGTACAGGGTGAATGCTGTTCATCATCTGCCACTTCTCCACAGAGTTTATAATTTGTTTCCTATAACTTATACATGCAATGAAAATGGGAAATAAGTCTATCATCTAATCTATTTTTGCAGTCTAAAATTTTTAAAAGAGCCTTACACTATACAAAATAGTCGAATAGCAAACTTTAGCAAAGGTGGAATCACAAACAGATTATAAAATTAACATTGCAGTTATAACCTCTAGCAGTCTTGCTGCCTATCCAGCCCATAGGAAGAAAGATGTGCCTAAAAGCCCGCATGTGTACAACAGGCCACCAAGTCAGGTCACTAAATGAGAAATGACATGGAGAAAGGAGGTAACCTTATCTTTTACCTTAAGTGCACATGTTCAGACTAAAATGGATACACACATCCATAATCCTGAAGCCAGCTCTGACTATAGGTTCCTAGTTAGAGTTTTTATCCTAAAGGGAACAGAAGGAGAGATATTGGCTCTTTTATAATGTATAAGGTAATCCTCATTTGGGAAACAGAATGAGGTTTCCAGGCCTTTTCTATGGGCTTTAAATCCATTTCATTTTTTCATAGCCTGAGATGGAACTATCAGTTGCATAGTTTGGATAGAAGTTGAGGTGCCTGACAGAGGGACAAATCTGCATATAGCCTTACCCATACTGCCAGACAAAGTTAACTAGATCGAAACTGATCTTGGGGGTTTGTTTCAACAAGGTCTAACTGGTCACCCTGACAGAGATGCCTGAATCAAACCGAGATGGCACTCAGTTATTTGAGAGCATAGAAAGTATTTTAAAATTATTTACCAAGATCACTCCTGCCATATCCTCCTGCTTTGACCTGTTCTCACTTTGTTTTTGCGTACTTCCGCCACAGATTAAAGAGCACCTCTTCAAAACCTCTGTGCTTTGACAGCAGCAGAAACTGGAATTGCAAGTAGCCAAGCATCCAGTCCCTTAGCCGTTATACTCAGGACCATGCTTACATATACTATTGCTCTTCTACATTCTTTCATATTTATTTCCTTTTTCCAATGCTTGCAACTCCTTGTAAATATTGCTGTAGCTTTATTCATGATTTATTGTTTCACAGAGGAACACACCTCCTGAGAAGATATAGTGGGAAAAAGCCTTTTTTGTGTGAACTATCAAACAGCAATTTTTGATACAGAGAATGCAGATACATTTTACATATGAACATGCACTGGGTTTGTGATGCAGAAAGCCTTCATACCAGTCCAATAATCTACATCTTGGGTCTAGTGTTCCCAAGGATAATAGTGCCTCAGTAATCATAGGGACAATATCTAGAGTGTCATCTTTACAAAGGTTCATCTTTGGTGTGCTCATCTGGATCTACCCAAGCAACATAAGACCGCCAGCAGAACTGAACAGAAAAATAAGTCTACTCTTTGAAACTGCATTAAATATTTTCAAAAAAAATTTTGTTGAGCAGTTATCACTAGTTTCACAGACTCTATAAAGCTGACCATATTTTACTTGGTTTAACAATCAGAATTCTCATTTATAGCGGCAAAATTTTTAGTCACTGAGTAAAGCCAGGGTGATGTGATTTTTTTTCCTCCATTTAAGAAGCAAAAAGTTTAATCTGAATTGAAAAACAGCATCCAAAATTTTTGGCAAAACTGAAAAGAGAGACACATTTTTTGGTGCGTATGTTAACTATAGTAGCACAGATTTTAAGCATTTTTTCACAGGAATGCCATGTCATGATATATGATTACATTTTAACAAAGTAATAAGCAAAAAAGTAGCTTCAAGCAATATGAAGACTGAACTGACAAGCACCCATTGTCAATGTGCAATTCCATTTTCTGAACAAGCAGAACTCTTCTGAACTCTTTTTTAGACATGGTTCAACATCAGCTGCTATTACAGTCTGTGGTTTCAGTAAGCACTGGGTTAGTGCAAAACTCAGCCTTTGCGATGTAAGTGTGAAAGCCAGCCCACCTTTCCAAGCCATATTTAATCTCATATTTTATAAATCTCAGCTGACAGTTTTGAGACATGCCAGTGAAGAGATTTAGTCGAGTGCTCTGGGCCGTTCTCAGATGTACCTGTGGTAGTTCTCCATGGCTCTTGTTCAACCAGTGGTCACGTTTCCTTGCCAAACCTCAACAAGAAGGAAATGCCACACATGGTTACCACCACATTCAGAACCTCAGAAATACTCTCTGATCTGGAAAATGTGAGCAGAACCATACAATTTAAATTAAGACTCCCATGCTGAATATACACAACTGGTCCCATTTGAAGCAACACAGACTCTTCTTTCTACTCTCATCTGACAGTTCCAGGAGGGAATAAGTTTTATGTGGGGGTCCTATATCATATCTGGTAATCCTATGGAGTTTTCATGCATATCATATGATATTTCTGAAAGCACTAAAGACTTCTGCTTTAAAAGCATTCCTAAATTTCTGACTAGCTTGTAAAATTAGACAAGAACACCAGCCATAGTGTATAGTCTCTCCACAGCACATTGTGCATCTTTATCCAGACTTTAAGCTCTATTTAGGTGTTTACGTGGGAGGATGGGATACTAGAATAATATTTCTAAACTGCTAAGCAGCTTATGCGCCTATTTTCCGTTGAGATCAAGAGAACCTGGGCACCTAACACATTAAGTAGTTTTAAATATTTTATCTGCATCTCTCAATAATTTATATTTTTGGAAATCCTACCTCTTGCAGTAAAAATGTACTGGTATTAACAGCTTAAGCCTATTCATATTTTCCAGTAAAAGACAAACTAATAGCAGAAATCATTCAAGTTTTTCCTTTTACACAGAAGCTTTGTGTCCTTACATATTTTACTCCGTCCCTCAAAAGCCTCCATAAAACCCCATTTAGTTTTATAGGGTTCAACTGCTTGTATGAATTTCAATGAAGAGTGGAAACAAATTCCAGTTGTGTGAGATTTTTCGAAGACCACTCAGCCATCAATGCTCTTTTTCCTGAGGGTTGTTGCATCATCCTGGATATGACTGTCTTTCCTGTGAGCATTAGTTATTATAGCAGCAATTTCCCCTTTTTCAGACTTTTAGGAAAGGGTTTAATTTCCTTAGAAGACATTATTACATTACTGACATTTCCTTTGTATTTTTTTTTCTATATTTCAGTACAATGTAAATAAAATTTTACTCTAAAGACAGTGGAATAATACAGAAAAAAATTATCATTCCATGAAGCAAGGAATCAAATCCTAGTAAAGATTTCCAAAGGAGTTCTAGAAATGTTCAGGGTATCAATGCTGCTCATTGTCACACGAGTGCTATGCTGTTTTCTCTTGATTGCTTCAAACCACAGACATGGAACACATTTTCTGCAGCCGTTGCTGAGAAATTTATCACATTCATAGCAGAATTGCGATCAGAGAATATTCTAATGATTCCAAATCCTGACTCTTAGCAATGCAAAACCAGAGATGCTACATGACATCCATTACATCACTGTTCTACATCTAGTTTGTCTTAATCTAAGACAATATAATATAAATAAGAAGCTCAGAGTAAAAGCTTACATGTCTGTCCTGTAATATTGCTGCCCAAAAATGAAGCAGTCCCTCTTTGAGAGATTTTTTAGAAATCCTATCTGTGATTCATATAGTGGACATATTGCTAATGCTAACATGTCAGATATTTCACAGAAGGCACATTTTTCTTTAGTTTAATCTCTAGCACTTTCAAAGTCTGCAGAGGCTTACTGCCTAACTCTCGATATTTGTTAATGTGATTTTTCTGACCTGAACACTTTTTGTATAATTTCATCCCTCCAGCATGGCATGTTACATTTAAGTTGAAAAGACTGTAGGGATACAAAGAAGGAATTATCGTGCTAGAGTCTGAAGTTAAATTCCAACGTTTGCAAAGGACAAGTTGAAAAGAAACCCTTAATGTCCTAATTCATAAAGATGTTAATTTTGACAGCTAAAATATATTACTTGCAAAAGAATGAAAGGAAAGGAGGAAAATAGTCTTCTTTACCTCTAAAATGCTTTCTTCTTTGTCTGCGGCAGGTGCCCCAGGACACATTATACTGCCTGCTTTAATTTGTCTTTAATATCAGATGTGCCTTATTGATTTCTTCTGTGTATGTTTTCATTTTGAATAATTCAGAGGCACAATTTTTTTCCATTATGGTCAATAGCCAGAGAAAATTCTGAAAATAATCAATTGAGCCCTGCCTGACGATTACTAGTGTTGATATCCCCTGAAGTGAGGGAGTCGGAAAGGCCAAGGATAATATGACACAACAGTCAATCAGTGCAATCAGTGGAAGTATCAACATTGGCTGCACCATGAGAGCCAGATCCATGTCAAGGATCCATAACAGCTCCTAAAAGTTCAGATGCTTGACTTCTTGTCATATGCTGCAACAGATGGACTATGTAAGACTAGATTCAAAAGAGCCTCTCTCCCTCTTTTTCAAAGTGATAGGATCATAAAGCATCTGTGCGGTATGATTTGCATAACACCTAATGTCTTAATTTTAATTTTTTTTCTGTTTTTAAGCTTTCCTAATAACAAGTACCTTTAAAGGAATGAGCAGGATGAGCACTTTGCCAAAAAACACAAAAAACAGGCAGAAATATTATTTTGGTTTCAGCCTAATGCTGATGGATAACACCTTTAGCTAGAGATCACGTATGACCACTTTAGGAATTCCCACCACATCCATCCACATAACCAGGGCAGATCACACTCAATTTATAGTGGAAAAAAAGTATTTTTTTCAGTGTAGAAATCTAATGAAGTTGCCGATAGTAGCTGACAAATGGTGGTCCTAATCATTGCAGATATGGACTTGAGGGTTGTTGCAACTTCAGCCCAAGTCAGGGGAAGAATCTGATTTAAAATAAGCATGCAGCTGTGTACACACTTGATAGATAGGTATAGATAGATAGATAGATAGATAGATAGATAGATAGATAGATAGATAATTGTGTATGTGTATATATCTGCTGAAGTGAATATCTGCAGAGAATCCCTTAAGCACAACTATTGCCATGCAGGCCAGGGAGCAGTGGCTGTGCAGCTCACCATGTCTACTACCCAAATTCATAAAATGGCAATATATGGAATTAAACACTAAATAGCTTATAACTAAATAGTTTAATGACAATCCAATGTGTACAAAGTAAAGGAGTAAATTGGCAGCACTAGCTCAGTTTCTCATGGATAACTTATTTATAAATCTCTCTGTGATTTATTATTAATCTCCTTATGCAATAATCACTTATGCATATAAACATGGCTAGGCTTAAAAATTGTATTCTGATTCATGTTTCTTTACAAAGGAAATATTTTGACTATGGAACTCAAATCATCACTATCTTAATGATTTTGAAGACATTAAAATGAAAAATTATGGAAAATAAAATTTTTGATACTTCCAGATTTCTTTAATTTTTTGTTTTTCATCACAATATTTTGGAATAAACTAGATGAAACTCTTAACTTTCCATTAAATATATTACTGTCAATCTGAAGAAAATTTTTAAACTAGAAGTAGATAATTAGAATTGACATAGTTTATTTTTAAATCAGAGGCACGATCCATGAAAAAAAATCAAAATATTTTTTGAAATTTATCTCAAAAGTAAAGGTACTTCCTCATAAATATTAATATGCTTTCTATGTTACAAACATATGTGATATGCTCCAATTATTTTCTTAAAAGTAGGTCACTATGCATTTTACTCCCGTTTTCCATATTCCCATGACCACAAAACACGTTATGATTCTTGTTCCATAGTCATGGAAAACACGACCATAAAAGAATCTGATGTCTAGAACCAGAGCAGCAGACACAGTTGGGATGGAGCTTTTATGTGATAAAAGATTGGCTCCATTGCAGCAGTACACGAAGCAATAACCATATGCTGCAATTGATTAACACAGGAGCGAAGCTGAGGTGCTTAATCAATCGCAAAAGCCACTTATTATGAGTCTATTATAAAGCAACAGGAATTTTTAGTGTTATTCTATGAGCTAAAATATGAAATAGAAGGAAATAAAACAAGATATTGTTATTCTTTTCTGTAGGAAAAAAGCTAAGTGCCTTTTATCATCCTTTCCAGTGAGAGAGAAGATAGTGTGGTTCAGAAACTGTAGTGTACAAAACTTAACTAAAACCAGGACAGACCCTGGTTTTCGTGCCTGCTTTGGCATATCACAGTTTGCATTCAGACTTCCATTCGGGCTGCCATGCAAATTTCAAGGGTGGAGCTCCTGTCCAGAGCCCCAAACCATGCCAGGCACTGACAGAGAAGACCAGGCCAGCACAGGCCAAGTCCACAACCATGGACAACAGGGATAACCTGTACCACTCCTCGAGTCTAAACCTGGGCCTTGTTGGGTTTGTAATCATAAGCTAAGCCAGCAAGAATAAAAACCTACTTTGGGCAGACCTGGGAACTGGAAAGCAAAGATAATAAATTCAAAGAGGTTGAACATTAAATGTTTTCAAGATGTATTTCTTGTCAGGACAAAATACATATTCTCAGACTCTAAGGCCACGATTTTTTCTTATATAAAATTTAGACATTTTATGTAACCTGTCTCCACAGTGAGTGAAGGACAGTAGGTACTTGCAGAAAGGATTTTATCTCATCTATCTAGATATCTTAGAATGGCATTCATTGTCTTCTGATAGCAAAAATGTCTGTTGGTCTCCTGCTAGGGCATCATCTCTGTGTGCTTTTGTTTTGATATCCATAAAAGTAGGCAGATGCCCAAGACCTTTATAGTTGTCATTTCTTCTTTTCGACTGAAATCTTTTATTGCACTCAGCAATGTTTATCTCCCTGTCTGAAATAATATGGCAGGATGAGAGAATACTTCAAGCCTTTCTGAAAGATCACCAAGTGGACTCTTTCCAAGCTGCTCCTCCCTTTTCTCTCTGCAGGATTCGTGTTCAGCTGTTGGTCTAGATCTGCAGCAGACAGAGATCCCAAATTGCCTCCTCCTGCCCTACAAAGGTGTTAGAACAGTGGTGAGAAGGTTGTGCTCTCACAACAGGTATTGCCTGCCTTGTGAAGCAAAGGCAGAAGTAAAGCAAACAAATGTAAGATCTTCTGAACCACAACCTGTGGAAACCATTGGAACACTGATGTGCAGCTGCCACTGCTTTGATGCCCACAAGGAATACACCAAGAGACATCACTTTTGACTTAAAAATTTTCCTTGCAGAATCCTTTAAGATGTAAATTCTTCTTCTGAGCTCAATCACATCTAGATGCTATATAAGTCATTTGGCAGACATATCAACAGCCTTTGGAGTATTTTTTTTACCCTAAACAGATTTTTGTCAATACAAAGCGGAGTTTGTTTCAGACTTCATTTATTTTGTCACTACTCATTTTTTTCACAACCCAGATGTTATAAAGAGAAATAACACTTGGTTTTTCACATAAAAATGTTTCTTTATTTCAGAGAGAAGGAAAAAAATTGGAGTTTTTTGGCTCTGTGCCTTTTTCAGAAAAGGGCAACCCAAGGGAGTCATTAACTGTGGGGTAATCTCTTTGCTCATGGATGTAATATTAATGTAGTTTCTATAGTCTACCTTTTAAACGAATTGCAGTGTAGGATTTTATCAAACCAAGCTTCTGTGAATAAAATAAATCTTATATAAAATTCACTAATTAAGTATATTACCACCAATAATGTTGCAATGAGCACATAAGTGGAAGCTGACTTTCAGGATTGATATATTTCATTGAGTAAATGATACTACTACTTTGAATTTGGAGAGCTGGATTTTTTTCTGCTCATGTGAGGCTTATTTCTTGGTAAAACCTTAAATAAAATATGTAGAAGTATATTAAGGTAAGCAGGACTAGACTTTCAATTATTAGTATCATTTACTGGAAAATTGGTAAATTACCAAAATTCTGCTACTACTCAGAGAACTATCACATTTTTCTTATGTTGATATTCTTTTTTATTAATACCAAAAGATACTTAGTGAAAACAGTAATTTCACAGACATTTATACTCATCTGAAATAATTTTTAAATGACATTTATGAGTAAAGTCTTACAACCATTTTAGTAATATGCTTGATAATCAGATCAAATATGTCTCATTACTTCCTCCTATATACTGTTTTTTAAAAAAATGATAAGACATTTGCATAGAATTTTTGTTCATTTTTGTATAAAGGTGCCTATAAAAGGAAAACATGCACAAGCATCATGCTGGTTCACAGAATCACAGAATCATTTAAATATTTGTACTTCAATTTCTTTGAGCAAGAGGTTAGAGAAGGCATAGGCTCAAGCTTTGTTAGAGGATGACTTTAACAATTTTACATGTAAAGTCCATTCTTAAGATCTCGTGGGATATGTAACTTTCACATATGTTGCCTGTTTCCTTGCTTTTCTTCAGCACATGTGCACATTTTTTCCCCATTGATTTGGTCATGACTCCCTTTCTGAACCCTTCTTCTGTCCTATCCATTTGATAGTGTATCACATATAGGGGTATATACCATATTTAAGCTCAGCAAATTCCATATTTCCTGCTTCATCAACATCACTTTCACAAGCTCTCACATTAAAACTCACTTTTTTCAGTGCACTGACCCAAATCCCTTGTCCCCATAAAAGTGTGCCTATAGTAAACGAAGTGGATTTCCTTCTAAGGTGTTTGAAGATTATGTTGTAATAAAAAGAACAAAAAAATATATTAAATAATAGTGACTGGCCATATGTTGACTGCCCATTCTATGCATCAGTTCAAGATGTGTTTCATTTTGTGACCAGAATCACTGCCGTAAAATTTTTCTCAAGTCTGTTTGCCGTGACACTTCACATGACAGTAAAACCACAGATTTTCAGGTGTCAGTTCTGATGCCCAAAGATAGGTGCTAGCTACTGCTAACTGATATTTCCAATAGAATTCCAAGACATTCCTATAGGGCTGTCATAATTCTAATTTTGTTATTCTGTGACCTTTTGTGTTTTTAAAATAAACCTTGTTTTTCTGTTTAGCTTGCTTAGCTAAAACACCTTTACCTTAAGGCAAGCTACAACTCCTGGTTTGGTATCATCAAGTATCTGATTAAAGAGAGATATTCCCAAATACTCCCACTGTCCTGAGGTTTTTCTGGGTAGACAACCATGAAGAGGCAACTTATCCATGTTTTTATGTGCTTCTTTTTTTATTTTATTTTTTTCACCTAAGCATTTATACAACCTTTCTTTCGATCTTAAGTTCCTGAAATGTCATATCATTCTTGTGCTCAGCTAGACTCTTGCATTTTGTCAACATCTTTGCTCAAAAACTAAAAACAGGCTTCCTCTGAAGACTCGCATGCAATGAAAAATGGTGATCTCCCTACTTTATATATGACACTCCCTTTCACACAGCTCAGAATCGCATTTGCCCCTTTTTCACCAGAGCTGATTGCCACTCCTGCTTTGTTTCTGCAGTGCTACTGCCTGACTAGATATTGCTTATGTTGCTGGTGTGCTCTTGAACTTTTTCCCCCCCCTCTGGAGATTCTTACTCAAATCCATCATCTTGATTTGGGGCAAATATATCTATTATAGGAAGAGTGTTTTGAATTCTGATCTAATGTTTCTCTTCTCACAAAATCCTAAGTTTAGTGTCATGAGCAAGACATACAAATGTAACTCCACATCCAAAACCCAAGTGATTAATCCATATCCTGCTCAGCACATACTTCTTCAGGATCCATTTGAAATGTTCTCCTCACCATAAAATTCATGTTATCTTCAGCTAAGTGTTCCACCTTTCACACACAAATGTAGCAGTGATTTTATTCAGATATTTTTCTGATTTGCTCATGAAAGTCCTACATGAGAATGTTCAGACTGATCCAAAGTTAAATTATGTCTCATACTTACAACCTTTCATTACATCAAACATTATTTTTTTCTTTCTTTTTCAATTAAAAATGAGGTTAGAAAGACTTGCTGTTGAAGACAGGCACATTTACCTCTAGTTCCCTCATTTTCCCCCAGTTTAGTCCTAAATGGCTACACCAATTTCAATTCAAATCAAATATATGCCTCTGAAATAAATCTCCCAATAGCCCTCATGCTTTAGTTCACATTCAGTCTCATGAGTTCCTCCTGGATTAAACTAAACTGAAAACCACCCATCAAAAGCCCACTAAATATGCTGCGTGGGACCAAATGAAAGTCACTTTGAAGAAAGGCACTGAGTGGAGTTAAGGTCTTCATACCAACTCTGCCTCTCCATAGCCCCTCCTGCTGTGCTGCACTGCTTGCTACAGACTTAGCCTAAGTGCCCATCTTCCAGTCTTCATCGAGTGTCCATGAACTCCAAAAAGTGATAACTCTGCAGCTTTTTCATCCAACATCCTATGAATTTGAGGGTGCATTTCTTCCTGTTATTCTGACACCTCTTGATTCAGTTTCTTTAATTTGAAAGCAGGAAAAAAAGACTATAATGTCCTTTCTCTGTGCCTTCTGTTATTTGCTTTCCTTCCCTTCCATCTTCAGTACTGATATGATACTTTTTGTTGCTTTCCTGTCTATTCCCTCCCTAATGTATTTCTAGAACCATGTCTGCTTGCCTTTCATCTCCCTTGCTAGTTGTAAGTCATTTTGCATTTTAGCCTTTCTGAGTTCATCCCTACATGCTTGTGCTATTATCCTCCACGCACATCCTTATTCAGCTGTCCTTGTTTCCACTTTTAAAATATCTCCTTTTTTATTTTCCATTCTTTACTCCTTAAAGAGTTCCTGATTCAGCCGCATTGTCTCTTCCAAGCTCTCCTTCGCATCAGAATACTTTGCTTTGTGCCTTTAATTTAGTCTCTTTCAATAACTGCCAGGTCTCCTGAATTCCTTTATCTTTTATATTATCTTCCCAAGGGACCCTACTTACCAGTTTCCTCAGCTGTTGAAGAGTGCTTTTCTGAAGTCCATTATGCATACTCTGCTGTTCTCCCTCCTTCCTGTTCTCAGTGTGATGAGCCTGTGATCCCTTTCACCCAAACTTTTATTCCATCATCAGATTTTCAATGAGTCTTCCTATATTAGTTGGGTTGCTATCTAAAAGTGCTGTTCTTTCTACAGCCTTATCTACCACACCAAATCCTGGACAGGTTATATAATGAATTGCATAACAGAGAGGAGTGTGATGATAGAATAAGAAGAGCCCAAGTCAATCCAGTTTATTCAGCATTAGTGGGTCTTCAGCTGCATTATGGTGGTCAGTGCACTTCAGTGAAAATGCATGACATCTCGAAGGAGCTCAAAGCACAATGACAATCAAAGTGCCAGAAAACAGGGACTGCAGGAGAAGATTGACATAATCAGGCTGTTCAGACTAGAGAAGTTCTGGGAGGGGTGTTGATGTTCTCAGTATTTTTTTAAAAGGTAAAATGGTCTTGAAGAGAACAAATAATCTGTTCTCTGTAGCATTCGGCAGAAAAGGAAAGGGTTTAGGTTGTTACCATAAGTTCAACTCAGTCATCAGTCACTTTCTAGAAATGAGGATAATAAACAGAAGAATAGATAGCCTAGGGGAGAATGGATTTAAGAATGAGCTATGCAATTACCTGTCAGGATAATGTAACCACTGTAATCCACCGGAGGCTCACACCCACAACCAGATCACTCTCACAGACACAGATCTGCAGCAACATATATTAACCTCGTGCATACCTGAAGAGCTCACAGAACAAGGACTTAGGGGAAGCATACTAAGAACAGAGACAAAAATGGAATATCTAACATCCTTAGCATATTTTAAACAGCAAGCAAATAATGAGTTCCAACTTTATCCATCAGGCATATTAATTCTTACATATGCCAGTGTCTTACTGTATTACAAAAATGATGAATTTCCCCTTGCATGCAAACTTTTGTTTCCTTAAAAAAATTTAAAGTCAAGTCACCTCTGTATAACATCAAGTTTATGAATATTGCAAGCTATTTTCAGAGATGTAAAGTGAGACTATGTGTTCAGGCCTGCAGAATAGAATCACAGAATCACAGGATCACTAGATTGGAAGAGAGCTCCAAGATCATTGGGTCCAACCCAGCCCTAACACCTCAACTAGCATGAACCTCTCTGCTAACAACTTTTCTGGTGAGGAGCAGGTTTCATTGCAGTCCTTGTACTCTTCTTGGTGGACAATATTTCCATCAGCCACAATACTGCACCTGAGCTGACATCCTGGGACACCGTGCAGACTACTGCAAACTTAAGGCACATCATGAACACTAGACAGGATAGTTGTCACGTGAGGTACAGAGTGGTGAACCTCTCCCAACAGAATGCACATGTGCTTTTGAGACACCTCTACTGTCTTGCTGCTGGATTTCTAAAGAGTTGCCTCAAACAGCACTCCAATATGCTAAGTATAGAGGAGAGACAACTCTTTGACTTCATGGTGGTTCCTTCAAAGTTGCTGCTAGGACCTTTGCTAATGCAGTTGTTTCACAGAGAGCAAGGCAGGTTCACGAGGCTGAAGGGTCTCAAGCTCCAGGTCTTCTGAGGCCAGGAGAGTCTCCTGCCTTTGGAGTGCATGCTACAGCCCATGTAAGTGGAGTGCATTAGCTGCATTCCCCAGGAGCTGCAGGAGGCAGAGTGCATGCCTGAGGCACAGCCCCTCCTGGAGCTCCTGACGAGGTGCCGTGCCTCTGCATTATCCCCGATGTGGTGCCGTGCCTTCAAGGCACAATTGAGTCCTTAGTGTTTTGTCCAAGCTATTGCTTCAGAGCTTGAATTTATGATATGAACAGAGATAGCATAGCTCTTAACCAAAGTTAATCATCAAATATTTATATACACTAAATACTACAGTTTCTCACAGTCAGGGATAAAAATACAGCTTTTTAGACAAGGCTACCATTTAATGTATAGGGGTTAGCCTTTGATAAATTCCTCAAATCTTCAGACCTTATCTCAAAAATACCCTCCTCTCATTCTTCTTAGGTTAGAAAAGTTATCCATAGTTGCATCTCTGGACCTGGATGCTCAGTGCATCTCATCCCTTTCCTTTCCTCTCCATGGTAGAGACACCATGTCAGTCAGTCTTTCTCCCACAAAACAAGTGATAGGACAAGAGGAAATTATCTCAAGTTGTGTCATGGGATGTTTAGTTTGGATATTAGGAAAAAATTATTCACTAAAAATATCATCCAGCACTGGCTGACTGGTCAAGGGAAGCACTGTCCTGGAAGTGTTCAAAGACACACAAATGTGGTCTGTAGGGGCATGGTTTGGTGGTGGACCTGACAGTGTCAGATTAATGGTTGGACTTAATGATCTTAGAGATCTTTTCCAACCTAAATCATTCTATGATTCTATAGCATTTCCCACACATTAACTATTTTCCAGTTGCTCATACAGTATGGAAATTTTTGTCTATTTATTTAAAAATCTGGGTGACTTTTAGGCCTATTTTCTTTTAAATGGATCATCTGAAGGGCTGATTTAATGCACTAATAATTCAGGTGCTATGAGTTCCAGAAGGGCTGGTTGGAGCTTGCTGAGATGAATTTACCTCTGCCTACCAGAGAAGATAGTAGTATGAGACCATGGCCTTTGCAATGTAGACTTTGCCCAATTATGAATATTTTCAGTCTGGGATTCACCTAACTTATCTGATAAAAGCCATGGCTTCTCCAGAAATTGGTCTTATCTATCAGCTACCTCCAGAAAGGGGGAAAAGTTCCCAGTCACCCCTTGCATTTTTTGCTTTCTTCTCCCCAGGTAACAGCTGCATCATGGTACTTCTCTCTTCTTCTCGCTAACCAGACACTCATCAGAGTGATTCAGTTTGGTGACCTACCAGAAGCTAAGTACTTGTTGATATCATTGCTGTGTTATGACAGGACAGTTTTCAAAGAACTGATGAGATTAGTTGGATCACTGAGGACCCACTGAGCATTTACAGTAAGATGAGCAGCAGCATTGCGCAGGTAGGAGCAGAAAGAAGAACAGGAGTTAACCACATCAGAGAGCTTAGCCTAAGACACACTCCAACGCCCCATTGAAACACAGTCTAAACTGTAAAAACTCAAGTGAAAAGTACTTCCAACAACTGAAAATCCAAAAATAGAGCTGAACCTGACAGGAAATCTCCTTGAATTTAGTACTCTGTACCTCGTTAATAAATAATAGCCTAGTTATTGACTGCTTATGTTTACAGTATAGAGACCAACACATAATACTTCATAGCCCTATGACATGAAACACTGTGATCACAGGAATACAATCCTGAACTGAACTAATTAGCCCTGCAGAGGAGGAAGATTTCTTGTTTAAAGTGCCATAGTGCTGTAATATGGGTATATTGTTTCCAGGACCAAAGCTTGTATTTGTTCTGCATGGTACTGCCTCACTCAGCAGTAACAGCTGCAATTAGTGGCAGTCAGATAAATCTGATTGCCTAATGCAGATATTAGAAATTTCAAGGTTTATTTGGGAGTTTCTGATATTAGACAATATCAATTGGCATAATGCTCTTTCAGGAAAAATACCAGTCTGTCAGTCTTCAAACAAAAGAAAATTCTTTGTAATGTGCTTAACATTCATTTGCATATGTTCCAAGAATGGAAAAGGCAATTTTTCAAGCATGATCTTATTCAATATTGTCTATACTTCATGGTCACAAATATAACCCTAAAACTACACACCAACCAGAGGTGACATTCAGGTGAGCATTCTGAAATATCTTTAGGTTGGGAGGGCATCTGCAGTCATCACACTCCCAGTATTTGGAATATAAAATACCTAGAGCAGCACATGAAATTCTACAAGAAACCAGCTACAAAATTTTGAAGTATTTTGTATACTTGTTAATATACATTTTCTCTTACATGTTTGAAGTATCTGTGCAATTAAATTATCACCCTCCCGTTTCAAGCACTGCTATACCATCTTCAAAATTTAGTAGCCAGTGGATGCAGGTTGTGATTTTATGTCCAGATTTAAGATAAAAAGCTGAATTTACAAAAGCAGGATCTCCAGTAGGACTAAACACACCAGTGATAAAAAATACAGTGAAAAAAAAAAACCAAAAAAACCAAAAAAACTTTAAAACTACCTGAAGTTAAGTTGCTTTTTCTCCAGAAAATGTTTTCCATATCCTATGAATCTCTTCTGCCTTTTCACCACTTGAATGTCATAAAAGGGATAAAGTGGAACAGAGTTAAAGCCTCTTTTCTTTTCACAGAGCTAAGCCTAGTTTACAACAAATGGACAGCTTTTAGAGAACTATTGGGATAGAATAAGGCCAAAGAATAATAGGTAGTACATAACATCAAGGGCAGTAAGCAGAAAAATGAAGAATCACATAATGAACACACACTTTTTAAATGGTATGGGAAGGGAGGGGTGAAATTTGGTCTCTGTGATCAAGGGTAAAGTATCTGGAATTAGGAACTGACATCATGCTGCAAGTATTATGTCATCTTAACTAGCCTATCCATCCCAAGAGAGCTGGCCAATGCCCCTACTCTTTTTTGGGAAGCTTCAGATCTGTTTGGCAAAATCCTCTTAAATGGGAAGGTTCATGATAGTGGATATTTAATATTTTTTGTCTGCAGGCGCTCTTTACAAATGCCTTTTTGGGGGATTCTTTCTGGATCTGAATTATTTCATAGCTCAGTGCAGAGACTTCTAAATGTCACTGACATTAACAAGTTGTACAAAGATGATAATCTCAGTTGGGCGCCACAGATTGAGAACGTGCCGGCTTGTATGAGTCGAACAGACTGTCAGGGATAAGAAATGGAAAGTGCATAAAGCCAAGTGTCATTTCCATAAGAATTCTCATGTCTGAGGAAAAATCTATCAGAAAGGTGTGTCAAGACCAATCCTACAAAATGCAAATCATTCTATAAATTACTTTCTTGAAATCCAAAGTGAAGCAAAATAGAACTGGAAAGATTTTGAGGGGGAAAGATAATCTTTTCAGACAAAGAACCATTAACAAAATCTGTATAAAAATTGTGGAGTTCACTGGAGAACTAAATTGGGCAAGGAAGCTGACATAGAAAAGGTTGTTTACTTAGAAGCTGCTTGAGAGGTCATATGTTTTCAGACACTAGAAAAAAAATCTATACCTATTAGAAAGGGAAAGTGGAAGTGGTATTCTTATAAAGGGCAACTTTGAGCAGTGGCCTGAAGCATATGCGGATTAAACACACAATTCTGATTGTAGCCATCAAGGCTGTACTCAAATCTGGGTATGAAGATTTCCAGTTGTTTTTATTAAACACTTCAAGCACTGAAGCTGGTCACAAACTCTTAACAATTCCAAAAAAGGTCTGCAACAAGAATAACTGTAATTTCAAATTTTATCACTAGCATTCAAAATGGGTGAGCACACCTGTGAATTTCAGCAAGTGTTTTCCTTTTATTGTCCTTACTTCCTTACTTTTTTTTTTCTTTTTTTTTTTTTCTTTCCCCAATGGTCAATTTATTCAGAAAAGCATGGCAAATTCAGTGTTAAAGTGAATGAAGTTGAAAGCAGTATTTACATTCAGTGTAGAGCAAATGCCTGATTTTGCAGGGTCGTATAGTAACAGAAATCTGCTATTGGTGGTCTGTATTTCAGCTTCATTATTATCACTGTGACTGAGGAGCAGAGACATTATGGACAAAAGACAGGGAAGTGTCCTCAAAAATGTGCATACTCTGATCTCCTTAATGAAGAATATTGACATTTAAATCTAGTTACAAGGACACGTGAACAAGAAAGAATCACAGAGGGAGTAGGAGAGAGGTCTAGAAAGGGATCTAAGTGACAATAAAGTGTTTAACTACTATCTCATGCATTTAAATCCAAAAGTTATTTCTTTAGGAACTCTGTTTAAAACCTAGTTGATTCCTAATGGCCTTCACAGCCATCGTGCTCCCAGCTGCTGTCATTCAAGGTTGCCCAAGAACACTGACTTCCTTCTTTTTCCCATTCCAGAAGTGTCTCAGTGCTGTGCAGCACCTGTTTCATACCTCTAACATATTTTAAAGGTTAGGCTCCCTAAGAAATACTGGCAGAATAATGAATTATGGTGAATCTCAGCGAAATGGTTACCCATGTCATGCAAGTCAGATTAAGTCCTTCTGTTGCTTAAAGAGTATTTGAATCCACAGCTTCAGGGAGGATACCACAATTCTACTACTGAGTAGAGTGATCTCTCTTTTCTGTGTCAGCTTTCATGCAAAGGTTTCAGCTAGAATGTCATCATCACGTGCTATTTCAGCCTGGGAGAGAAAGCCTAGAAGCCCTTGTGAAGGTAAAATCTTTGCACCAAAATTTGTTAAAATATTCTTTCAGTTTCTCTTATTGACTGCCAGTAAAGGATATCTCACTGTGAACATCACAGACATCCACTGCATCCCCTAAAGCCTCATCACAGTGACTGTAGGGAGATGTAGTTCCTTTGCTGTGTTTCATTAACAGCCTGTCTCTTTTTTTACTGTTGTGAAAATTTCAGCAGTGCCTGATAAGTTGGCATAACATGAGAATTTGAGAAAACCTTTAGGAGGAAAGAGAAATGAGATGTGTGAGCCTTCACCATAGGGATTGTTGGACAGATAAAAGTTTGGCTACAACAGCCATCAGGAGAATCCTCTCATGCCCTCCTCTAGGAAACATTTAGTGAGATTCACTGCTTAAACCAAGTCTAAGCACTCATTAGCTGGATGGTCAACTGGCCCAGTCCATACCAGTACATAATATGACAGCTAAGATTGGCTATTGCTTGTTGCCAAAGTCCTCTGAAGCAGCACTTGTGGCTCTGGAGAAATGTCATGTCAAACTCAGTGGGCTTCTGTAGCTTGTGTAGAAGCTAATCAGCTTTTACTGAACACCCTCTATGCCATAAACCAACACTGTGCACATGCTGTTTGCTAAAATTGCAGGGTGTTTTTCTATCAAGTTGCCTTTCCATTACATTATGTCCTGTGATTTATATTGCTAGCTCTGCTGGATTGTGAGTACTGCCATGGAGGGGTATCTGAAACACGCAATCCCTAACTGAGGTTGTGCATGTATGCTATTGTATCTCCCCTTGTTCAATTGCTGCATTTACAGTGTCAGTGAAAAGGGGCTCTAAATATTTTTGAGGGTGCTGTTCATTAAAAAATTTCTTTTGCGACCCACTAGATGATTCAGAGTAGATCGAAATCAAAGTGGAGTCTTGAACGCTGGTATACCCATTTCAGATGATAATCTTATGCTTTTCATAAATAAAACATTTTGGTTTTATCAAAGTAATTATTTGTAATAAGATTATTTGAAGTTACTGAATAAAAAGTGTTGCAGGCTTTCTATGGCAGGAAATAATTTGAGATTTCAGCATTTCACACATTTTAAAGACAACTGCATTTTGAAATGTGAAAATTCCTGTGAAATAAAAACTTCATTTTGCAATCAGATCTACTGTTTGACTTTTTTTAGTACTACAGATAGCAGTTGTATTTTTAGTGTGAATTCCTGACATCTGATTACAAACATTCATTAACTGGGATTTTCTAGTAAATATTTGTCCCTATGTTCTTACTCTTCCTTCCATACCTTTCTCTAACACTGACTAATGTAGTTATTTGACAGATTATATGTTAAAGCAAATATTTTAATTAAAGAAGTATCTTAGCAGGTCAAGTCAGCACCACCAAGTGCTCCTGGATACTTAAAAGCAGAGAACCCTAAGGGAAAGCAGCAGAAAAGGAGAATGTTGCTTGTATTCACAGCCATTACTAGTTATTTTGGAACTCTGAGAGCAGCAGATACCCCAACACAGAAGTCACAAATTCATCTGAACTGTCAATAATTATATGAATACCTGCAAAAGGAGTATGGTGTCCTGATTACAGGGGTCTGCACAGATAGCTACCTATCAGCCAGCTGAGAAAGCCTTTTGATCATGATTATGATCTAACATGCAGTCTTCCAGAAAATTTATTCTGGATGAGGCAGTAGTTTCTGTAGTGTCCTCAGGACAGTCATCATGGAGATATCTACTTCCACCTCTGCTAGAGCTGGCTTTGCACTCTGGTTATTCTCACAGCATATGACTGCATCTCAAAAACTTGTCTGGCAAGGGAATTCAATGGATAACTTTTTTCTTTCATCAACTTTTTTATCTCCCTTCCCCTAGTTTTACATTAGATGAACTGATGTACTTTGGTATAATGCAAATATAATAGGAGTGTGTGATTAGATAAATGAGATTTTTCATTGCAGTTGATGAGATATTGTGTCTTGCTGTTTTACTTTAGGTATCTGTTTTATTCTGAGTAGCAAAACAGAGTTTTCACAAATGAAATGAGAAAATGTTTCATCAGGTTTCTCTCCAAATAATGGGGTTTAACTTTTTTTTTAGTTTTTCATAAATAATTATTTGTTTGAATTACATATGGCAAGATCAGTTATTAGATTTATGATGTATTATACTCATGCTGTGCAGACCAAAAAAGAATTTTAATTTTTCCTCCCAAAAATTTCTCACCTATAAGAAGTAATTAGGATTCCCATTAATTGCAGAGTTTAGGGGTTTTTGTTTCACTGTAGCTCTGCAGTGGAAAGGAGCAAAATCAATTTTGTGATGCAATTGCATTTAGAGGGAGAAAGAGAACAAAAGAGTCAGATTACTAATATACAGGAAATATATGTATGTGTATTCCTTCTTACCATAAATACTGACGTTTTATTTATTTGTATTAATCAATGCATAGGAAGCTTACCAAGAATCATTCAAGCAATACACAGTAAAGGCAAACCAACAACAGAAGGATTTTTTTAAAATCAAGTATCAAATTAAATACTTAGCTAAAGAGTACAAAAATAACCATCCTACTTAGAAAAAAATCAATTTCCAGTTAGAGGAGAATGGGGGAAAAAAAGAGATGGTGACAAAGAAAATCAAGAGAACAATGCAATGAGCAAGCAAAGAGAGTTTCCTTCAAAAGAATTGTATTCCCCAAAACATGGAGATAGTTGCAATGAGAGGTGCACCATCACTTCAGTTTTTTTCAGTGTATGACTTGTGTGAAAACAAAGGAAATAAACTGATTAGTTTGTGCTCTTTTTCCTCCTAATTTGAGTGTTTTCTTGAAGGAAATGTTTTCTATTGCTCAGTGTAAAAAAGGTACAGAATAAATTAAAAGTAATCTCAAAGCAGCCATAAAAATAATGCACTAAAATCTAAAAGACCATTAGAAATATCTTCCTCCTAAAACTGTTTCTTCCAAAAGTATTTCTTTACTGCCTAAATACAACTGTGGTCTTTTTAAAGGTTTCATATAATTTCCTCTCTTCTTTTTTTCACATCAAACAAACAAATAAATATATGGATCCCATAATGTTATATAACTAAAGAACCATTCAACACTGTAGCAGCAGAATAGGTCAGAGTGCCTCTGACTATCCATGACACTTGACAACTAATTGACTCCCTTGCATCATTTTGGATCACTCCAACATCTCCTTCAAAAAGCAGTTTGTTCTAGAGGACCTCAGCAGTGGATGTGTGAGGTTAACAAAGCTGGATATCTGAATTTTGTCCTAGAAGTTCCAGGTGGTGAAAGTGATGAAGTACCTGCATATATTTTAGATGTGGATTTTAAGTGATATTCCTGAATCTGTACCTGAAAAACATGGAGCATGTGTGAGGTTTCTCTTGGCCAGTCTGAGATGTCTTATATGTTGACATTTACATATAAATTATTTGTCTAGATACTTAGGCCATGAGGAGCAGTAGACACCTGTAGATTTCAATTCACATGACATGTTTGGATATCTACTTTCAGAAGAGAAGTATCACAACCCAGAAGCATTTTTTGTTGTTTTCTGTTGCCTGTAAAAGGAGGCAATTACCTCTAATTGAAGCTTGCTAATCCCATCCTAACTCAGTAAATAGATAAATGTTTCCATTTCCTTTGGTCACCATCACATCCAAAATATTTTCACAGGAATGAGCTGCCTTTGACCCAACCTCCATAAAATGAATACATTTTGTCTGTTATGTTTCTACACTCTTGGTATAAACTGCTAGGAATTTTCTTTTAGGTATAAACCCACTAGAGGAAATAAAAGCAACACAGTGTCTTCCACTTAAAAACCTGTAATTAAAACATAGTTTTACACTCTGGTTTCTTTAAACATGCCACATCAACACATCCATGTTGGGATGAGAATCTCTCTGACATAGATTCCAGTGGATGTGGATTCCCTAAAAGCTGTGCCAGGAGGATGATGGTAGTGAGAGCGAAGGAAAACTGCTATTGATAGTGAGATGATCTGCAACAGAATTAAACTTGCACATAGTTCTGTTGTGGTTGGTAACAAAGGGAAAGTAGAGAGAGGGCTCTGGAGGCTCCTAGCACACAGTAAAAAAACAGCAGACAGATGTGCTGAATCTTAAAGTCCAGTGCAAACACATTTAGGTCAGGAAAAGTATAAAGGACAAGGCAGAAAAAAGTACTAAAGATGAACATTGGCAGGTTTATAATTTTTTAATAATTTCTAATTTTTGCCTCTTGTCCATTTCTTCTTACAGAATCTAGATAGTCAATGCAAATACCCATCTAAGTGTGCACAAAACTGTATTTTGAAAATGCATCTCTTTTCATTCTACTTCATTTTTTTTTCTTCTTTTCATTCAAAAATAGAATAGAGATAGGATACTATGTCAAACTGGACAGGGCACAAATCAATATTTCCCAAATTCTACTGTCTGGCTGTTTTTATATCATTTATAGTTTCTTCCTTTTTTTGTGATGATGAACTACAGGATTTGGTTTTCACTCTCAAAACTAAGAGCTTCATTAATGTAGGCTGCAATTCTTTTAACATCTTTGAAACTAAGTAATTTGCTGTTAATTTCACTGTTGTTTTTCATTAATTTTTAGTAGTACTTGACAAGGTGAATTCTGAAAGGATTCTGAGTTGGTGGAGGAAATGGTGATGGCATTTCAGCAAATCTTTTCTAAAAACTAGTGACTTTAAAGGTATCTAGAAGAGTTGATTGGCTGGCATGGCCTGTAATCTTCATTTTATTAGAAATAGCCTGTAAAACTACAGTTGTCTATACCTCCTCCCTCTTTTTCTGCCATAAAAGCTATTTGGAATTTTTCAGTATTTCAGGAGTGTCACCAGATTATCAGGAGCTCTGACTAAGCTATAGTGGCTAATGCCCTAAGTGCTATTAAGAAAATTACCAGAAGAAAAATAAATTTCATGCAGTCCCAAGATAGGCTTCATAGATTTCAATTGTGTAGATTCAGATTGTTTAGAATTAACAGTGTGTGCGTTTCTTAGATGCTTATAAGATAGTATAGCAGTAGAGCAACAATACATTGTTGGGTGTACTAAGTCACCTTTTTTATTGGTTTGTTTTGTTTTGGGTTGGTTGGTTTGTTTGTTTGAGGTTTTCTTTGTTTGGGGGATTTTGTGGTGTTTGTTTGTTTTGGGTTTTTTGTTTGTTTGTGTTTTTTTTTATTTTGTTTGGGGTGTTTTGTAACTGGGATGACTTTTCAGAACGCAGCTTTGTGTCTGTCAGCACTTCAGAATGCTAATAGGAGAGAGAAGTTCCCAGAAGAACATGATTTGCTAGACCTGTTCAGTCTGATCTTTCTGCTCTGCTGAGTATGATATCCCTGTGATTCCCAACTAATGCACACTAATCTCCTGGTTAAAACACTTAACCAGATTACAGAATAATTCTGGTCCTAAACTACCCACCCGGGTGTGGAGCAGCCAGGCTCTATGCATACACAAGCCTGTGATCTCACCCTGAGAAGATCCTCCCCTCCACAGGTGCATATTCAGTGTGTGTGTTCACACCTTTCCTCCTGAAGTTGGTCCAAAGGGCACAATTAGGGCACACATGTCTGTAAATTCTTCCTGCAGACTGAGAAGGCTGTGGAGTATTTGCTTTTCTTCTTCATGAAGAGCTTTAAACAGCCAGTTTTGTTGCTGATTGAAGATCTGATTCAGAAGTACTTAACAGAAAGCAATCAGATACATAATTGCCCCGTGTTGCCCCTTTCCAGCTGATTGTCACTGACATCACAGAAATCAATATGAAGTCTGTCATGAATCCCTAACTAAATGTCTAATTATTTTTCTTTGGCCACTCTGCATCCCAGAGCAGGATGCCTTACCCAGTCTGCAGACACTCAAGCTTCTTTTTTGACAGACAGGCTTCATTGACTGTCTGTCCTAGTGACACTGCAGATGATCAGTAGCACTTCTTTTGGTGCTAGACTGAGTGCCAGAAACTGAAACAGAAATGGAGAAACAGAAGTGGTATCTCTGGCACTTTAAAGTTCCTGATGGATTTTTCTTCTCTACAATTGCATTGGCTGCACACATACAGGAACAGTCTGGCTACAAGTAAAATTATTTTATGAGCTTCCCAATGTGTTCCAAGAATCTTCTGAATTTTAATTAAAATGTGACCTAGCAGCATCCCTGAGTACTTCCCAGTTTAAGGGCTAATTGGAACACTACTCTCAGATGCCAGGGCAGGAGTGGAACACTGGCCAACACAGTGCTGGCTGCCCCTCCCAGGGTCAGCCACCTGCTCCAGCACTTCTGAGCCACACCAATGAACCCGTTTACTTGCTGGTTTCTCATTTCTTCACTTCTTTTTTTTTTTTCCTTAACATGACAAAATTTGGAATTATTTAAAATGCTTTCTATCCTTTTATTTTTTAGAAAGGCAAGTAGTGCAGAGAGCTGCTGGCATGTTGAAGCTAAAAAGGGTTATTAGCAGCAGACAAGTACAGAGCCTTTAGGGAGAATTTCCATATCTCTTGCCTCATCCTATCCACATCTCATCCTTAATCTTGCTCTCTTTCAGTCTGGAAGGGCACACACTAGCTTAGTGTAACCTAATAGTTTTCCCTTCTAGTCCCCTCTTTCTCCTTTGTGCTTTCAATAGATTCAAGGATCAAGGCCCAGATATTTCTTTTAGCTTGTTGAACTTTAGCGAATAAGAACAAAAATGAACAAAGCCAACAGTTTTTCATAAGTGATAGCCAACAGAAAACTTCCTCTGGCTGAAAAGTTCAAAGACTCTATTTTCAGAGACAGAGGATCCTAGCTTTCCTATCATGCCTTTCTGGATAAATATTTTGTTCTATTGGGACAGAAAGAAGTAGCTATGAATGAGTTTGCAGCCAAATGCTCCATTTAAGGAGAATTTCGAGGATTATTCTGTGCAAATGAGTCTGGAATGCCCATGGTTGGATAAAGGGATAAGAGTTCAGGAAGGAAGCAATAATAACTGAAGTGAAAGAGGGGAAAAAAATCAAAGAGAAAAGGAAACAGTAAAGGATTAATGGTAGGCAGGAAGGAAAAAGAGAGAGAAAGAAGAAAATACAAAACATTGAAAGGGGTTATTTAAGGTCTACTTTATGCAAAAATCAATCTAGTCCCCTCTTTTTCCTGAATCACTTCCATCTTCCTTCTGAGGCAAGGAAAAGCAGTTGTTTATCTTTCCAAGTGAAAATTTACCTCTGGTTCATAGTGTGACATGGCAAAGATTTGTCTGGTTGTTTTATTTTTTAAATTCTTTTTCAATGTGTTCTACAAGCAAGTCAATATTTATTTTTCTTTTCTTTCTCTCACTGCCTAATGCCAGAAGTTTTCAACAACCAATAGGTGTTTTCTTGGGCAGATATTTGTAATTCAGCTCTTGAATTGGCAAGTTCATAGACATAACTTGGTGCTCAAATTCACCCCATGCAGCATAACCCTGAAACTTCCTAGGTCATTTGTTGCTAAATGAGAGCCACATCTCCATCAGGCATATTAGAAGTTCAGATTATTCACATCAGTGTACGTAACATTATATTTGTCAGCATAGAAACACACATGTTAAAAAAAAATCAAAGAAAGAAATCCATTATCTTTGTATCTAGAATTAAATGATTATGGAAACATGTTAAACAGGATTTTTTCTTTTGAAATTGCATGAGGAAAATGAGGCATAGGAGACATCTCTGTTGGTATAGATCTGCCCCTTCTTAAGTCCGTGGTAAAATCTACACTGACTTCAAGAGGGGTTATGAAAGCAATGCAAAATGTCTTTAAGAATTTTACCTTAAAGGGTAGATCTGCAAGGGATTTTAGTTAAATATCATAGCATCTATCCAACAGACATAATTTTGCAGCAAAATCTGTAGTCCTAGGTTAGATGTCTGTTTCCTTACAGATTGTACTGAAAAGATGGAATCCACAAAGACATGCTAGGCAAGGAAGGACTTCAGGAAATTACAATATTAGGCACATACCTTAAACCTTCTCCCTGTGCTGCAACTTACTTTTGAATTAGAGGAGATGCTGTCTTCCACTTGGAATTCCATGATTCTAAAGTCCCGAATCACAGCATTTACTCCCTAACTAAAGGGTGTTCTGTTTCTCTTGTAGCTTTTGGATTATAAAAGGGCCTAAAAAAGCACTCCTGGTTTTCTTTGCCACATGGAACTACAATCTCCCACCTCCTAGAAAAGTGCTTGTTCTCCCCAGCCACAGCTTTCCAGGATAATTAAGTAATCACTGGAACAGACAGAAAGTGTGAAGTACTTGATACTCCCCTCCCCACGAGAAAAAAGAAGCTGGGTTCCAGTTCGTGAACGAGTGTATGTATTTAATACTAAGTAATCATTACAGCAGTGACTGGAATCCAGATCTCCCTTTTTCCCAGGTGACTGCCTTAAGTACCAGACTCTTTCTGTCTTCTGAGAAGCTTGTTCTTTCACTAGCTTAATGAATATTTAATCACTCTCTGTGAAGTGAAACATCACATCTTGCAAGGAGAGGCTGTGAGCAGCCAACCCCAGAAAATATACTAGCCTGGTGCTTAGAACATTCTGGTGAGAGATGCAGTTTCAAATCCTTAACAAAACAGAATGAATTGAATCAGAATTCTCTACCTTTAGATGAAAACAAATTCTCACTAAACTTAAAGCATAGGCTCTATTCTACTTTTATGTAACAAATCCTGAAGGGCTTGGCATCCCCCATTCATTTACAGGGCCACAGAACCTGGTAAGGTACATCAGGAATTAAACCTATTCTTGGAGTGTTACATATACAATAAATGTGTTGGATAAAATAACAAAATCCCAAGATTGTATAGGCATGTGTTACATATCTGGAGGATCAGGATTTAGGCAGCTAGCAGATTGTCCAAAAGCAGGTTTTTGATTCTTGGATAATTTCAATAATGAAGTGCTGGCTGCTTGGGCACAGTCTCAAAGAGTTATATCATCTCCTAATTCCCTTTTAGGAGTTAGGAAAATTAAGGACATTAATTAGGCAGTCACAGACTGCCTAAATTGGGTGCTTAGGCTTCCTAATTGATTAGTGGAGTGAACTAGGCACCAAAGAGCGGTCCAGAGAGTTTGCCTACCGGGAGCAGACTCACGTAAAGACAGCAGTTATGAAACGTCAGCCACAGAATTTGGCTTAACCACTGCCTCCCGCTGAAGTTTATACACTGATGTTGGGAGATTCATCCAGCTGCCTCTGTGTAGCCATCTGGAGTTGTAAATGTGTGCGGGGCAGACCTCCAGCTGCCCTTTAGCTGACATCCCAGGTCTACTTAGTTCCTGTGTTAGCTGGTATTCCTGTCCACCAGCTCTGCTGACAAATAAACCTGGGATGTTTGAAATAGCACTATGGGTTTATTCATGGACAACTGAATTAAACCTCGAGTCATTTCAAGCTGAGACAAGTTCTGAACCCAATTCTTAAATGAGCATCCTAATGATAAGGCTTTCTTAGAGAAAACAACAGGATCAATTCCCATTGTGTTCTGATGGACATACTTAACAGCTGTAAGGTATTAAGGCACCTTGTTTCCATGGTATGACATCAATACTCTTTGGAGCTGGAGATGTAACAATTTATAGTCCTAAATGCTAACTTTGTTACCCAGCTTTTCTATGAAATTCAGGGGAAGAATAGAAATTAGAAACTTAAATATTTCATGGGCCTCCCAAGATGAACTGGCAGCTCAACAAAAGATTAAAGCAGTAGGTTTTGGACTTGGATGGCAAAAGTAAAATTCAGCTCACCTAACTTTACTTTTACAGTTTAAATGCCCATGACTGGACAAGTCACTCTAGATTTCTTTTATCATTGACAAAGGCAACGTCAAGGGTGCAAGTCATCTCTCCATAAAATCAATGTCTCCTTAGGTCAGTGAGGGACTCCTTTCCCTAAATATAGCCTCCAGCGCCATTCCAGACAGCATGAGATATCCCTCCTAGCCTTCATAAGTCAAGTACATAGGTCCTGGTTTGTATCTGTCAGTCCAAAACACAGTATAGATGTCTTGGTTACCCTACCACCTCGCCAGTGGCACTTGGCACTTCAGCAAGAAACATAACCAAGATCTTTGAGTGTCCTGATCCAATGAACAGAATCACACCTCACTAGTCCATCTGAAACTTCCACATCATCACTTATGAAAGGCATTTGAAGGTCTGGAATAGGAAAAAATTAAGTAGTACCACTTAATGTGACTAAGGACCATTCTTATAAAAAAATTAACTCATCTGTATTTCATCACAAACCATTTTACAGTTAAACACCTAAAAACTAAATTACTGAAAACTCTTTAGTATTTTTGAAATGTAACTATCCTAGAAAGCTCCTTTAAAGGGGAAACAAAATAATCTGTATACTCATTAATTATTAATACTGAAATGTAAACCATAAAAACACATAGTTTTGTCTTAAGCCAACAATGTTGCACTTTTTCCATCTTTGTATTAAATATACAACATTATAATGGATAAACAACTACTATAAATATTCTATCACAAACCGGTTATAAACAATATCTTTTTAGGTACATTATTTGTTCATACCTTTAAAAACAGGTGGAAGTAAAATGTATATTATACATAAAGTGATATATAAAAGAACCTGAGGAATAACTACCTCAAAATTAAGGTTTCTATGCTGTATCTTTCTTGTTTAATACAAATGTTCATTATACAGTGAAAGCAAAATAAAAGGTACTCCTTATTTCCCTTTACCTTGTTTTAATGAGCGTGGTGTTTTTATGAGTGATGGGTAGGAGCAGGTTTTTAAATTTTAATTCCTTTTTAAAATGTTTATTTCTGAAGATATTTTCATTGCTTTCATGGTTAAAACTCTTTCTATCAGTACTTACTAAATATTTTTTACAAACAGTGTGGTTCAACCAATAGTCATCATAACTCCTGTTTACCACAGCAGTCTGTCAGGGGTTAATAAAGGCTCGCCTATAACTGCCACCCTCTCCAATCTCTCTGTTTCTTAAAAGTGTGAAATAGTAGTCTTCCCAGCTTCTAACAGGGTTAATAAACTGGAAATCTCCAACAGAAGAAGCAGGTTTTGCCTTTAAATTTTTTCCACCGGAACTGTTTCATAGTGTTGCTTCCCTAAATAAACTAAGACCCTGTAGTACTGGTGGCTTCTGGAGCCACATGAATGCACATTCATGTGTATTGGTGTGTGCATGCAACATGTCTGTGTTGTACAATGTGCTCCTGCCTGCCTTTTTTATGGTCAGCTGACTATTGAAATCACATAAATATTTTACAGGAGGAAAAGGATTGACTCTCCCTAGCTGTAACCCTTTAAAAATGATGAGAAATAGGTACCTCCAAGGAGTCATTCATCTATCCTGCATGAGATACTTGTTCAGAGGTGGACTGAATTCCCACGAGGTGTTATATCTTTACATTGACTCCAAAGAGACCTTGAACAAACTGTTCAGGTTCAATGCCTGATTTTTGAATGTGTAAAGCCAGCTGAAGGGAATCTCACCCTAATTAATTGTTCTGTCCCAAAGGAAGAAATCAGTATTACTGTATCTACGCAAAAGGGATGGATGATATCCATGTAGCTAGCATAGTATGAAAGAAGATTAATAGTGCTCTTAGACCCACTCTCTGTTGTTGCTTCCTTGACACCTCTTTGTGGGAGCTGCTTATCACAGCAAACTCTCTCAGCTACCTGTCCTTTCCTTACCTGTACCTTTGCCAGATAAACAGCTCAAACTCTTAGGCCCAGTGGTGCAGCCCCATCCTGACCAGGACTGGTGGCCTCACCTTGGCAGCATGTGCACTGCACTGCTCTGATCTTCCCTAGGCCTTCTGCTGGGCCCTAGGTCAAGTTCAGGGATGAGAAGGGGGAGAGGAGAAAAAGGCAGACTGTATTTAAAATATCTGAGGTACCATGAGGGATGCCCACTGCATTAATTTTTAAAAGTAGAAGCAAGTAACAGAAATTAAAAAACAGTTGAATATTCAGTCATACAAAATACATTTTTCTGTTGACTCTGGGAATAGACTCTTCCTCATTTTATTCTCCTCTCCTCCCCTCTCCTCTCCTCTCCTCCATCCCACTTAAGGCAAAGAAACCAAGTTGGATCTCTGAGAAGGCGAGGGAAGTTTCTAGCTCAACTAACCAACCTGCTGTTGCTCCTTCCACATAAATGACTATGGAGTCATTCTTATGTTCACACATCTGCAGCCAAAACAAATTCCTGAATGAACAGACTCCCTATTTTCCCATGCTCTTTTTCAGACCCATCTAAAATTCATGCAGACCTGGGCTATAAAGACTGAGGTGAGGAGGTACAGCTCTCCAAGGCTGGTTAATTAGCTGAGGCTTTACATCTGTGCTGGTGCCATGAAAGGGATAGGCACCTCCAGAGAGCTGTTCAGCTCAGCTATCACAGTCAGTTGTCCTCAGGTGAAATAAATCTCCATCCAGAAATGTGTACCTCTCTATTCATGAACAATAGCAGAAACTGTTAGCTTAGACTAGGCAACGTGTCTGTTTTATGGTTAGAAGTAGGTGAGACAAACATACAGCTCATTGACCATTTTCTTTGGTCACAAGGTTCTCTCTGTGATGGCTGATAAATACAGAGATGCCACCCAGCATGACAGATGTGCATGTGAAATCAGCCAACACATGAATTTCATCAGATTCACTTTCAGACCATTAATTACAGCAGATACCTTGGGGTCTGCCCCCTGCAGGTGCCTCGGTACTGGTGGTAATCCCATTTATTCTGAGAGTAAGGAATACCTACTAAGATATACACAAAGCCAAGTAGGGCCAAGTAGTGCCAAACCTAAGGGGCACACCACAGAATAAAGAATGGGAAAAGATCTAGACAAAATGATGTATGGGAAGATAGAAAATACAACGTTTCTTGTATGAAGAAGCAAGGGGTGGGATGGGAAGAATGAGCTCAGATAAATGGAGTATGCTAGGCAGAAAGACAGGGCTAGGTGAAGAGACTGAAGGTCAGATGGGGAGAGGGAGCATTTTCTTTATATCATATCTCAACAGTAACACAGAAAACCTTTTCCTTGGGATCAGTGGGCATTCCACATCCATATACAGCTTTTAAAATTAATATGGAAGAAAATTACCGCTTAGTGGTTGTGGTGATAGTTGTCCATTAGAGATCATGTGGAGACCATCAAGCTCATTCCACTTCAGATTATGGAATGAACTAAAATTTTCATCCTCGAGGTGGACAGCTAGGTTTTTATCCACTATACTAAAGAACTTTGGGGTTTTTTAATATATATTAAGCAACTGTGAAAGGAAAGATTGTGCAACAACTAGAAGTATACTGTAAATATCAAGGTTACCGAAAGTCACACAGCAACCTTTCCAATAATCTGAAGTGGTGATAGGAAGAGCAACACAGTGAATTTGTACTGCGGAAATCATTAACCCTACACCTTGACTTGGATTTGCATTAAAGAAGCAGCTGACTGTATTTTCATGCTTGTTGCTTCTGCCAAAACTGTTTAGCAGGTCAGCAAGTTTACTGTATATGAGTATATATGTGCATATGTCTGTCCACCTCTGTGTCTGCAAATGTTTGTTGGGAAACATATAATACTCTGAGTTCCTTATATTACAAAATACTGTGCATATATTATTCAAATACTTTAAACATACACTCTTAAAGACCATTTAAGGTGACTCAATTATATGAATACAGATTCTGCCAATTTAGCAGCTGTTAAGGAATATTACTTTGGGTAGTCCTACTGAAATATGTAAGATTCTTAGGAAATGAGTTAGTCATGCAGAATCTGACCCAAACTGTTATTTCCACAGATCATTGCAAACAACGATTTGTGCTCTTATCTTATTCAGTCTGTTGTGATTCCTGTATACTATGGCTTGTCCAACCCTTTATAGATGAGCCCTTGTAAAGCCAGAGATCACTGGGATGTCTGAGTCCCTTATCCACTTAAACCAGCAACTACCCATATTATTTTCCAGTGTCAATGATTTGAAACCCTACAGTGGGCAGGCAATTTTAATTGGAAAACCAGAAAAATCTATTTAATACTAAAATAAGTAATCAAGAAGCAAGTAACAGTGAATCATTAGGATAGTTAAGAAAACTAAACAGAAAAAAGTAACTGAAAAAGCAAGGATAAAATTAAACAGTAATGATGATTTATAGTAAGATACTCTGAGACATGACAGAAGTCTCAGTACACCAAAAGGAAAATCTTGTTTGCTCAAATTATTTGTTTCTTCTGTCTAATGAATGTAATTCTAATATACAAGCGATAACACTGGCATTTCTTTGAAATGTTGATTCAGTTTAATTATGAAAATCACCAAGGTATTTTCTGGCTGCTGCATCACTCCCTGTACTAAGATTAATCACATCAACATCATTCATTTAATCTTCAAAGAGTAAGCAGTTGTCCACAAAAGCCTTCAAATAGCTTCATTAGTGCAATTTTTCAGACTCAAACACTTATCTGGCAGCACATGATTGAGAGTAAGGAAGGTCATTATATTCATCTGTTTCCTAATCCAGTTTCATTTTTTTAATGTTTCTAATTTTCTTTTTTTTGTTGTTTTGTTTTTGTTTTTGTTTTTGTTTTTGTGGATAACTTTAAGCTCCACTTTCTTGTCCTTTATTATGGGCAACCAAACCATGTGCAGTTCAAATACAGATAAAATTGTTGGTGGCTGTCACGACTTACCTAGTTTGCGACAGATGAATTTGAGCCAGAATGTGCTCCTCTCCCGAGCCTAACACTTATTTAACATACATATTGGTTTTGTCACTAATCACAAAAAACCCTTAAAATATGTTTACTTAAACATGCAAACAAGGTTAAAAAGGTGAGACACACAGTAATGTGCCTAATGTTTTCAATGCCAGACTGAGATTTATTAACAATGTTTTAGAGAATAAAAATAAGTCCAACGTCTCCCTATTATTAATATTTCATTACATGCTAAGAGCATCATCCTCTTCAGTCTCCCATGGATGCTGAAAAGACCTTCCCTTATTTCATATTACTTAGAAACTTCTCTAGCACAACCCCGGGTATTTTCAAAAATCATGGTACCCAGTGTCCAATTAGCTGATACTGTGATACAATCTTTGAGTAGGTAAATTTTTTTCTCAAATACAGCATTGCAACCCAGCATATTAACACCAAGTGTGACAGCTCACTATCAAGATCACGATGACAACCTGATCAGACACAATTATCTTACCTGCACAGCACTAAAACAGCCACTGATCAAAATGTACTTAGTTCTCTTATTGAAAACTAAAGCCTCCAGGTTTAGTTTTGAAGCTTTAAGAAACAAAGACTTTATTAAAGTTTCTGCTAACATATTTGCCTGCAGCTGTCAGTAAATTTTGCAAAAAAATCCGTCAATCAGAAAAGGGGAAGCCTTTAAATGCCAGGTAGCAAATGTATTTTTAAAAAATATAAAATAACTATTTAAATAACTATAAACTATAAAAATAACTATTAACATGAATTTAAATTGTCCTTTTATTTAATTTTAAGTGAGGAAAACAAAATCAATTTTGCATTCAACAAAAAAACTTGAGCAAAAATTTACAAAAAATAATCTTAAGGCTCTGGTGAATTGTCACCATTGCAAATATGCCAGTCATTCAGAAGGTATCCAAAAGCATGCAAAGATGTGTTTGAACCACTAAGGTATTTGTTTTATTAACAATCAGATTTAGTTTAGAGAGAAGAGCACAGGATAGTTCTGTAGCTACAAAGCAATATACTTGTTTCAGTTGTCACTATATCTCACAGACTGATTTTCATTCCTTTCTCTGGCATACAAACAGCACTCATGCCCCATCCTTGGTTTGCATTGCTGTCTGAAATCAATTGCTATATGAAAAAACCAGCATAAAACACAAACTGCACGTAGTTCTCAACCTAGCCACTCAACAACATAGAGGTGAGGCTTTTCTGACCAAAGGTCCTCTGCAAAAGCAAAGATTTTCTTTATGCTTGTACTAAAAAAAAAAAAAAAAAAAAAAAAAAAAAAAAAAAAAAAAAAAAAAAAAAAAAAAAAAAAAAGTAAAAATCAACATTCTCCAAAACAGATGTATAAGCTGATGCCTCACTTGCACCTTTTGGTAGATAAGACCTTCCCAACTTTGATGCAGAAAGGAAAAACATAGGCTGGTGCAATAATTATTCAAGGCAGATAAGATTAAGGAATATCTCAACATGATAGTCCTTGGGCTATTTATGAAATCCAGGGGACTATTTTTCTGCTTTTGAGATTTTTGGCTGCCTAAGATTCGTGCTTGGGGACTCATCGCATGTGACACAAGATCAAGTCATGGAAATCATTTTATTTAGAGAAGGAGTCAGGATGCAAGAAAGTCTCAACAGCTGGAATAGCTACTCTAGCTGAAGGGATACAGAAGCCACAAGAATGTATCTCCACTGGTATTTATCAGGCTTTTTTCATCTGGATATTTTAAGCCATATTGATATCCCACCCTTAGTTTGAGGAGTTAGATGTCATATATATTTATTTCTACTTCCATATATAAGAGCTTTCCTTTCAAGAATCAAGGGCCTCTGCAAATGATTTTTTGTTGTTGTTGTTAAGGAAAACAGCAAGTTTGAGATTGGAGAATTGTGCTTTTCAAAATCTTTCCATAAATTGCTCTCTGGATCTTGGCAGTATGAGGCCACATCATTTCAAACTGTGAACAACAGAGGGAATGACCAGATTCATCCTGCAGTTTGTCCCATTTCACTGAAATACTGAGGAATTTTTATGCAAAGTAAGCTTATTTCTGCCTCTACCTTCCCTCTGTTGGACACGGTGGAGTGGTGGGACAGCTATTCTGCTATGCACTTTTAGACAGGAATCTTTGTGAAAAAGAACAGCTGTATATCCCTGGAATCCTTCCATCCAGAGTTGTCTGCAGTCATGGTTCAGTACTAAAATCAGTATGTTCCTAAAACTTAGCCTTAAAGGGCTATATTCCTTGGGTGACATTTAAGCTCTCTTTTTCACTTCTTTTTATTCAGATAGTATTATCCTCAGGAATCCCAAAGCTTCTAGGTCTCAATCAGGCCTTAAAAGAAGGAAAAATCATCAAACAGGTCTTGCTGTGACAAATGTGAGTATTACATGCTACTGTTCTTTACTGTTTTCCTCAAATCTCAGTTTCCCTAATTACACATTATTTCTCTGAAAACTATGAATTATATAATGAGTCTAACCAAGACATATGCTGCTTGTACTGCTTCAGTTATCAAGCCAAGATAAGAAAATAAGGGTAATCACAGGGAAAGCATTTTCAGTTAATCTGCCTTACTGTGTCTATGTACAAAGCATTAATTTACATTGGTTGCTCTTAATTTTAGCAATAAATGAACTTTTATTGTTAATGAAGGAACAGATCTCTGAGTAAGTGATGATATGCAGGGCAAATAATCAATTAAGGATGTATTTATATATAAAAGTAAGAGAGAAATAACCTGTAAGCCCTCAAGACAACCACAAATACAAATTTATTTAGATCATCAACTAAAAGAGAATTCACCTCCCCAGCAGTCATGATCTGCCTTTTTTTTTGTTAACAATACATGAGTTTTCAATCAAAATTGGTACCAAGTAAAAAACCTTCTTCATAGAGCATGAAGAAGTAGAGATTCACCTTTCTGACAGCCTTCTTTCCTGTCTTCTATATATCCTCATAAAATATTTACTCTGCTTCTGAATGACCACTCTGATTATCCTTAGACTCCTTTTCAGATTCCCTGATGATGTCATGGAAATGTTAAACCCATTATGCTAAGCTAGGACCTCCATCTACTGTGACCTCTTGGCACTAGCTTCTGAGGACAGCATGACACTTTCACATAAAAGTTAGTCTTCCTTCGAGTCATCAATAGGTGGACTCGTAATACATCAGCACTTCAGTCAACACCAGTAAAATTTAACCAAGGCCACGTGAAAAGTCCAAACCCATTCTCTGCTTACAATAAAGTGATTAAAACGTCTATTAAAAGGTACAATTATTTTCCATCGGAAAACAAGCATTTATATTATTTCATGGGTCCACCCCACAGGTAATACATGTCATTCCTTTTCATTAAGCTATTAAGGAAGTGATTAGTGACTAGCACCCTGCTCTAATTATCTTTAATGTAGTGTTTCAAATTGATCATGCATAATGTAATTAGAAATCATAATTAAATTAATTTATATTGATTTAAGCCTTTATAAGTTGTTAATAACCATGACCCATTACATTAATTCCTGCAAGCCAACATTAATATTTCCAATATGCTGAAATATATCCCTTTTCCCCCCTTCCCTGCATCGGGCACTCCTGCGGGAGCTCGCAGGGGGTGACTGTCGGGGGATGCTCCCGGGCAGGTGTCCCCGCGGCCGGCGGCTCCAGCCGGGCCCTCCGTGGTCCAACGACAGTGGGTGTTGGGAGCGAATCGATCGCTGCCTGTAATGCGGGAATAATGACCGCTGCCCGGGCTGACAGCCGCCCCTTCGATTTCCATGGAGACGGAGCGACCCCGGCGGCCACCCAAGGGGAGAACTCGAGGGGTGGGAGCCAGAGGAGCGAGTTGCTGGGGGTTGATGCTGAAGGAGAGCAGCCGTCCCCCACCGCTCCCCCAAAGCGGCTGATGCCGGAGCTCCCCCCGGCCGGGAGGGAAGGCCTCGGGGCGGTGGGAATTCCCTGGGCGCGGGAGGCAGCGGGACCCCAGGGGCCTGCGGGAGGGCCGGGGCCGGTGTGCGGGCAGCCCCCGGGGCTCCTGGGGCATGTGGCCATGGCTGCAGTCGGACCCCGCCCGGGGGAAGGCTCCCAAACCTCCCCTCTCCGGACACTGATCTTGTACCGCCCCGTGCTTCCTTCCCCGTCTCCCTCCCCCCAGCACAAAAGCTCTGGACGAAGTTATTACCCCCCAGTTGCGATTAAACTTGTGCAGCGCGGCCCCCTTTTCGGAAGAAATGTGCATATAAACAGGCAGAGAATCATCCATCGCTGGATGGCATGGGCCAGGCAGAGCTCTCAGACGGGAGTACTTCCACCCCACCCCGTCTGACACCTTCCCATCACATACGAACGCTCCAGGGTCGAAATAAGTTTTCCAGTAAGAAAGATGCCCGGCTATAATAAAATCTTACCGCGGGGGGTGTCACAAATCATTTAAGAAACCATCTTTGCTTAAATAATAGTTCCTTTAAAATAAATTCGGGGTTCGCAAATCACGGTTCGGTTTGAAGAGGCAGGAATTCTATTATATGTACAATTTAATCACGGGGTATTTAAAATAGACATTTCCATCTAAAATCCAATCAGAAATCAACACAGTACCTCGAGGCATTAAGATGATCATCTCCATTTTGCATTTGTAAACTGGTAGAAATAAATGTGGCTTGTGGATACCAAGAGGTCAAGTACGGCTGCTCAAATATTTTTCTTACAAAATGACGGATTTATTAGACAAATAAGTGGCCCGGCTGATGCAAAACCCCCAGTGATTGAATTTTGACGTTGAGTCAACAACAACTCGAACTACATCAGTGCTCCAAGATTTAGTTATGATGGTAGAGATTACTGAACAAATAGGAGGCAGAAATGAATACAGATTTCCTAGGATCTGCCCCTGGCACCCTCTTCTTGACATTCCCCTCCATATGCTATCCCTATTCACAGTGTATTCTAATTAAAGGACCGGGCTATGTCTTCTAATTTTACAAGAACTTTTAAATAATTAGTCTGGTGTGTGTTAAAAGGGACAGCTTCAGACATAAGGGGATTTCAGTCCCTTTAGGATCTCTCCTCGGCTTTGCAGTTATCATAGTCCCCTCCATGAGGAAGGGAGGAAAACGCCTCTGATTTGATTGCAGAAAGATGTGAACCCTGATCAAACTGCCGTATGCAAACACAGGCGTCAGCGGTTCATTTCCAGCCCATTCAAAGAGAATGTCTGGGGAGGGGGTGGGGGGGAAGGGTTGTGTTTGGGATTTTGGTATGAGATTGGGGTTTGGGGTTTTTTTTTGTTTTTTTTGGGGTTTTTTTGTTTTTTTTTTTTTGTTTGTTTGTTTTTTTGTTTTGTTTTGTTTTGTTTTGTTTCTTTTTCCGCCTCTTCCCAGTGGAAAAGATGTTGAGGGTTCAGCATTCCTGTGAAAATCTGTCCACGGATCCAAATCGCCTCTGAAATCAGGTTGGGCTGGTAGCCTGCAGTGGCTCCATAGAGGAATTTTTACCACGCCGAACCTGCCCTCTCCCTCCCTCCTTTTCCCCTCCGTCTCTGCTTTCCCCCGTCCCGGCTCCCCACCCTACAGGTGTGTGTATCTAAGGAGAGTTCCCGGTGTGAGCATTGCCAGCCGGCAGGGAGCGAGCCGTGTGCCGGAAAGGCTGCGTGAGCTGGCCGAAAGCGCTGTTATCCTTGCTTCATTTCTTCAGCTCTTTGGAGCGTTACTTTTACTTGCTAATCACGAAGGGGCGCTTAAATAATTGAGAGTACGTTTAAGCATAAAGCAGTCAGTTTCTAATCTTTTCAGGGGAAAAGGGACTAATCTGCACCTGCTGTGAGAGCCCTTTTTTTATTTATTCTGTATATTACTTCCACTCCAAGCTGGACCTGATGGCTCCAATTACAGTTGAGCCTTGCAGAATCCATACCCTCCCTTTCACAGCCCTTTTCTCTTCTCTCCTCCTCAGCAATAAACTTTTCCTTGGCAGAGAAGAGGGAGCAGGGCGATCTTAACAGACACCATTTAACCGAGATTATAATTTATTTATTTTTTAAGAGAAGCTCTTCAGAATTCCCAAGCTCTCCAAATTTGCCTTCTTTCTATTGCCTCTACTGTTCTGTATGCATATTTGTAGAAAAGAGAAGCACACACTGGCTGTCACGGTGGTCTGGATTGTTTTTTTAACAGGAGATGGTTCGAGAGGAGTGTTTTAAAGTAGATTTTCACCCATTAAGCGTTTGGGAAGAAATTGTTTAATAAGCCTTTCCTGTACTACCTATTTTCCCTGCCGTGTTTTTACATTGGGTAGAGGCATCTCAGAGTATTGCTAAAGTTAATTTCAGATTTTTGTATCTCTAACCTACTTAGGATGCAAAAAGAAAAAAAAAAAAAAAAAGAAAAGAAAAGAAAAAGAAAAAAAAAAAAACCACGTCAAATTAAAGTGAGTCCTCCTGTCTTGCCTTCTCCCAGCAAATAACTTGCAGCACCTAATAAATCCAGATGGAGTTCCTCATATAGCCCGGTGCAGAAATAATTATTGTCCTGGCTTGTTTCATGTCAGAGGCCTCTTTGGCTCATCTGTCATGAAACCAATTTCACTTTATTTACATCCATTTGCTAGTTTAATTACTGTGCTGATGAATAGCCTGAAGGAATTAAGTTACGAGTCTTTGGAAACCTAAAACGACAGATATATGGGTTACCTTTTAAATAGAGGAATAAAATGATGGGTGGCGTGTGCACCAAAATTTAAAGGTAATAAGAGACTCTGCTAGGTGGAAATGCAGAATCAACTGATGCTCAGCCAATGCATTTACCTCTGTCTTTATGTAAAGTATTTCTTTGAAAGGCACTCATATTTTTGCAGATTTAATACAATCTGTATTAAAGCAGAGGTTCTGCAAGATGGGTACCAGATTTAGATCTAAACACAGATGCACTCATTATTTTTGCAGCCACAGAAAGAGGAAAAATGTTAGAAAATAAGTTGAAAGTAAGTCTTAAAGACTGACTTCAACATAACCTATGCACTCTAGCGTATAATACATATCAATAGGGTTACTATCCTATGTCTGCAATTGCAGAAATAGTCTCAAGTGCCTTTTCCCTCTAACTTGCCTCTCTGTGATGCTCTGTACCAACAGAGAGAATTTCAACCAGCTAGGGGATCTTGTGCTTTTTACATAAATCTGCAAAACAACAGAACTTGTCCTTGTGTTAGCTGTAGCCTGCATCCTTTCCTCTTCGGGTGTTTTTCCATCATTTGCATCACACACATGCGTGTCACTTGACCTGGAGACCAGAGGTAGGCAACCTGCCCCACCCACCCGCACGGTCCCTGCTGCAGGATCCTGGCACACTGAAACCATCCTGCCCTCCCCTCCTCCAACACTCAGTAACTTTCCTGAGCCGCTTTCCTGAGCTGCTGCTATTATAACAATCTAGAATTTCAAAACTTTATGCAGCAGGTAACTGAACGATAGTTCAGTCTCTTTAATGCTCCCTCTCGGTCATGGTGAAAGGAAAAAAAAAATTAAATAACCCTGTGGCCTCGGAATTAGGTCGGGAGTATCAATTGCCGGGGCTGTGCCCCATCGCGTCACCTACGGACTGGCAAACGAGGTCCAGGAGGAGCCCGTGTGAGCATGTTCGTTCTAACCCTGAAGACAAAGTCCCCCCAAAACCCTGTCTTCCAAACAGAGAGTAGAAACCAGACCTGAGAGCCCGTGCATCTTCTCGGGCGCTGAGCCTGAAAGGCACAATTTTATGTGGGCACGCTTTGAGGGCTGCATGAAAAATTCACATACACAGGAGCACTCTCCTACACAGACTGCTTCTTCTTCTTTGCCCGATAATTTTGTGGATCCAATCCTTTTGTGGCTCTCACGTGGGACAAACCTTCCTTAAAGAAATGATATGAGGCAATAGGCACTAGGGCAGATATAAAAGTGGTGAGGATGGCCAGAGCTCTGGCTGCCTGCGGGGGAGACGATGTTTGATTCGCTAGAAAAAGCCTTCTTCTCAGACACACCCTCCGCAAGGAGATGGCTGAAGGGGCGGACACAGACCCCCTTTGTCACAGAAGTTGAGCAGCACTTTAAAATCAAATCCTTTGCCGGGGGAAACGGGACGCTTTCCCCCTTCCTGCCTCAAATATCGCTATCCACTAACCCAAGCTGGTTACACCGAGGCTATAAAAGAGCAGATCAAAAGAGAATTACAGCTGCCTATTCGAGGTACTCCGGGTCTTTATATCTGAGAGAAATGAAAGGAGAAAGTGTACAGCAACACAGGGTGGGGTATGAAAAGCTCCCTTCCCCCGCTGCCCGCCTCTTCCCTCTCCCCCTTTGATTAATAGATCCATGTGGCTAACGGCCTGACATATGGTGTGCGAAGCAGCTTGAGATGGTACCTCGGGCATACCCTACGGCTATTAACATATTACAGGCTTCTGTGCAGCCGCAGACGGACAGAGGGAGAGCCGGGCAGACAGACAGCCTCCCCTCGCCCCGCGCCGCCCGCCGCGGCCCGCCGGAGCTCTCCGTGGTGCTGAAG
>VZSR01003803.1:36608179-36626532 GCA_013398615.1 Brachypodius melanocephalos
GGTCACCCCCAGCTTGATGCGGCGCTGCTTGAAGCGCTCGGCGAAGGCCTCCAGCTCTCGCGGGTCCGTGTCCGAGTCGCAGATGGAGGCCAGGCCGGCCGCCCCCACCACCGCCGCCGCCGAGGCCACCTGCCCCGCTGCGCCGTGGTGCGCGGCCACCAGCCCCGGGTGAGGCAGCCCCGACGGCATGTTCATGGCGGCCGGGTGCGAGAGGTGGCCCAGGCCGTGCATGTGCGAGTGCGGGTGCGCCGAAGTGGAGATGAGGCCGCCGCCGCCCCCGCCGCTGCCGCCGCCGCCCCCGCCGCCGCCGGCCCCGCCGCCTCCGCCGCCCGCCCCGTCGTGGCCGCCGCCGCCGCCGCCTCCGCCGCCGCCTCCGCCGGGCATGAGCGCGAGAGAGGGGGAGGTGATGTGGTCGAGGAGGTCGCCGGGCTCCAGCGCCTGGTGATGGTGGTGGTGGTGGTGGTGGTGATGCGCCAGGGGCACGGTGGAGGTGGAGGTGCAGGGCACGCTGTTCATGGTGTGGTACGTGGCGTCGGGCTTGAACGGGTGGCTCTTGCCCTGCGAGACGGCGATGTCGACGGCGGCCAGAGCCTCGGCCCGCGCCAGCAGGGTCTCATCGAGGCTGGCGAAGATATTGCTCTGCAGCTGCAGGAGACACAAAACAGAGCGGGGTGCGGGGAGAGGAGGGCAAGGGGGCAGAGAGAGGGCAAAGTGCGGAGGGGGAAGGGGACGGGCGGGGGGATGGCGTGGGGTTTGCGGGAGCGCCGTGGAAAAGGAGGGGGAAAGTCGAGGGACGGGAGAGAGAGGTGGGCAAAGTTGGGGTGACGGCCGGGGAGCCAGCAGTAGGGTCGGCGCGTAAGGGAGTACGGGATCGGGGGAAAGAGGCGAGAGATTGGGGGAAGTGAGGTAGCAGGCGGCAGCCCGGGGAAGTGAGGGGAAACAGGGGGATGGGGTAGAATAGAGGGGGGATGGGAGGGGGAAGAAGCGAGAAGAGGGAGCAAAACAGGAAAGGAAACAACGAGCAGAAAGGTAAGGAGGCAAGGGGGAATCGGAAAAGGAGAGAAGAAAGGAATGAAGAGAACAAATAAATTAATAAATTAAAAGGGGAGGAAATGGGACGAAAGGAGAAGAGAAAGGAGGAGAAGAAATGGATCTGTAACTCTCAGCTGGGGAATTGTGTCAAACACAAGAGCACATAAAACGCATTCCTTTTCAGAGGCCGAGTCATAAAAATTAATACAGAAAGTGGATGAAGTCGGAGACTCGTGTGAACACCGCTTTCAAAAAAGATCACAGGCGCTCAGATGATTGCAGAGGAAGACATGAAAAAAACATTAAGCGCCGCTTGTCAAAATGTGCCTCGCAGCGGTTTTTTTATTAATGCACATACACATACATGCAGTATACAGAAAAGAGAGAGAGAGAGAAATAAAGAAAAGTGCGTGCTTGTAAGGGAGAGAAAGAAAGAAGAGAGCTGCAGCTGTCTGTCCCTTACCGGTGGAGTTGGTAGACATGCTCTTCTTATTGCTTCCGAGCTGGAGTGTAGAGAGGGGTATTTGTGCTCAGGTAGGGTGGGATGCATGGCAAAATGAGGCTGTTTGCTGTTCATGGACATCATCTTGAAGGCTTGGCATGTAAATCCACAAACACTCCTAAAGTCGGGGGAAAAGTGCTCTCCGGGCTCTCTCCTCCCGCCGGGGGAAGCCGCTGACAGCGGCGGGTGGCGGAGCTGGCGGTTGCGGCGATGCCGCAGCGGACCCTGCCCCCGCCGCCGCCGCTGCCGCGGTGGCCGAGGCTGGGCTGGGTAGGCGAGCGGGCGGCAAGGCTCCCTCCGGCCCCCGCCGTCTCCCTCGCTCCCTCCTTCACTCAGTTCTCTGCCTGCCGCTGCCCGGCGCCGGGCGCGCTGCGCTGCGCTCTGCCCGCACCTGAGCCCCGCATCCCGTGGCTACCGCCGGGCGGGCTCTCGCGAGAGCGCGGCGGCTCCGGCTTTGACAGACATCAGCTGTCTCCCCCCCTTCCTCCTCCTCCTCCTCCTCCTTCTTTTCCTCCTCCTCCTCTTCCTCCTCCTCCTCCTCCTCCTCCTCCTTTTCCTCCCGCCGCCCCCGGTCCTTGCCTCCCCGCGCCTTGTTGCATCTCCCGCAGCCCTGGCCCGTCTCGCCGGGGCGGCGGCGGCGGGGCCACTCTTATAGCGAGCGGCCCCGAGCACCGGGCGCCTGCGGCACCTGTGGCTGCCACACGTGCGCGCTGCGCGGCCGCCAGCGCGGCCCGGGGCACCCCGATGGGGCGGGGATGGGCGGGGTGAGGAGCCGGGCGCCCCTTCCCTACTCTCGGAGCCGCGAAGGGAACCGTCCCGGCCCTCGGCGCTGAAGCACAAAGGTGCCCTGCCCTTCCGCTCAGCGGAGCTCTGTCAAAGAAAGGGGCGTCCCCCCGCCGCTCCCCGCTCCTGCCGCGAACTGTACACCGGCTCCTGGAGAAGACCGGCGGCGGCAGACATTTGTTCGAACCACTCAGAGGCTATTGTTTTTCTCGTAATTTAATTTTCCCCCACCCCGTGTAGTTTTATTGCGCGCATTGCTGTGCCAGGCGCCGCGGGTGACAGCCGCTGCGCCCACGCGGGGCGTGCGTGTGTGTGCGAGTGCGCTCTGCACGGGCAGCGCCGCGGAGGTGAGACTGCATCTCCTCCTGCTGCCCAGCCCCAACTCCTGCTCCCTGGGAAAACCCAAGTTGCACTGACGCGGCCTGAAAAACGATCACAGTTTTTTTTTTTCTTTTCTTTTCTTTTCTTTTCTTTTCTTTTCTTTTCTTTTCTTTTCTTTTCTTTTCTTTTCTTTTCTTTTCTTTTCTTTTCTTTTCTTTTCTTTTCATTTCTTTCCTTCCTTCCTTCCTTCCTTCCTTCCTTCCTTCCTTCCTTCCTTCCTTCCTTCCTTCCTTCCTTCCTTCCTTCCTTCCTTCCTTCCTTCCTTCCTTCCTTCCTTCCTTCCTTCCTCCCTTCCTCCCTTCCTTTCTTCCTCCCTTCCATTTCTTATCTTCTTTCCCTCCCTTTTCTGTGGTTTATCCTCAGAATACTCTTGCCTTTGAATCAAACATTTAACAAGTGACACCGTTGGTATTATGAGTGATTCGGGATTTCTATCCCGTTTGAGAGTAGTTTGTATTTTTCTCTTGCTTATGAAGTCGGAGGCAAAACTATGGAAGGAGTGACTCTGCTACTGTGCCTGTGAGATTAGCATGAATCCTTAGTGAACGACCCAAGGTGAATCCTGTCCCTTGGGGCACGCTGGAGTCGTACCTCGGTGACCGATCAGATGCTGCCTTGCTTGTTTCAGCGGGGCTGCAGGCAAGCAGGCAGCGGGGAGAGGCAGCGGGGTGTCTGGAACAGGGATGTGACAGCCTGGGAGGGCATCGGAATTGTTCTGTTTCTCCTGAACGCCTCTTATTTATGCGCATAAACACAGCCGAAAGGTCACGCAGGAAAACACACACGCGCACACAACAGCACAAACCACAACCCCAAGTGAAGTCACATTTGTCTTCATAAGCCTTTCCCTAGCTCCCTAGCCAGTCCGGGAGGAAGGAGGGAACGTCTGCCAATTACTCGTGCGAGAGGGAGCCAGGTCTCCATCCATTACCATGTCCCCCGGGGTGGAGAAATGCAACTTCATCTCTGAAGCGGGTGAACTTGAAACTGGGATTGGGCTCTCCTTATTTATCGAAATAATTGTATCAGAATCCACGAATCATACTTTATGTATATTTATTGACTTTTTTTTTTTTTCAGCCATGACTTATTCTAGCTACTTCTCAGCTACCGTCCATTGTAAAGGAAAAGGGATGGGAAGTAGTAAGGAAGTGGGAGACATCACGGTTTTTCGCCAAAGTTGCTGAAAAACGCCCAGCTCCAGGAGCAAGGCCCGAGCCGAGCAGGCTGCCGTTCCTCACCATGGCGAGATCCAGCCCAGAGCCGCGGTGCTCCTGGGCTGAGCCCGGCGGGGCACGGAGGCAGACTACCAGGATCACGTCATCGTCCCTTGGAGGAAGGCATGGGATGCTGTTCCGTTTGGGAGGCATGGGTGTTTATCCTCGCGCCTCTGAGCGAACCCCACTCTCCAGGATGCTGTCAGGCCAAGACCATCAGGTTTCCCGAACGCAAACGCAGAGAGAAGGGGAAATTGTGCAAGCGGTGGCAAAGGCGGCCGAGTGGAGGGTTTCTAGGCTAAGCGGTGAGCTGCCTTCCTGCCCACTCGCCATCGGGCACTTGCTGTGCCTCTGCGGCCGGGTCTTTAACTTCTGGGCAGGCAGGGGCTGGGTCGGGACAGTGAGGGCAGGCAGGGAGTGCAGACAGCCAGGGCAGGCAGCCACGTGAGGAACGGGAACACACGGCTATGGCAGGTGCTGCTGGGCGAGACCTTCTCCTTGGCTAGAGGAACATCAACACCCACCAGTACTTTTAAAACGACCTCTTCTGTTCACCGGCTTATTTTTTAGGCTAGAAAGGCAGAGAATTCAGCCCTTCTCCCACCTCCACCCCCAGCGCTTAGCCAGGAGCTGAGGAGGCGAGGACCTTTAGGAGTTCTAAGGGTGCCAGCTCCAAGGTGTCTTCTGAACGCTGGGATTGGGGGTGGGCACGCCGTCTCTGCAGCTTGCTATATACATCCTACTGGATTCTCCCCGGGGGGAAGCAGTCCCGCCGGCTGGAGACACACCCCCTGTCAGGGGCTCCTCGCTCCATCACTGAAACCGCCCGGGCCGCGGCCGCCCGAGGGACGGGGGTGGCGGCGTGCCGGGGAGCGAATCCTGCCGACCCCGGGGAGGAGACGGGCTGCTGCTGGCTCCTGGGGCGGCTGCTGCCGGCCCTCGCCAGCTCCTCCTCTTCCCCGGAGGCAGATGCCTCCTTAGGGAATTGCAGCCAAGTCTTCCCTCCGTCTGATCTTTCAGGAGAGGGGAGGAGAAGAACAAGAGGGGGTTTTGTGGGGCACCGTTTGGTCTGTCACTTATCAAGTCCCAGAGGAAAAACCTTTCTTCTCAGTCCTTGGGACTATATATATATATATATATATATATATTTAAGAGCGAAAACGCTAACTTTAGGCTAACTTTTAAGGTAACGCTAATAATTGCAGCTTGACCCTAACTCCCGCTACTGAGGTGCTGCAGCCGGTCCCGGAGCTGCCGCTGCCCTGCTGTTTGCTTGGCCGCACCGAGTGCAGGGGTTGCTGCCCGAGGCGGTGCCCCGCGGCCCGCCGGGGATGGGCACCCCTTGTCACCAGCCCCCGGTGGCCCCCCTTTCCCCGCCACACACTGCCAGCTCCCCGAGCAGACGGCTTGACCCAGGCTCAGAATCGCGCGGGCCTGGTAATAGATTTTATTTTAATGTTCGCTGTTATTTCTGTTCCTCGTGGGTACGTCCAGCCTCATGAATACTGATGGCAATAAACTCGCAGGCTTTGAGGAGCGAGTTCATTGGCGACACGACCATCCTGTAGCCCTACGTTTATGGCCCGAGATGCTCAATAAAGCAAGAGAGGCACGTATACATATACATTTACTTGTCTCCCGGAGTTTTCTCCGGGTCCAAATGCAAGAAATAGGCAGAATTCCTTAATTGACTGAACTGCCTATCTCGAGAAGGCAATAAAGTAACCCCTTATTCCCACAGTGAAACGATTTATAAATTAATTACTGTAACCCATTGTATTTGATTTCTCTTTTTAGGATTCCCCAAAGATGAATATACTAAAGCTTATGAAATTAACCATTAACGTCTGATCATAGTTTACTATATGTCCCGACTTAAAAAAAAAAGAATAATAGCTAATGTGGACCTCACCGCTCACTCTAAAGCCTCTGGATATTTTCATTTCAGTAAATGTTAGTTTTACACTTTGTAGTCGCGGTATTTGTCCTACCCTGAGTGTCACTGGGAGCACTGAGACAAAACCTATAGTACATGTGTTATTCGGTGAAGTTCATAGGAAGTCAATATCCCATTTAAAGTAAAAGCTATTTTCCTTTTAAATGATCAAAATTAACCTTCAGAACAAGAAAAAAAAAAAAACAAAAAAAAAAAAAACAAAAACAAAACCCACAACAAAATACGACCAACCCTTTGGGTGAATGCACAAAAAGTATTTCCTTGTTCTAATGAGGACTTTCCTTACATCAGCAAAGACCTGCTAATTACTGATGTGCAAGCCGCAATAATTGCTTTTGCAGCCAAAGTGTAGAATGTTGTCATATTAAAAATTGAAACGCATGATGGTGATTTAAGTCCCAAGGTAGTTCAGAACGTCCCCTTTCGGGAAAGGAAGGAGACCGGAGCAGCTAGGCAGAGGTCCGGCGGTAAACACTACAGGTCCTGTTGGCAGTAAAGTTTCTCGCTCTTTCTTTCGAGTGATGCGGAGGAATTAAAGAGCACACTGAGGAGCGCCTCCAGCGAACACCCCCGAGCCTGCTCCCTCGCAGCCCCGCTCCGTGGGCAAGCCGGCTGCTGCCTTTCACCCTCGCCCACGATGGCTGGCGCTGCACGGACGCCACGTTTCGATGGGGCAGCCGGAAAACGCAGCGTTCCGCCCCTCGACAGAGGCACGGAGAGCGCTCCGAGGGGGCAGGGGTCGGTCGGCAGCCGCGTCTCACCGCGCTCCGGGGTCCGCTCGGCTGCCCAAAACGGGGAGTGGAGCGCTCGGCTCCCCCCGCCCTCCCGCGCGAATCGAAGCACCTTCCGAGGGGCTGGGAAGTAGTTGCCTTGTCATGTAACACATTGCCCTGATTTATTATAAAATTTTAACGAAATCATGCATATTTTAACAGCCTTTAATCACTGCATGAAAATTTAATTCATGAACTGTAGCGCGTTTAAATAAATGAAGTGTTAATTCATTAGGATTAATTAATTTGTTAAAGGATTGTGTGCAAGGTTAAGGTGGAAGAAAAACTCTTTGTTAGTTTCGAGTCTTAATCACCGCGTTTTGTTAACAGTGAAGGTGGGGAAAAAAACCCGCACTGATGGTTTGTGTGTGGCGGGGGAGGCCGGAGAGGACAGCACGGGGGGAGGAGAGAGCCCGCGGCCCACAGACAGGGGACACCTCGGCATGCCTCGACCCCTTTTCCGAGGTGGGGACCGTAATCCTGGCTGAGCAGGTGGAGGTCGAGCCCCGGGCGGGAAGGGATGGGGCAGGCGCATCCCCACGACACCCTCTAGGCAGGGCACAGGGGCTCCGTGCGGCTTCCCTGGCTGGCAGCCAGCGCCAACGCTTCTCTCCTCAAAATCTGGCGATAGCTCTAAGGCAGCCAGGATAAAAAGCATCCCCGACACAGTTTTCTGTGAGATCCGTGTGCCCGCGGAGCCGCCCAGCCCTGTAGTTCGTACTGCTTTCTCAGGCATGCTACCAAGGGCAGAATGACTCGGGAAAGGGACAGGGACTCTTCTCACCCTGTGCCTAGGTTCTCCCGGCACTTTATGCTGGCTTGGAATGGGCACTTGATGGCCTCATGAGCATTATGTTGGAATAGCTTGGCTACTAGTCTTCTTAGCTTCCCTGAAAACCAGCACCCATACAGCCTGTAAGAGCTTCAGGAAGGAAATAATGCTTTCTTACTGAGAAAAGCTGAAAAAAACCAGGCATACTCAACTTCATTTGTTCTACATCCCAGCTTCACTCTCCCATTCTCACTACATTCACAGCTGTCAAAGCACACACAAGCTTTCCTCTACACCAGCTGTGCCTTTCCCTCCACCCTTCAGCTAATGGAGATGGCTTTTCCTGTTAGCGCTGAGGGACACTGAGGCAGTAACTCAACGCTAAGCCACAAAGGCAGCATAGCCAGGCTGTCCCTTTAGGCCAGGCCTGACAAGCAGGTGGCTTGTCACAGCAGTAGAGGACTGCTGCCAGGGATCAAGGTGCAGGAAGGGCTGGACCTGGATTAGTAGCCAGAGGGGCAAACCTTGGAATAACCACAAACCCCATATTGAGTTACCTCAGAGATGCTTTTCCCTGGTCCAAATCTGGAAGGAAGAAGTGTAGAAGCCTTAGTCCATTTACACAGGGATGCTCTTATGCCAAAAAGTAGCAAGGAAGGAGCGTCCACAGTTTGCAAAACTTTAACCATAATCACAGCACAAAAGAGGTGTGTAAGGACTATATTTCAAGCCTACAGTTGTTGGGAATCAGGGGCATGACTTGGATGCTGTGTGGGAGTCAGTTTAAACTGCCTTGAAAGGGCATTATTGGGTGAGGGAAACAGGTGAGAAATGAAGAAGGTTGAAGGATGAGAGATGAAGTTAGCACACCTAGTACTGCGTATAGAAACTGTGCATTGTCTGCCTTGCCCCCTTTTTAAAGGTTCTTCAAGAAAAGACAATAGAGCACATTTAAAACCAAGCACTGCCTAAGTCAGCATCTGATGCTCGCAGGCAGAGCTATTCTGACAGCCTCTCACCCGAGGAAGCAACACCAAGCAGAGATGGACTCTCACAAGGCCTACAGGGAACGGTGGATTAGCAGGGCAATTGCCAGACTTCGTGTAGGTAAAACACGATAACTAAGTAAAAACTTGACCTTGGCACTCCTGCTCTTACACATAACCCAAAAGATTTCACTAACAACAAACTTAGGTTGGTAGCAAACTCATTTTCCTGAGCTACTTACAGTACTGGAGAGCGTTCTCGTGTTATAATCTGCAAATGTATTTAGTACAGTAGGTATTACTAGATGAAGTAAAAATTTTATGAGCTATTAAATATCATTAGAAATCATAGATCTCATCTGTACATCACTTGGAAATGTCTATTGTCTTAATAAAAATTCTAATCGTAAAATTGTAGACCTTGTGTTGCCCAGTTCTACATTACTACATAACTAGGTAACTACCATAAAAAATTAACAGCAACAAGCTCTACTTTAGGCCATTTTATCAAGTGCAGGAGATTAGGCAAGCATCAACAGAACACAGCCTGGAGAACTGAAACCCCATGTACAGCTGAGAAATTTCTACCTGAAACAACCTCAGTCATCATATACAGTTGAAATTTTGGAGTTGATACAGCATTAATCACATCACCAATTTTTATGCCAGGAGGAATTTTTAACCTTAGGCTTGGCTCTTCTATCCATTCAAGCTGCAAGACATGTATGGTCAAAATATCCGTATTGAAAAGCAAGCCTATGTGGTGCTCCTGCTCAAAGGACGAGTAACATGAAAAGAACTCCTTTATTCTAGCTTGATTTCAGGCATTATACCAGTTGTATTCATGCCTCTGCAACTAGAAGTGAAACCTGAAAAATCAGAGTATAAAATGAAACACATAAATTCCCCCCCCACCACAATGAAACAAACCCACAACATATAGCACTTACTTGTGACTGCTCTGCAACACAAAGATATTTTTAAAAAGTGATTCTCTCTTCTCCCAAAGAGCTGAAGCAAAGCAGCATTTTTTTGACTTTTAGTAAAACTTGTCAAATCAAGTAACAGATAATTTCCAGATGGTTTTGAGAGCTCCCTAATTTCTGAAACATATATTTAAATTGAACAACTAGGTTTTTCTGTGAAGATTAAAAACTCAGGTGGTATACTGAAAGCTGTATATGCAAGCACAGTGGCATCCTGTCTGTCACCACATAGCAATCTTACATGTATGGCTTGAATGATGATTTTCTGGTAAACCTCAAAAAAGAAAAGTCCCAGTTCAGAAGGAACACATCAGTTGCACAAATGCATGCTCTCATTACAATGGGAAGTGTAGTTCTTGTTCAAACAGCTTACAGAACTTAACTCTACAAGATGAGCCAGTCCATTGAAATTTTCTGAGTGGCTATCACTCTTTCCAAAGGGACAAAAGGCAGCCTATGGATTTTTCATATCACAGGTATTGATGAAGTGAGGATGTCTGTTTCTAAGAAGTGCCATCAGAGGCCCGTACAGAAAGAAAAAAACCCTGCATCTTGTAATTAAATATGGCCTCAAAAAACCTTAAAACACAATAATGCAAAGAAACCAATTTTGCTCTGCTGCTTAATTAGGTCTCCTGCCTGTAGCAGGCCATCACATTATGTTGACCTATGCAATACTTTATGGAAGAGTCACCTCCAGAGAGGCCGAAAGCCATTTCCATCAACTGTATCGATGCTGACACTGGAATGGTAGGAGGTCTAACGAGGAGGAGGAAGGGAGATTTTTTTTTTTTTTTGGTGAATAAGCTCAGGTTTTGCTTTACAAAACTTAGGTATGTATTTTCTAAATTAGGTAAAAAAGTTCCCCTCCCCTCCCTTTTTTTTTTGCTAATTCAATATTTGAAGCAACATCAAGGATTACAGTGCTTATAACATGTTTTATTCAATTCACATAGAAAAGCATGCAGTATTAATGTAAAATGGTACAGTATTAATGTAAGATGTTCAGTGCACATTAGGTAAACAAATCATTAGCATACAAACCCATTTTTATGGTCTATACAGGCATACTAAACACATTTAGAATAACAATGATTTTTGAGAACTAAATTAAAAATTGTGCTTAACTTCAAAAAGAGACAAGCCATAATTGCAGTGTTAAAAGTGATGTTTTCTAACTGAAGTGCTGTGACCCTGAAAAGAAAGGGGCTGCTACCTTACCCACTTAAAACAAGAGTTTTGGTACAGTACAGTGAAACAGTCTATGAAACAGTCTAAGCAGGAACATTTCTTCTAGGAGGCAAGTTTTATGGCAAAATTGACATTAATTTATAGCAATTTCATGAATCCATAGGATATATGGCCAGTAGCTGCCTTACATGCACAAAATGTAATCTTTAGGAATGGGAAATGTAACCTTTAAAACTAATTCTTACATAAATGACTAATTTGACAAGACCACTTAGAACTGTCAAGGAGCCATTAGCTGTGCTCTCACAACTGGAAGAGCATGTAACCTGAAAACTTAAAGAGATCAAAACCTCCCAAGGCCCCAGGTAAATAAAATGCCCAGTCAAAGAAAAGAATCTGGAATGGTTCTTCCTTGGGAAAGAGCTTGCAATGGGCAGGCAAATGTTCAGTTTTCACATAGTTGAAAACGACAGGATCAGATTGCATGGAAGTCATTAAAAATTAAGTTCACCTGTAAATATTAAACATTTGCAGGTTTACAACTGTGAGTCTCGGTTGATTTCCAAGCAGAGTCAGTTTTTGGTGGTTTTTGAGGGACTAGCACTGGAAAGGCTGTTTTGAATTTTCCTCTTGGCTGACTGACTGACATTTTTATTTTTCCTTTCAGCTGTAAAGGAAGACACCCAAGGAGGATTAATCTGACTTTGCAGATCAGATGACATCTTTAAAAAACATGATCCAAACTTCTGTTCCTCAAACAACCTTTGTGAGCTACTGAACAGTACATTTGGGGAAAAGTCCCTTTGAAATAAAGAGTTTGGAGGTTTGTCATCATTAGCCACTATGTTTTGGCCTGTAAACAGTGGAAAGTGGTCATTCATATCTACGTCAGACGGGGAGAGGTTGGAAAACATAGCAGGTTTCCAGCCAGTTCTGTCAGCTACCAGATTGCTTGTCTCTGGACACTTCATACTCTGCTCCTCATTCATCTCTTCCAGCCTCTTCTCTGTTCCATTCAGAAGTTTAGCGCACTCTGTTGACTTTGAAGAACCATCAAGATCAGAGGATTTGAAATTATAGCACGGACTCTTGCTGTTGTCTGACTCGGACATCATTGAGTCCAACTCAGAAATTTTATCGAGGTAGGCAGCATCCATAGAAGCCTCGCTGGAGGTTCTTGTGCGGTTCATTTCGGAAGAGCAGAGTGTATGCAACCTCTTAGGTAAGCAAGAACTTGTTTTATCACTGGACTTTGCTGCTGTCTCATCTGACTGACCAGCCACTGAATTTTGCTCTGATCCATCAAAATCTAAGTTCTCTGCAAAATTTGTTGGGCAGGTGCCCCAAACCCCTGATTTTCCCGCAGTAAAACAGTTTATCTTCTTTTTGCTACTGCAGCTGCTTGTGCTGTGCTCGGAAGAATCTTTGCTGCAATCATCTGAAGTGTCATGAAACTCTCCAAATTTCAGTTTTCTCAGGAATGTTGATGGTTTTCTTGCATTTTCTTTTCCATCAGGGGTGTTCAACTGAAGGCGACTGAGCGACAGAAAAGGAGTGCACGGTGGTGGAAGATCATAAAGTTCTTCATCTTTGTATGGGGTACATTCCTCTATTTTATTCCACTGGTCTTCTAAGCAGGCATCCATATTTGTACTATTTTCATCCAGGAGAACCCTGTGACATCCTGGAAATAGTTCTTTCTTTGGGGCACACTGGGTATTTGAGCTATTCAAGCCATCTTGACTAGAAGAGCTTAAGCAAGTTCCACCACTTGTCAGCTGCTCAAGACTGTCAGGACTTTGACTGGTATTCAAAGCCTTTTTCTCCTCAGCTTGGGTTTTCAAACATGTTGTATCTTTGCTGCTCTCACCTCCTTCACCATCTGTGGAAAGCACTCTCTCACTAACAGCACTCACTGTCTGGCTTCCTTTGCCTGCCTTTTTCAGCTGTAAAAGCTGACTCTCTATTTCTTCTATGTATTTATCACTTCTTTCCAGTGCCTTTTTCAGACGGTTCATTTCGCGTTCACTTTGTTCCACTTTGGAATGAAGTGCAGCTACTGTAAACCTACCAAACCTGCAATGAGTAAAAAAGAAATAAAAAGTTAAGCTGGAAAAAGACATTCTTGTGAAGGTTTGCAAGCTCATTTCAAGACAGAACGAAGCAATTAAACACTCTTCATTTGAAAACAAAAGTCAAAACCTTTCTTCTAGTTATAAAAAAAAATGAGATCATCACAAATAACATACAGGTGGAGGTGATACATGAAAAGACAAAATTAAGGTATTAGTGGTAGCAAGGCAATAACAAGCAGATTACCCTTCCAGGGGCTGGTTCTATCAATTCAACTCAAATATGCATGAAGAATTATCCCCTAAAACAATGGCAAAGATTTATGATAACATTTGAACAGTGGTCTACATCTTGAAATATTTACATTCAATCATTTTCCTACAGTACAGCACTGTTTTACAATACATTTCTTTCACAATGTCACCTTGTCAAAAACAAAATGCTGATATGAAATGCCGAAATTGCATTAGTCCTTTAGGGTGGTTTAAATACTTATATAGACCATTTCAATTATGTTCCTGTTAGATATACAGCTTTTCCTCACCCATCCTGTGGATGGTATACCCACTTAATCTGAGTTACTTGTTTTTCTGCGCTTTACAACCAGAACAATCTGATTTCCATCTGGACTCTAATACAAAAACCTGCTGCTTGTGGTTTGTGAAAGTTGTGTGCTCGTGGGGTTTCCAGCTTAAGCACATTTTCAACTGTCAAGATACGGACTCGCCTTCCCCTCATCCTCCACCAGCTTTCAAGACTGACCTTCCCCAGAGGGCAGGTGAAGGTTTCAGCTATATGCCCTGACTAATTCTAACCTGTCACTGACAGGTGAGCACCAGGGAATTCCCTGCTCCATCCAAGGCTTTCAATTTACAGAAAGAAAAAAACAATTAAAGTTCTGATATTATTAGAAAGGAGGGAAGGACCTGCAGCCACCCTACAATTCTGACAAATAAGGTTTTCCATCACAAAGAAAGAACAATTGGGCTTACAATGGGCTTACAATGAATTTCCATTTTCCTTCTTGCAGCTCCATGTTACAGCACAGGTTTATATTTACTATTCGAGCACAAATGCTGCCTGAAATTTCTGGTTTTCTTTGTTTGTCTGCCTGTCCCTCCCTCAGAGTCCCGCTGAATTTACATTCCATTTTCCCCATTGCATCAGCTCCCTCTTCACAAAATGCTCCCACTGCAACTCTTGGATCAGGGAAATCTGAAGGTGGTGTTATCTTGTGGCCTGCAACTATGCTGGCAAAACAGCCATGGACCCATGCATGCATTTCCAGCAAACAATCAAACCATATTCTGCTTCTTCAAGTTGTGAGCCTGAAGCAGCAGGAAGCCGCTGTATGCTGACAACTGCAATACAATTAACTGGACAGCTGGGGAAAGCAATAAAGGCTATCATAAACCCCCAAAAATTGGTCAGGAGTGACCAGATCTACTGATGTATTTCACTGTTCAACTGCTTTGCATATTTAAAGAACTCCAAAGGCTTTGGTGTAGATGGTTCAGTGATGGGTAAGATTTACACAACAGTCTAAGTCATTTCTGTCATAGCTAGCAGACCACTTTTTAAATCAGATCACCCTAAGCTTCACACAGTTTTGGTGCATACCACTCACTTCCTTGAAGACAACAAATGGCAATGTAGAAGTTTTATATTTAGTAAGATTTCTTTTTTCCCCAAAAGAAGCTAGCTGGACTGCAACTCGATGGAGGCAAGGACCCATTCACTTCCACAGTACCTCTACCCAATTATCTTCACCTCCATGAAAAAAGAAGACAGACCATTTTTCATTTGCTTACTCTCTGGAAAACAAGTCTTCCCAACTGCTTCTAGCAGTTGTTCCATTTCCAGCTGCACACAAGAGGGAAATAAGTCTTTCTGCACGCAAGAAAGGCACAGAAGACTTTTTCTCTCCCCTACGAAAAACCTGGTAAAAACAGAATCACAGCTCAAGAATGTTTCCATTATATTTTCAGGGGAAGGGGGTTACATGAAATAAGCATTCTTATATATGACACATTTTGGTTTATTTCCTCCTTCAGTTAAAGGAATACAATTTTTGGGTTAAGATATGGATGGAGTCACTGCAGTAAAGCAGGGCCCAAGCAAGAGCTTTCCCACTTCCTAAGGTGATCCAAAAGTATTTCTTTTGCTTTTGTCTAACAGACATATTCACACAGTCTTACAGGAGCAAACTACACTCCTTAATAAAAGATAGAAAGATGATGCAAAATACAATTTAGCTGAATAGCTAAGTGAGAGAAAGGGAAAAATGCTTCTGTAAAACAAGAAAGATTTTCTGAAGTCTCCTGTAACAGACATGCTGACATAAAAATTAAAACATGTTTACATTTATATGCATACCTGGTAATTCCTTTTTAATGGAAGAATGGTGTAATATGTTTATTTAATGCAAATAGCATTAAGTGACAGCCTGAGATTTGCTTATGAGGAAGCATTGTATTCTCAAGTGTAACTTTTATAACAAGTGTCCTCAGGTTAAAAAAAATACAGTATGTTGTTCAAAGGCAAATAGCATGACTAATATGTTAATTGTTGCAGAGGGATGTGCTTGGGAATTTTGGTTTTCAGAAATGTAACATATGACAAGCTGCCTACAAAGTTACTTCTGCAGTTAGGCATTAGAACAGTAGTTGCTTTCTGTTCTGCTTTAAGACTTGCATACACTTATTTCCCAAATTTTCAAGGACATAGATTTTTAAGACAGCCAATTACTGCAGATATAGGTTCTTTAGTGACTGGTCTAGCAAGTCAGAAGAGAGTTTGAAAACATTCATATTTTGGACAAAGAAACCAGAAACTTCCCCATCTCCCCAATGAAACCACTCGTAAGAGATTTTTTTTTTTCCCTTCAGACATATAGTGAGCTGTGCTATAGCCAAAAAAATTATGGTCTTATGATAATAACAGAATGCAATACAGTTACGTGAAAATAAATTAAAATTTCACCCGACAATCTAGATAAATTATATTTCCTGAAGTATTTGAATTATTTCATACTTGGTAACAAGGTGATGAATTCTTCAGTAGATGTTAATGTATTTAGGTATGTGGTATTTAGTATGTGGTCAAGAGCACACATATACCAAAAGGAAAGCCACATCCTCCCACATGGACAGACTTCTGAGTGTTAGGGTCTTATTCTTTAGTTGTATCACTGAAACTATGACTTAGGATCTCACTGCATTTCAAGTACATCCTTCGTATAGAAAACTGCAAGTCCAGAAGAACAAAATCCTCACTCATGAAGTGAACAGAACACATTTCAGGTGGGACTTGGATCCTTCAACACAGACACCTAACAACACCTTACATCACCTAAAGTCTTTCACATGACTGTTGGCCACCAGGTATCACTCTGGAAGGATGAATCTACAGACCCTGTATCACAGCTACCAGCCCCAGGAACGTGTAGTGGATATGTTATGGTGTCTGAAGTGACACTGGATGTCTAGATGAACATTTTGATCTCATATTTCAGGATCTTTGCTCAGTCAGAGTCCCTTTCCTTGTCCCAGCCTGATTCTAACTTGACACCAATCAGAAAGCTGCAGTCATCTCTCACCTACAGTGAGCAAGAAGAACTAACACTGCTGGAGTTACCTCTCTGCATTATTCCACAACTGCTCCCTCAGTTATGTTTGAGTACTCCTACCCTGCTTTTATCTGGGATATAGTTATTTTTCTTCACAGTAGCTACTATGGGACTATGTTTTGGGTATGTGATGGAAACAATGCTGATAACACAAGGATGTTTTAGTTGCTCCTGTGCAGTTCTTACAACACAGTCAAGGGCTCTTCTGCCTCTCAACCCACCAGTGAGGAGGCTGGAGGTACACAAGGAATTCAGGAGGGACACAGCTGGGACAGGTGATCCCAATACACCAAAGGCATATTCAAGACCATTAACTCAGTACACTCAGAATAAAAAGCTGGGAAAAGAAGAAGTAAAGGTGGGGTATTCTGAGTGACTGTGTTTGTTTCCTGAAGTCATTGTTAGGCTCAGATGGAGACCTGCTTTCCTGGAGATGTCTGAACACCTGTCTGTGTGTGGGAAGTGGCGAATGAACTCCTTGGTTTGCTTTCCTTGTGCACAGCTTTTCTTTCCCTACTTAACTGTCTTTATCTCAACCCATGTGTTTTTTCACTTTTACTTCTCTGCTTCTCTACCCCAAGAGCGGAGTGAGTGAGAGGCTCTGTGGGGCTTAGTTGCTGCCTGGGGTTAAACCATGACAGCTTTTGAAGAAGTCCATTTAGAAACTGCTTGAGAAGTTGAAGAACAGATTTTTTAGTTGTTTCTTCCTTCTCTTCTTACCTATCAGTTCTGCAAAGTCAGCTTTAGGATTTTATTTTACACATCAGTGACCACTCACTGCAGCACATCTGCCTGGTTGAGCCCTTGAGAGAGTTTAAAACCACACAACCTTAACCAATCTCTTCTCTTTCTGGATAGCAAGCAGCTGCAACAAAGTTTTCTTGTTATAACCACTTCCCGAAGACTGGAGCTGCAAGGGTGCTATGGAAATTGACTCCAATTCCAATCACCTGATGGCACAGGCTGAGGACCACCCTGCAGTTCAGGATGCATGAGCATGATCCATCCTCCAAAGGAAACAAAAGGGTGAAAAGTGGAAAACGACAAGGTACGGTCAGGGCTTATTACAGTTTGAGATAAGGGCAATGCCAGAGCATACAACCAAACCCAGTCCCATCATTTAGACACACATTTTCTCTTGGGTTCTGCAGTTAGATGGGAAGAAAGGTAGGCAATTCAAGAACAAACCAGCTGAAAGGCCTACTAATTTCTACAGTTCTTGGGTGATATCATGAACCAGCTGCAGCAGTTCTGCAATTCCCCTCTATATCACCTATGAAAGGTGATCTGCAGAAACATCTTGGCAACATCCCAGGTTTTATACAACTGTCTTAAAAGTGTGTCATATTTGCATAGACATCAGAACTAAAGAAATGTTACTGCCAGATGAGGGCCTACTGCTATAGCAAGCAAAAAAAAACCCCAAACCCACAAAAAGTCAAGACATACACCGGGAACAGACAAGTCAGGTACGCTCTTTGAAGTGAGCTTCTGCTTTCACGTAGGGAATTGGCTGAATTTAGACAAATATGCAAAGCCTCTCCAGGCATTTTAGCATCTATCAGTGAATCATCACTGGTTTTCCATGTAAGAAAAGCAAATTATCACCAGGGTCAGCAAATAGCAAAAGTTAGAAAGAGCTACTTCAGTACTACTGAAAAAAGAAAAAAAGCCCTACTGGAAAACTCACAAAACCAGAGTGTGATCTGAATGTCCTTACCCATCTGCCTAAGGTTTAGATCTTCATGCCTGAAGTGGGCACTTTCTCAGGATTGAATGCTATGACACAAAAACTCAGAGTTCATCTGGAGACTTTGCTACTTTCCTTTACTTTACTTTAAAGGTCACACTGCAGCTAGTCTTCGAAAATGGTCACTCCTCTGGAGCAGCAAACTTGAAGAGAGGTAAGACTGCAGCCCTGTTTTCTATCAGGGAAGACAGCAAATGTTCTTACCCTCTGCACCATGGAAACAGGCTTTTAGAAGCCTATTTGTAGGTGAAATGCAGATTGAATTTAGTAGTCTGATATGTTGTCCTAGGGTGACTATAGTGTCTGTATCCCCAATCGTCTG
>VZSR01003803.1:36626632-36718843 GCA_013398615.1 Brachypodius melanocephalos
GAATGTTGTAAAGAATGACCTAGAAAGTCAACACGTTTAGACTTCAGTGTATCTGAAGTCACAAATCTAGAGAAGATAAACAGCCAAACTGAAGAAGAACTGGTCCACCCTCCCTAAACTGCAACAATAAAACAACTCACAAAACCAGAGAAAAGAGATAATGCAACAATTTTATGCATGTTACAGATAGTTTTCAGACTGGGATTTTAACTGGCAGACGGAATTAAATATTTAGGGAAAAGACTCCTAGGAAGCCTAGAAGTCTGGTTCAAAGTGATTTGAAATGTAACCATTCATAAAATACGCTATACCCTGGAGTAGATGGACTTGCTAGTTATTTTCCTTCAGGTAAAAAGCAAACATCCCTTTGCCAAAAATGCTTTTAGATCCACTGTGCTCTGCCAATGGACCTAACAGTTTTCTGTTTCAAGTAGAGCTGGAAGTAATAGGGCTTTATTGTCGTGCAAAATTTACGTTTTAGCATTTTCTTTGTTCTGTATCTCGAAAGTGGAAGTCGCTGAAAATTCATCAGGAGAAAATGTAAAGAAAGAACAAACAACAATCACAAATGAGTCTGATTTGCCTGAGAAATGGAAGACTAATGGAGGTATCTGGTAAAAATCAGAGCAAGAAACTTATCCTCATTTGCCTTTCAGACCTGTGTCCCAACTATATGATGGTATGGTATTCTGGTGAAGGTCTAGTCTCAAAAATGTTTTGAGGAAAAAAATAAAAAGCTAATCAATACATCAGCATCATCAGTTTAAAAAATGTATAAAAATTCCTGACATGGCTGAAATATCGATTTTATTGACATACATGACATTTTTCAGCAGGTTTTAATGGATAAGAACAAAAAAAAAAATCCAAGTCTATGATAAAAGGAAAGTTTATTATTGACCACTGAAGGAGGCTAATTATACTTTTCCCTGTGATGTATGAGGTAGAGTCTGTGTAACAAAGGAATCATTCACCTGCCATTACTGTTCCCCTTTCTGTAAAGCAAAGTCCACTAAAACAATTTATGTTGTGCTATTTAGCTCCAATGCCATCATGCAGAAAATGAACTACACTTAGGACATAGGGACTGAATACTGACAAAACCTTTACAAAATACTTTGATACCAGTTTTATTTAGTTTCTTTAATTATCTGTTTAAGCATGAATTCATAGCTGATAATTTGAAGCTAAGGAATATATGAAAAATGAAACAGTGATGACAGTAAATTACAAAAATCCATTTCAGCAGCTATTTTAAATAAATTTTACATAAGAGGCCTACTCATAAACTTTTCCAAAAATTACCTTATGAAAACTTCTGAATAAAGCACACAGGAACAACTATATTGGCAAATCCATGTACTTGCACAGAAATTTAATTCTAGGGACATTGTTGGGCTCTCATGCTTATGCCTTCAATTCTGATTTTATAGGCGTGTTAAAAAAAACTTTTATTGCAAGCCCTGTTCAAAGTGTGAAGCCTAGCTGAAAGACCCTTTAAATATTATCAAAGTTTGCCATCAGAGATGAAAGAATATTTAAAAAATGCCTTGATGTTAGGTCTGATCTGGATATTGACCAGACTAATGACCACAAGGATGAAAGTTAATTTAAAAATTCTGCTAACAACATTAAGATAGGAGAGACTTCTCACCATCTAAAGGATGTACCCAGGATTTGAAAGAATGGAGTCTGACATGCATCAAAACATCAACCTGAAGAAAGCCAATAAATGGGTTATTTCCCACACTTTGAAAGGGGACATTAAAACCACAAATGCAAAATGAGGTAGAAAGGTAACTTTTTAAATAGCAATTTGGCAGAATTGGTACTGGCCATTGTGCTAGAAGTGTCAGGTAAAAGGAAACAACTAAAAAGGTATTTCAAGACATTGATATAAGATGTTGTAGAAGATAGAAGACAGTTTTTCTGCTCTAGTTAGTGCTACCAAGACTTCACTTGTAGTCTAGTACCAGTTCTAAGCATTATGACTACAGAAAACCATAGACACTGGAGATTCTTGAGTGCAGAGCAAAACCACATAAACATGTTTAGTTTTTCTCTCAATCCATAAATTTCTGGAAGACCTGGACAAATTCAACCTTTAAGATATGATGAGGAATGAATGGATATAGGTTGGACGAATCAAAATTGCTAAATTTAATGAGCTGAAGGGCTTCTTTCAGGACAAGTTTTTCCTTTTATGTACTTAAATTCTTGTAGCACACCACTGGACTCAAAGGAAAGGAAAGACTCAATACAGCAGAATACAATACAGATACAATACAATTTCTGTACAGTGTGTACAGAAATACAAACTCCTGAAGTGTCTGAACTGTTCCTACCCCAGTTTAAGCCTGATTCAATTCATGTCCTAAATCCCATGCACAGCTCTAGCATTAGCACAGGCCAAAGATAACTCCCAATAAGCAAGCAGGATGTGAGGATTTGTTCAAGAGACTAAAAAATAATGATTAAAAAAATAGCAGAGACACAGACAGGCCAATCTAGTAGGCATCTGGACTGCAAGACAGACCCTGACACCGTAAAATTTGTAATAACTTTTGGCTATATCTGGGCTTCTAAAGCAGAAAGTGACAGGCTATTGTTTTAGGCAACCATGGTAAAGCACACACAAGCTAGAAGAAGAGGAAATTGTCTCCACTGGGGCATTTACCTGATATCAAAAAAGGAAAAATCAATTTAGATTATCTGGTCTCTTCTAGCTCTTCTTTTCTAGGATTTATTTAGTTATATCTACTTACTTTTTAAGTTGGCATCCTTGCCAACTCACTCTTGAGTCTTATGGGAAAAGATATTTCATGCCATAAAAGCCATTGCCAAGGCCTTAAACAGGGCTCTATCTTATCAGGGGTCTTCAGCAGAATGTGCTTTCATGTATCCACAGCACAAGGATCATGCATCTTCTTTCATGTTCTCTAATGACAAGCAGTCTAGAAAGCTCTTCTACAAGGATGAATTTTTATCTTCCAGAAGGTATGTTGCTAGAACTAGAACAAAGTCAAGAGAGCTTTCTTCTCACATTACATGGGTGCCTCCCAACTCCCTTCCTCAAAAGCTCTGTATAAACCTTTGGCCAATATTGCTATTAGCTTTTTAATATCTACACAAATGAGAGAAGAAAGGTAGAAAACCAATGAAAGAAAAGAACTTTAAAAATATAAATATATGGTTACACAAAGTACTCCCATGAAGAGGTATCTGAGAACACAGCTCTAACAAGTATGACAAAGTTTTGCTTTTTAAGGGTATCGTCATTGGTGTTTTAACTGTTTAAAACAGAGCATTAAACACAGATGTCAGTTCTGGGAATGATGTTCTCATGCTGCAGAAGCTCAATTCTACGTATGTTGCCTAGACACAAAGCTATCAGGAACCTTCCTTAAACAAGGAGCCCAAGCCCACAAAATAAACCTTGAAGGCAGCAAAAGGAAGAACAAAACAAACACAAACACAAGTAACCAGAACATCCGCACTTAGTAAGAAACCTTCTACTTTGACCATATACCAGATTCGGAAATTTCCCCATAATAACTTAACTGTAGAATTCCACTAATGAATCCAATACTTCAATACTGGCCACGTAACAAAAGGAACAACACTTGTAGTCAAGTCATATCCCTTCACTGTGGACTTGCTGCAATTCTCTAAGTCGCATTTCTCACCCACTTGCTGCTATTTTGTAAGTTTCATTTTTCACCTAAGTCCTAAGTTTTAGGTTAAACAGGTCTACAACAGTTAAACAGTCTATAAATAAAAGATAGTAGCTTTTAAAATATTCACATACTTTTGGGGTGATCTACTATCAACTTCAGCTTTTAGTCGCAAATTCTCTCTTAAAAGGCTATTGTTTTCCACGCTCAGTTTCTTATTTGCCTAAGGAAAAGAAAAGGAAAAAAATAAGTATACAGTGAAACAGAAATGACTTCTAATATTTATAGGACAAGCTGTTTCTCCTTTTTAAAGAGACAGAACTAGAAATGTGCAGGCAGGAAACAGCCTTCAGACAGGGACACCACTTAAAAATCATCATGGGAAATGGTTTGCAAAACTGAATAGTGAACAGACATTTTTTATTTATATTCCCAAAATACATTGCAAGTGTCCTATCTAGGGAAATAAACACAGCTACGTTAGTTAGCACAGAAAATCATTAAGGAGATGTACTAATGGCAATTCCATGTTTTTTTTTTCCACATGACTAAATACGTTAAGTACATTAACATTACAATGTGCAGGTATCAGCAAAACCAATGTTGAACAGCTTCTCCCATTCTAAATTAGAACAAGATTACTTTGTGGGTTTTTGGCTTGTTTTTAAAGCATAGCTGTCCTGTGGATATAAATCCATTATGACAAGCTATTTGCAGTCTTTCTTTACTTTCTTCCAGGACATTATGATTAAGATTCTTGATTCACAACCCTTCTTACTCCTTGAATTGAGGTCAATTCCTTCTTCTCAGTTCAGCAGACACCCTTGTTAACAAGACACTTCATATAAAGAGAAGTTTTCCTGCCACCGTATTTCAGAACAATGAATGCCACTATCCTAACAAGCAGAATATACTCTTTGCACTTCCTAGAGTCTGCTCAATCTCCCTATGCTAAAAACAGCACCACCAGTCCAGGACTTGTAATTCATAGCCTCAATTAGATAACTCTTCCACTGCATAATAAAATTATGATCTAGAGCTAGATCTGGAGAAAGAGCTATGCAGCTGGGGTCAGGAGTGAAATGTACTTTTTCAGAAACATCAAACAGTGCAAGAAGAGAGGCAGAGAACTTTAAATACTCATACAAATATCCCCAGCAACCTTCCCAGGTGAGGGGGAGGAGAAATGGCACAGAAAAATATAAACAAACACCCACCATCCCCAACACCACAATATTCCTAAGAACAGAAAGAATTACTAGACACTTGTGGCAAAGGTGGGAAGGGTGAGCCCAGGGCTGAGTGTCAACTACTCTGTATTTAAAAAATAAAAGCATAAAAAACTACTCTGAGAGCAACGAATGAGAATTCAGGAGCGCTCAGTTCCAAAGCATCATCAAACCGTTAGACAACATGACCAAGCCCTTTCTCTCTTTCCAAAAAACACAGCTCCACCAGCTACATAATCAAGTAAAAAATTTCATTACTTGTGTAGCACTGATAGGCAAGTCATCCATGTGGCACATGGCAAGGCAGGACTGAATCCCTCTGGTGTCCTTCTTTCTGAGAGTGCCCTACCCTCCAAGTCAGTAATCTGTAAGGGACCCCCACTTGCAGCACAATGTCTACATTAATGAGTTCATATAACTGCATTTTTAATGAGTGTACTTAGTCTAAGCTTTCTCCTATGGAGTTTGTTTCACCACTCTCATAGCTTTTATGACTCCACTCAAAGTAATAATGCCTACTTTAGGCATTCCTATATTTGTCTGCCCTAGAACATTAAATGATAAAGGTGATCGCTATTTCCTGATTCAGTCTACTTTTGAAGAAGAAAGTGGTGGCAACCACATTTGGTGAGGGATCTTGTCTAACTGGGAAGTGCTGTCTGGTTGAAACTCCTGGGTCAGGTACTTCCAGGGATGAGAAGGTTTCTGGTTCCAGATATTGTGTGTGTGGGAAAGAGGTCTTGCTTAGAATGAGGATGGGCAGTGCATGCTGGACAGTGAGACAAGGTCTGCCAGAGCCAACTGACTTTAGGTACTTATGGATTTGAGCAGCTGTTTGCTATCCTACAAACAGATAGGAAAAAAGTGTTGGACTCAATTATCTTACAGGTCTTTTCCAATCTAAATGATTCTATGACAACAGTTTAAGAATTCTTCCCTAAAACCTAAGCCTCTATTTTTTTTAACACTTCACCAAATTCAGAGATTTCATATGCTGCAACCTCTTTTCTTGCTGAAGTTATACTGAAAAACTGAATCCTCTTTTGCCATCTACAAGTGAATCTGAAGTTCCTGGGGTCCTAGAAGTGTCCTATTAACAAAATGGCAGAACAGTACAATGTGTACTGTTTTTAAAGCATAGGGGTCTTCAGCAGAATGTGCTTTCATGTATCCACAGCACAAGGATCATGCATCTTCTTTCATGTTCTCTAATGACAAGCAGTCTAGAAAGCTCTTCTACAAGGATGAATTTTTATCTTCCAGCAGGTATGTTGCTAGAATACATACAACAAGAAAAACTTGTTCACAGTTTTTCTGTGCCAAGTCTATAGCACAGAAAAACTGTGAACATTATTGACGCTAAAAACTTTTAAAAAAGCTCCTAAATGCACTACACTTCAGTTTTGCAGGAAGTAATCCAGTATTGTTAATAGCAGAAATCACAGCAGCATTTTGAATAAATACAAGTCCAGTTTTTTCCACCTTGATTTCCACCTTTTAAACATTACTTCAATGTTTAAGGTGATCTTACTTGTGTTTGCAGGTGTATTTTGCAAGATACTTTTATTTCGATGTATTTTCACATGTCTATCTCCTTCATCCTTGCTTCTGCAGTATCAGATTTACTTCTATATTACATCAAGATGTATAAAAAGGCCGCAGGTTTCCAGTAAAGGATATTCTGGTCATAAAATGCTGAAGCTTGTCTATTTTCGGTCAAAGGGTCAAGTTACTCTGTTTCAGCAAATTGCACCAAAAATATCAGCTAGCAGGGAGGGCAATAGTGCAAAATTTGCCTCAGCCAACTGTACTGTGTTTGCCCACTGAATGTCGCAAAATAGATATATTATATAGATTATTGCAAGCTTGAAAAATCTGGTTATCAATACTCTCGACAAGTGCTACTATAATCCAATTATCCAGTCATAGAGTGACAGAAGAGTTGAAGAAGAGTCACATACAGGACTCACTAGAACAAGCAATAACATCTGACACTTGCAAGGGCTATATGGAAATACTATGATACACCAACAGTCACTGGAATTCAATTTTTTTCCTCCTCCTTCTAGATCTATGAAGAAGTATCTGAAGGTCATGGTAGCTCTTACTCCCATTTAACTAACACAAAACAGTTACACTACAAAATAGCCGAAGAAATGCGTTTATTACATTTATTACCTCCTTTAGCTTTTCCGCATTATCCATCAGTTTTTCGCACATATCATTGGCAGTTTTCAGCTTTTTGCTCCATTCCTCTGGGGTGTCTGGGCCACTGGTACTTGCTTCATCTGCTGACTGGCTAGTTTCCTCATTTTGGCAAGCCAAAGCTGATGCCGCAGGATCCAGAAGAGATTTCAGCTGCATCTGTAAACTGAGGTTTTTGCCTCTCAAATCTTCTACTTCTTTTTGCAGGGATTCTATTTCATCCTAAAGGTGTCAGAAATTCAGAGGAATTAAAATAATTTGTGAGATTAATTAAATAATACTGGCAAGTTCCCACAGCACTTTAGAAACATGGGTTCTGGCAAGCCCAGCTGCATGCCTTCACTTACACATATATCTAAGAATGCTTATGTACTGTGCTTTAGGCAGGATTTTAATCAACCTGCACACTCAAGCATACTGAAGGTTTTAGTACAGGGAATCCCTTGACTACATAAAGGACCCTGAACAAACTGTCGGGCAGACCAAAAGCTTCAAAGCATTCAGCAACATGAATCTATTATTAGGGCACTCTGTGGGAGGATTTCCTGTATCAAGAGTGTTTTTAAGGACGTCCTTTGCTGACTCATTTGCTGTTATTTGTGAGTGTTTCTCTCATATCATTCTGAAACGTCACATGTTAGAATGCTGAAAGTCTCCAAATTCAAAACAGACAGAACACTGTCTGGAAAAGGCCACTCCAGCTGAACCAAAGCAGCAACATCTTAGGGAAGACTCTCAAAATGCAAAGAACAAAGCTCTCGGCTGTATCAGCCTGAAGACACAGGGAACCAAAAACCTTCCAAAGCCTGTTGTTAAAGGGATAAAAGAAATAGTTTATCTTGAAAACATGTCTTCTACACTGTTTACTAATTCATGTGTATGAGTTCATGGTCACACTACTTAAGGAGGCTATATACAGCATTTACGTAAATCCAAGGCATACTTTCACAAATAATCACGCCTGCCCCTGCCCTCAGCATGGAAACAACCATTTTAAATTAATTAGTTTTTTGAAAGAAATTTTAAAAAATTTCTAGCTATGACTAGCTGTATAAATTTTGAGTTGATTCAACAGAAAGGCAGGTAGTGTCTTTTTCCTGACTCCTCTCAGAGAGACTAAACCTGAGCTATGGGCAAGCTTGTCATAATAGATAGCTCTTACTTCCCCAGTGTTAAGGATATAGAGAGAGTCCATTTCCTTTCCCTCATTCTCCTCCCCACGACAGGTTTCCTTCAAAAATACATGATGTCTTTACACTGTTGCTACTGAGGAAATGGGAAAACAAACTAAGCACAGTCCTTATTAAGAGCTTTTCATCTTCTTCCCCAGAGAATATTTTTTTCCAGCAGGAGATTGGAGCATTCAGGTCTACTTTCAAGCATTTACCCACTTTCAGAAAACAATAAAACACTAACACTAAAAATTAACCCATACGAGAAGGTTACAGTGGGTAATATTCTTCCTTTAGGAAGGAATTTAGTCTCCCTGAGCAACAGAGAATTATTTCAGAAAATGTCTGTGTTTGTATTGAAGACAAAACAAAAAGCTCTCTACACCAAATATGCATAAAGAAAATGCTCTCATACCACCTGGGGGTGGAATTCCCTCAAAACAAAAGAATTGGCTGTACTTGGCTACCTGTTGTCTAGAAAGACTACCACTGTGACTTCAGAGGGACCACTTCAAGCTCCAGCAAATGCTCTCTTGTAACGTTAGTCAAAAAGTGGCATTTTAATGTGACTGAGTTTCATGTAGATATACACATTTAATCAAATTAAAACCAGCAGGACTCAAAGCAAAAAGACCACTTGTATGTTGTAATTTAATGGCTGCAGTTCATCTGGAAAGTCACAACACTCTCCTGGTCCTTACCTCATATTCTTTGTGGAGCAATTCAAGCCTTGTTTTGCGTAGGTGTTTTCTGACTGTTGGACTAAATATAGGATCACTTTCACTTGTTCCTCCTAAAGCAACAACAGGATGAAAGAAGCATTGATATTGTTTCCTTTTCAGTCCATTCAATACTAGTAATCCACCTCATACCAGTTCTCATATTATCAACTACAAATGCAGCTAATATTGGACAATTCAGCTACCATGGAAGATTTAAAGTCCTTCCACTTTCAAAACAGGTTCAACTTGAGTACCTACTAATCATGTGTAAAAGTCAAAATCTTGAGTCACAGCAGGAAGAAAACTTTTATATTTTTCAACTTTTTTTTTTCCCCTTAACAGAATCCTATGTTATTTAAGACCATACTAATAAAACAGAGCTGAAGGGAAGGGGCAGGGTATCAAGCATACATTTAATTAGTACACGTTACTGTAAGTTTTTAAAGCAAGATTATTCACATAAATTTTTCTCTTGGAATGAAATAGCAGAGCTGACATATTATGTTAAATAAAGACTTCAGTATTTCCTAGCTCTGGGGTAGTTAATATCCTCATGCAATTGCTATAGCTGTGTCTTATTTCTGTGCTAAGAGTAATTTTCTTAAAAATAAAAAAGGAGGAAGAGATGAACAAAACAAAACAAATAAACAGCAAGTAAAAAATACCATACATTCATTCAAAATTCTGGATTGAAGTACACTATTTCTCAGCTAAATGCTGGTCTCTTAGGTGAACAGGTTCCAATGTATAGGTAAGAATGCATTTTTAATGCATTTTTTTCAGTTAAAGGCACCATGCAACCAAAATTTAAAAACAATCATTAGAGCCACTGGGTACTTATTGTGTTTGGCTAATCTAGCCATTAATATACAATGTCTTTGGAACTTTGCAGTAACATCCCTAATAGCTACAAGGTTAAAGATTTAGTTAATTTTCCCTTAAATGCTGGTAAAAAACACACAGAGGAAAAGGTATCCAGACATCTCTGGACTCGAAGCAATCTCCTTCAGCAACAAATACCACAAAGTTATTTCAAAGCCTAAACTTGTCCTTACCTATAATTTCCTTGCAGGGATTTTCAGGCGTGATAGGAATCCTGCAAGCTGGGCACTGATTATTGTTCTTCAGCCACATTTCAATACAAATGGAACAGAAAACATGGTTGTTCACACAGATAACTGGATGACGGACCTTTTAGCATTCAAGAGGAAATAAAAAGAAAAAACTCTATGAATACCTTAAAACTCCTTCAAATAAAAAAAATATGAAAACATACAACTCCATTTCTCAGTGCAAGTCTGTCCTTGCATGAAAGTGACACTGCTGTTTCGCAGGGCTAGCTAGGAGCAACCACCTGCTTCACAACACCAAATTTCCCTCTCATTGAAGGCACCAAAGCTATAACAATTTCGGCAGAACTAAGGTTCTTGTTTCCAAGAGCTCATTAATAACTAGAGTGGCAGCAGCACCTTTCCTTCACCCCACAACCTCCAAGAACTACTCTTGGCCAGCCTCTACAGCAAAATGCATTCGCTTCCCAAGGTAGAACACAACCCAAGTAGGTGCATTTTCAAAAGTGAGGCACAGAGGGATCTCTACTGGCATCACCCAACACTTCACTGCGGAAGAGGTATCATTGGAACATAAAGTGTTACAGATTAACTTTAGCCTGCGGATAATCAGCTTCATGGAAATCAGCTTTAAAAGGATCAGGGCCAAAACCACAGAGCTGAAATGTGAACCAGCAATCACTAATTCAAGTCTCCTGCTAGATATGCATTGCTACTAAATAAGTCATTACCCAAGAATGGGGCAGCTAACTGAAGGATTAAATATTCCAATCAGACACAGATTCTTTCAAGCTCTCCCTCCCCTTCCAAAACGGCAGAGTAAACAAACTTTTAGAAAATATTAATGACAATGCACTATTCTCTCTTGTCATTTAACTACAAACTCTGTTTGAAAGTAAATGTGCATAGAGGGACCAAATATGACAAAGAAGAAAAAGACTTTATCCCTTATGGCAGCTTGCTACAGCTTACTGTAATACACACTCTTGAATCTCTTACTAGTTAACATTAGTATTTGTGTTAGGGGTCTTCAAATAATTATTTGTTTTTCCCCCACTGCTGTCTTTTTCCAAAAAATCTATTTTCAGACACCAAAGTGTCACAATATATACTAAATTCTACTGTACTGCACTTAAAACCCAAGTTCAAGAGAATCTTCATCTTGAAATTAAGTTTCTCATCATCTCCAGGATATTCCTCTTTCATTCTATTAGTAAAGTAGTCGAACCAAAAAGGAAAAATGAAATGTTGGCAGGGAGAAGCAAGCACCTGGAAAAGACAGTCAGTAACCACTTGGGTCAACAGATCAGATGTGTCCTGTAGCAATTGTACCCATATAATCAGCATTATACGAGCTAAAATCCAAGTGTTTTACCACTGAAATATTCATGGATATGAATTAAGGCCCAGATCTGTCACCTTCTTCTCCAATTCGCTCTCTATGCCTCTGTTACCTTACAGGATTCACAATGTTTTTAAGACCTCCAATGTGACAGTCCTGGGAGTGAAAGGAATTATTTAGACATAAACAGAAACTCTAGTTACTAAAAGCATTGAACAGGGAGAGACTGAACTTTCACCTCTGATAAAGGAGGTGTTTTTTGTGATTATTGCAAACATTAGCACACCAATGCTTTGGAAACATTTAAATATTACAACTTCCATTATTTCTAATTTTAAAAATCTTGTTACTTATTGCTCTCTTTTACAAGAAAAAGAGCTTTCTCACCTCCAGCTACCAGGGAAAAAAAAATTACTTTTTCTCTAGCCATACTTCTTTCTTACTCTGAAGCAGCCTGAGAATAGTTCTATGGATGGTGACAATACAATACAGAGTAGAATAACAAAAAATAATCCAAACAGGAAAAGATGTTTCATGAGTGCAGGTTTTCCCCCTGGGGAGCAAGAGACCCTCAGTTACCCCAAACCTGACACAGAACCACACTCCTTGCACATGAATGATTACTCCATATCTCTAGCAAAATAGTAAGTCACATTTATTACTCTCCAGGGTACAATGCTTCTGATTTACACACCTGTACAAGTTTCATTTCAGAGCTGGGGTTTTATACTTTAGTTGGCTCAGGATCCACACAAAGCATCGCACACCAGAACAGCAAAAGCCACCATTGAAATGTCACACAATGGCTGGTGGTGCCACTGCCTTTCCCACCGACTGTGACAAGCCCAGGGGATCAGGACATATCTATTACTAAAGCGGCATTTTACTTGAATAACAGCACAGTTTCAGTTCATTCATTGACCATAATGTCTAGAAAGACTACGGTTTATTTCAGAAGGCTTGATCAGCTAGGTGATTTTGAGCAATTTCTTAATTTTTCCTCTCCAACATAATGCCATTCCTATGCAGATCAAAATCCAATCCTGTACGTATCTACTTCACTTTGGAGGCACTTCTGGGTCTTCAAGCAGCACTAATGGGGCAGCAGGCACATGGAAAATCAGACACACACCAGTGAACCAATCCCCAGACACCCTACACTATTTCAACCAACACAGAACTGTGTCTTGAGCCCAAGCAACCTGGCTACTTCAAAACCAACAAGAGAGACCTTCAGACATCCTGGGACAAGTAAACCTAACAGTCCGAAGCAGATGGCTTCTGATCTGCTATCTAATTCAAAAACACAGCTCTGTTAGAAGACAGACCAGACTGTACCAAAAGAATACTCACATAACAAACATGAAATTAATCCAAGTAATCCATTCTTATTTTAAATGGTTATTTGCACATCTTGCCAATATACTTTCTGACACTGTTCACATTAACAAAATGGGCTAACATGTCCCTGCTGTCCAAGGTTTCAGCTTCATTAAAAACAAAGAGTGGCCAACTCACTGAAAGAATTTCTCTGCAATATCTCCTTTTTTATCCTTTTACCATTATGCACAGTGAAGAGTTTGTATCTTGCAGTCAGACCTTTGCAAATTCTGCAGGGATAGCAAGAGATACATTCTGAGTTTAGGGTGGGCCTTCTACTTGAAATCTATGCTACAAACCACAGAAATATCAGATTATGTCAACCCTTTGTGATACTCCCTGCTCCCCCTAAAAGATAGTAAAAACTGACAAGATTTTTTCCTTAATTAAGGCTAAACAAATTCCTTCCTCCAACTTTAATCCTGAGAAGATGGGTTTTTCTGATGAAATTTTTCAATGAAGTTCCAAGCTAGAGACAAAGATATGTATTAAAAATAAAAGACCAGTCAGAGCTGTCAGCTTTGCCAAAATTTAAACAGATTTACACATCTAAAAATGAAAGCATTCAAATATCTTTATTACATGTATCACCAATAGATTCACTCATATAATGTTAATGTATTATCTCAGTGCAAGAGAGCAAGAAAGAGTGTGGAAGCCTCTTCCAGTACAAACTCAGGAACATCTAGAAAGGAAGTTAAAGTATGAAATGGTGGATTGGAATAACCCAGTGGCTTTATAGCAAGATATGAATGAATACCTAACCAAACTGTTAAGTGCTTTAATCAGAAAGTAGCTATGAATGGATTCAAATAGCAAATACCTTTGTCAGTTTGATTTCACTCTCCTCTTGTAATTCTTTCCACTTTTTACAGAGTGGAGGGTATTCACGCTGCATTACAGAGTACATTTGGGTTCTCCTCCATTTTTATTAGATAAACAGAAAAAGAAAAGTAACAGGACAGCAGCCAGGAAGCCTTGCTTGGCTTACACAAAAAAAAGCCAAGACATGAGTAAACATGATTATTAGTAGTAACACACTGTCAGAACTATGAGGATTGAGAAAAGGGAGACCCCTGACTACTTTCACTACCAGTGCTATGGACTTCACACATCCAATGTGCCTGCCCTTTTGTTATGACTCCAACAGAGAAGATCTGGGAGTAAAGGCCAGGTGAGGTAGAAACAAAACAGACAATAAATGCCAGAGTGCAAATATAAAAGGCTATTTCTTCCCTTGTAATTACTGTTGTGCTTTAAGAAAAGAAAGCGAGGGGAAAAAAAAAAAGTGGTAAGGAATGAGCAAAGAATTTGAGAAGCAATTAGTGACAACCATGAAATTAGCTCTGAGGCTTTTAGAGAAGAACAGACTAGCAAGAGCCCTCTGCTTCCCGAGGGAGAAGAGAAAGGAACTGAGAAAGGGTCAGAAAAAGGAAACGGAAACTTTTTCTCCACACTGCTGCAGTTTTGCTCAATAGTGTTTAAATCTACTGGGTTATACGAGCCCTCTTTGTTTCACTTGTCCTCCGCGACACAGCACCACGCTCAAACACAAGCTCCCCGAGCATTTTATAAAAGAGTATCCCACTGGTACCGGAGGAAAACCCCAAACCTCAGCACCTGGAGCTGCATACCCGGTTTCAGAGACCTGCCCCCCCGCCCAGGCCCATCCAACACCGCCCGGGACGCTCCCGCCGGCACAACGCGCGCTTTCCACCATCCCAAGGGTGCCAGCAAACCTCGGCCACTGCCGGGAACGCCCCACGCCCCAATTTCCTTCCCCGCACGGAGCCGCGGAGCCTTTAAAGACACAACCCCGGTGAGGGTCAGTGCGTCGAGCCGCGGCGGGGCCCCTGAGCTGCCTCCACCGGCCGGAGCTGCCTGTCCCCCGCACCCAGCCCCAGCCCGCGGGGCCCCGGCAGCGGCGGCGCCGTTACCTTGCCCAGGCAGATGTGGCAGGTGATGGGCAGCGTGAGGGACAGCGTGACGCTGGGGCCGTGCTGCGCCATGGCGGGCCCCGAGCGGCGCGGCCCGGCGCCAGCAGCACGGAAGTCCCGCGGGCGGCCCCGGCCCCCGCCAGCCCCGCTACGGCAGCCGGCGAGGCCAAGCCGCCGCCCGCTCAGCAGCGCTTCCCTGGAGGGAGGGCGGGAGCCGCGGCCCCTCACGATTCTTCTCTGCTGCTGCTCCTCGCGAGGAGGTGTCTCGGGGATCCATGGAGGTCTCAGCCCACGCACGGCATTCCTGGGGGGCAGCACGGCGCCGTGGGGAGCGCAAGCACAGTGCCTGTCCAGGAGGAGGCCGACGCGGTAGCGAGAGTGATCTCCTTTCCCCGATAAACCTGTGCTGTGCTCAGGTTTCACCGTGCTGAATTAAATAAACGGCTGTTTTAATTCTGTTATTTGCCCTGAATCACAGAATCATAGAATTATAGAGTTGCAGAATTACAGGATCATAGAATGGCTCGGGATAGAAGGGACCTTAAAGATGATCTTGGTCCAGCCCCCGTGCCATGGACAGGGACACTTTTCACCAGACCACGTTGCTCAGACCTCCATCCAGCCTGGCCTTGAACACTCCCAGGGATGTGGCATCCACAACTGTGGACAGCCTGTTCAGTGCCTCACCACTCGATATCTAATCTAAACCTACTCTTGTTTCAATTTGACTCTGTTCCTCCTTTTCCTGTCACTACTTGCCTTTGTAAATAGTCTTGCCCTATCTTTTCTGTAAGTTCTCTTCAGGTACTGGAATGCCACAATGAGGTCACCTTGAAGCCTTTTCTAGCCCGAACAATCCCAATTCTCTTAGCCTTAGGAGAGATGCTCCATCCCTCTGACCAACTTGGTGGTCTCCTCTGGTCTCACTCCCACAAGTCCTTCCTGGGATATGGGAACAAGTTCTCATGGCACATGTTTTAGGGGAAGCTCTCGAGGCACGAGCCCCATTTCCCCATTACCTCCAGTCTGTCTGCAGGAGCTGGTGCCTGGCTGCAGTCTCACAGCTGGCATCACCGCTGGGTTCCCACACTGCCCTCCAGCTGCGTGGGCAGCTCGGGCCAGCCTTTGCTTCTTGGCCCGCCGCATTGCCAGGCAGCTCAGGTGGGATTTGCACAGCCCGTACAGCTTTGGAGGCAACAAGAAAATGAAGACTGGGATAAGCCCTCCACGCCCTGCAAGGTGCCGCGTGTGATGATGCCACGTGGAAGATTCTGATCCATAGAAAGGATGGGCCAAACCCAAGGATGAAAATTTTGCATCTGCTGCCCACCAACTCTCCAAATCATGGAGCTTGTGTGTTGCACTTTCTGGGCTGCTGGAGAGCAGCTGAGGAGCAGTGCTGGGGGAATGTGAGGCTCCTAGGAGTCTGCTCACTTGACCTCAGTCGCAGGATTCCTGTAGTTTCTTGTAAATGTGCCACAGCATGCTGAAAATTATAGACCTGAGTGATTTAACATTGCACCACAAGATAAATGCTTATAATGCTGAGCAGCTAATTCAAACAAGCATAAAGTTGTGGATGCAATGATTAACAAGGAAAGTATCTTAGACTGACATAGCAGAGTAGCACGGATGCATTTCAATGTGATATAGGTAAGTCACTGCAAATAAAGTGAGGAAGCTAATCCGTGGTGACATTCCAGCATAGACAAGACCTAGCAGATTTGGTGGCAATGCAATGCTTGGGTAGGAGAGAACAGGTTTGAATAAGGTGTGCTTGATAAAAAAATTGTGAGCTTACATGTTACAACATGTTTTAGTAAACTTCAGGGAAAATTGCTTATTGTCAAATGAAAAAAGAATCATTTACCAACATAATGCACATACCATTAATCAAAATAGGCTGGAGTGAATGGACATCCACTTTGAGGAGATTCTTTTAGTCTTGGCACAACTGACATGCTGCTTAGGTAAAATGGTGCAGAGAGAAATTTTTTCAAGAGAAATGTAAAATTTTTGAGATTTTTAAGCTTGAAAGAGAACCACTGGAGCCTGAAATTCATTGAGTCAGTTTATTGTACAGCCAGCAAACTACACAAGAATGCAATGAATCTCACTTATCCTTCTTAGCTTTATTTTTATATTGACTTTTATTGAAAAACTGTGAATAGACAATATAAAGAGTAGAAAGGGTAAGTGCATGAAAGAGAAATCAAAAGCAAGGAAATGCATCTTACATTTGACATGTGAAACTCTTTTAAATGAATCTGGGATAAAGCAGGAACCCTTTCAAAGACATGACTTCCACTGCTTCAAAAAAGTGTATGTAACTGGAAAGTGACCTGTTAGAGAACAAGCTCTGTTGGGATGAATATATTTTCTCTCAACCAAAAATAACTTATAAAAGAGTTTATTTTTCTGAATAAGCTGCTAAAGGGAACATGTTTGCTCTTAAGGAGGTTAAATGTATTTGTTTAGTGGATTTCTGCTGAAGTTGGATGCCTAATCCATGAAGGAATACTTAAAAAATTATTTGTGATCTAGTAGTGCCTCAGGTTTTGTTGAAATTTATGGGTTGGTGTTACCAACTCTTCAGGGGTATGGAAAATACTTAATTCTGTAGTACTGGAAGAGAGACCTCAGAGAGCAAGGAGAAAGGAGCTGGAGGGGTAAAAATCTGCTGCAGCTGAGGGGAGCTGAGAAATACCATGTAGAGGCAGGAGGTAACAAATGTTTAACTGGTCCAGGCTATTGAACACCATAGTCCACATAGCATGAAGGATACTTTTGCAGGAGGGCTGGAGCCAGGATGAAACAGATAAAAATATTCCTGGAATGCCTGGCATGCCTCTGCTGAGGCACTGGGGCATAAGGATCAAACAGTCAGGCAATTCTCCAGCAATCTGGCCATGGCTGGTAAATATATAGAGAAAGGATGGGTTAAAAGCTGAGACTCTAACCATGAATGATCTCCTAGGATTAGGGCTTTGTTTGTGAAATGCTTCAGCAGCTTCACTACCTGCTCCTGAAATCTCAGAAACCTGGGAGGATTAATATAGAAAGTATGAAAATAGCATCTGTCACAAAATATGAAATGTTTGATGAGAGCTTGAAAAGAAGCAATATAGGACAAGATAAACTGGTCAGAGTACTAAACTAAGGCAATTAAGTCTTTTCTGCTTGAGACATATATTGTTTGATTCATAAAGATTTAAAAAGTTACTATATTTTTTGGCTTAAGTTCCTGTACATAAATTCCTTTTGGATCTGTGCATGTTTCCCAGCAGTGTGTAGAGAGAGCAAGGAGCAGCTGAATGTATGAAATGTCAGTCTTCTTGGCTGATTAGCCCAGTGATAAATAATGCACTTGCAGTGCTTTGAATAATTTTAATATATATAAATATATATATATTTGGATGTGGGACCTTATGGCTTGGAAGCCTAACCTAAAGGTCATTTTTTCCAACACTAGTAGATATAAACCACTGACAGCCAAACAATCCACCCTCAGTGGCCACTTCTGCAACAGTGAAATCTGTTCAAGTTGGCTTTGAAGAGTTTCCTCTCCAGGAACAAGACTGGATGGATCTTCAGCTTTTGTAAAAGGGTTTCCCAGGCAGTTTTGCATGATTTAGGGGAATATAGAGTGAAATTTGCCTAAAACCCAGTAAAGAAGCGTTGGATTTTGGGTGCCTATTGCAGATCTGTGATGAAAACAGGTTCCCCCTGCTCAAGATTTTACTGTTGAGGAGCCCTGCAGGGTGGTGGATTCACTGGCTCCTGTTGTGAGACACCATCCAGGGGATTCACCAGCTGCCGTTCAGAGGCCATTCATTGGGAATAGGTAGCTCTCAGGTAGCCTTGTTTATGCTGCCTGAGGACTGTAGGCTGCTCTTGCCACCTGCTCTTTAGGAGTTTCCATGTGGCTTTCATTTTAACATGTAAGCAAATTTCATCTCTTTAAAACAGTGTTTTGAGGGTTTGGCTGTGAAAAAAAAAAATTGATATTTCCAGAAAGGAAATAAAATTAATGCTAGAAGCCAGAAAAATAATCTCTGGCCATTGGGTAAGAGAAAGAGAATAACTTTGTTGATTTAATAATATTTGAGATTGACAGTCTTGTGGAAGCTTGGTGAAGTTAGTCTTCTTCACAAGAAATAGTAAAAGATGACAAATCACTTTTAAAGATAGTTTTCATTTTGAGTTTAACCACTGTAACTTTATTCTCTTAAAGAAGAATATTCCTGCTCTCAGGTTCCATCACCCACAAAGGAATTCAGAGAGACTAGCTCAGATGTAGATATCTTGCTCCTAGGCATCCAAAGTTCAGTAAGAAAATCCCTGTTCTTCATGATCTCTTTTACATTTTTTGATCTTATACTTCTGATGTTTTCCATTTTTTTTTTTTTTTCTTGATTTGTCAGCAAGGAACCACACAAGTAAATAGATAGTGCTGGGTTATACCTGAAGTTGGTGCAGCTTTCATACTTAGGACACTAGGCTGTGCCATTCTTTCTTTTTGAGGGTCATGCAAGAGGCCGATTTCCCTTTAGACCCTTGTTGAGATGTTTTATCTAAACAACCTGTATTATATTAGAATGACAGCTGAGGGCAGGGAGGATCTCCACAAGTATTGTGCTGTGCAGGCACTCTCTACCCCACTCATATGTCTCAGCCTAGGGATGTCTCCATGGACTTCTTAGCAGACAGGAGACTGTCCGGATGAAGGCTGCTTGCAATGAGCCACAGCTGTACCAGGTCAGGTGCTGACCATCGAGACGTATGGATAAACAGACTTGGAAATCTTATTTGCTTATTTAATTGCTAGTATATACAGAGCCTTTGTGAAATAGGCAATATAACAGTGAAGAGGGGTGAATTTTAGCTACCTTTTATGGAGAAGATCTCTTGCTAACCTGTCTGCACAGATTTAACTGACTTAGGAGACTGCTTCTGAGGGGAATATCTTCAAGTTTGGGCCATTATTCTTCAAATTTTGGTTGCTAACTTATCTCTGGCGTTGCTCCAAGTGTTTGATGGTTTGATGCAACAGGTCTTGATTTAAATTGTAATTATGAAAGCCTTTCAGAAGACCTTGTGGTGCATGCTACCAGCAGAGGATCTGTCCCCCAGGATATAGTGAAGAATGAGGCAAAACACTGCCAAACATCAGAAAAGCTTGATAAAGTTACAGAGATTACAGAAATCATGGTTTCCCTTCCCTTCCCTTCCCTTCCCTTCCCTTCCCTTCCCTTCCCTTCCCTTCCCTTCCCTTCCCTTCCCTTCCCTTCCCTTCCCTTCCCTTCCCTTCCCTTTTCTGTTAAGCAAGGGGAGGCTGGAATTAACAGTGTAAAATCTTAATGAGTAGATTATGCTGAGCAGTGCGGTTCACCTCCATTATTCTCCCAGTCTCAAATGTTTACCAGCCAATCACAGCATTCCTTAAAACCAGAGATTTATAGTGAAAAGTCAGCCCTAATTGAATTTCTTCATTAAGAACACCATCAAACAGATACAGAACACCTTACACCACCTTGTTTAAATTAGATTCATTTTTCTGATTAATTATTAAAAGGCAAGTTTAAAAAATCATAAAATCTTAAGTGCTATTAAAAATTGATTAGGAATGCATTTTTTCATTGACCCAGTTTGTATTTTTAAAATTTTTTTTTTGTCAAAGCTAATACATTTGAGTAGCTGCCTCAGACAGAAGTTTGTAATCATTTGGTCATCAGTCAATTAATCACAGCTTCATAAATATTGATCTCAGATTACATTTATTCTTCATTCTTGAAAGATAGTTTTTTATTAATTTAGGCTCACTCACATACATTGTGGTTTACACTGAAATTATTTTAAAAAGTTGTATTAAAATTTAATTGGAGCAGCCAGCCAACGGTGCAGCCATTGCACATTGTGCCACCTTTTGGCAGGTTTTTCACCTCCTCCTGAAAGGTCCTGAGTGCCCATGGGTCATCCTGTAGGGCTTGCTGGCCGGCATCTGTCACCCAAAAACCTCTTCATGTGGAAGATACACACCACTCATGCCAGGTAGGAGTAATTCGTGTGGATTTTTCTGAGAAGAGCAAAGAGGGCTCTGGTGTTTATCTTCCCATCCTCAGTGGCCATGTCCTGATTCCTCGTAGTCCATCAGAGATGGTGGTGTCTTCCTGATTGTCAGCACTTGGCTGCCCCTTGGCCTTTGCCAAACATCCCACAAGGCATGTGAGGGCTGTGTTTGTGGGTACGTAGGTTGAATGTCCCCAGCCCTGCTGCAGTCCCTGTGATGGAGGTCATACATAACCTTGTGACTCATTCTAGGATGGTGAGGTACCAGGGAGTGCTCTTGCAGGGCCACCTACTGCCTCTCTTCTGTCTAGGAAAATATCCAGTACTTACTTTTGCAGAAGTTGTGTCTGTAAACAGAAATTCTAGGAATTTTTGAAGTGAGATGCTGCGAGGAAGAGGAAGGACTCTTTGATCCCGAGCATTTGGAGGAAACACAGTCCTTCTTGTAGAACGTTCATCACACCTGAAGCAGTACTGAAGCAATGCAAGCAATCTTTATTAACATTTCTGGTCCAGTTGCACCTAATAATCTCCATTTTGACAATTAATTATCTTTTTTGTGTGTGTGTGTTTGTGGTTATACTTGATCTTGTAGTTTAAGAAACAGGTATATGGACATATCAGGGGTAAGAGCACACATCTGAAGTGTGACCTGATGCATCCCCATGCAGGATGCATCCTTTTCTACCCCATACTTTGTATTTTACTTTGAATGCTGTACTTCATGCTGAGAATGACAAATTTCTTGGTTGGCTTCTGCCAAGAACCAAAGCCATTTGGTTCTTTGTCCTATGCTCTGGTAGAAAAAGAGTGTCAAAATCAGTGTTCCCTAAAATCTCACTTGTCTGAGGACTTTGGAGTAATGGGATCATGTAGCGACTGTTATCTTTTACAGCTCTGAAAAATTCTATGATTCATCTTTAATGTCTGACATCAAAACTAGTTGCCCATTGTTGTCACTCCAAAACTCTTATTTATTCTGGCACAGCTCTTCTGAGAGGCTCTGAAATACAGCTTCAAATCATGAGCAGCAGAGTGTCCTGGTGTGCTCTTCAGCATCAGAACGGAGTCATGCGGACTCCTGTTAGCATTCCTTATTTTTGCTGATGGAGAATGGATCATTTTTGTGACTATCCATTTATCTAAAGTTGCAGAAAGCTGATGTAATTTCCAGAGTCCTATTCCCCAATCAAATATACCACTCATTTACCATAAAAAATTTAATCACACTGCAGCAAGTTATCAGACCCCTTCCTTTAAATCTGTCACACACAGTGCTTTTCTGCACTTTCAGAAAAGTCAGCCTGTAAAGATCATGTCAGAAACATGTGCAGAGGGTATTCAGATAACCCATTTGTTTTATAAATAACTATGAAGATTTGAGAGATTTTCACCTCTGAACTGTTTGCTACTTCTGTTTTTATCTGTTTGCTGCAAAGTCAGACTCGCTTTTTGCTTTCATTATCCATGGACTGTGAGCATGCTGGACATAATTTGTTTGTTTTGCATTATGGCAAATCTAGAAGGGCATTGCCTGCCACGGCACAGTCATTTGCAGCAGAGAAATGCTAGCAAGGGTATGGAATCAGGGACATGTTAGATTGCTTCAGCTGTAACCTTAGAAAATGCTTGTCTGTTCTCCGTATTGTGAAATCAGAAGCGGATTCTGAGGCCAGTTGCAGCTAACATCTTCCAACAGGAGGGATGCCAAGGAGATCCAGTAAATATATCACCCTCTGACCAGTTCTTTGCAATAGTGTGATGGCTGGAACCAGGTTAACGAGTTTATCCAGTGGTTTGACAGATACTATTGTGAATTTGAGCAGTGTTTTATGTTGTACCGAGTTTGGTAATCCCAGACAGTCTTTCCTGGAAGAAAAAAAAAAAAAAAAAAGCTGCAAAGCAATAGAGAGAGATAATTGTAACAGTGCCCCGACTCTTCCTGGCTTTTTGCTGCAGACACCTGCAAAATGGCCCAATTGGTGTTTTCCCACTGAAGTACTGTGTCACTAATTCACTGCTCAACAACTTCAGCACTTCTGAGAATGAATATGGTAGTTGAATATAAGGTACTAATTTATGAAGGTGCTTATTTTTTTAAAATTTAATCTTTCCCTAAACATGCAGTTAGAGAACATGCAGAGTTCATTTAGTTCAGATTATGTGAATCTGTCTATTTTAATGAAATTCTTTGAACTTCAGAATAATGCAAGAGAAAACCAATGCATTTTCTGTGAGTATATGCAGTAGATGCATTTGTTTCTTTCAATTTTGCATTAATTGGATTGAACTGATTAAATTCAGCTGATATTTGAAAATCTTTCTTGTTAAAAATGTAATAAAGTGTAATTTTGCATTTTGTTGATATATATGTGGTTATTCTTGGCTCAAAATCAGAGGCCTCTGATGTGAAGTGGCAACCAGGGTATTGTATATGGCTCCTTGCAGGACCAGGCATTTGCCAGAAAGATATAAAAGATGTTATAGATCCAAATCAGTCCCAGATCTTTCCTTCCTGATTTACCTCTGAAATCTGTAATCCCAGTTTCTCCATCTCTTTATTGCAAGAATGTTTAGCAAATATGTTCTATATTCAAAGTATTTTTTCTTCATTGTAATGTCACAGGATTAAAACAGAAATCTCCCACCCTGTTTTTAGTATTTTATGGTAGCTTATCAGATGTGACTTCAGTGACTTCAGAGCACTCCTGGGAAACCACAGTTCAGGTGAATGTAGACTTAGCCTCTGAGGCAAGTTTCAGGAAAAACAGTCAAGAAATAGGCTGCTGTACAGATCTTAAATTGACAAGAGAAGAAGAGAGGGAAGGATGTGACATATATCCAGGAACTGCTGCAGTTTTATAAGCTTTGTGCTATTGTTTTTCAAATTTATCCAAGGGGGTTATGTTAGGAATGAACTGGAGAAACAGAAGAGTAAAGAGAGAAGTAATTGGAATGAACAATGAATAGGTGGAGTGAGAGGCCAATGAGAAAACTGCAGAGATACTGTGATGATGTTATCAATATCCATCAATTCTGGCTGCAGCTGTTCAATGTTGCTATAGGACACTAAATGAACGACACGCACACAGTCGAGTTGTCGGGGCAAAAAGAGGGAAGTTTATTTTCTTACTTCTACTTATATAGATTTCTGACAATGACCATGAATTGGAGGATGAGGTTGCCACCTCTCCAACCACACTGGCCAAACTAGTGTGGCCATCATTTTTCTTCTCCTTAGAGAGAGGAATGATAAACAAAAAGGACAGTTACAATAACATTACTTGTTTACGTGAAGATCTGTGAGAAGCTCCATTGCAAGAATGCAAACATCAGAAGGCTGAAAAGATCAGGGCGACAGTTCTTGCCAGCTTTGCTCCTTGCAGCTCATCCCTGCAGCTCCTCACACCCGTCCCTGCTCATGGGGGTGGAGGAGGTGTTGTCTCGATAGCTTTGAGGGGGGGCTCCTCAGTGTGTGTGTGTGCTCTTCAAGGACCTCATAAAGAGCCCTTTGAAGGGAGCACAGAGTGCACAACTTCCATCTTGGCTGTCTGAAAAATAAGCAACAATTTTTTTTAGATTCCTCTTCACCCAACAAAAAGATGCAGGTATCTACATAGGAGCAGATCTCACCAACCACATCCGGGAGTCACTGCCAAGAAACAGAGCTTTCTAGGATAGGAGACATCTCATCTTCAGATAAACATCCTAAATAAATTTGGTGAGTTGTGTTCCACAAGTGCCTAGTTTTAATCCATGGCCTATAAAGGGTTGCTAGAGTGAGTTGGCCAGACACTGTAGATTTGTCTTAAGGCTGACAGGGTGAATCCCACACTTTGCTATTAGAAATCTGGGTGAAGAAACATGTGTTTCAATTTGATTGACAAAAAAAAGCGATGTCTGATGAGTAACTAAAGGTCTTTATTTCAGGAACATTTCTGTAATCATATCCTGAATGCAGTGGATTTTAGATCCAGTTTATTTTCTTGGGGGGACACTAAAGCAGACTTCCTTGCAATTCTGTTTTCCCGAAATGAACCAGAGTCTTGCTTACTGACAAATCTATAAAGGAACCATTTTGCCAGCCAGATATTCTGCACCAATAGTTTTCTTTATTAGTCTTACTTGCTACAAAACATCATTTGAAAAGGATAGTACTCTGGCAATAAAATCTATCTTCTGAAATTTTTTTGTACATAGTTTATTCTCCTTTTAAAAATTTATTTTTCATTTTATCAAGTATTTTCTAGTATTCAGAGAAAGATTTTTGGTAACTTTAAATACTATAATGAAGTTAGTTGAGGAATGCATGAATTTGTTTAAGGTGCTTGTAGCAAAGCTGGAGTGCTGTATCATCTGTGCTGAAATATATGGGTAATTAATTTGCTAAGTACAATGAGGAAAAATCAAGGATTATTATATCTGGCCTTGCTTTTGATTATTTGCAAATGTTCATTGTAGAAAGTCAAGTAAGAACTTTGGTCTTACAGTGTTTCCTGAAAAAACATAAAAACCCAGCTTTTACTGCAATTGAAGACTGAGGAGGCAGCCTCCAGTGTCTGCACCTGAAGACCTCTGTGCTCAGAGCTGCTACTGACTTCAGTGGGAATTTTTCCTAAATACAAAGAGATAAACAGGAACTAAGAGTAGGAGCAGAGACATTGTTGCAGTTTCATCTGAAAATTAGCTTATAGGGGCTATAAAATGTTGTAGGTTTATTTTTGTTTGGTTGTGTGTTTTCTTTTTTTTTAATATAATAGGCTACAGGTATTTTAGATTCAAATTATACACCTTTAAGCTGAAAGGAAAGCTGCACTTAATAATTGATAACTTAATAGCACATCTAAATGTGTTTTAAAACACTTCAATTTACCTATTAAGACCAAATAGACTGTCTGTTAATTTGACAGAATATCCATGTTCCCTGAATTTAGGGCTATAAAAATTGTTCATCTGCTCAGTCACAGGCCATTTAATTTTGGATGCATCATTGCCAGTTGGTTACAGTAATTAGCATTCTCTCTATTGTAGTAGCTTCCCTGAAGCTATGCTAAGTAGGGTTACACTTCTGTATGGAAACATAAGCAGCCTTGTGCAAATGAGCCCGGCCACCCATCTTAGAGACAGAAGCCCTAGCTACAGCTTCTTGGCTCAGGGTGCCCTATATGCCCACCTGCAGATCTTATTTACTGGTTATTAATGACATGAAGTGTAGGCAGCTGTGAAAGGCACAGCATGGCAGTTTAAAGCCGCTGCTCCAAACTATTCTCTCAGCCTTGTCATTTCTTTGAATGACACCTAATTTCCTTTTCTTTTTTTTTTTTTAATCTTTCTCTTTATACTCTCTTTTAATGAAGTTATAGGCCAGAAATACATTCTCTGGGTATAAATTGTGTATGTATATATATATATGTATGTATATATATATATATATTAAAAAAAACAAACCTATGAACTGAGGCATACATAGCATTTGCTAACACAGTTACTTGCCAGTTAAAATGTGAGTTCTGGGATAAAAATGTTTTGATAAATCCTTTGTTATTATGAACACATGCTGCAAATATTTTGGTTCAGTATGTTTTTCCATATCTCCTAATGCCTAAAGTAGTGTTTTTATTGTATTTTTAATGGAGACACCAACTGCCAGCACCAGATTATGAGTAGTGCTGAAATTGTTTTTTTGTAAAGGCTAGAATAAACAGTACAATTGCTAAAACCATAAATAAATTAAAAAGAAGTCAAGATTTTTTGCCAGTTGTTCTGCAGCCTATGCGCATTTTCTTGTTCTGTGTGAAATGTCTACGCTTTCTTTTGGTTTCCTCGGAAACAAGTGAGGGGTGGTATGCACTGCAAGATATACTCTAAGAATAATTCTTCCCATTTAATCCACTCTGATTTTTACTTCTTAATATACTGGAAGGTAACTAATATTTAATACCATGAAATGTATCTGTGCATGTTTAATGATTCAATTAATCAGAGAGAAACCTTCTTTATAATTAAATATGGATAGGCTATAGTCCTTTCTTCTCATTGACTGATGCTTCTGAGAATAAGGGATAAGAATAATTTTATACCATTATTCTGTGTGCCTTTTATTAGAACTCTGAACTGTTTGGGTGTAAAATCAATGATAGAAGTACTTTTTTTTTAGACTTATACACTCTGCAGTTTCTGTATTCCATAAAAGTCTAACCATATGAATTTAGATACCAATACCACGAAGACTAACATGTGTTTAAGCACAAGAGAAGTTCAACTGATGCTAATGTGATTACTCACATTAAGTTTAAAGACTGTGCTAGAGCCTTTGTAGGACTGTCTTGTTTAATTTCTGGAAGAGGCCTGATGTGAGCTTGGAAAGGTTGTATCTGCTTGCTCTCTAATTCTTGGTGACTTGGAACCATAGCTCATTTTCCTATAAGTAGCCATTTTATTAATCTGGCTATGGACCCCTCTTGATTTGATTACTTAAAGAAATGTTACAAATCCCAGTATAACTTATTCTTCCACACTTCTATACAAAATTCTATACATAGAATAGGCTGAAAAAAGGCCAACTGTTGTCAGTACAGTATGCAGATGGAGGGCATCTATTGGGAAGTTAATAAAATGATGTATATACAGGCAGATTTAAATATGGAAATGGAGATTTCCTGCTTCTTGATTTTGTGTAAATTGTTGGATGTATTTGTTTGATAATTTATACAGAGCCTCAAGTCATAGCAACTAGGTGTGTTTACAAAAGTTAAAGCATAAGTTACATGCACAGCCTACAATGAGCTTCATTAAATGACCACTTATGCTGCCAAGGGTACCGTATGTTAATAACCATGTTGTGATACCACTTTTCAAGTCACTGCTCATATTTCACATAGTCATTTTTTCCAACATATGTACCTACCTTTTTAATAAGAGGATATTTTTCGTTATCATTTTACCGGGAAAATAATTAGCAAAAATATCAAATGCCAGAATTTTCCCTTATAAATAGGCTAAGTTTACAATGGGTAGTAAGGTGCCTACTCTTAAGAATAGGTGGTTATACTATAACCACTAAATAAGTGGTTATACTATTTCTATAGCACTTCAGTCAAGAAAGACCCATTAATTTGTTTTTAGGGTGATCTTAAACAAGAAAAAATAATGTTTTGCTCAGTTAAGTCCAGGTGTCTGGTGTATATTATTTGAGTGTTTCTTTTGAGACTTCTGTGGACAAAACCCTGGCATCCATGGAATATCACCAAGACTAAGTTTACTTTCTTAGGGGCAGTAGCGTGCTGCATTCAGGTGTTCATTGCGAAGGTGATATTCATTGAAAAGAGAATCAATACCTTCTCTGGAAAAATAATCCAGTCAGTATATAAGTAGGAACTGATGCCAGCTATCACAATTGGAACACCTTTGTACCACTGATTTTAGAGATCAGTGCTCAAGGATTAAAGCACCCCTTCATTGCTGATGTCCCAGTTTCCTTGACTGGAGTGAACAACTGAAATAATGTTGTGCCACTGGAGAGTAAAAAGCTGTTGATTGTGGGCAAATGTGCCTCAGGTAAGGAAGCCAACATCTACATCTGTCCTGAAGGAAGTTCTGTCAGCCTTTATATATACAAACTGCAGGATGATCTAGTGAGGAATTTTATCAACCTGTGTTTAGGGTAGGTGCAGAGTCAGTAGGTAGCAAAACCTCACAATAAGCTGTGTTCCTCATCTGCAGATAAATAATGGTGAAAGGTTTGGTCCATGCTAAGGAATCACACATTGAGAAAGAGTTTAAGTCAAGTTATTTTAAGGGAATTCACTATTTTATAATGTTTTAAGCAACATTATTTACAGCATGTTTGAAACTTCTCCCCTTGTGAGGTCACCTTCAGTAGCTCTTCTGTGAATGTGTATCATTGCATGATCTTGAACTATGTCATCTCATCACACTACAGGGTAAAAAATGTGTGAAATATTCCCTTGAAAAGTCAAAGTTCCCTCTTTCTTAAAACTCCCATTTATAGCATGAGCAGGTTGGGAAATGGTGCTTAAAACCCTAACATTTTTATGCACAAAAAATGTTGTTAAGACGAATTTTTTGCATTTGGCTCATGGACATTTTCAATTGTTGTACAAGTCCACTTTTGGTGAAATGTTTTTTTAAAGGCAAATATGACATGATTGACTATTGCCTATTGCATGGTTGTGCAAGTTAATACTGCCAGATATGTGCATATATATGCATATGTGCATATGCATATATGCCATTCATTAGCAAACACCTTTTGTTCATGGATAGGAAATGAAATGTGGAGAGTAATCAAGCTACTTTCTTTCTGGCTCCCAACCTCAGGGTACTCTTGCTCAAGGTTTTCAGAAAAAAATGGAATTGTAGGTAATTGGGTAGAGAGAGGAAAAACAGTTGAAATCCAATATTTGGTAACATTGACTGTGAGATCTTTTGGACTGTGTAATAGTTCCAGAAAGAAGTCTAACTACTAAGTTTCGAGGTCCTGCACTTGGGTCACAACCTCATGCAGCACTACAGGCTTAGGGGAAAGTGATTGGAAATCTCTCTGGCAGAAAAAGACCGGGGACCCTGATTGACATCTGTCTGAACATGAGCCATCAGTGTGCTCAGGTGGTCAAGAAGGCCAGTAGCATCCAAACCTGTATCAGCAAGAGTGTGGCCAGCAGGACCAGGGCAGGGGTAGTCCCCTTTACTGGGCACTGGTGAGGCCACACCTTGAATATATGGGTCCCTCACTGCAAATAAGACAGAGAGGCACTGGAGGTGTCCAGACGAGGGCAGTGGAGATGGTAAAGGGTCTGGAGCACCAGTATGATAAGGAGCAGCTGAAGAGATGGAGTTGTTTATCCTGGAGGAAAAGGAGGTTCAGGGGTTACATCACTCTCTACAGCTCCTGCAAGGAGGTTGCCGTGAGGTGGGGGTTGGTATCCTCTCCCAGGTAACAAAGGACAGCTCAACAGGAAACAGCCTGAAGTTGTGTCTTAGATCGGATATTTCTTCAATCAAAGGGTTGTCTAGGATTGGAACAGGCTGCTCAGGGAAGTGGTTGATTTACCTGAAGGTATTTAAAAGATGTGTAGACGCGGCACTTACGGGCATGGTTTAGTGGTGCGCTCAGCAGTGCTGGGTTAGTGGTTCAACCTGAAGATCTTAATGGTCTTTGTGAACCTAAATGATTCAATGATACTATGATTATAGTTTGGATCCAACTACATCCTGCCTGGGCAGCAGTCTGGGATTCCTTATATTGAACTGAAAGTAATAATAGCAACATAAAAACATGTGAGACTGCTGTATGCAGTGGCCTAGTGCTCCCAGTGTGTAGTTGAGATACAGCCAGAACACGTCCCTGGACTTTAATAATGGACGACGCTATTATGGGTAGTGATTTCTTGCTGTAAGTTCTGGCTTAAGCAGTGTAAGGGCAAACAACCTGAGCATGCTTTTTTTCTGTGGCTCCAACTCCCTTATGCTACTTGCTGTCTTTGCACACTGCTTTGTAAGGGGTTCTAAAGCATGGAAATTGAAATTGAAAACCCTTACGCTTTCTTGTGTACAAGAAATGAAATGAAATTCACATGAATCGCAGTCACTCTCAGTTCTCGCATTTTCACAATAGCAAAACTTCACACGTATTTTGAACTTGATGCTTCAGCCTTTGAATTTGGGATTTGGGATTAATGATCTTTGTATGAAGGATTTTACATCAGTGTTGGTTGCCACAGGGTTCCCGAAGTCTCTTTCTGGATGTAACTCTGTAGCCATGGTTTCCTAACCTTTGCTCTGCCATAGGAGCACTGTTCCATACACCAAAACAACAGCCCTGATTTGAATTCCTGGATTCTGCAAACTTGTGTTTGGGATGCTGTAAATTCAGCTGTTTGGGCTAGCCTTCTGTGCCACTATAAATTATTTTATTAATAACTTACCTAGGACCTGCCCCTGTTTTTGTTGTATCTCTCTGACAAAGTAGTAAATTGGCTTCACACTGTTCCACTCCCAAATATGACATTTTTTATATTTGAGTTATGGTTGTATGAGTTGCATTCCTGTGTTTCCTGTTTGGAAAGACTTGTATTTCCATTCCTCTGGAATGTTATTAGTTTTGGCCCTCCAGTGAATGACATTTCCATCACTAGCTTCCCCCCTGCCTTTGAGTCTACAGAAGTAAATTAGACTTGCCCCCTAGAGCTTTCTGAGACAGAGGTAATCTTCTGGTATATTTCAAAGTGAGGTTCTTGTATCTGATGGAAGGCTTTAGTTGTGACAGCAAAACAAATAGTGAATAAATACGCTTTTAGGCTTGTAAGTGGATGTCAAGGAAAACAACTAAGCAAAATCACCTGTGATGGTACTGTCCCTTTCATTTTTACTGGGAGACAGGGAATCAGAGAAGGGAAAACTCTGGAAGCAAAAAAGAGAGCTGAACATCTGTAAAGACCTGCATCTGTGTTAGCAGCTTGCCAAGGCAACCAATGCCTGTACATTAATCTGAATTATCACAGTCAGTTTTCCTTTGGTAACCAGCTCAATCACAGCATTCTTGAACTGGAGGTGAACTGAGCACAGCATGCTGACAGCATTAGGAAACCTAGAGAAGGAGACAATAAAATTTACTGATACTAGACAATTCAGAAACAGAAAAGATGGTGGGACCTTACACAGCTTTCTTTTCACCTAGTATTAACATCATAATCCTGCTTTCTTCAATTGTTCAAGTTCTCTTTTTCCCAAACAAAAAATCTTCATCTTGGGAGTGTCCCTGTTATGTCAGTTTAAGCAATTAGTGCTTATTTTTCTCTTTATGTGAGGAGTTCTTTTAAAATCCTATCACTAACTTTCTAACTTGTGAGTAGCAAGTCCTAGTCATGTGTGTGAAAGATGTGTTGTGTTCAGCAAATACAATCCCTTGATGCGGGATAAGCATCATAAAAGATTAGGAGCATTTTCAGAATCATCCAAAAGTTTTTGAGAATACAGTAGAGTACTTGACAGTGCAAGTATTTTGTTTTGTTTTGTTTTCTTTTCTTTTTAACCTGCTAAGACTCAGTGATTGGTCCTGAGCTATATTCAAAATAATGGAGAGATTTTATTCTTCCAGATGAATATGTAGTTGTCTACTCCTTTCTTTCTGAGTAAAAGCAGTAAGCTGGCTATCCCTAAAGCAGCAACTGGATTTGTTGGACAGCTATGTTGCATGGCTGAACTTAGGTGCTAATGGCCCATTGGGAAAAGTAACAGATCCCAGATGATTCCTCAGTGCAGGGTAGAAATATTTATCCCCACTTTCAGAAATGCTTGAGGATTTTTTTTTGTTTCTGTTTGTGTGGATGTTCAGGTCTCCTTTTCTTAGGCAGACACCTGGAAAAGCTGGAGAAGTGGGCCCATGGAAATCTCATGAGGTTCAAGTCCAAGTGCAGGGTGCTGCACCTGGCTCTGAGGCAATCCCCAGTATCAACACAGGCTTGGATGAAAAGATGGAGAGCAGCCCTGTCCTGAAGGGCTTGGGAATGCTGGTGGGTGAGAGGCTGGACATGACCCAGCCATGGGCACTCCCATCCCAGAGAGCCAAACGTGTCCTGGGCTGCATCCAGAGCAGCGTGGGCAGCAGGGGAGGGAGGGGATTCTGCCCCTCTGCTCTGCTCTGCCCTGGTGAGAGCCCACCTGCAGGGCTGCACCCAGCTCTGGGGGCCCAGCAAAGGAAGGACGTGGACCTGTTGGAGAGAGTCCAGGGGAGAGACACCAAAATGGTCAGAGGGATGGAGCACCTCTCTCATAAGGAAAGGCTGAGAGAATTGGGATTGTTCAGACTGGAAAAGGAAAGACTTCATGGTGACTTAGTTGAAGCCTTCCGGTACCTGAAGGGAGCCTACAAGAAAGATGGAAAGGGAGAACTTACAAGAGCATGTAGAGATAGGACAAGGGGGAATGTATTCAAACTGAAAGAGAGTAGGTTTAAATAAGATACTAGGAAAAAATGTGAGATGGTAAGACAGTGGAACAGGTTTTCCTAAGAAATTGTGGATTCCCTATCCTTGGAGGTGTTTGAGGGCAGACTGGATGGAGCTCTGAGCAACCTTATCTAATAAAAGGTGTCTCTGCCCTAGCCCAGGGACTAGATGATCTTTTAGTTCTCACAGTTCAGAGCATTCTATGATTCTCTGACACTGAACAGAAAGTTTTTCAGCATCAGGTCTGTAGCCGCTGTGGAGTACCCAATCCCAAAATGTGCTGGGAAGGCTTGAGAGGTATGTTCCCTTCATCTCAGGGCTGTTGGGTAACTCTTGGCTGCATATGCACATATTTTTGCTTTGCTTTTGATTTTGCTTTTTCAATAGTGTCCTGCACTATTGTGCCATCTGACCTCCTCCTGCAGGAGTGAACCAGCTTCTTAGCAGCATCTGCAGTTTTGAACTGTTGGGGTTTGTGGCAAATATTTTCTGCTGACATGAGCCAAGGGACTTTGTTAAGCATGGAAATGTACTTGCAAAAAAAATACTTGCAGGCTGAGCTCATAGCACAGGTGGTTGGGATTTTGCAGAGATTTGGACCTGGATTTTTAAAGGCACTTGGCACACCTCATGCTTAGAGAGATTATCCTAATCAACTTGAAGTAAGAGAAACAGGTAATTTGTTTTACGTAACTTTGGCTGTCTAATCAGCTGGCTGACTAGACTTTCACTGCAGAGGCATGTGAGGACTTAGAAGGCTTGCTTCTCTCAAGCACTGTTAAGGCCACAGAACAAGTTTGCCATGAGATAAGCACAGAAGGGAGTGATGGGATAGTGCTGATTCCAGGCCTGGCAGAGGTGAGACCTGGTTAGCACAGCCTGGGTTCTGCAGCCCAACAAACATTCCCACTGTGGCAAAATTTGTGAAATAGCAACTGCTCATATGCACATCACCGGTCAAAAAAAGACCAACCCAAGTTATGGGACAGATGGCATCTGTGACCATCACCAACCATTGAGCTGTCCCCCATCTCCCCACCCCTTCAAATATGCCTTTGAATATTGAAACTTTAAGTATAAGATAAGATATCAGAGATAATATAAAGGTGATACAATGGTCCGAGTGTTATCTCAGACCTAGGGGGAGGAAAACAAAACTGGGGGAGAAGAATGAATCACTGCATCACTGATAATGGACACAAAGAATGCAGAATTTATGGGCCACAAGGAAAGTCAATTCAGCAACTGTGCTGAAATCAGATCAGAAGGGGTAAAAGGGAATTCCAGCAGGGGGAGACCATGATCACCAACTCTCAATCCATCTACCTGAGAAACCCACCAACTCAAAAGAAGAGAAAGACTGAACATACAAACTGATTAGCACTAGAGTCAAGGAAAAAAATTAACCAATAGCATGACAGAACTGTGTAGGCAATGAGCATTAATTTCTTCGTCTGCTAAAATGTATAAATAGTGAAACCTTGGGGCGCTCCACCACTAAGAGGCACAGAGTTAAGAAGAACCCATGGAACACTGCTGGATCCACATATGGTGACAATCTTCTGCTTAGTCTACTTCTCCCTCTCTATCCCCTCTTTTCTATTTCTTTGTCTCTACCTCCCATTCATGATTAACTTAAATCCATACTATTGGCCTATGGCCAACTTGGGCCTATGGTCTTGTTTGTAGCTTATTTTGGGCAGAGGCGTCTCTCAATAATTGTATCTTAACAAGAGACAAGAACTTCCAGATTTCATCTCAAGCAAAAATAGCTACCTAAGATAAGTGGATTAGTCCAATCTCTCATATCCCACTGGATGATGAAAGTAAGAGAGAGTTAGTTTGCAAAAACCCCACTTGTATTATTACTATCAAGACAAAACCATGGAATTATGGAATTGTGCCATTTGGAGATTATGGGAGGGCTAAACTTGTTGAAATATATTTTCTGCCAGACAGTGTTTTTTTGTGGTTGTTGACTCTGGCCTTCTGTCCTATTCCTAACGTTTATCAACCAAAATACTTATTGCCATGCCTAATATCAGTGAGTCCTTCTAGTTGAAAGATAATAAAAACACATGTAAGTTCAAATTTTATGGAGTTGTTTGGGTTGGACCCATGAAACTGTAGCAGACATAAACCAAACACATTTTTTTAAAGCTAGCATATATTCAAGTTAGATTTTGCAAAAACTCATTTTTTTCTTTTATTCCACAATGACATATTATATCAAATTTTATTTATTTTTAGGTGATTGAACTAGCAAATAAAGCATGAATTCTTTGCAGAGATCTGTAACCCAGTTATAGACTACTTTTTTGAATGACTTACAGTAGCTTTGCAGGATGATAACTATTTTTAATGTGTTTATGGAGGTCTCACTAACCTGAAAAAATCCACTACATTTATTTCAAATATGAGCAAATTTTGTAAGTACTACATCTGTACTGGTAAATATCATTGGAAATATTTCTGCCTCTGTTTCTGGCCCATGGTGAGTTATGCTGTCTCAAACTGCTCCTGGGGATGATATGGGAGCTTATGAGGGACATCTCTGATTCCCAGCAGGCAGCTTGGATAAGAAGGCACCTTGTTACATTGAATAGTGGGATTAGGGCTTAAACATGGTCACCTGGGCTGTGTGATGCAGGCTGACCACTGTGCAAGTGAGTGCACCAGGGAGTATCTGATTTACTGGTGGACCTGTGGCTTCGCAGTGGTAAGTAGTTAACACAAGCCAGAAGACAGAGAAGGAAAACCTCCCTAAAATGATATTCATTCTTCTAAGAACACAGATAAATACACAGAAGAATCTGGTGGCAAGGTTATGTACTTAGTCACAGTGATTGTAACCAGGCCTCCAACTCATTCTATGGTCATAAATGGGATTTATTTGTTCATTTTTACTGCCATGTCCTGTTACAGATAACAAAATGCAAAGAGACATTTTAAAAACCCAGGTCCCAAGCTGCACTACATGAAAAGTTCTCCTAATGGTAAATGCTTTGGACTCCAAAAAACCCTTCTTTTTGAAGTTTCATGTTCATGAAGTTTCAGTTTCAGTGGTTTTGTGAGGGAGCATTGTTCAAGTCTGTCTAAATGCACTTTGGCTGTGATTCCTTTTTCTCTTGCATTCATGTGGAATATTCTTCACACTGTTTAATCTTGGCCCAGTAGTTTCAATATATATTTGATTTTGTTTTCATTTTCTCCTCATTTGAAATTTTCCAGTGTCTTCAGTTAGGCCCCACATGGCTGCCAGACTTAAGGAATGACCTCGTTCTTGTGCCAGACAAACAGGGTCTCTCATAAGCCCACCCAGTGTCTAAGTGATGACTTCTACTTTCAGACAACAAATTGAACTCTTTACTTTGCTACTCTACATACCCTTCAAGAGCAGCTATTGAGCTAAACATGTTCTTCTTACTTCTAAATGGCTTTAATATAAGAGACGAAGGAGATTAAAACAGATTTTGTAGAATTAAGCAACCCTCCCCATATTTGCATATAGGTAGGTAGGCAAAAAGTACTTTTAAATTAATGGGCTTGTTGTTCATTGCATAAACAAGAACTGAGTGGGTTAGTGGGGAGCAGGAGGGAAGGAGTGAGGTGGTGACTGCATTTTAAATTCTCTTACCTGGAGCAGCTTCTGTCTCTGGGTGTCTCCCACGCCTGTGTCCTCTGAGCCTGGAGCATCTCTCTTCTAACTTGCAACAGTCATTTTCACTCTGCTTACACAATGGTTTATGGTTACACCATAAATCTGCTCTGTCCAAAATACGTTAGAATAAGAAATATACCATATCTCTGTGGTGGATGGTATTATATTCCGAATTTGTTCAGGTAGGAGGTATGACATTTTCAGTTTGAATACTCTAATACCAAAGATCTTCTATCTTGAGCACAACCTGTAAAATCCGTGATTTTATTGTGAGATGAAATACTATAGATTCAAGTGGGAATATGTCCTCTAGTAGGAAAAGAAAGTAAAAGGAAATCTTGTTTTGTTGTTTATTAGAATTAAAATGGTAAATAGCTCTTTGTCCTACTTTGAAAACTCTGTTTTGAAAATGCAACCTCTGACCCGTGACTGGTGCACACAGATTTTTTTCTTTCTTTAGAGAAGGCTGTTTTTAACGTTTTAGAAATCTATCACAACATGGGACTTGTTTGAGCTCTGTGGTGCTGGTGCTCCTTTTACTTCTGTTTGAATGAAATCAGAAGAAAGGCCTTGGGTTCTTTGGCACAAATTGAATTTGAAACTGAAGGGGAAAAGCATATATTAGGTCTTTGATCTTTTACATGTGTCTTCCAACCACCTTTTCCATTTATTTGTTTTAAAGTCAAGCTTTTTTTTTTTTTTTCTTGGAAAGTTTGCTGAGCCAGTTGCATGCCTTTCACAGCGATGGGCATTTACTTCCCAATTAGTCCCACTGAGCCAGCAGGACTGTTTGCCTGAGAGCCCTCATCACCATGAAAAAACCCCCAACCACCCAACACAAAACAATGAGATCGCAATCTGGCCCTTTGCAATTAGCTCAACACTGTCAGGGTTTCACTTTCCTGCTTAAATCCCATAATGAGGAGCCATCAGAAGCGGAGGTAAATAAAGCTGTCATGCATATTGACAGTAATACAATATCACTGCTCATTTTTTCTCCCAAAGTTAAAATTGCAGAATTACTGTGGCACATGATGTTCTCCCCTCTCCAGCAAAACACATACCAGCTGCAGTCTTTTAAAGTCTCCTATCATTTTGCTAGCACGACTGCCTACGTGAGCAAAAAAACATGGAAACTGCATCCTACCACAGTTGACAAGATTTTTTATTTTCATGATTACTTCTCTGCCTTTTTTTTTTATTTTGCCTGCAGGCAAAGGTTGGCATACATGTCAAGAGAACATTCTCCAGCTGGGGCCTGCAGTATAGAGAATTGTATACTCCAGAGGGCTCATGGGACCTTAGGCAGATTATTATGGTAATATTGGAGACTGCTGTCCTTTCCCTCCCACAGCTGGGCCGCCTCTCTCATTGTAAGTATTGAAGCAATATGTTTTGCAAATTATACATTGGGTACAACAGGGACCTGGGAAAGTGAGGGAGAAAGAGAAACATGGCAAAATGTTGCTTTTAATATGATATTTTTCTTGTTCATCAAGCAAAAATAAATTAGAGCTTTAATTTTTTTTAATTAAATGAGGATCATATATTGGGAAAAAACTAGCTATAATAGTAAAAAGTTAATATTGATTTTATTGAGTGAGAGTTTTAAGAAAATATTGTTTATTATAGCGAAATTTCACATAGTAATCTGATGCAAGAGAACTGGAGTAAGATTACATAATAGCTTTTATTACAGATTTCAGAAATCCTTTTGAGTCCAATGAAGCTGGATTAACAAAAACTGCACAAAAAAATATCATTTTAATTAGTGCTAATGTGATCTCGTCATGGTCCAGCTGTTTCACACAGGATGAAATCTGTGTTGCTTTATTAGCAATTCACCCTCCAAAATAATGTCACTTCTGATTTCTAACATTTCTTATTGATGTATATTTTAATAAAATAGCCAAATGATTTGGTGACTACTGTCATAAGGCAACTGAGGGGTTCTTGACTTGCCTGTTTCTAAATAAAAAAGAGCTTAAAACATTACTGGTAGATAAAGAAATACTTTTTTTTTGGACCTTTTTCTGAAACATTACTATAAAATCAGATTAAAGTTTTATTGTAGCATTTTAAAGATGATTTTGTATTTGCAAAACTAAGAAAAAAATTGAATATTGCTAACTTGGTAACAAGTTGAAATTATGTCTTACATGGGCCAGATCCTTTTCCTTGAAGGCTTGGTTTTCTCTCTTTTTAAAGTAAATATCAGCTTCAAATCACAGTCTTTAACTGTCCTTTTAACTATTCCACTATTCTGTTAACCAATAATAACTTTAAATTTAAATCTCTATTCATTTTTCATGGGACTATTTCACAACTCAATTCCATTTGGAGCTAACTTCAATTTTAATCTAAATAATTTTCAAGTAACTGAAATTTACTGCTTCGTTTATATATGAAGCTGTAGTATATTGCCTTATATACCTATCTGAATTCTACATTAAAAATAATAAAATGTAGAAAACCTCAGTACTCACAGCTCGATTTTCTTCTCCATTATTTTTATATGCTTTATTACAGTGGAGACCTCTTGCATATAACATTGTAGAAAAAGTCGTTTATATTTTAATAACTTTATTCATTTCCCTATGTTACTTAAAATATTTCTGTATGCACTATTGGCGATAATATATTTATCAGCTCTCTAATGAGGATTATTATTATTATTATATACAGTCCTTTTATTTTTTCTTAAAAATTGTACAGTTTCTTTTCTTATTTTTAGATAGTGACTTTATATTAAACACTTTGCAATCTGGTCGCAGTTGTTGTAAATTAAAGTCAGATTAAGCTATACCAGTGGTGGATTTTTAATTATAATTTTCAATTATTATAATAATAGAAGAGGTTTCTAAAGAAAGCAGCACAAGAACTGTGTTGCACTGTGTTGGTTGCTTGCCTTGTCTTAAAAAGCCCCTGATGACACCAGGACAGTATTTCTCTTTCTCTCCTCTGCAGTCTAAAGCAGCGTTAGCAAAGCCACCCTTTGCAAAGAGGGAAAATCCTCCAAATAACAGGGACTCAGTTCTGTGTGTCTCTGGGAACCAAACACATGCTACTCCTGAGCTTATACAGACTTGTATTTTACAACACTCGATGCAAGGTTGTGTGAGCAGGATGAGGTGAAAAGGAAATTCTAAGGGTAAAGGATGTTGTTTTGCAGGCCAGAGAGCTCAGTGCAGTGATGCGTTTTCTCTTTGGTTCTTTTGAAAGTCAGAGGGTTCCTAAACCAGAGCTACCTTCCACATTTCCTTCTTCCTCCTACCTTGCATTCCTCCTTCCAGGTAGCACGTATTAACTCCCACCTTTCTGGATTATGGTAACTCAGTGTTCGAGGTATATTGCTCCTGAAAATTTCAGCCTTCTCTTTTTTCCTCATTATCTTTGTGTTGAGTAGTTTTGCCCAATATACTTGAGGTTTCTCAGCTGTGCTCAACAGCTGTTCTTGCTTTCAGCATTGTTAATGAAAAGACTGCATTTTGCAACCCAGTGTACATAGATTGCCTCACACCTTCCTATCAGAATTTTTCTGCACTGGCCACACGTGACCAACGTGTGACATTTAAAAAGACAATCCAAGCTATCTGGCTTATTCCTGCCTTATCCATCATGAAAAATCTCAGTGGAATAAAGAATTTAAGATATTCTGCTTTTCTCCATTGGAACTAATATCTAAGGCTAAATTTCCACAGCCAGTGCACACTTGTTGAATAGAATACAAGAGACTTTGCTGTTGTCAAGTGTTGCTCTAAAAAAGCAAAATGGAAATAATTACTTTAAGGATAATATTAAACTGTGTTATGGACTGAAGGAAATTCTGCATATTTCAGCAGATCCCATGATTTAAACATATTGAAAAATTAAATTGGTGTGTAGCTCTTTCTTTTGTCAAAGTGTCAAGACTTAACCAATATAAAATGAGAAATCCCTCTACGTAACACCAAAGTCCTGATTTGTATTTTCATCCAGGACTTAAGTAGTGAAACCCTAAATCTCTTCAGGTGAACTGGATTTTTCTTTTATGTATTTGCCTTAAAGACAAGACTTGGTGAATCCTCTGGGGAAGTTCACTACACAGTGATGGATACATATGCTTTTCTGCTTGTGGCGTCCAGTGCACGTTCAGTATTTATTGCAACTACCTCCCCGCTTGAATCTCCTTGTCTTTATCAGCAAACCAAGGCCCTGGCCAGTGAGATATGATAGGGAAGACTTACCATAATACACAGATTTTGGTGGGGAATGCATGCATGGTTTTTATTGTGATATTTTTAATCTTATACAGCTGAATAACCCCAAATCAACTCTGTGTCTCCAGACTTTTAATCTCTTATGAAATTAGAGTTATCTAACCTATTAGCATGTGAGAAGTTGGAGGTACACAAAAGCTTTGACAGGAGATGTTGAGATGTCATCATCATCATCATCAAAATGTGAAGGGACACTGTCTCTAACTCTTATGAGCCCTTATATATTGCATTCATCCGTTCAATAAAACACGCAGAACACGAGGAGCCAATGTATAATGGACAGTTAGGGCAAAACCATTTATTCTGGAACAGGATTATCTTTCCTGTCCACATCAGCTTTGTGATAAATTTATTTTTATTCCCAAATTCTCTTCCACTCAAGGAAAGACAATGGAGTACTTGAAAGCTGCTTCCCTACAGACAGTTTTTATTAGGAGGTTTAGTGAGCTTTTACAGTAAGGAACTCCTTCCGCTGTCATGTGCACTTTTCCTCTGAAATCTGCTTCTTTAGTCCTCAAGCTTTGTGAAGGTCATTCCAAGAAAATTTTGGTCACTTTAGTTTGATAAGATTCACAGCCTTACTAATTTCGACTTACGATATTTGATTGGAGTTGCTCTTTCTTGTATTTGAAAGCAAGTTATTGGGATAATCCAAAGTGCATTATGTGGTTAAATTTATTAGCAGGATTTCTTGTATATTTAAGGATTTTATGCTGAAATTTTCAGCTACTGTTACATGCTTTTTTTTCAGACAAAAAGGGTGAGTAGAGTTCATCTCACCTGATTTTAGGGGGGGAAAAACAACATAGAAATCTTATTCAGAATTTTAAGGAATCTTAATATAGAAGAGAAAATCAAAAAGCAACTTGAACTGTTTTAATGAGTATTGCTTCTGGTAGAACGTGCCTTCAATTTTATTGACTTCTAGTTCCAAGTAAAAAGATTGATTATATTTCTGTTTCTTTGTGCTGGTTACTTCATTAATTCTATTTAAAATGTAGATCTGAAAACTGTTGTTATCCTTTTATGTTTTGAAATTAGGAACTAGTAGCCTATCATCTTCAACCAATACTCTCTATTAAGAATATCATCAACAAATATGAAGACCTACTAAATTAAACATGAAAATGCTGCTCTAGGTAATTTGCTTAATTTTTTCTTTTTTTCTTTTTTTTTTTTTTGTGTATAGATTGGAGCCTCCACTGGAATGTATATGAGGGATTTTCAGTATGGTAAACATCTGGAAACTGCTGCTGTAGAAAACCTCATTCTCTAGATATTAATCTTTAAACTAGAGACAGGCCCATCTGTGTGCACCACTAAATTGGAGTTGGGAGATATAACTCAAGGGTAGACCTTGTGATACTCCTCCAAAGTGTAAATTTCACTTGTTTTCACATTGTGCAAACAACATTTTGAACATTAAAGGAAAAAAGTGCTTTGTTCTATTGAAAGTCCAAAACTTCACAGATACTAAATAAAACAGAAGTCAAAATACTGAGTTGGAAAAGCTTTGTAAGTTTAACATTCCATCTGTAGTACTTTAAATAATATTTAGGACGAAACACATGATAATTCTAATACATTTGTCTGTACAAAGATATGTAAAATTACATTTGTAGATAAATATTCCCTTAATATAGTGAGGCATTTTAGTTCGTTATTACAAATTTTGCATTCCTGGACAAAGGAAATATAATTTTTGAAGAGAATTCATCTCAGTCACCTTTGACATCTACTTTAGTAAGAAATTAATATCCTCTAAAGGTGCTTGTATTTCTCCACTGATAATAGACCAAAGCCTGGACAAGCATCTTAGACTAAACAATGTTTTAGGGGAGATTCTAGTTTGTTGCTATGGGCTCAAGTTGGTCATCCATATACAGGTGCCTTCGACCCTTGTAAGTGCCCTAAAGTATCTCAAACCTGCACATGGGGCTGGCAGGTATGACACAGGAGTTTAGGGAGACTGGTGACCCTCTGTAGTAGTAGCAGAAGTGCCCTGAGGAATCTCAAATATCTTCAGGTGCCTGTGGAGGGTACCTGAATCAAACTAAAGGGATCATCTCAATTTTAGTGATGCAAACTGACTGGCCATTCCCTGAAGTCCTGAACAAATAGAGGTACTTTCTGAAATTTTGAGAGCACCAGTACTGTTGGGCACTGGTTCTTCAAGTTACTCTTTCCTGGCATGCAATAAACCAGATGATATGTTTAGGGTCCCTATAAGTAACTCTAAATGTGTAAGTGCCTGCCATATTCCCTATCATCCCGAGCTTGTGCCAGCAGCAATGGCTCCAAGGTCTGCATGCTTATCCAGGAGTGTGCTGTGGGAGACAGTGTCAAAAGCCTTGCTGAAGTCCAAATAGACAACATCCACAGCCCTTCCTTTCTTTGTTTGGAAGAGAGCCTCTTCTTTGTATGACTTTTAAAAAAAGATATTTTAAAGATTTTTGAATACATCCTTGATAGAAAAATAGATAGAAAATGTCGTATAGATAGAGACAATAAAAATGTAGGCTGTCAGTGCTAATGCAAACATTGCATTTCACGGGAAGAATTATAAGTTGTTTGGGAATAATATCTAATTTAAGGAATAACCATAAAGAATAGAAATACTTCAGTATACTATTATTTGCTCTTTGTATCACAATAGTGTCTAGTGGTTCCAACTGGAAGACACCATATCATACCAGATGTTGACTAATACAGACAAAAGATAATATTTTCCCATAAAACTTAATTTTCAAGTGAACAGACTAGAAATTTGTGGGAAGACAGGCTGCATCTTGTCTGGGGGTCACACACAGCAATTGCAGGTTGGTCAAAAGCCTTTCTCTATCTCTGTCTAGTCGAGCATTGATAAAATTACATTGCCAACAAATTGAACATATCTGAGTTGTCCCGGTCTCAGCATTGTGTGCAGTGATCTCTAAACAGCCTTTGACCTGAAAAAGTGCTATTCTTTTCTTTAATGACAGAGGAGCTGGCTGTTGAATTATTTAATAGTTATTTTTATTGAAACATGCAATGGCTTGGGTTGAAAAGGACATTTAAGGATCATCTAGTCCAAACTCCCAGTCACTCTCATCCTTGTCCCCTGGCAGGCATGCCTTGGCAGGCATGTCTTTCACTCAATCAAGTTGCTCAAAGCCTCATCCAACCTGGCCTTGAACACTTCCAGTGCTAGGCCATGTACAACTTTTCTGGCTAATCTGTTCCAGAGTCTCACCAATATCATCCTAAAGAATTTCTTCTACCTTCTTTCAATTCAAAACTCTTGTTGCTTGTCCTGTTACAAGAGATCTCGGTAAAAAGCCTTTCTCTATCTCTTATAAGCCCTTTTAAGCTTTGAAAGACCTTAATTAAGGTCTTCCAGAGCCTTCTCTTCTCCAGGGTGAATAAGCCCAGCTGTGTCACATTGTCTTCACAGGAGAGAATGAGATGCTCCAGCCCTTTGATCATTTTTGTGGCCCTGGCCCCTTCCAGACCTGCTCAAATAGGTCCATGTCTTTCTTGTGCTGGAAACCCCGAGGCTGAATGCAGCTCTCTGGGTGAGGTCTCTCAAGGGTGGACAAGAGGGGCAGAATCACCTCCCTAAACCCCCTGGCTATACTGCTTCTGAAGCATCCCAGGATATGGTTGCCTTTCTGGGCTGCAAGTGCACATTGCTGGCTCACATCAAGCTTCTGCCTCTCCAGAGAGTGATCCATAGCACTTCTAAGCCAGGTCTTTGTGTTGGGTGTCCACAGCAAGGTGCTGGCAGTGGTGTCTTTTCTGAGAATACACCAGAATTTGCCTTCAGTGTCAGACTGAACAGCCAGTTCCAGCTGGCTCCAAGGGAGACCTGTTGCTGGCCAAAGCTGAGATGATCAGCTGATGGTGCCTCTGTGATAATATATTTAAGAAAGGGTAAAAAAATGCTGCAGAACAGCAGCTGTGAGAGAGGAGTGAGAAAATGTGAAACAACTCTGCAGACACCAAGGTCACTGAAGGATTAGGGGAAGGAGGTGCTCTGTGGTGGGGCATTTATCTGCTGCAGCCCGTAGACAAAGCCATGGTGGACCAGATACCAAATTGCAGGGTATAAAGTCCCTGGGTCAGAGCAATCTCTTGGCAGGAACTGCACCTCATGGAGAGGAGCCCAGGCAGGAGCAGGTTTTCTGGCAGGACCTGTGCCCTGCTGGGGGAACCCACAGTGGAACAGCGTGTTCTTGAAGTACTGCATCTCATGGGAAGGACTCAGAGTGGAGCAGTCCTCAAGAACTGTAGCCTAAAGGAACGACTCAAGCTGGAGCAGAGGAACAGAGAGAGGAAGGAGCAGAAAAGAGAAACTGTTATGGACTGAGCACAACTATCCTTCACCATCACACTGTACTACTTGGAGTGGATGGAGTGGAGCAGTTGGAATGAAGGTGAAAACTTAAGCCTTCGAAGAAGGGGAAGGAGCAGGGTGGATTTTTTTAATCTTTCAACTCAATTTTTATTTTAATTTTCCCTAATTGAGCCTGTAATGACCATTACGGTGATTTGTAAGTGATCTCCCTGTCTTTATCTCAATCCATGAGGTTCTCATCCTGTTTTCTCACCCATCCTGTTGGGGAGGGGTATGGAAAGAGCCTGAGTGGATGCTTCCCAACTGACCAAGATAACCTTCCTACAGTGTTGAAGACATCAGTGCAGTTAGAACAGGAAACCAAATTCCCTTTTTATGATGCCCATCTCTCCATCCTCTGTAGTACTCAGGTGGTATGTAAAATCCAGTTTTATAAGTGGTTCCAATTTATTAATGAGCTTGCCTGAGACATGAAAAATAGCTAAATAAATTTCTTTTAAAAGTACTTTGAAAACTCTTCCCCTTTGTGCACAATTGGAAATATATCTGTTCATGTCCATGTATGTCTAAATTTAACCTATGTCCTTATCAGTGTCAACTATGAGTGTGCATTCTCATCTGCAGACACACCTATAAAGAAGTCTTCTGTGTTCACATACAAGTTAGCATTCATACAGAGTTAACTAGAAAAAGTGAAGCATTTTCTTGTTCAAAGAAAAGCTCAGCTCATGAGGATTGTGGAAATTGCTTAGTCAGGCTTGAGTTATATTGACCCCTTCTCCATTTGAATAGGCTTCCATTCTGTAGAAACAACTGCTGGTGCCATCAAACTGTGCAGTTTACAAATTCTGTAGCAACCTATAAATGCTGTGTTTTCTAAGATGTAGCCTTACTTAATTTCTATGTTTTTCCAGTTGTACTGTTTGTGCACAATTACTTATATAGAGGACATTTCAAAATCATTTGAAATAGCATAAGCCTGTTTCGTACTGGCAAAGTAATAAATAACTTTTTCATTTTATCATCTTGGTAAAAAATGGTATCATATTGTCTCATTTTGCAAATGAAAATTAATGGCCCATTAGTCACAGTCAGTCTTACAGTTGCACACTGCCTATCTTTAGAGATGAGTGAGCTCTAAGGAGAAAAGTTTTATGTCTTATTCACTCCCCTGGGAGCTGGGAGGCCACTTTTTGCCTTTCTGTGGCAGGGGGTGCTCCAATAGTTCCAGTTGTGCTTCCTTTCCATTCCAGTGATGTTGTGCAGATTGAGGTGCTTGCACTTTTAGTTTTAGCTGGCCAAAAACATCTTCACCAGCAAACTGAACAGGGCCAAATTACAGGTTCCACCACTGGCAGACACTGAGCCCTGCAATTAGTCATTGATTAATACAGGTAATTTTGAAGCTGTGCAAAGTAGCCCTCTACAAACTAGCCCTCTGCCAGATGATGACTGAATGTTGTTCAGGAGACAGACTTAGGAATGGTTACTAGTGGGTGTTTTGGAAGGAAGAAAGAGGTGAGCTTTGGAACACAGGTACCCACCCTGCTCTACCATTTCAATCATGGCCTTTATTTTCCAGTGTAAATATAACCTTAGCCAATTCTACTCTCCAGTGCTGGACTGAGGTTGTCAGTTGATAAATTCCAACCCTTCTGATCCCTGCCTCCAAAAGGGAAGATAGACAACATGCTATCAGTCTTCTTCTTGGAAATTATGTAATCCAATTATAGCAAGTGATTGACTGTCCATCTAAAGTATTTTGAATGAAGGGTGCTAAGAAAATTTTGTCAAAGAAAGAGATTGTATCATAAAACCAAGGAAATAGAAGAGACTTCAAAACACATAGTGGTCAATAAATTCAATAATTTTACAAGCCTGAGTTCCCCTAACATCCAAGTCAGCATGCAAAGGAAATTCATCGTTCAATAGGTATTTTGGGATGACAAAGAGGATTGAATTACCTATTTTAGGAGGTTTTTTTGTAACAATTGGAAACTATTTATCTACATCCTGACTGAATCACATGCTAGGGATCAGCCCAGGCCTTATGATGATGTTAGATATCTTTAAAGAGTAGGATTATATCTTCAAACAAATGTATATCTCTTCTGCTTTCTGTGCACAGTCTGAATATTTTAGAGTTTTCTATCACAAACCAATTTTTTCTTCCTAAAGGAGATGACAATAATAGGTGAGACTTTATATTTTTACCTCTCATTCCTAATGAAATATATGCCATAGAATGTTAAGAGACTCACATTGCCATATTTTGTAGACTTGCTATTCATGTTAGCCACATTTTGTTACCTGGAATAAGAAAGTAACATCTGCAAAAAAAAAAAGTATGACTAGGTCAATAAGGTATGGAAAATTAATTTAAATCCCTTAACTATGTCAATTTTCTGTAGAAAGGAAGTGTGGACGATCAAACTGCTAAACAATTTTGTATTTTGTGTGCCAAATGCCTGTTTAAATGACAAGACAGAATCAGGTAGAATAGCTGTATTTCAGAAATTAAGAAGAGAAATAAAAAGAAATGAGTGTTGAAGTGTGGCAGAAAGACTGGAATTATAGTAGGAGAAATTAAAGAGGGTAGAATTTCTAACACAAATAGATTAAAACAAAGGGGAAAAGGAAGAAAAATAATCACAAGATTCATAAGGTAAGTAGAGTAGAAGCCAGAAAATAGACAATAACAATTTAATTAATTATAATTACCAAATCAGTAAATAATTATGTTGATTAATTTGGGAGATGACTAATGTCATGGAATCACAGAATGGTGTGGGTTGAAGGAGAGGGACCTTAAAAATAATCTAAGTCTGAACCCTTGACATGGGCAGGGACACTTTCCACTGGAGAAGTGACAGAATGGTTTTAGATGGGAGAGCAGAAAAATAAAAGGGGAAAGTTCTGAGAGTAAGGAATACAAGGTAAAAGAATTTAAAGAGACAGTCCTCAAGAAGGAAAAAAGAGGGATACATTAAGGAGATGTAATTTAAGTGACACCTGCTGAACCTGTGAAAGAGTCAAGATCCTTAAGTCAGAAATTATTCTGGGAAATATAATTCTCTATACATTGTAACTGCAATCTGTGTATGGAGTGTGAAGCTGGCTAAGAAATCTAAACCTAGGGTATTTTCTTCAGTCATTGTGGATGATGTATCTGCTGCACCACTGGTACAGTTACCAGTTTCTATTCTGCAGTGCACTGCTAATCATTCCATGCTTGGTTGGCAGACTGAACGAACCAGCTGCCAAAGAGACATCTTTGCATTCCCTGTGCTTCCTGAGCAATGGTAGAGAGGGGAGTTTCTCCAGTGCAGGAGCTATTTAACCCAAGCACTCTCAGTTCTGCTAAACTTTGGATAAAACAAATTGAGAGCTAGGAATTAGAAGCTGAGGTTGTTAAATATGCTGGCAGTTGTGTTAAGAGCCATTTCCTCAGCTGGTTTTTAAACATTTTCAAAGGAAGGCATAAAGAAGAGCTTGTTTTTACTGCCATCAGGTGTGCAAGAATGCAAATATAGGCTGTTCTCACCTGCAACCTAGCAAAGTCAATGGCAAGATTCTCTTTGCTCCTGGGACAGCTTGGCCAAGGCCTGTTGACTTACCTGGTGTGCTTTGTCTGTGCATTGTATAGCCTGCCTTCTCCTCAGGAAATCCCACAGGAATAGGTGGGCAAAGCAGAATAATCCTAGTAAATACCTATTGCATCCCATACATTCTGTATAACAGAGAGATGTGTTTCCCTATTCGTTCCCATGCTCTAGTAGTCCACGGGTGACTTAGGTTTTAACAGCAAAAATGAAAATAGTGGGAAGGATGACCACACGTCTGTGAAATTCATTTATTCCAACCTAGAACTTTTCTGGGTGACACTGACAAAGTAGTAGCTGAGAAAGAATATGGTGCAGGTATAGCTTTGTGAGGAAGTGTGAAACATCATACCAAGCCCAGGACTGGTAACTGCACTTCTTCCAGTGTAAGATGTCCACCTTTGAGGAGTGTCTTGAGTTCCTAAACTTCCTAAAGCTCAGAGAGGTGGCATCCCTTAAATTTGATGCTATGTTTGCATGTATTTCACTGTATTAACTGTGTCACTCCTAAGATTGCTGAATCTTCCCTCAATGACATAAGAGAGCAGCAATATCAGTGTAGGTGAGCCATCTCTCTTGCGTTTTTCCAGTGACACGCAATAAAAAGCTTGATAAATTAGATTTTGTGAACTAATCATAAAAGATACTGATGCCTATATATATTTATTAAAAGATCTAAATATATTTGAACAGAGTGTTTTTGTCAGAATAACATTTGACAAAGCACACAAACCTTCTAAACAATTCTATTCTAGGTAGATGATGGAGAAAAAAGAATTGTTTCTATAAACTAAATAAATCTGTTTGTGTGCCAAAGCTACAGAAGACAAATCTTTATTCAAATATGTGGTGAAATAATAAACCTGTTTAAGAGATAAATTTAATGGGGTTTTGGTGACTATATATTTTCAATAATTGTTTATATTTTTATTTTAGTAGCAGTTTTACAAAAAGAAGTTTGTCCCTTAAAAAAATCTTGTTAATTCCAGCAACGAGGTAAATTACAGTAGCATTCCTTGTGGAACTATTCTTCATATTTGTTTTTGTTTCAGAATCAAGAACAACACAGCATGAAATTATGCAGCAAGGACCGTAAGCAGCAAAAGAGGGGGAAGAACTGTTTAATTTGATCCAGGCATAAATCTCTAGAAGTAATGGTAAAAGTCATACCATTTGCTGGCATTTGCAAAAAGAGAACCAGGACTATCCTATTATGTTATCTTTGTACTGCATTGAACATAACAACAGCTTGATTAATAGCTGGTTCTTGTAGGCACAGTCACAATGCAATTAAGCACGAAACATCTTATTATTAACTTTCAAAAATAATTAGCCACCTTAGTCCCAGTTAGAAAAAATTACTTTAGTAGTTGGACAGTAAAACATTAATTCTGTAACTTGTGTTCTCTGAACCACCACACATTCAGTGTGTGTAAAATGATCACACTCTGTTAATTCTGGGTGTTCAGAATCCTATCTGGTTAGGTGTTTTGTGGTGCCTTAAACAGATTGTTTTGGAATGAAAACTGCATTCCTTCAGAAGCCTTGCTGGGTAGAAAACTCATTCTTTGTTCCCTCTGCAGACAGCAGGAAAGAGTAGGAACCAACAGCAGCCAGACTTTTAGATAAACAAAGAGTGTACATCATCATTTGAGGGTAAATATTAATATATTCTTCCTGTATCTGATACAAAACTGAATGTGCTAATCAAAAGCATCTGTCAGCAGATGACCTCTCTTCTTCTACAGAAAATACATATCAAATCTTATTATAAATCAGTGAACTTATAGATTTTTCTCTCATCACCAAACCTGGCACTAAATGTCAGATGTATTGGTGTATTTGAACTTTGTCAATATTCAAGTTTTGTAGCTTGAATTATGGTGAGGTAGTGAGTGAAGTCAAACCTCTTCAAGTAGCTACAGTTGTATAGCAGTTTTTATGACAGTATAGCTTATGTTACAGTAAAACCCCCAATACTCTGTATTAAAAAGGGTCTCCCAACAGGTATAACTCAGTTACACTTCTGTTTCACCAACTTAGTGAAAGAAAAGAAACCAAATTTTTTAAAAAATACTGTTTTATACATTAAAAAAAATCTAAAAATGTGCAAACTTACATTTTATGCCTCTGTATCTGAGCAATCACTATGAGAATAAATGAAAAGTGCTTCCACGGTGCAGTTTGATTGACCAAATATATGTATCTATTTCAGGATTAGATGACCACAGAATAACAATGCCTGTTTCTCTCTGTTGACTAAACAAGCACTTCAGCAAGTGCATTTGCTGTCAATTCCTGTATCATACCTGAGTTAGTTACATGTTAGTCCTGTAAAAATTAGATAAACTGTGATCTAGGCTTTCCATAATGAGGAGAGACAGTCACCTCCAAACATGATGCTCGTCTTCCTCAAGTCAAAGAAAATCAGAGAGAATAAAAACAAAACAAAACAAAACAAAAAAGTGAAAAAGAAAAAGACAAAACGAGGAAGAGAGAGAAAGAGAGAAAGTGGAGGGAGGAAGGGAGGAAGAGAGGAAGGGAGGGAGTTACTTTTGTAACTAATATGCCAGAAGAATCCCTTCTGGCTGCCTTTCATATCACTGCCAGATTCAGTTCCAGGTAGGTTTTTCTTTCCTTGTTCCATTCACCCTTGCCACCCTAGCCTGTCATATTTAAGTGTTTTCACTCACCCATTGCAGTACTGCAGCTGTGTGCTATCCCACTGTATCTCTATTTCAGTAAGATTGTTACTCTACAGCTGCACACACTCCTTCTTTCTCTGTTTTTTCCCCCATTCTATGCACACTGTGTACACCTTCCGCAGGAACACACAGTTATACCGATTTCCTAGAAAAGGCATGAGAACTTCTCCCATGATGCTGTCCTGTAGTCACTCCTGTATTTATGTACATGTGGATGAGGTGGTCATCCTAAAGCCCTGTTTTGATGACTGAAGTTTCTTCTGCTCACCTTTGCTTGCCATCCCTGTGACTTAATTGTGATTTTTTTTTCTATTTATCATGTAATTTCATATTTTCTCCTTATTTGTCAATGAATCAAAAAGAATAATTATAATAGGATCAGAAGAAAAAAGTAAAATATCAAACCTTCAGTAGCCTTTATGGAATTTTATGGAAATGATGGTTTTGTGACTCCCTTTCTGCTGTCTCCCTTTCCTCACTGTGGCCTTCCTTTCCTCTCATTTTGTACCTTACCCACTTCCTTTTTACTCTTATTTTACCATATTGGAACTTTCTCTGTGAGTATTAGAAACAGTATTTATCTGAGCAATATGCAGTCTGAGGTTTTGATTTTTTTTGAATGTTTTTCCTGGAGTGGAAATTATTAAACTAATGCCTCTCTGGCTAATATGGAAAGAGACTTAAGACAATCATGCTAATATGTATGGGGAAAACAACAACATTAGGGACTGAAATAAGCAAGGGATCAACAAACTCACGGTTCTTGAAATATTTAATGCAGGAAGCTTCCTCAAAGTCAATCAGCACTCCATAGGCAAGGAAGCAAAAGACTGTTCCTTGAAATTACAAATGCAGTTGATTAATGCCATTGATTTTTGATTTAAACTGATTCAGTAACTTGTGAGAAAAATGAATTGCTTCCTTGGTGTTACTTTCATGCATAATGCTGTAGATAGCACGATATCTGAGTAATAGACACCAGAAACAGATATCACTGATGGCATAATTATGCATTTACTGTAGTTTCAGATTTATCAGCCTATAAAATACATGGATTACTGCATGTTCCACAGTGTTAATGCAGTTAGGGCAATTTGATTTCATCTAAACATATTAAAATCAATGCTTAGTGTTTGGTTTAATTTTGAGCATAAATACTATCCAGGGTTCTCAAGATGTGGAAAGCAGTTTTTTAGTGAAATGCACATTTCATAGCATGTGTCACTTATCCATTATTTGGCTGCAAAGAGATGTATCAATTGAGAAAGCTGGTAACAAACCACAAGTCACTCAATGAAGCATCAAATAACGGTAAATGAGAATTTTTTGCTGTCAATTCAAATTCAATCAAAAGCAGCTGGCTTTATTATTTTGTACAAAGTTGTGAAACAGCATTTGGAATTTATTGTCTTTCCTATGACCTTTTGTGTTATTTTTTTCTTTTAAAATGTAAATTACTGTAAATGCAGCTTCCAGTTTCAGGAGTATTTAACTGAATACTACTATGCTAGCTACATCAGAAGATTTTTTAAAATGCAAATGCTTAATATCTTCCATGATTATGGCTTTTAGAGTAAGTTCTATCTATTGTACATCTTTCCTGCTCTGATTTTTGTTATTTCCAGAACAACTGTATATTTCTCTCCCTCATGTTTCTAATTACCCTTTTGGCAATCTCCATGCCTTTCTTCTATTTTTATCCTTTTCAGCTCTTACATGCCATTGAACCAATCTTACCTTCCATCTTTTGTGTCACTATCAATGCAGGTACCTACCCATCTGCTCCTTGAAAGAGTGGCAATGACATACATTTTTGCCTGCTCAAATATTGCCCATACATAGAAAGCATTTTATAAGTTCCACATCTCTTATGTCCTCTGGCTTAGGTATGTGTAATTACATGATTTTTTTTACATTATTTCACATCTATATATGCTGAATGTGGGTGGATTTCCACTGTCTATAATGTGAAGAAGCAAAGTGCATGGTGTTCCTACTGTTACTAGAAGCAGAAGTAGCTCTGATCTTTAAAAGGAGTTGAAGCTTGGAGAAGAAACAAATAGTGGCAGTTAGAATGCAGATGTTTTGGATTAGGTCACATATTTGTGATATTTAACCCTTTATAGAATAATTGTATAAAGAGGATCTCCTTCAAAACATTTTTCGTTTCTAGAAGCCTTTGGTGACTATGGCTGTTGTCACTTGGAAATCACTGATAATTTTTGGCATTAAAAATACTTTAAGCAAATAGGATTTGAGTAGGTCAGGGCAAGTAGAACAGAACTACTGTATATAGCAGTTTAACATCTTATTTTGAACCGATTGGTTTAGCATTCATGAATGCTATTTAGAGAGTAGAAATTTTATAGTTGTTTTAAACTTTGATGCAATTCACATGGTTCTCTAAATGAAGTTTAAAGTGATGAAAAAATGGCAGTGGTAGGGGTTGCATGGGCAGTCGTACTGTAAGGAACTGATGACACCAATTCACCCACCACCTCTCAAGTTTAAAATATGGGGAGCCAGGGACTGTACAGGTCATGGTTTGAGTATTTTCTGAATGTACTGTGGTTTTATGTCTAGAATATGTTGTGATATTCTTCAACTCCTTTCTGTTCACAGAAGAGTGGAGTAACCCAAGTTGGAGGGGGTGCTCTGATCTCCACTCAACACTGTTTAGCTGTCTGGGGCTGTGTTCACTCAACCTGAGCAAACTGATTCAGCCTCTTCCCTGTATTGTCATCTCCAGGCCTTCAGCTATTTTGCTGGTCCCTCGCTGGACTTGGTCCAACATGTCAGTATCTTTCTTTTACTGGGAAGTCCAAAGCTGAAGATTATTCCAGGTGAAGGCAGAGAGGTGTCTAATGGTGAGGCATAACCATGTCTTTTGACTTGCTGGCTATAATTTTGTCAATACATCTCTCTTGCATCTTGCTCTGCAAGAGTATGGTGCTTGATGAATGCTCAATGTCTTTTCTTCCAGAATCTAGGTTATCTTTTGCAAAGCTGCTTTCTAGCAGTGCTTGCTAGCACTCTATATAGTCAGAGTTTTCATGACACAGGAATGGGACTTAACAGTTTTCTTTACTGAGTATTGTGATATTTCCTTAAGCTGCTCTCTTTAGCCTGTTGAGATCCCTCTGAATGGCTGCCCTCAATAATGACTGTGCTTTCAGTCTTGTGGTCATTCATGAACTTGTTGAGGATGTTTTCCACCTCATTGTCTGAGATGACAATCAAGATGTTATTGGGCACAGCATAAAGCCCTAATGAATGCTACTTGTAACCAGATACTCCTTGGGTATTGCACTTCTGGTCACTACTCTTTGAGTCAGGCCACGTGTTAATGTCCAGTCATATTTTCATGACCAAGTGAGTACCATATCCACTGTACTTCACCCTTGTGATCTGAAAATGTTGGCATACTGCATCAGGCATGTGTAGGCTTTAGGCTGAGATTCTTCAAAGCTTTCACATAATAACCGAAGGGAAAAAAAACTATGTACGAATAGCAGCCCCAACTCAGAATAAGGCAAATTCACTCTATGGCACTGAAAATGTGGTGTAATTCCAATGAATGACCATGCTGAGGGGGAATTAAAGAGGAAAAAGAATTTTATTTGCACTTCTGCCATAATATGCTATGCATCACAACAGTCGCTTTTTTGCACATTATCAGTGATAAAGTTGTCACTGCTTTTATTACTCTGAAAATTAGTGTCTGACTTTTCTTTATTTGTGTAAAGCTTTTGTGAAAATGGTGTTAATGTTAGAAGAAGCACTTCTATAACACTCTATAATACTGAGCTGTTTTCTGCACTGCAACTCTTTACAGCATTTAAGGTTTTTTTCCATATTTTTGGAAAGCAAACAGTCATATTTATAGTATTTATGTTAATGATAGATTATTTTTTGTTTATTTTGCAGTTTTGACCATGTACATATTCTTTAGTGTTTCAGTCTACACAGTTTAGCTCAGATTTATTAAAATCAGACACAAAGAAAATCTCTACAAGACAAGGAACTGAGATGCTTACACATCAGTGCCAGGCTGATGTCAGCAGCAGGATAGCCTTTTGAGCTCTCTCTCAAATCATGTGTCCAGCACATCCATGCAGTGAATCTGTGGGCAAGGTGCTGAAGCCCAGGTGCAAAGCACAGGTGATGCTCCTGCCTGTGCAAGCGTAGAAGCTTGGGAAGGGGCAAGGCACCAGTGGCTGGTGTCACATCTGCTCTGCCAGCTGAGGGGTTCTGGGGAGCACCCAGCCCATTGCTGGGCTTCAGAGTTCCTGTGGATGGCCCTGTAGCAAAAGTCCATAGGAGAAGCTCGAAATTGCATTGTGCTCCCAATTGTTCCTTGCAGACGAGGAAGACTGAGAGAAGGTAGAGATTGTCATCTACCTTTAATATGCAGTGTGTAGAAAAGAAAGTGACATTTTCAGTTTCTGAGCTCCATGCTCTGTGTTTTTCTTATTTTTCAATGGGTAATTGTTCACACCCTGCCAGGGATATGTTGGCTAAATAATTTGTTTAAAACCAGTTTTGTGGAGAATTTTTCTTTCATGTTAATAAGGGAAACATGAGGAAGATCAAGATTCTACCATTTTAAAAGTACTACTACTTAGAAGAGACCGTACATCTGTGATGTATTATTTATTAAATTATATTTTATGATTCTTTTATGTGAACAAATCAAAATTGACTGTTTTGCCAATATTAATCCCCCACTGTACATCTCACAGTGCAGACTCTTCCAGGGACAGGTCCAGTTCCTCAGGGAAGTAAATAACTCAATGATTTACTGATAAGGCCACCCAGTACATATATCACCTATGTCTCATACATCACTGTCACAGGCCACAGCTTGCCTTGCTAAGTGATTCTGTGTTGCTCTTTTTGGACTCCTTTCTTGTGTAATCAGGACATTCTACAGACTCCTCATAATTTTTCTCATGCTTATATGAGTGGACCTAGTTTTAAAATGCAATTCTATAAAGTTAACTATAATAGTTGTTGTTGTGAATTTGTAGATGGCTTCTCTGTAAGCCATGTGGAAAATGTGGAAAAAATGTTGATAGCTACCAGTAACTGTGACATGGGTTCTTCTTATGAATTTCAGGATGGTTCTCCAAATCCCTTAGAACATTTTAAGGTTTCTGCTCCGATGAGACAGTTTCAAATTCAAGGAGTAGTACTTAGACTTTAAAGGTTAGGAATAAAGCCTGGATGACCTGAGACTATATATAAATTACAGATAAAAAAGGGTCAGGTATTTCAAATGTGTAAACAGTTTCAGTTGTGAGACTACTCTTGGAAAAGTCTGTGGACCAGCCAAAGATGCTTAGGCTCTGTCTTGTCAACAGCTCTTGCAGTAAAAGTTATAATCAAGTTCAGAGAGATTTCCACATTATTTATAGTTCAGACTTGCTTCAAAGAAATGTTGGCCTAAATTTGGAAGGGATTACAATTGCTGATCTCAGCAATAAGGCTTGGATTCATAACACCTGAAGGCATTACACTGACCTACAGCAAGAACAACCTAATCAAAAACCAGGATCTGAACCTACTTATCTTGAATTCTGCCCTCTGAAAACAGCAAGGATGAAAAGGGAGTGTTTTCTACTTAATTGAATGCATTCAGCATTCTTAATTCATTGCATCCAGGAATGGTATCGCACCTAACTCCAGGTATTCCCTTAAAATGCCTCAAGTGAAAGTGTAGTCAGAGGCTTTTTACACTGAGCGAGGAGATGAGACTTCCCAGGAGGCAATTCAGATAATCTGGTTTATGATTATGGCCATAAAAGCTCAGGACCACTGGGGTAAACACCTCTTCAGGACTGGCACACTCTTGTCTTCATTGGGAATAAGAGTACCTGGATTGCCTAAATCAATTCAGATTTGTTTTTACAGCCCCGAGGAACACTGCTGTAATCTGAGAGGGACACTACAAAGGATGGCTCAGGGTCTGTCTTTTCAGGTAAACATACAAAACATCCTAAATAATCGGTGTTTGCCTGCTTTTACCTCTTGTAATTCTCATATATCGCTGCTCGAAGCTTGAAGAGGGAAAGTTTTACTTTTACACTGCAGTAGATCCTTTATGCTGCCTCCCCCTACCCCTTCAGGGACCCTTTAAAGAACCCAAGCTGCTTGACAGTTCTCCTGAGCTGCTTAGGTTCTAGGGCTGCTCTGGGTCTTTAATACCAGATGTTTTGGCACCTCTTTGGATATCAGAGTCATAAAAGATAAATGAAGGTCGAGAGACCAGGCTAAGTGCCCCCCTTGTCCACCCTGCTGGCTTTCTGGTATGTTCCACAGGTGTATTTTGGCCTCCTTGGGCGGGGTCTCTCCAGCCTCCTCTGTTCCAAGGCTCTGTGTGTGAGCAGTACGGGCTGCAAGCCCATGGCGTCATTTCACCTTGAAACAGGGGATTGCTCCTTTTTTTTTAGCAGTAGCACCGATATGTGTGTAGGTACTTATGACCCCAAAACATTAAACATACATGAAATGCAGGCTGTCTTCCTTCCCTAGCCCTGATAAGTATCCTCAGAATGGAAACCCTTTATCTGTACATGCATCAATGTTCTTCCTTTGGAGGTGGAACATGTAGCACGCAGGTGACCTGTCACACGCTGTGCTGGCTCAGAGCCACCTAGACCTTCAGTGGAGTAACATCCCCATGAAGCTGCTGTCAACAGACTGGAAAATAAGAACATTTGGTGGGAAGTATATTTGTCCTTAAGTTGACATTTAACCTGGTTTTAAGGAGGAAATGCTTGATTTTATTATTTTTAAAAGATAATCAGGTGAAACGCAGAAATTCCTACAGGGTGGTAGATGGTTCCTGAGTGTAGCTTGGTTTTGAAGTCACTTATTAAACTGTTTGTGACTCATTTATGGTGCTTTCTCTTGTGCAGGGACATGTTCTCCATGGATGATTTCACTGGTGTCAGAATGAAATAAGGTGCAAATGAGGGCAAATAACACAACGGTGTTTGTTCCCAGTCAGAAACTTTCACTTCTACACACTCTACTGTAGAAAATCAATGATACCTCTAAATCAACAACAACAAAAAAAGGAGCAAAACTGATTTGTTGCTTTGTTGATGATTACACAGAGCAAGTAGTAAATCCTATAGGGATGCTTCCCATTTGACTGACTGTTAGATAAAGAGAAAGCTTTCAGTCTTCATTAAGAAACCAAAAAATCAAACAAAAAAACCCCACCACCAAAAAAGCCACAATGTAAAAAGCCCCAGACAGTTTCAACTGAGTGAGTGAGTACAGCTTGGTGTCAGATGTAAGCTGATACTGGAAATGTGTTTGGAAGGACAAACAGAAGGGCACATCTCTCCAAATAGGAAAAGGAGATGAAGTTGAGTTTTTCTTCATAAGATATTTTTTTAAAACCAAGATATCTAGAGATGCTTGAAAATATATTTATAGTTTAAGTTCCTGTGAAATCCATTTCTAAATATGTCTGAAAATGTATTTTTTTAAGATACGTGCCTTTCAGACAGGAATTATATTTGCAGCATATTTTTCTTTAAAGGGTTTTTCATTTCTGCATAAAAAGCTTATTAATTATTTGTAACTGCTTGCTATCATATTCTGATAATAGAGGCCTGGTTATGGATAATAACTACCACATCCCTATTTCGGGTCATATAGATTTTATATATATATATATGCATGTATATATACATATATACATATACAATTCCTGGTGCAATATTACCCAAAGCATCTCCTTTCTCCCTGTACACAGGACCAAAAGTGCAGGCACATCATTTATTGATAAGACAAAAAGAATGTAATGAAATTATCAATGTTCTTGAATTAATTATGAACATGATTAAGAAAGCTAAAATCTCAGGAGCCAGGATCTCATTACCCATTCAGTCTTAGGGATTGCTTTCATTCAGCAAGGCAAAAAGGCTTTGAGCAGTCCCACAATTGCCTTAGTCTCATTTATTTGTGGTAGTATTAAGGTTTATTTGTTTTCTGGTTTGCACTTCTTCTGAAATTATTTCTCTTAGTTTATTCATTTAACAAAATGATCCTTCCTGTGCCACACAAGAAAGTGCCTATAAGGCCTACACAGGTTCTTCAGTCTGCAAACCTCCCTTTGAGAACATTTCTTTCAACTCACATTGCTGGAGCTTCTAAATATCTTTCAAGGTAAGTCTGAGAATGTAGCCAAAAAAGTTCTTTCAGATTTATGTCTGCAGCTGTACTATGGTACTGTCTGATTCCCATTCAGCTCGGAGCCTTAATGACATCATTATTACGCTGTCTGAACCAGATTTAACTTGGAGCCTGCACTATATTGTTACTTATCTTCCTTCCTATGTGGGAGATTCAGTATTACTTTGTTTAAAAAAAAAAAAATGAGCAGGCGATGGTGTTGCAGTGTTTCAGATACCAAACTTTCAAAAAGTGGGGAGACCGAATCAGTGTTGGATACATGCAAGCATGTCTATTTGAAATTAATTTCTGAGTCTAAACGATTACAATCAGGTAATGCTTTTCTTGCACAATTGTCTGAGTGAGAAATGTGATGTGCAGCTGCCTTATTTAGGGAGTCATAATGCACCGTATTGCTTAGCAATTTTGTCTTTTTCTCTTTACAAGGCCCTTCTGAATTTCTTGTTATTGCAGGGTTTGCCCCCAAATAAATGTTGGAATGATGGGGCATAGTGATTAAATTTTGGAAGTAGCTCTGCAAAAATAATGCACTTAGGATTTTTGAAAATGGAAATAAAATCTAGTTAGCTAAGAAACAGAGATCTAACAGACTGCAGGGTTTTGATGGGGCTTTTTTGTTGTTGTTGCCCTATTATTAGAAGTTTAATATGTCTTTTTTTTTCTTTCTATTTTTTAATTGTTTCTGGTTTTTTATGTTCAAAATGAAGAGAGGATTCTGTAGCCCTATACTTGGAACAAGCTATTATTTACCAGAATAGACCAAGGACAGCAAAGAACACATTTTAGATTTAAATAAGTGGTGTCTGTGACAAACAGAAAAGATTGATTCTGGCTGTTTACTCCATAATGCTTTGATATAGTGTTTTACTGCCTTTCCTAATCTCAGTTAATAAATATAAGTAAAATTTAAAGCAATTAATTTGCTCAGAGTATGTACATCACCTAAATGGGACAGTCAGACTGAAAAAACAATGATAATGCCTTCCTTTCCTCTTGGTAACCTTGAACTGCAGGATTACATTTACAGCCTGGAACAAAAAGCCTGTACAAATACTCCTTCTGTTCCTGTAGGTTTGCAGACTTACCAAATGGCAGTGTCTTTAAAGAAATAAATGTAAAGGGACTTTAGTTAAAACACCTGAAAGTCATTCATACTACTGACATATATATTCTATGGCAATTAGAAAACAGTATTACTGTGTTTTTTTTAAGATTCAGGGGTGGGTTTTTTTTTTTTTTTAATTTATGTCTACGTGAAAGATTTTGCCCCCAATACAATTCTTTGCTGTCTGCTTCAAGATTTTATATTTTATTTAAAAAATGGCTATTGAAGATAATTTGACACTCTTAAAACTATTGCTCTGGGCCTGGTTTTAGCTTTCATTTTGAAAATGTTAAAACAATATATGATATAAAAGGCATAAATTTTATTCCTGAATCAAATAGAGGAAAAAAAGGATTTTTCTCCTTTTTAAGATTTTTTTTTTGGAAAGGTACTGAAGGTAGAGCTTTTTAATATCATCTCTTTCTGAAGAACTGAAAATATCAGCCTATTTTGATATTTCTCTCCCATACCAGCCTTAAAAAGCAGTATTTTGTAGATGCGAGGAATTGATCAAGTTACAGAACAGCTTCCAGTGTTATCAGGAGAGAGAACTTTAGCAGCATATTTTAGGTGCCATCGCTCCCTTTAGCACTTGGATATTTTCTGATGCTCAAGCAAAATAGTTTGGAAGATCAAATTTATTATCTAATAAGAAATATACAGCCAGCAGTAAAAGCAGGAGTAAATAAATAGTTTGTCACCTGTATGGTATGAATCTTAAAAAAACCCTATTTCTTTAAACTATATTATCATAAGAAAACACACTGTTTTGTTTTATTAATGTTGCAATATATTTCTAATACAAAATTCATGCTGATTTTGTTATCTCAAAGAGTTCACGTTTGCATAAAGTACTGCAAAAGCACATACTGAACTAAAATTACACAGTTTAATAGGAATTGTTTAAATCAAAGATGAGTAAGAGTGTAACCTTTTGCATTTGTGGAGAATACTAAATTAGACTAATTAAAATAGTTCATATGTGTAAGGGTTTTCATTTGGTCTGTGAACCTTTGTAATGCAGACAGGAACAGAAATGCTGAGTTTTTGTGTGTGTTTACCCTATCCAATATTTTTTTTTTTAAATTTCTGGTAGGGAGTGGATTTAGACTAAGGGTAGGCAAGTATGTCACTGGGGAAAGGTTATGGGAGGATTACAAAGTCAGGCTCTAAACAAGCTCCAAGAAAATTGGGATGAGAAACAAGCAGCTTGTTTGCTAGAATCAGAATTTCTTTTTCTTTCTTATTATTATTCAGGGGGATAGTTCAGAAATAAAGGCGGTGTCTCCAAAATAAGTCACGAGGGAATCCAAGAAGTTCGAGCTCCTCAAATTACGCATGCTGATTATATGTCACTTCGATCCCATTAACTCCTAAGACACGAGGGACTGGCTGTTGCAATCAATAATTCAGCTCAGCTTGACTTTGGAAAGAGCAGGATCAGGCCCGGGATAATGGTGAAGGTGACCATTTGGTGTGTCCAAGTGCTTGAAGTGAAGATAGCCAGCAGTGTGTGTGTTTATGTGCTCTGGTAGTCCCTGCACGCGCCTCTCCCGGCCGGCAGCGCGTGGGCATTTCCCAGCTCTGTCAAACCGAGTGCGATGGGGTTTTTGTCTTCCTAAACACTAATCAAAAGGTAGTGCTTAGAGACCTCTGTCATCTAATTACTGGCTGAATTAACAAATCATCATTTAAACGAATTGCATTTGGAATGTTTAAGAACTGTGTTTAACCCCCTCACTTCTTAAGACATATGGAAAAATATAAACAATGCTTTTAAGGATTTTTAATGAAAACTTGGGAGGGAATCTCCATTGACATTAAGTTAAAACACTAGAAATTAAAATAGCTGTGACTTGCTAAACTGCTGACTGATACCAATATTTTCATTTTACTTTTGGAAATTCAAGAAAAGTTACAATTACGTTTTCCATTGCAAAGAATAAAAATATCTTTACAGGCAAATAGAATCTGAAGACTGCCTTCCAATAAATGTTTTGCCAGAAAATTGTGGTGAACAGTGTTTAAATGTTGCCTTTTATTAAAAAAAAATAGATTTTCAGACAAATTGATAGCAAGATGATTTTAGACAGGCTCAGTCAAAATAATTCCTAATAATATCCTAGTTTAGTTGAAATCAGGATTTTCAAGAATATTAAACTTTACTACTACAAAGTATTATATTTTTCTGACATAGTGACAAGGTTTTAATACAAGATTTTTTTTTAAGTGGCTTATGGCATTGTGGTGTTTGGTCCACACTTCTGCTACTTTCTTAGATTCAGTGCATGTCACATCTGGCAGCATAGAAAGAGTCTGCATTACTTTCAGAAGACATAATCTTGCGAGGAGGTCAGCTTTGTTCCGAATGGGTTAATCAGAACTACCTGCTTTAGATTGATTTAAATCAGTAATGGATCTGCTCATAAAGCTGCTGTTACTAGATATTACACTGCTATCTTAGTCCTTTGATAGCCCTGATAAGAAGTGCTTACCACAGAGGATGCTCCTAAAGGACAGATATTGTTTCCTGTACCTCAGGGAGTAAAACGCCATACTGCTGGATCAGGAACTTTTACTAACAGCAAGTAAATCCAGGCCTTATCAAGTTACAGCACAAACTGCACTCATGTTTTATTATTCTCATTAGAGATTTAAGGACTAATTCCAGTTGTTAGCACTTAGCAGTTTAATGTTTTCCATAGATAAGAATTAAGATTCTTCTGGGGGATTTTTTTTTGTTGTTTGCTAAAGCTTGCAAAATATGATGCAGTAATGCACTTAATTTGAGGTAATACAACTGGATTTCCCAACGTTTTTAGGACAGGGTTAAAAAAATTTAAACCTAATAACTGAATTTTTTTCAACTACAAAATACATTCCTTTTCAATCAAATAGGTGTTTAGAGAGCTAAAATTGGCAGATTTTGCTTTGAAAAAAAGGTACTAAAATTGTTAGTACTTCAGCTTTTCTATGCATTAATAATGCTGATGCAGATCTACAAAGTTAAGCATTTCAGCATGCAGAAAATTATGAATTGAACCAACTTATTATAATCCCTTCTTCACAATCAATGAAGTTGTATTATTGAGTCAGAAAAGGAGGAAATAAGGGTTAACTAGATTCCTAATGAAATGACTTGTTCAAAGAGATAGTAAACCTTAAATTTTCCATCCATTAATTTCTCAAGAGATTCATGAAGACATGAAATTGAATTATGTGAAACAAATAGTGATATATTTGCATTAGGTCCATGAAGGTAATGATGTCAGAGGAATGAATCTGTGTTTTTGCTCATTAAGGTGACTTGAAACTGAAGCTGGAGCTTCATTACCTAAACTTTCTTAGTTTAATTTGGTTTGAAAAACTTAGATTTGGGATCTTGCAGGTTTTTTTTTCCAGAACTGTACAGTGCCACTAATCCCAGCCATAGTAATGACAGTTTTTGCTCGCAAAACTCTGATGCATCTGGTCAGCTCCTGGAAATTAAGCATTGGCTCACCCATGACTTGTCAGTCTCCATTTCTCCCAGTCTTCCTCTCAGATCATAGACGTTGCAAGTCCTACAGGCACTAAAGTTAGAATAATCTTGTATTTTAGGAAGTTCTGTTTGGGTAATTAAGTTTACTTATCTAAATAATTAATATAATTTACTATATTCCTCCTGGATCCCATAATCATAATTACCAGTCCTCACACATTGTGAAATTTTGGTGTGTGTTCTTCCATTTGTTGTATTCTGTCTGGGCATGTTTCTATTTGATTCTCCTTTAAATTTTCTCTCTAACTCATTGGATGCATCCTATTTGAAACGTTTTGCTTGGTTGATATTACCTCATAAAGGCAGGCCATGTAAGAGCATCACAGCTAATCAATAGTTACTGTTGTTAGTAATTGATTAGCTATGATATTGCATTTGGAAGACATTTTTCATAAAGTAGCAATACCAGGAATAATAGGATAAATCCCATAGACTCAGAGACACGTTTCTAGAAAAGCTTCTAAATAGGAGTCTTTCAGTATTGCTTTCAGCTGGTCTATACAAAAGCCAATTTCTTGAATAGTTTACTTTCTATAGCAACGTGGAGCTTGCTGTTGGTACGCTTCACTACCATGCAAAATTGTTTTCCACTGGTAGTTTCCTTTTGAAGTTTAAGGTTGTACTTCTTGCAGTCATGTTATTGGGTGTAATCCTCCCCCATATAAAAAATAAATTTATTATGAGGATTTCCCACTAGATATCTTGGAAAACTTACATATAGCTGTTCTGTGTCCAAAATGCTGTTCAGTAGATTTTCCAAAGCACCCAGGTAACAGCTGGCGCAGGCCATGTGCCAGCCTTGACAGCCCATATGCTCTCTTTAGTGCTGTAATTATCTCAACACAAAACTCTGATAACCCAGTCTACAGGGTCCAGTTTCACTAGGTTAAATTGACTCAGTGGCTTTGTTAGTAAGTTCCTTTGGCACAGTAAGAACTTCATCAAGACTTTAAGTATTGTGGCAGGCTTGGAAAACCAATATGACTGCTAGTTTCAAGACAGGTGTCTTATTAACCCTAGGAGATGGTAGGTTTCAGTTCATTATAGCGGCACCCAGCAGCACTGCTACAGTTAAAGGTCTGTTGTCATTCCCATTACATGCCCTCCTTTTCCAGAAGACTTTCTGATTCCTTTGGTTTAACCCACTTTGGGCTATACTTTGGCATATGACTCCTCAGCCTAAAGGCGTTTTTCTTTTTCAACAAAATTTGATCAAATTTGCTTTATTTGTTGGGTTATTTTGCTTGGTTGTTTGGTTTGTTTAGTTTTTAATTAGGACAAGAGGAAAAAATATAACTTTTTTTAGTTTTTATGCTGTTTAAAACTTGAGAAGATTATGAATATTTCTCTTTCTAAAATAAGCACCCTGAGTGTCATGATTTTATGCAAATTTCTTAGGCCAAAAAAGACCATAAATAAAATAAATTAGGTTCTACTCTATTCCAAATTGTTAGGAAGAAAATTATACGAAGGTCAACTCAGCAACTGTTTTTCTCTTCAATTATTCTGTATGGACCAGAGGAGAGTATGTTCAATTGCGTGAAAAAAAGTTCCTTCTAATACTTTTGCAATGCCTAAGCCAAAGTGCGTGAAGAGACAGTAACAGACCTATGATTTATGTCTGACTTGTGTGCTGCCTATACTGGTTCAGTTCCTTGTGGACAGGTACTAATGTCACCACTGGATCTTGCATAGTCCTCTTGTAGTGGCTGATATGTGTGGGTCTCATCCAGAGCCAAAAGAAGTCAATGAAATCTTTGCATTAGGCTTTTGGTTTGGCATTTAGTGCAAGTGATTGACTAGGCGTGGTGCCTGTGATTCAAAAAGATGAGGGGTGGGCATGAAGAAAGCTGAACTATCGCCTGCATAGTGCAAAGCTAGGTCAAAAACTACTTGTCTTGTGTATTCAGAGCCTTTATTGATTCTCGCAGGGTGAAGAATCCTCTTCCTCTTTACACTGGTGAGGTAAATTACGGCTCACGGTAGATGATAGCTGTCTGCAGCCCTCTGCTTAGCAGGCTGACCTTTTTCATTAGTGCTGGAGTATAGAACAACTGTTAAAGATCTATAAATTGTTTGCTACCAGTTGCTGAAAGGAGGTTGTTGAAGTTAGGAAATGATCAGACTCTGGCTTAATTCTGCTGACGAAGAGACACAAGGACTCATGTTATCGGGCTGTCTTCCACAGGTAGTCAGGCAACTAAAGTCATCATTTACATGTTGTCAGGAGAACTTACCAAATTTATTGAGTTGAACGTTATTCTCTGCAAATAAGTTCTAGCTGCTCTCTTCATATTATAATTAAAACGGCAGAGACTTTAATCATTTATGAAATTTTAAACTACATACTGAATATAAATGTACCATTCAATGTGATAGAATGAATTAAATTCATCACTGTCAAATAAATGTATGAAAGATGAAATATGTCTCATCCCACATCATTGTCCAATGAAAAGGTCTGTTTTCCAAGGCTGTAGTATAGCATATGATTTGTATCATCTTTAGTGCATTTCCAGCAAATGAGACTTCCAAAATACCTTTAAAAAGTAAATTTTTCAAGAATTTTGTTTTTAATAACAGCTAGGCTAGGCCAAAGCCTTGCATTAAAATCTGACCATATGAGGAAGCATTTGTTCTTTATTAGTACTGAGAGCAGTGTCAGCCACTGAGTGAGTAGGGTGGAGCCTCTCTTTCATTACCTAGTGGAGAGGTTTCTGCCAGTCCCATGTCTTTTATGTGAAAAAAGAAGTGGTTGGTTCTTTGCCTTTTGCTTTGCTGTTCCACTGAAACTATGCCCTACTGCAGAAACTTTGAAGCTGTTGCAAGTAGAGGACAGCTTTGGCTGGAGGGAAACCTCCAGTACCAGTGATGGAGAAGAGGATCCAGCACGGCAGCTCCCATGCAGACAGAGTGCTGTGACACTGGGAAAAACATCTCTCTCTGAGGAGTTTCCTCTGCTTTCTGTTGATTTTGTGTGGTCATCAGATTTGGAAGTGAGTCTAGAGATCATTCCATGAAGTCATGCTCCTGTCAGCAAGAATCAATCTGAGGAATAAAATATCTCATTTGCCTCATGGAGCTGTCCCTGAAAAAAAACCTCATCCAGTTTCCATTTGCTTTTCCATATTTTCACAAAAACAGCTGAAGACAAAAGATAGGAAAACTCTTTCTACAGACCTGACTGATACCTACTCTTTTTGAAACTGTCATTCTTACCTGGAACTTTTCCTTTCTGGACATGTTAAATTCATAATTTTTCTTGAAATCAATTTATTGCTCTGCATTTGACTCCCATAAACTCCCCTGAGTGCCTCCTGTCTTCTCTGTTTTCCCAGTGATTCCTGCAAATCGTCTTGTCATTAGAGACGATCAAATGGCGAGGTTCAATCCTGCAAACTGTAGCAGCATTTCTGGAATCTTGGGTTCCAATAGTGTATAAAGCACCAACATCAGAGAGCCCCTCCCTGCACCAGCATCCTTCAATGGATGGGCAGTTCCCTTGGGGAGATGGACTGTGACAGAGCCTTTTTTTTCAGTCAATTACTTAGAGATTTAAGCTTATGCATGCTGGACACCCATCTTTATAGAGGAGCCCAAGACGTAGAGATCATTGAACAATCATCAGATGGTGTAATTAGGACTCCTTCTTGAAACCCTAAATTGTCAAAATGATTCTGCAGAGGCTAGATACAGTCTCAGTTAATTTCAGATGTAGATTGTATTCAAATCAGTGACCTACAATTTATTCTGAGTTGACAAATACTTAAATTAATGAAGCAATCACTCTCTTGAATAACAGCAACAATATATTCTGAATTCATGGTTAATAGGCCAGTAGAAGGAAACTAAGAAAATAGAATGTATTTAATGTTTCTCATTTGTGTTAGAGGCATCGCCCTCCTTTTTCATAAGTAGCATAAATTAGATGCTTTTCACTGTATGTATTATTTGTATAGTATTTGGCCATATATCAGGATGAAATACAGTTCTCTAATTAGCTTCTTCCAAGTACTTACAGTTACCCCAGGCTGGTGATCATCCATGAAAGCAAATGTGGCCCTGGCAATTGTTTGTACACACAATTGCACAGCCGTGGTAAAATTCTTTCTAAAGCTTTGTCGTGACTCACAACCACAGTGTGAGCAGTAGTTGTGGGAGACAATTTGCAAGGATTAGGCAGTTTGCTTGTTTTGGTGAAGCACATATCTTGAAAAAAGGCATTTGAGGTCTAGTCCTATCTTTCTAATAGCTTTATGGTGGGGTTCCTTTATACTGAAAGATTTTACTGGCTTGGAGATATAATTTTCAGGAAGCCTCAAAATAAAGAAAAGAGTAGAAGTAAAGTACATTTTCTAAATCCTTTAAATTCTTTTTCTCTTGCTTCCTAGTATTGTTTCAAAGACTGGAAGGTGATGTTGTATTCCTTAGTGTGCTGTTTAAAGTCAGGAGCGGCAATATTTAGCACATGCTTGGGCAGCCGTGTTTGAAATCCATGCTTCCTCTCTCTGGTGTTCTGATGTGCCTTTAGGGGATGCTTGCCTGTTTGTAGTTTGTTTTCTTTTGTTTAAGGTTTCAGCTACTGCATTGACTAATGATTATATAGCAGTAAACTCTCGTCCCTGCTAAATTCAGAGGTAATGCCTCAAAAGCATTTTTCCCCTGTGTGACATAAAGCAATAAAAGAACTTGACAATCCCCTTTTGAGAAAGAATAATCCTTTGTTTAAAGAAAAAAAAAGGAAACAAGCATCTTCTTGATGCCAGAGGGTGTAGAATTCAAATCAAAGATTAAGCTAATTGATAAAAATAAAACAAATGTCTCACAGTATAATCCTCTTTAGGCAGAGCTAACATTTTTTGCATTAACAGTATCCAATATTAATCACCTATGCTATTTTAGTATTACATTATGCTTCATTTTGAACTGTTCTATATCTATTTGATATAGAAATAACATGGAACATACTGAATCTGAATTTCATCTTACTTGTAACCCAAAAGTAAATTTCTGTCCTTAAGTAATATCACCTCGGTAAAGGACTGATGGTACCTTGAAATTCAGAGAGAAAATCAACTCACTGATCAACTCCTTGCTCTTAATTCACCTGTATATGTTTCATATATTTAATATAACATATTAGAAATATTTATTTATAATTTTAAGAGGATTTTGTAAAAAACCCGAAATACCCTTACTGAGGCATTAATTTCTGCATTCTGCTGACCTATTGAAGAATTTATAGAAAAACTCTAATTCTTCTGATTAGCCAGTTCACTTAAACAAGAAAGAAAGAAAGAAAGAAAGAAAGAAAGAAAGAAAGAAAGAAAGAAAGAAAGAAAGAAAGAAAGAAAGAAAGAAAGAAAGAAAGAAAGAAAGAAAGAAAGAAAGAAAAAGAAAGAAAAGAAAGAAAGAAAGAGAAAGAAAAGAAAGTCAATGTGCTGTTTAATTGTGTACTGCCAGGAGGTTCTGAGCTTTTGTATAATGTGTAATAAATTCTGCACTGCCAACTGAGTTCAGTTGTTTTCCTAAAATATTAGCAGCTAACTATAAATAAAGAGTTACTTCAATTTGGAAGAAAAGCTTACAACTAAGAGAGGAAAGAGCAACATGGGTACACTGTGACTTCAGCTGTGGTCTGCAATTGTTGAATACATTTCTAGTGGACATTATTTTCATTAGTAGAAGTTGGACAACAATAATTATCCATAGCTTCATTTTTATCTAAGTAATATCAGAGCTTTCAGAGATAAGTTTTATATTTAGCTTTCAGTAGACTGTTTTTCTCCTCTCTGTTTCTATTTTTTTTCCTTCTGCCTGCACTTCTGGGCTTGCAGTCAATTACTAGCATAAAACTGAAGGGGCAATTATCCCCTGATGCAGATGCAATTGCTGACATATCTAAATAAATACAGAGTAATTATAGACTAGATATCTAGGATTGCAGTCTGTCACTCCTTTCTTATTCAGATGGGTTTGTGGAAGTGGCATCACAAGTGGTAAATGTGAACCCTAATAAAAACTAGACAGTTTGTGTTTGCAGGCTGGAGTCTAGTCTGCTCTTTTGCAATTGATTATGTCCTGAGTTGACAACGAACACGAATACAATGACTGGGTTGAGTCTCATGATAATCTGAGCCATTACATGAGCCTAATCCAAAAGACCAGACACCAGCCAAAAAAGGGCACCAAAACCAGATATTCCCAGTTTGGACATCATGTTTAGCCTCGTTCACAGTGAAACAAAATGAACTGCTTCAGACACAGGTGCAGAATTATGGCACTGCTAAGGGCAAGTGCTTCAGTGTGTGCAGCCCAAAGCCAGCCACGGCTGCCCTGTCTGCTTTCAGCATATAAACCCTGCTGTCAGCGGGAGCACCTGTGTCAGACCAATGGGGAACAGGGATGCGTGCTGCCAACACCCTCTGCTGTTTCTTGCTCACTGTGGGCATCACCCAGATTGACCCAAACATGCAAGAATGACTGACCATAAAGCTACTTAAGAATTGCCCAGTGTCCATTAGCCTAATGTTTTGTGGGGAGACTGAAGTCTATAAAAATGTTCATATTCATAGAAATTAGGCATCGAAGCTGCCACTACATTTTCTCTGGAATGAGTTTTTAACATTTTGGAGGTTTGCTCTTTTGTGAAACCACATACTCCACAAAGGTATAAAATATAGCACTTAATGGCAATAGTACATTTACTCAAGTGCATTAGACAGTTCTTCCTTCTCCTTCTTTTCCTGCTTGATTGGCAGCCAGAGATCCTAGATGCAGCACTACAGGAGATGTTGTTTATAGCCAAAGCAGCAGGATCTGGCACCAGAGAGGACTCCACAGGCATCTGTATTGATAGTGGCTTTGCAGTTGCCTCTGGGTCTTTCATGTGGCTGGGCTGATGAAAGTTATCTGGGCAGTTATATGCTCTTGGAAACCATTTATTTTTCCACCGACATTTTAAATTGTTGTGGTGATTAACTGTTTGTATGCAGAGAATTTTAAAGCCTTCACCAGAGTAAGCCTCGGCAGAGGTCTCTGGCACACAGTGTATATGTATATTTCTGTTTTCTACCTAAAACTCCTTTCATGTATTGGTGTGAACAGTTGTTTAACTGCAGTCATGCATGTTGGCAGTGGAACTCCATGGAAGGAAATCTGAGGCTCTAGGTACAGCGTGATGTGAGGTTTCAGTCCTGGCTTCAGGACTCCTTCCCTGAAATTGCGTGGTGGCTCCATTCTGCACAAGTCAAGATGAATAAACTGCAGTACAAGAACATCCAGAAAGCCAATTGCATGTTTTGTAGCAGATAAGTTGTGGATAGGCCCTGAGGTTTTTTTCTCAGCCTCTTCTTGTATCTTGTTACACAGAGAGCCGAGTGAGGGGGAGAAAAGGGCCCACAGTGGTGTTCCACTGGGTGCTCCATCCAAACAGCTGGCAACACGCTGCTGCAGGGTGTTCTCTGAGATCCTCTGCTGATCCAAGCACATGCATTGTCTTGGGTAAAAACTACAAGGGATTTCACATTTGGAAGTTAAAAACAAACCCAGATCCAGAGCTTTTATTTCTCTTTAAAGTACCAGGAGCTCCAGCCTGTGCTGTACCTTTGATCTCAAGGAATGTATTTCTCTGTTTCAGTGTTAACATATGCATAAGTTTGTGTAGAATTAAAGAGTTTATGTGTTAAATGAAATGGTCAGCCAGTAAAACAATGTCATATAAATCAAATATTTTTTGTTTTCATTAGACAAAAAAATGTTTTGTGTATGATTGGTTTTTAAAGGATGACTTCAATAATTTACAGTCATTTACAATGTTCTGGGACTGTTACAGAAGGAATGACCAAATTTCTACAGCTTTTTCTTCAGATAAATATTTAGCTTATGTACATTGGATTTTACAGTCATGTGAGCCAAACTTTAGAGCAATATTTAGTCACATTTCCTACTTTTGCCCAAGTAGTATCAAAGCTGTCAGAGATAAGTATTTAATCTTCAAGAGTCTAGAGATTTTCTTATACAAATGTAAGTTATGTTTTGAAACTATGTATTTCATATTTTAATGCTAACTTACATATCACTAAAATTAAAATATGTTTAGTATCATTATTTCTCATTGTTTTGGTTTTTAACAATTAAAAAACAGTTTCATAAAATTTAAAATATCTAATATCTTAAATCTGCAAATCAAACCAGTGAAAACATGGTTTTCACTGGCGTTTCTGAAACTTTGGACAAACTCTATGAAAGTCTTGAAGCTATGCTTTTGAAAATGAAGTCATACGAAGTATGCATTGTGATTTCACTGGAATCATGTTATAGGCTTAAATCATCTCTAAAGTTGTCATAAAGCTTTCTGTACTCATTAGTGATGAAAGCAATTTTAATGTGGATAACCTGGACATTTTTTTAAAAGTAAAGTTCCTGTAACAAAACTGAGGAAAAGATTTAAACAACAACTACAGAACAACAACAACAACAACAAAAAGAGGGGAGTTCCACATGCTTCTGAACAACTGTTCCTCCATTAAAATCACCAAAGGATGTTCAGGACAAACGTTTCACTGTATGTGGCAGGCTTGCATTGGCTCTGAATAATCCTGGAAAAAGTCCTGGATTGCTCTATGTGGTAGATGGTTTATGGCAAGCATCTTGAATTCTTCCTGTGTACCTGCTGCTCTCCTTCCATCTCACTGGAAACCAAGGCTGCTCCATCTCCGTTACAAGGGATATAATGGAAGGAAAGGGAGAGGAAAACATTGGCAGACAAACACATTGAGAAGCAAACACAGGAAAATCACATTTAATTATATCGTTATTTCTCCATGCAGAATCACATTTTGCTGGGGCAGGTCTCTTAACTTCCTCATGAGCAGACTTAAATGCAATTAAAGTGAGGGCTGTATACTGATCTATGAAGGGAAGGTTGGGGATTTGCAGGGGACAGATTAATTTTATAAATATAAAGTGGTCATTTACCTTCCTGGCATTTTGTTAAGTTTCCTCATTGTTATTCTTTTTGAAAAGTGCTTCCTTTAAAAGTGAGCGGCTTTTTCACCTCTTAAGTATTACAGTGACATTTAACAGCAACAGACCTACTAACAATTTTTTTTTTTGTTAATTTTTATTAGAAAATTTTTGCAAATTCCATTGAACCATTAAAACTTCATTGTGTTGGATCAGGCTTCTCATCTCAATTTGAACAGAACTCCTGCTAGCTTAACTAGGAAGTATGACTGAGAAAAATCTTGCACTTTGGCTTACTAAAACTCAATCAACACCTTATAAATTATCCAAAATATCAACAATATGATTCCCATGAAAGATCCATAGTGGAGAATAACCTTGCTGAAAAAAGTCTGAATTCATCAAACAAGTGTATTGGTTCCAGTGATATCTTGCTTTGAAAAACTATATGAATGATTTAATTTTAAAAAATCATCAAAGCCTATTTATGTTTTAGGTGAAATATACTGTTTCAAAGGTGTTGCATTTTATATTTAGCCATTAATTTCTTTTGTGTTGTATTATGTGAAGGTTTATATATTTTATTCTGCTATTCCAATTACTCTTAAATAATATAAACTATATAAAGTCATGCTTTTCAAAACATGAGCTGTCAAAGCTCTCACGGTTTCCTACCTCTCACAGTGGAAATTCCTGGGAAAATCAAAGCATTGAAACTTTTTTTTTAACCTGCTAATTTTTAGTTTAGTTTAGTTTAGTTAAAGGTAAGTTTAAACTTTTAAATTTAAAATTGAGAGATTCAGTCATTTATATTTTTATCTGGGATATCATGTCAATCCACCTAGAGAGTGTAATCCATCATGGAAGAGGAGAGAGATAGGAAAAGCACTAAGACTTCTGAGCATTTCTTCAGCTGTCCAAGACTTAATAAATAGCTGTTCTTATTGAGATAGATCTATGATTTTGGCTTAACTTGTCCTTTGGTGCTAGCAAAGTCTAAGTCCAAGCAAACTTCCACCATCCATCCAAGCTATGATTTCCTGATTTTAAGTGGACCCCTTTGATCTGAGGTGATTTTTGAATTTTCTTTACTACTGAATAATTGTTTGTATAGTTCCATTTAAAAGTGATGGAGAGCTGAAAATTTTTCTGTTTTATTAGTTTCTACTGAACTAAGTTCAAAAATTTCTCCTTGTTTGCAGATATGTGCTGGGAGTGGCTTTTTGTGCTTCATGGAGATTTGAACATGTTTTTGAAGTTCTATGTTCCATTAAATACAGTGATTCTGAAATTCAGCTATATATACATTTATTCTGTCTCCAGGAAGACAGAGGTTTGCATCCAGACAGGATGGAGATGTAGCTCAATGATTCTATAATGGAACTCATATATTAACTTCTTTAGTATATACACTTGACTTTTTTAAACTTAAAATTTTAACATGAGATGTTCCAAACCTACCTTGACTTTGTCAAACTCCACTTTTGTATAAGACAATGGAACGTGGTCGAAGCTTGCATGCAGTCTTGATGCAAGAGTTTCCTGCTGCCATGGAAACTACTACTGTGTTACAAGCTGTGTAACATCTATTGTGTGAGTAATTCTGGGGGAAATTAATACTGGGTATACACAGATGTGTGATGACTCTTTTCAGTAAAAAAAAAAAAAATCACAGAATTCCAGAATCAAATAAACAGGAATAAACAAATAACTCTTTTTTTTGGTGGAAATACATTGTTACCAAAACCACAGTGTGTCATAAAATGTTAGGCCTGTTAGGTTTCTTCTGAGTAAGTTTTTCAGGACATTCCTGTTTCTTTCACTTGTAGCTTTGAAAATGTTACTCAGATATGATGCAGTTCAGTTTTCCTGATCTTTCAAATGAAGGGGACAACATTAAAAAGAAAAGGGAGTCACCACAAAATCCTGAAAGGAAAGAAAAGCTAAACCCTCACACTGTGGAGCATTACAGAAAGCTCAGGTGTCACTACAGCTGATATGATTGAACTCGTTATCATTGGTCTGTAGTTAACCAGGCTCCTGTTATGGACACATTATTTCAAAGCAGGACAATTGAGATGTACATGTAAGGCATTATCCAGATCTACTTTAGAAACTTCATCTTTTATTAGTTGTGACTAGTGAGCCATTCTAGAGACACAAAGAGCATTTCTCATCGTGATTTAATTTATAGTTGATGAAAAAAGGCATAAGCTCAATGTTAGGACCAAAAGCAATCAGTCACAGCACAGGTGGTTTCCTTTTCACTGGTGTAATTTTGTTAATTAGAACTGTGCTGCAGAACTGGGTAGGTCCTTTTACATTCACAAGCATTTTGGTCATAGGTAGTGATCAGGTGACCCTAAATAGGGTGGAAAACAATGTGAATTTATTGCAAACTGATTTAAAGTGTTTATGATATATTCATTTAAAAAAACCAGGGTGACTGACTGGATCTAACCACATGGATCTGAACTTGTTTGCCTCATCTCTAAGCTGAAGTTCACATGCTTACCTAATTAAATCTACAGCTGACCTAAAAATGACTAAAGATATTATTGCAGATTCACCCCATGTTTAGAGGGCTAACTCAGAATAGCACACTAGTTGAAGTTAATTAAGCTGTATACTATTTCAAAATGTTCCCATCTAGATAATACCAAATTAAAATAAACTCGTGAATATTGTTTTCAGACACTCCTGCGCAGTTGTTATTCTTCCACTATGCTTTCTCTCCTTTTAATGTTTTCTGACATTATCTCACAAGCATTTCTTGGATTTGCTGCAATCAAACCAGAGTGAGTTGGGAAACAGGAGCTCAGTTTTCACCTGTGGAGAGCCAAGGCTCACTGTTAGGGAGAATGAAGTGGGATGTCAATGCGTGAGAGAAGGAGAAGACCAGGGCTGTGTTTCTGATTTGCATGCTTGATGCTGCATTGTCCAAAAAGCCAAAGTCACAGGAGTAGAACTCATTTTGTCTGCTTCAGCCATTTAAAATCTAAGGCTGATCTCATCTTTCTGGGCTTTATGGATTACCAATAAGGAGAAGCAACACCTTCAGAGAACAATTAACCTCCTCCTAAGAGGCAGACCTGAGCTGCCTGGGTTTGCTTTTGGAAGTCGATTAATTTTTCCCTGATGATTCTTAAGTACCATACATCACTGGTTTGACTTAGGTATTCAACATGTGGGCATTCTGCCTGAAAAGTTTATCAGAAGTAGTTTTACTGTACATGACATGCTCACAGTGACATATTTATATATAATCATATATCACTGTGAATATATATATCCCACCTCTGAATATATATATATATATATATATATATATATATATATGTATTCTGAGTGGCATGTGATTAAATTTTGAATCCTTCACTACAAGAAAGATATTGAAGTGCTTGCAAGAGTCCAGAGAAGGGATATGGAGCTGGTGAAGGGTCTGGAGCACAATGATGAGGAACAGCTGAAGGAGCTGGAGATGTTTAGACTGGAGAACAGGAGGCTCAGGGGACACCTAATCACTGTAGCAAAGTGGAGGTTGGTCTCTTCTCCAAGGTAACAAGAAACAAGATAAGAGAAAATGGTCTCAAGGTGCACTAGGGGAGGTTTAGACTGGATATTAGGAAAAAGACCTGTTTATGGAAGGGGTTATCAAACGTTGGAACAGGCTGCCTGGGGAAGTGGTTGAGTCACCATCCCTGGATGTGTTTAAAAGGTTAAAAGATGTATAGACGTGGCACTTAGGGATGTGGGTTAGCAGTGGTGGACTTGACAGTGTTAGGTTTATGGCTGGACTAGATGATACTTCAGGTCTTTTCCAGCATAAAGTATTCTATGTATTTTATAATTTTTGCCCCTGTGGTGTCTGTATATGCTGTCTTTTAGACTACATCAGCTTTAGGAGCAAGGAACATGAGGTCTGTACTAGTGAGCTTAGTGGGTCAGTGGTTCTCCAATCCCCTGAACAAGTGGCAGAACACAGGTAGTTCCCCTTCCAACAGGGAGAGAGCAGCCTTAGGCTGGAGCTGTTCCCTGAATTGTGTTCAGGCACTGCCCTGGCAGGCCCATGCATCAGCCTTACCAGGAAGCACAGCAGCATCTGTACTCTACCAGTGCTTGAACCAACGATCCAGACATCTACAATTTCATGGTATAAAGGCTGTGTTATTTTCCAGAAAGGCCCTATTGTATATAGGCTCTGCTGTTTTTTCAGTATCTTGGAATTTCCTGAAATTTTGAAGGTCTAAACATCTCGCCAGAGAGAATTAGGCAGAAGCGTCCTTAACCTTCTTTCACAAGACCGAGGTTAGACACTTCTTTTATATTCTCCAGCTGCAGATGAAAGAGCTGTTAAGTCCCCAGATCCTCAGCCAAGCTTTAGCTGTTTTAGCTATGCTCATTCCTGAATCTCTAATGGGGTTTGATTTCTCAGTGGAGGACAGGAATAATTGATTGCACTCCTCAGAGGATAAACTGCTGAAACTCTCTCCTGGTTTTTCAAACCATCAGTATTTCAGAGTGGCTGCTCTGGCCCTTTCAGAGAAGGGAACACTCTGGCCAGCGGTCACCTGGCAATCCTTGCTGCTCTTCCTTTTTAATATCGTGGTGCTTTGGTTCTTCAAGCCTCTGCAAAGTAGCCCGGCTGTCGATGTGTTCACTCAGCAGCTGTGTGATCACCTCCCTCTCCCATCTTTCTTCTGCAAGCTTCTCTCTGTTCATACAAATACCAGTTTTCAATACCCAGAGCTATTGTTTGACTCTGCTTATTTCCAGTTTCAAATTTATTTGTCTCCTTCTTTTTGTCTCTCACCTTCTCAAATGCTCTTATCCTCCCTGCCCTAAATATTCCTCTAAGTCTTGCTTCTGATTTTATTCTGATGCAGTATAATTTTTAATTTGGCTAATTTTATTCTAGGGTTGCAAAGCAGAAGGTTCTTTACTGCTGTCTCTATTCTCATCCTACCTTTACAGGGCTTCTGATGCTGCTGAATAATTAATATTTGCTAAAGTCCATATTGGTAATGCTGAAAAAAGGTTAAAATGTGTTAACAAACCTGGGAAAAGTACAGAGGAAAGCATACTGAAATAGCTATGCCATTTAGCTATGCTAAAATAGCATTCATATATCATGAAGTACTTTCCTAAAGAAAGTAGATATAAATGAAGATAGATACATAAAACTGATTGTCAGTTTTATTCCCAAATATTCTGTGGTTGAACCTCTCATTCATTCCAGTTTAAAAATATGTTATAAGTTTTCTTAGAAGGTATAAAAAGATTAAAGATTATTTTTGAATGCTGTTTTTATTAGATCTACTACTGATTTATAGCTGAGTGAATAGGATTAAAGTCTTCTGTAGGAATAAAATGAAATTCTTATTCTGTATTCTGGTGATGCAGATGGTGATATCATCTACCACTAATTTGGTAATTAAGCATTTTACACTGTTAACCCAGGACTTTCTATCCTTGGTAAACCCCTTTTTTAGACTATTTCTTTCCATTTCCAGTTCAGGCACAGTTTGCTAAGGTACTGCCAGAATCCGTGGTCTCTGTGACTGATTAAAGGAGCTTCCTAAATATAATTTAAGGCATTAATGATAAATGAGTACTATTTCTATCTGCTCTTTCAGAAGTTTAAGTTGTTTGAAACAACTAAGGTGCCTAAAAAGTCTACCTGGATCCTCCTAGGATCTAAAGTCTCTAGATCACCAAGGGAGTTTTTAATTTCTTATGTTGCACGTATCCTAATGACCTTCCCTGGTTTTTTAACTAATTTCTATCTAAAAGACAGGCTCTTTCTCAGAACATTTCAATATGAATAGGCAGCCATCAAAAAACGTCTGTGCTTTATCAAAAGCTATGTCCTTTTAAATTTTTCAAGTGCGGTGTTTTTTTAAAGCAGTCTCACATCACAGGTTCTCACCTGGATTAGCAGGCACTATGGCGTGGATTTGGGATTGTGCTGGTCCCCTGCATAAAGTTTCACTGTGAAATGAGAATAGTGAGGAACACGTCATTTTCTACAAAGATATGATTTAAGGAAATTGACAGCTCCTTCTGTGGTAAAACACTTTAGCTTTTGCCTCTCCTTTACCAAAAGCCTCTTCTCAGGCAGTAACAATTTGACTAACACCTACTTTTTAATTAAATGTTGTAGCATTTAGGAAGATGCATGCTAATCGGGGCCCCAGATCTGCAGCCCTCAGCTCCACAAGATGCTGCTCCAGCAGGGGCCGTAAAGCTCTCGATAAGAGGGTAAGGAGCAAGGTGCAGGTCCCACAGCGATAACCTCCTGACTCCAACATTATAGGTCTTTCTGCTGGAATTGAGTTCTACATCTTCCTCGATTGGTTATTGTCACAAATGAGTAATGGATGCGCCCTGCCCGTGTCCCCAGGTACACGAGCCAGTCCATCAGGCCATCAGGAAGCGCAGCTGCTGGCCGTGGGGGCAGGCAGATAACAGCAGACCCCCAGAGGGGCGTTAAAGGCACCGCCACCGCCGGGACAGTGGCCTTCAGTGCTCCTCTGAGCACCCACCCGCCTGCCACCACTCCTTCCACTGCCCTGCGTGGGCATCAATCAACCTGCTCCCTGGCACCGTGCAGGGGACCAGATAATGGGCAGCAAACAAAGCAAAAGCAGGGAAGCGGCTGGAAAATGCACAGCATTCAGGCCAGGCTTAGTTAATTTTGGTCTATTATTCAGAAGGGGAGAGTGTTCAGGATGCCTTGTTCACACTGGGAATTACTGTTAGATGTGTATATACATACATGCATATATATATATATATATACACTAAAATATAGTACATTCTTATAATGCATTATATATTATATAATTAGTATATATATGTGCATTATAATATATATGCATCAATATATATGCATTATAATATATAACACTATAGTATTATATTTCTTATTATGTATTATTATATGATAATATACACATATCTCATATATGTATTTTTATATAAAATTAAGCCATGCAAAATTGTCTAGCTACCTGCTGAGCTGTAAAATGCACCTGTCATTTTTTTTTCCCCTGTCACTGATGATAGCGAAACAAGTAAGCGGTATTTTAGTAAACCTGTCAGGGAATCGACTCATGCTGACTGAGAAGTGAGTAAGTAGGTAAATAAGGCTTGTCTTTTAATTTATTAAGCATGTTGCTTTGAAAGTGGTGTGATTTGCATTACTATCGCTTTTGTGAAGGCTTGACTGGAGGTTTCCTGGAGCACACATGATAAAGTGGGGTTTTGTTTAACATATCAGGTAAATTTGAAGGTCAGCTCAGTTTCTAAATGCATCTAACTTGGACAAGTGGTCCACGTGTCCCTCCAAAGGAGGACATTTGTAGTATTACCCTGCCTAGCATAATAGTAACATTATCTGTAATTCAGGAATATCCATTTTGTTATCATATTATTTGTTGGAATAATAAGAATTTGAAATGACAAGCTCCAGAATTATCCTTTCAAAAGTGTACAGTTAGAACCCACATTGAGGACAGATTTTCTAAAGTACAGAACTTCTGATTAACCAATTCAGTAGATGTTGGTACAGTTTCCAAAACTAGTTGGGAAGCCAATGTCACAGAGAAAAGCAACAGACCTGTGATGTACTGAGCTCCTTCAATATATACTAATAACTATTACTGTGACTATATGTGTAATTATATATACAATTCTATATTTCTGTAGGCTTTGATTCATCCCAACTGGCAATGCCCAAATTTAGTAGAAAGTCTTATACAACACTTGGTCACATAAGAAAACAGATACATTCTATCACAGAGAACACATCTGGTATTCCTCTGGGTGGAAATGGCCAAAGGATTTTTGGAATACAAGGAAGAAAATCCCAAATTTCCAGGGCTGTATACATCACAGATTTAGCAATTATATATTCTCTGGGAGAGAAAGGTAGTGAGAGGGAAGGTGGAACAACAACCAGCAATTGTAAAAGTTCCATACTAGAAAAATATTGCTACTAGAAATTTCAGAATTACAAAATAGTTTTTGTATGTATTTTGTATTTCTGTGGTGGCTCAGAGCAATTCTGCACTTAGATATTTCCTTGAAGCATTGTTTCAGAATAGCTAAATGAAAAGAAACTAATTTTCAAAGTTCCATAGTTCTTTTAAAGCAGAGTAATTCAGGGTGGAGCTCTCATGAACATATACATCAGGTTCTGTGCTATTTTCCATTATGAAAGTCTTTGTTCAGTTCATTTCAATTCAGCTGCTCTTTGACTATTTGGACTATAATTTTCTATGTCATATTTTTGCCTGAAACAAAATTGGTTTAGAAAAAAAAATAATTGGAAAAGATCATTCAGCATTTTTGGGACTAGGTTTGATGATAAAAAACAGTATTTTGCTATAAAAAAATATTTTTTCAACCTTTTATTTAAAAAGTCAATCGTCCTAGAATATGGTGATGCTGCTGAAATCACAGATAATACTTTTTCACCATCCCTATTCAGACCCCCCCAACCTCAGCCAAATTATAAATCCATGGCTTGTTTTCTTTTTACTTGCTTGGTAAAGATTGGTTGGGCCTCAGAGAACTGCTGGGAAAGGGGACTGATGTCTGAAGTCAGCTCTAGATCCTCCTCCTCCTCCTTCTCACTATGAGAACCTGTAGTAGGCACAGAGACAAGGTTTCCCCCCACGGCACTCTCTGAGCCCGTTACAAAACTTTTCCACTTTATCAGCCAAGGAACCACAGAGAAGCTTGCTCGCATTTGTTTTCATCCTTTTCCCTAGTGATGCAAAGATTGCAAGAAAAGAAGGAGCAATTTATCTAGGAACACGGATGAGAAGGAGGTAGCAGACCATAGAGCCAGGTGGAATTTTAGAAGAGAGGCTGGATATAGGCTGTAGGAAGGCAGAAAAACAGGGGATGAACACACAGCAAGGATAACTCACATACCAAAGGCCAAGTATATAAACTCCCATTACCTTGAATTTCCACCTAGGAGTGTCAAGTGCAAACCTTAATCCATACACTATGGTGACCATTAGGTGTGGATTGTACTGAATTAATGGATCATCTCATCTTCTAAATTTTCCTTTGTTAAGCACTCTGGTGCATCAAGCCTCAGGGACACTGAGGTGAGCAACCTGAAACAAGAATTGACATTTAGTCCCAGAGGTGTCCATCTCTCCATCAGCTCACCTGCAGTGACCATGCTTCTTTCAGGGTACTCATTGAAAAAGTGAGAATTGAAGAAAAAAGTGTGTTCTCAGATGTGGTTGGTATCTCCACAGCAGAAGTGGAGAGAGGACCCAGTGTGCTGCTACTCATCTCTACCTTAGTACTGGGACAATATGAATTCCTTCTCACCATCACTTGAGTCCTTTCCTGCCTATGTCACTTCCCACTTCTGCAGCAAGAGACAGAAGATCTCTGCAAATAACACTTTCCTTCAGGGCACATTCAGTTTTTGAACACCAGCTGTTGTTGAGCATTGAAAAGTCTGGCTGGTCCAGGCTTAGTAAAATAGCCTCAAATTTTGTGTATCAAATTTACCTTAACTCAAATTTTCAGCTGTTTACTCTTTTCAGGATGCTGTTGGGTGTTCTTCATCCTGGCCCTTGTCCCCAGTAAGTCACAACACTGGGGAAAATAAGATCAACACTGTGAAAAATATAGGCTTGGGGCTTGATCCTGCTCCCAGGGACTTTCACAGAAATATTACCTTAAAATTACTAGGCTGGTGGTCAAAGTACAGATGGAAAAAGACAGCTAGCCAAGTGATTCAGGAGCGACACCTACTATTTTTAAAGAGTAGTTAAACACATTTAAGACAAAAGATATTACAATAGAGCATGGTTAAAGGAAATAAATAAAGGGAAGAATGAATCATGTAATATCCAGCTTTATTTTGTAGGAGCTGTATAATCATACTGAGATTGATCCAAAACTGTCTGAGCGTCTTTCCCTTAATGCACCTATTTTTTTTTAATCTGTGTTATAAACAAACAAAAAACCTAAACACCCCCCCCCCCCCGCCAATAAATCCTTCTAAAATCAGTCCAGTGAACTGAGTCTTGGAAAAGAAACCCCCAAAAACCAGCAGCAGACCTTACAAAACTTCGAGCACTTTCCATCTTTTCCTAATAGTGGAAGCTGATCACTTACTGGACCTAAGAGTTGATTTGTGGCTAAGGCTTAGATTCTTTAGATTATGTTACCTTTCAAACTGAAGGGAAAACATGCACAAGGAAAAAAACAGAGAATGAACCCTATTTTGCATGAATTTTTGCCTTCCTCATTGGAAAGGTATTAACAGATGTAATGCTGTTTTCTGCAGAAGGCTGCAGAAATTATTTTTCTCAGCATATGGAATTTTGTTCTGTGTATTGTCTTTTCAAAGTGTGTTTGCTTTAATGTTTGACATATGCGAAATTCAGCCTTGGTGGTTATATTACAATCTTAAAATAATAATAATGTTTACCCCTACCATGAATTCGCTTTTTAGAGTTTGCAATTGACTGGGTACTAACCTCTCTGTTGTGCTTGAAGTGCAGCCCCAAAGAAAGTTCTTGTTAGAATTTAAGATGTGAAGATCCATTTCTGCCTAACAATCTCCTACTCCTGCATTCCCTGAAGTGTATCCCATCTGCTTTTGGGAGCTCTCATTGCAATATGCAGTGATTGCAGGATAAGCACACCATTTTCCTGTCAATACTTTCCTATTAGCCTCCTGGATCCATACATCATCGTCTTGCTGGCCTGCAGTTTGCTTATCTTTGTCTCTGAGGCTGCCTTTGATTTATCTAACACCCAGGTTAATGAGGCATGGAGCCCAGGGTGGCTCCAAGGATAATGCACTCCTGTATAAAAATGCTTAAGGAAGGATCAAGTGATAATCCATTCTAGACTAAAAGGCCTAGCTCTTCAAGAAATGTTGTATTTCTTAATCACTAAGCTAAGACTATAATAGCTCCCTGTTAAGCTACTGCCATCAGTAAAACTAAACCCGCTAACTATATGAATTTACAAAAGAAGTGAAAATTAGATTTTAATTTGTGTTCCAAAAAAATACCAAAAAAATACGTTCATTTCTTAGGAATAGTTATCACCATTATTTGACAGTGTTCTTATGCAAAAATAAGTTAGCTTTAATATTTAATTTACAGTAATAGTTTTATATTCCCTCACTGGGACCTATGTTTTTCTAAAGACAAAAATAACAGAAGCTAGAATGTTACTGTGGCAAGGATAAATCAAACTAGCTATTTCAATAATGGAGGTAATTACAAAGTGTATATATCTGAGATGTACTGAGTGGTTAGGGGTTGTTTAATTAACATAAAAATTTCAATATCATCAGCAAGAGTGTTGGTATCACAAAAGCATTGTTAAAAATGCATCTTAAAATAGTTATGCCTTTCTCTCTTCCTAGCTTGTACGTAAGACTAATATACATTAGCTTCCCATTTCTGCTAATTACCATTTTACACAGAAACATTTTAATGAAAGCAAGGTAAAGATCCAAATAAGCTTTCAAAGCTTTATTTATTTGTTTATTTTAAAGCGCTTTACTGCATATACCTTCGATGTCTGTTTTGGCTTCCCTTTTTGGTTGTTGTTTTGTTTTGTTATGCTTGGTTGACCTTCATATTACGAATCTGCTGCAGGCTCCTGAAATACGTGTAAGGTATAACCATTTAGAAAATGACATAGCACCAAATAATGGGATCATTCCCTATGGGATGACGTGCTCATGTTTTGAAGCCAAAGCCACACACAAGGAAGGCGTTCACCCATTGGCCCACCATAGCCCCAAAGGACTTGACCCAGGTAATAAGTCCTTTACTGGTCACTAACCTACATTATTGAAATTTGGTTTGGATTTTGATGACATGACATTGTTAAGGGTTGTTATTGAGATGTAAATGATCTTCCATTGGGTTATTTAAAACACATGAAGGACCTAGTTTAGAATGAAAATTGGTTATTGATTATTCCAGCAATTAACCAAATAAATTTTAGCACTTATTTTAACATTTTTGGAAGCCTTAAATTATTTTTGCTCAAACTGACCTAAGCATCTAGGTTGATTTCTTAGCAATCTTTAATTTAAAAAGGAAAATAAAGATAAATATTGTTACACTTTTTGTGGTATTCTCTTTTAAGCCTACTTTTTTCTCTTTTTATATCTGCTAGAGATTAGTAGTATGCAATACAGTTGCCTATACCATTGCACAGTGTGCTCCACAGATTCTCTAGCATTAAAGACAAGTTTTGAGCACATACAAAATTCTTCCACCTCTTTGTTTCATCTTTTTTTTTTTAATTTTTGAAACTTCTATCATTAGATTAACGTAATTTGTCAATTTCAGACTTCATTTTCTCTACTTGCATTTTTTTTCATTAGTACTTTGAATCTCTGGATGTAAAACATCCTAAGATAGGGGCCAGTCCTTTCAGATACCTGTTACTATTTGTAAGCACCTTGCAATGGTACTGATAGCACAAATATTAACAAAAAACCTTTCCCCAACTCACTTAAAAGTAGAGAGTGTATTACTTTAGCTCTAGGTATTTTAGCTGGAAAATGGGTTTCTTGCATTTTTCAGATGGAGTAGTACTGAGAAAGCTTTTAGAGGCTGTTACACCCACCACAAGGTCACATGGCATATGCCACTACCTATTTGGTTTGGTGACAAAAATTAGAGAATATATCATATGAATATATTTTATAACTAACTCAGCTTAGTCTTCTCTCTTTCTGTGCTGCAAGATCCAGCAAATGAAGGATATTAGGCACTAAAGTGAGACACATGCTTTCTTATAATTTCACTGTTGGCATCCCAGTGATACTTTTATAAATAAAATATTTAGATAGGGAAATGGCACAAGCAGCTTGACCGGACTCCTAGAACTCATTACTTAATGTGCTGTCTGTAGATGGTACTACTGAACTCACTGAAACTAATACTGTGGTCACGTGCTCTCTTTTGTGTTGCTGTATCGTCTCAGGATCCTCCACACCTCAGATAATATTACATGGAAAATTAGCTACCTCCCCACTGCAGTTTGAACGAGGCTTTCAGAAAACTCTTCCACAAAGAGATACTTCAGTTTAAAAGTCCCTTTCAAAATTAGCAGCTAATAGCAGAGGGTTGGCATTTTCTAACATTGGCTTTCCTTAAATCTCTCTGTTATTACACACTTCTTTCCTGCTCTCTCAGTTCTGCTGGTTGGATACAGGCAAAGTACCCACAAATTAAAATGAGGTTTATGCCCTCTTATGGTCTCTGTCATCATTTCAATGTCTGTATCATCAGAAATTATACTCAGCTACTCTTTGACATGACAGACTGCATTACCTCTGATCACAGTGGAGGATTTGATGAATGGATATTTACAACAGTTTTCACATCAGTCTCTACACCCTCTAAACACATAATGCCAGCTTGGGCATTTTTGGTTCGTTTGGTTTTATGTTGGCTGATCACTTGCATTACAGATAAGCAGCAACTCCTAGCATATGACTTTTTAAAGCTTTTCTAATATAGGGGTTAAATATTAATTTCCAATATTAGTATTTTGATACACAGAGAAAATCTAATGGTGCCAATAGATGTTAAGACACAACGACAATCAAAATATAAGCACGAAAACTTTTCCCTTGTTGGACTTGAAGAATATTTGTCTTTTAGATCTAAAAAAGCAAGACATATCTGCCAAAACAGACTAACAGATATTCACCATTAAAAAACAAAATCCTTTAAGAATGAGGTATAACATACAGCTGTAAACTCCTATGAAATAATAAAGCAATGAAAAGAAAATAAAGTCTTTTGTTTTCACCCAGTAACTATTGATTTCTTCAGATTTTTCATTCATACAGAGCTCTTCTAGTGTATATTCTGAACAGCAACAGAGCTGTTTTCTGATTTAGTTTCCATCCAAGTACCGGTGAGTTTTTCAATAAACCACCTGGGTGAGAAACAATCCCCTGTATGGTGAGTGCAGACAGACATCCAGCTTAAGAGGTGAATGATTCTCTGGAAGTGACTATTTTTGTCCATTAATTCACAGGACTGTGTACTCCTAGGTGCTGATGTAAAGGGTAGATTTCTGTGCCTGTCAGCTGATCTTCCCAGCAAGCCCATCATTGCTTCCCTTATAGAGGTCCCAACTCAAATGCCTGTGCCAAGTGCAACCAGGGCAGTATCCTGAAGAAATAATATCCTCAAACCAAATGCAGTTAATCAAGAAAAGAACATAAAAGGTGTCTGAACTGATTCTCTAACACATCCAGCAAGACAGCAGCCATTTAAATTCACTGGCCTTGTTTCCCTTATGTCACTGTAACTGGGGTCACATTTCATAAATGTGCAACACTTTAAGGGCACTTTTGTTTTCAGTGGAGGTTTTCTCCACTGTTTTAGGACTTTGCATTTCTCTGGATAGATTTCCTAACAGGGTCAGGACTTTACTGTTCTTTAGGCAGCACGGCATCTCAGCTCCATCAGGCTCTCTTTCTTTCCAGACATGCCTTACCAGCACCAGCAGTGCACATGACCAGTCTTCAAGAGCATACTCTAGTGTGTTTACTGAGCTCTGGTTGCAAGTAAAAATTATTCCCCTCAAGATGTTCCCATAATGGGGATGTGTATGATGTGCTGTTTGCATATAGGAATATGTGAAGCTGGAAATAGGAGTATGTTAATGAATGCATTTTTGTGGCACTGGAGGAAGGGTGCTGTCTATAGATGAGCACATATTATGAAATACGGGTATGTGTCCAGCTTCCTGTTGAGATGTCAACCTGTGGACTGTGAGGGAAACATTATCTGTGTCCCTTTCTTGAAATAACATGTTCTAAACAAAACAATTGCACCTGCAAATATCACCTGATACAACAGTTTTAAGAGAGATTGGTGTATCTTGCATTAATAATAAATGTGAAGCACAGACTGATATTTTATTTTATAAAGATAAAACACAAGACTGTATACTCAAGAAACATTCATAATAAATGTCAGTTTTAGGGGGAAAAAAAGAGATGTAATATTGTTTAAAGTATTAAAGTTGTGTTTTGCTTTAGGAACTCCAAAAAGATTTCTAACCACTTTTGATCTATGATTGCTCTTGTGGACGTTCTTAGCTTAAAATCTAGCAATTCAACAAAACTCACGATATGCTTTGCTATTTACTAATATGATCGATAGGATGTGCATAACTGGCTCTCAGGACTGAAGACATTCAGGGAAATGTCTAAGGGGAAAAGTGGTGGAATAGATCTGAGTGGCTCAGGTGCCTCAGGCCATTTGAGTGCCTGCTCCTCGTGATGCCACAGAAGAGCTGGATGCAGAAACCCTGGCTTCTTGTGGGCAGTGACCCAGATGGGCTACACAGGCAGGTAATTAATATACATGTAATATACACCTCTCCTATCTTACCTATCCTTAAGCAAGAGGTGACATTGCCACTGCTTACATTGCTGTGCTCTGTCGTGTTTTGTGCCTAGCACAGTCTCAAAACTTCCCTAGATTTCTTTTCGAATTATAACTGTGCAGATTTATATAAAATATTGTTAGTGAGTAATTGCACTTTTGTGCATCCATTCCACACAGTGTGCAAGCAGATGAGACTCTTCATGCAAAGCAGTGAAATGCAGTGCACAATCAAGTATTTAATTAGAATTTGGCCTAAATTAAATACACTGAGAATAACAGACTTAAACCCTTATGAGAAGAGAGACTATCTAGTGGTAATCTAATACAACTTCTTGTAGCTCTTATTGCTCCATTTATAAAGTAGTTTGGAAGCAAGGGCACCACTTGGAAAAGGAGAAAGAAATTTAAGAAGTCCAGATCTTTAGTAGGCCATTTCAAAGAGAAATTGCTTGGTTCCCTGGGCAGTTCAAGTCCTGCTTTTAGAGAAAAGTGCTGAACTCTCTTCTGCCAACTGTCATGCACTGGGATTACCCTCTGATCCTCTATTCCTTGGCTTAGTGAGCTCCTATGCAGACACAGCCAAATTCAGTGTCAATCATGCAGGAATAAAGGCTGAAGAATTACACTTCCTTCACTAGCAACCAAAGCCCATGGGATCATGGAAGAGGAAAAGGAGAGCGTCTGTGCACCATAGCCTTACTTGGGTTGGTATTTGTCTTGTCTGTGGTGAGGAAAGGGTTGAGGACATGGTTTTTATTAATGTGAATAAACACATTTGCTGACAACTACAGCTGAGCTTTGTAAAGGGAAGTGTGGGTCTAAATGGAGGGATTTGGATGTGCACACAGATTTTTTGGTAGTACGGCAATTTCTGAAGTGAGGATGTGGAGGTTTTGGTGAATTCTTCCTTGGAAAACACAGTAACTTTCTGATATGTCACTGTTCTTTTCTCACCTTTTCTGTTTCCCGCTTCTCTGGTTTGGCCCTTCTTTAGCCATAGTTATCTGCACCTTAAGGAGAGAAGGGTGGGAGCCACTGTGTTAGAGCCTGAGTTCTCCACCTACACAGAAGGACACATAAATCTAAATTACTGAAAAATACAGTTTAGCCAAGAACATAAAATCACACAATAGTTGAAATCCTGAAACATTTATTCAGTCCTTTCTCAAAAACAACCAGTATGCAAGTCATCAAGAGGTTTCACTGGGGTATGACTTACATTTGGTGATAGTAAGGTAGTTTAGTTTGAGCAAGAAAAGGGGGATGAGAATGGTGGGAAGAGAAAAGTTAGGTCACTTTTCTCATTCCTCTTTAATCAGTTAAAGATGACAAATAAACTGAATAGCTGAACCAAAAGAATTCCAAATAGCTTTCTTGGCAATGCAAACAGCTGTTTTTCACAAATGGATGATGTTTGAAAATATTTTTAGGCTTCTAGTTAAAACAAAAAATGAACATAGGCATTTTTGTTAAATGGAAGTTATGTACAAGAGCTTCAGGTGATTGTACAAGAGATTCAGATGGTTCTACATAATTTTCTCCTTTTCCCTCTTTGACAAAATCAAAAGCAAGAAAGAGTGATGAGATTCCAGAGGTCAGGAGAGAATGAAAACAAAAAGCGAAAAAAAAAAATTATAGTTTGTTCATCAAAAATATTCTCATAAAATTTTTGGCTGAATGCAATTTGGTTGCTTCTTTTATTTACTACCTGAAAGTTTTGCATGGTACAAGGCGACATCCCTTCCCAGAAGTCTTAAGACTGAAATGGAAAATGTCTAGTCAAAGCACTAGGGAAACTTTTTTCTTCTGCTGTGCCCCTGTGTGCTAGTGATAGACCCAGTGTGTATGAAACAGGGTTTTCCAAGCCCACAAAAGCACATTGATATGGCTTGCTGCTGCACTGGTTCTGAACATCTCTCTTCAGATACCAGGCAGCTTCTAAGGGTTTCTTGTCTTGAGCTCTGTCGCAATATGGAATTGTATTAATGCGGTTGCAGTAAATCAGAGGACTGAACCTCTGTTGTGTCATCAGAGTCTGTGGGTTCAAAGCCTGACTGTGCCATGGAGTTATGCTGAGCAAATCTGTTAGCCCTGTGGCCAGGGGTCTAAGCAATCAGGTGAAAATACCATTGTAGAAAACATTGGGCTCAGCAGTCATAAATGTGTATTATGATGTGAAAGCAAAGCAATTCCCCGATTCTGATAAATTTGATCTCTCCTTCTCCAGTGCCAGGAAAAAAGAAAATTCAATTTTCCCTCCAGTTTGAGAGTGCCTGGCTTTCTTGAAACCACTTGTAAACAGAGAATTTGATAAGCAGACATTTGAAGTTTTTTGAAAAGAAGCACTGCTAAGCTGTTCTTTATTTTATTTCTCCTTTTCACTTTTTATACAGCAGAACATCACTAAATGGGTGTGCTCTTCCTTTTTCCCTTCTGGTCCTTTTCTCCACTTTCTTTATAAGACTTTAGAACAAGTATGCCTTTAAAGGTGATAATAAATAAATAATCTGGTTTTAGTTATTAAAAACAAGAACAACTGGAAGTATCAAATTTATCTTTTTTTAGGATATTTCTAGCTGATTAAACTGTTGTTTCTTTCAGCTAAAAGTAGATCTACATAGCAAAATTTTTAAGCAGACAGAGATGTTTTCTTTTTTTTCCTAGGAGCTATTTGGACTCAAAATGCTAAGATCCACAGTAGGCATAATTTGAAATAGCAAAATCTGTGTCTAGATTAAATGGGCTGCATGCTGACAAATTTTATAGTTAGAGCAGGTCAGGAGCTGGAGCCGGTATGCAGAAACACAAGCTAGCATAATGCAATGGATGTTATCTGTAGCACTGTATTATCTTAATATTCCCACCAGTTAAGAAATCCATCTGATTAGTCTGAAGATGCCACATTACCCAGTGATGCCAAATATACATTAAAATGGGGAAAGCTGTGGGCATGATTGAACTGTGATAGCATATGGTTTGTGCAGTCACTGGTCTCTCAAGAACTCACCTTCCAGCTGGGATCTGTGTAACATAAGAAACAAGGATATCACATTTCCCCCTCTCTGCTTCTGGCAGGTGTGTGCTAGAGACTGACTGCTAAATACTTTGTAATTAGTATGCCTTGGAGCAGTGGCTGTCATCTTACATCTGTAACTGGAGTGAGGGCACTGTTAGCATGACTGTGTTCATTTCTTTAGTGTCCCAAGCCTATAGACCTATACAAGGCAGCCTGGAGGATCAGTGTTTGATGCATGAACCATAGGCAGACCTCAGAAATGTATCTTATTATACTGGTATCTGACTGCACTATTGTAGCAAGATGTATTATTCATAGGTAAAGATGAACTGCTATTCAAGGAGACATCTTGTATATTCTACCAGTTCTAGAGTTCAATGTCTAATTGAAGATTAAATAGTTTGAGACAATCAATAGCTGTATTTTAGATTTTCAAAACTATTCCTGCACGACATGAACCATTGTCATATTTTCCGGGCTACATTAAATCGTTGGCATCATCTTTCAAAGTGGGTGAGAAAGAGACAGAGAGAGAAAGGCAAATTTACTGCTAAGGTAAAAAGTTAAACAATTTTCTGGAAATGTGTAGGAGTACCTGTAATAACATT
>VZSR01003803.1:36718970-36783796 GCA_013398615.1 Brachypodius melanocephalos
TAGTTTATTAAAAAAGACAATTCTCCCTTGGTGGTGGGAGGACAGCTCGAAGCCACAACAACTGCTTTTGGCAAACTGATAGACTTTCTTTTCTCCCTGTTTAATCCACAGTGTGTATTTTAAAACCACCTGTACCCATCAGAAATTATATGCCACAAATACATATGAGCATTTAGACAGCAGCCATCCCTCATGCAGAATCCAGAGGAAAGATCCCCTCCCACAACTTCAGGAGCTCTGATCTTGAAGGCACTTCAGTTCTGTTTGAAGATCATGGTAACTACAGGCAGTTGTTTGTAGAACAGAGAGGATTTAGTTTCCATTTCAGAGTCAGACACATAGAAAGAGGATCTCAGAAGGAAATGGGTCCAATTGAGTGCTTCAAATATACATTAAAATTGTACCTTCAAATCTATTGGTAGCACTGAAGAACTGATGTTGTGTGACTTGACAAGTGGCACATCTTAGTAGGTAGATCACTTCCTCTGCTCTCTGTAAATGTTTTACATTCAGCTGAGGATGCATCTTGTGTTATCTCCTAACCACCACCAGACATGGAATTTCACCTTGGGATCTTTCCATCACACCCAATAGCTGAGGTTATGCCTCTTAAAACCACTTCCAGACACAGAAGTTCTTTCTTTCAATGTCTGATGAAACTGTTAACTGTAGCTGTTATCCAGCAGGTAATCCAACTGAAAACAAGAAGTATTTGGGGAAATCTTGTCTACCTATTTTTTCCTTAAATTTTTGATGTTTAAAAAAGCAGACTTCTTAAATAAATTCTTACATAAATACTAAAAATCCCAACCTAAAGCAAACAAAAATCCCAGATGTTTCCCAGAATATTTGAAGGACTCTCTAAATGGTTTCTAAAATGTAATCACTTTGTTTAGACTTGAAAACACCTCAATTTGATATCTAACTTAGATAAGATTAAAACAAAAACAAAAACAAAAACAAAACAAAAAAAAAACAACAAAAAAACCAGGTAGGGTAAGTTTCCATTAGGAGTATCAGTTTGCTAGATATCTCAAATCTGATAACTGGAATAGTATAAATGCAATTCCTGAGCTTTATTTAGTTGAATATACCAGATCCTGCTTTTACTCCTGAACACACCTCTGGCTTTGAGAAACTGGTACATTTTAAAACATGAAGAACCTGCTATCAGAAGTCTTTTCCCTATGCTTGCACTTTTATACTTGTCAAATAACTTCTTAAGCTTCACCTTGATATACAAAATGAAAGGAGTATCTTTGGTCTCTAGGGCAGGTTTTCCAGGCCCTGGATGTCTGCTGCTGAGACAAGATGAGTGCTTTAACATTGGGAGTTGGAAATCCTCGCCATGTCTCAAGAGGTAGCCTTTATCAAAAAGATTTCTTTAATGGTCCTTAAATGTTTCACATCTCAGAGTTCATTAACCTTCTTAAGAGGAGCTGGCATATGTGTCTGTATATTTAAAGAATGCTTTGCATTAAACAGTCAATATTTATGTAAATGTCTGAGACAATATCTGACAGCAACTTGATTGTTCTTAGGTGGGTAAAATTGAGATGGATAACAGATTATTTTTGAAGTTCCAAAAGAAACATCTAGTAAACACAGTAAATGATAGAACAGTTCAAAGAAATCTCTGAATCTGGTGTACAATATCCTTCAAAGAATTATGGATCGTGGCACGTGGGATAGGGAAAGATAAAAGCAAACAGGGTTTTAGCCACAACAACTTCTACAGTACAGCTGCTTGAAGATATTTTGGGGAGAAGAAAGACTGTATCTCTCCTCCAGTGTGAACTGAATTTGCTATTCAAAGGTCTGGCTTAGGGAAGTATTCCCACAAGTTCATGGGAGAGGTGAAGAGTCAAAAGGAGGAACCTGCCCCAAGCTACTCTGCATTGCCCTGTCAGGAAACTTGTCTGTCTGTACCGGCTATAGAAATAAGCTATGGAGATGGATCTGCTTCGAATAATCACAAAAAAAGAATACTCTTTTTATTCATTACTGGATAGGCTAGTGATTGACCAGCAGTCTATGTAAAGGACATTACAGCATTGTGCTGCCTGAGGCTACACTAAAAGACACTGCATCTACTGGACGGAATCCTTCTCAGATTTTCTTCCTACTTGTGTCATCAAGGTGCTGTTTCAGCCTGGATTCATCTGAGGTATTTTAGGGGGGAAGCTGTGTTCCCCTCCAGTCATCCCTCTGTTCTTCGTGGTAGGAGGCAGATATTGCTGGAGGGGACACAGAACTTGTGTCTGTCCCAGGAGAGTGGCGTGACTTGGTTCTGTCTCTCTATTCTATCCGCCCCAGCCACGTGAGGATCCTGCTCTGAAACACCTTCTCGAGGAGATCACTTTGGCAAAGTAGCATCAAAACAGCTGATAGAACATAGGATAGCAAACACTGAAGTGTTTTAATTAAGTGAACACTGAAGTGTTTAAGTTTACAATTTTCAGAGTCACATTTGCATTCAAGTACTGACACACTCACTGTTTCCATATCTGATCCCCAAATCAACCCTATCATTTAACTGGGGAAAAAAAAATCTCTAGTGCATGGGGTACACAAACCCTTGAAGAAAAATGTCTTATGTAGTAAGAAAGGTTTGTTGATGGTATAATGTTCACCAGGCAACATTTCCATCTGGGAGATAAATAATACTACTTGGCAAGTTCATATTAGTTATTCTTTCATTTCTTCTTTCTCCCATTTCTTGCTATTATTTTCTTCTTTCTCTGTAGCACCTGCTTTTAAACTGTCTTTAATTCCTGACACTTTGTGCTCATGGGAGTCCCTGCACTTTGAGAATACTTGACATTCAGGAAAATACACTTTATATGTTAAAAATCAGTGGTGACACAATATTTACAGCCCAAAGGCCAAACATTTGTGCTTCTTTATAGAGAGTAAGTGCTTGGAGACCAGCTTTGTGCTGCTAAACTATAGACATCAAAGAATAATAATACCACAGTTCTAAACTCAATGGCTTGAGTGGGTTCCAGCACAGTTAAGTGAGGGCCTAGCTGATTTTATGGATTTCCTTAATACAGAGATGGGTATAAGCATTATTATTTTTTCCCTGAACTGTGAACCAGCTCTCCCTGTTTGAGAGAAGGTCATCTGTTCTCTGCTAAAATATCCATATAAAATCTATAATTATAGGACAATACTTTCTCCTTCTTATGAAAAGGATGGATTCTTAAAAAAAGGTATTTTTGTTGAAGTTGCAGTTAGTTCCTAGCAAAAGATATCATTCCTTTTGCAAAAAAGGTCATAATGTGATAATGTTTCCTCTCTTTCCCACTATTTATATAACAAACATGCAACGTTTCTGAAGTCTTGATTTTTGAGCTGAAATAAAATCTATTTTAGAGATTCTGCTTTTCTAACACAAGAGGTAGTTTGTCATTTTAGAACGGTTTATGAAGATTTGTTTTCTATTCCAGAAAAGAACTGCAATGTTTTCAACTGACATATTTTACTCTAATAGGCTTAATTTTGGTGCATGAGACATAAACATTGCGAGGCATTTATGACATCATTAGAAGCTGCACTATGTACCTAGGGAATGCAGTGTCATTTGGTTTGTACATTTGACCCCTGCTTGTTATTAGGTGCACTTTACTAAATCAGCAGAAGGAGATAGGTCACTAACGACTATTACCAAGCTAATAATAATTATAAGCTGGAAAAACATAGGAAAAGAATGTTATTGATGTTCCAGACAGTGTTCCATATATGCTGTTCCTGAGACACTGAATTGTGATTTGCATTGTTAGGAATGAACTTTCTTTGACCTGAACCTTTCATTTGACATGTTAGACTGTTCTGATAGTTACATACCGTCCTTTCTATTGGTGAAATTATTGTATTTAAATGTTTTAATGGATTTTTTATTTTTTTGATTTCATGATATCTCTAGATAAAATTAAGAAGAGAGGAGAGGAATTAGAAATAGTACACATGAAAAAAAATCTTGACAAGTAACAGGGGTGACCAACAATATTTAGACCATATTTTGAACCATTGAAAAATTGTGTTAATGCTGAATAATTCACATCACAGAAGTTTATCTATCATCTCCCTCTCACTCTGAGAATACTCCATGTGTGTAAGCATATGAGGAAATGCAATGACCTCAGCAGGGCTTGTGCTTAAGGTCAGATTCTCTGACTTGGGCAAGTAGTGGTTGTTTTACTGATTGTGATATTCTCAATAAACCTGATTACTCTGAATTTTGTGAAGGGGAATAGGTTGGACAGGTTTGTATGTTTGCACATACAATGTTGTTTTGTTCTACCTTGTGGTGCTATTAAGTCAATGAAAGCACATCTTTTCTAAAAGGGCTTTGCAATATGGACTTTGTTGTTAATTTTTCTGTATTTAGAAAGATTTAAACTCTCAGTCAGAGGTCAGTCCTTCAGGTTTGTGAAGTGGGGCATAAGTGACGCAGAAGGTTTCTGTTTGCTGGATACAACAGTGTGAATTTCTATTTGCTCACTAGCAAAGGGTAGGTTTAAAAGAGAGGAAAGAGGTGCTTGTTAACTGTGGAACTATTCAGTGGATGGTGTATAAATATCATTTGTTTAAAAAAAAGCGTGAAAGAATGGAAAACAAATCTACCCTGAGCCATCAGAAAGACCTCCATTAAGAAATTCAGTGGTGACTGAGAGACTGTTCTGGAGAAGTTCTGTCAGCTGTTGATCCTGTTATAACGTGGCTATACACTTGTCGGATCGCCATGCCTGGCCATCTTGGAAAACAAGATCCTGGGCTCAGTGGGATTTAGGTCCAGCAGATGTTGCAATTCTCCTGTTCTTATGATGATTTGTGTCATAAAAGAAAACTTTACAAGGACATTATATAAATTTTCAAATTTCCATTGTGTTCACGTCTTCCTTCTGTCTTTCCCCACCTCCTCCCAGTTTCTTTAAAGACACCAGTGCCTTTCAATCTGGTGTGACACCACATGCAAGTGAATATTTCTGAATATATCATGATGGATTCTCATGGTATGTCTTCTCTAGGAAAAAAGCAGACAAGCAGGTTATTTTTCCCACATATTTATAGTCGTGAAAGTCCAATGACAATGAATGAGATTTCAGAGAGCAGCAGTGTTTCTATTGCCACACCAAGAAAAAAAGATGCATTCTCAGCATGCTAGTGAATATGCAGTAAAATCCTAGGGAGACAAAGGCAAATCTCAGCAGAACTGAAGTAAAAACCATATTCCTGTTTAATACTTTACATGCTAGCACATTTTCAATCCAGAGATGACTGTGGATTTCACAACATTTCAATAGGCATATGATAAGAAGACAGAGGAATGCAGTCCCCAGCATACAGATAAGGGGTCTCTGCAAAGCAGTGACTTACCATGCTGGATATAAAAGATAATGCAGATAAAGAATCATAATGCATAACATGGGTTGATGGTGACTAAGGAGGGGAAAAGAGAAATGCCAGAACTGACTGAAATTTCACTTCATTTACACAGCAAAATTCCACAGACAGGTATAATTTTTTTCTTGTTTTGTATCATCATCCTAGATTTGATATTGCTCTCTGTGACAGGTTGCATCATTATAGTGTACCTTTAAGGCTCATGTCAGAGGGAACAAGTGAAAGTGAAGAGTGCTATCTGTGTTTCACATACACAGCAGATTTTTTTCCCATTTTGATATGTGAAAAATGCATCTTTCTGCTGAGAGGAGAGGGAAAGGAAATATTAGTTAATTTACTTAACAATCTCAATGTATTTTGTTTTCAGCAGAATAAGAGTTTTCCTGGAAAGAAAAGGGCATTTTCTTTCAAAGGACATTGGACAAATACTTTGAAAAAGTAATAAACTGGTGCTTACTAGAGACATAAAATCCCAGGCTATTGCAGGAAGGCCCATAGCTGGAAACAGCTGGAGATTAGGAGAGGACTAGGGAAAGCACCCTGTGTGTTCTTACACTTTGTCTTTATAGTCTTTCATAAGCATCCAATTTTTTTACATTAGTGGAGTCCAGAACTGTGCTGTCCAGCAGCTACAGGAAAACATCAGGATATGTCCTGGCTTGGTCTATTTGGGCCTTTCTCATGTGATTCCCTCCCCACCATGGGAGCTATTAGGACTTGTGGAAGGATTCAAAAATTTTTCCCCTAATGGATTGCTGAGGGGAAAGAACAAAACAGTTTAAGCACAGGGTCACCTACTGAGGTGCCCTAGGAGCAGAATTCACAAGGCTGACTTCAGCATATCAGCTCTGAACCCAGTGAATGGAGGAAGTGTTCAGGAAGATGCTGATGTGGATCCATTAGATGAAGATCCACTAGAGATGGAGCAGGCAATAGTACAAAGCACGGGTGCCAGACCCCATCTGTCTTCTGCTCACACTTCTGTCGAATTGGGATTTGAAACTTGACACATGAAATTGAGTGACCAGATGGGATGGGAAGTTCTCCAGGGGTTAATTGCAAGGCATCATGTGAGAAACTTCCCATTCCTCAGGGCATGGACCAACATTTTGTTTCTGCTCAGTCTCAGGTGAACATGCTGCTACTGAACCCCTGCACACTCATCTGCTTGTTTTCCTTCTGCCTTCTTGCCATTTCCAGGCAGTGACCTTCCCTCTCTCCTGCCCATGGTTCATTGAGGACCAGAAAATATGCTCCCTAGAAATATGCTGGCACTCTCTTCCCACAGGATTCTGCTGCAGCAGGGCAGTACAAGATTGCAGCCACCTGAAGCTGCACCCTGAGTGTATCTTTGTGGCAGGAGACCTCTAACCATCAGGGTCTTATGCAAACCAGGTGCCATACCACAATGAGTTAAAAATGGTTGATGCAAGCCCAACAAGTGAGATTTCCCCAGAGGGGTGAGTGCAGCAGTGCACACACTCTGGTACTGAAGGAGCCACAGGTAGGTCACAGACAGACAGCTCCCTTAGTCATCCTGGAGGAAAGGACACTACTCAGCATTTCAAGAAACTCAGTGAAACTAGGTGAGGCAGGAATTACACAAATGCTTCTCCTCTGTTTAAACATTATCAAATGTTTAGATGTTTTTTGCCAGGATCAATTAATCTTGTTAGAGTATTTGCTCATTTTGAAGTATTTTTTAATTACTTCCTTTTTTCTTAATTCTTCCTGCCTTTTATCCTCCTTTCTAGTGCACACTAATGTTATCTCTCTTCTTTCAGTTAATTTGGGGCCCAATGGACTCATTTCTGAACCCTGGCTTCTCTTTCCTCCCCACAGCAAGTGCAGGAGCTGGCTGAGGCCTGGAGTATGCCAGAAATGAAACTTGGCTGTTGTGCAATTAATGCTGGGAACCTGATTAAAATTCACAAGAGCCAGGGGCATAAAAGGCCAACTTTCCAGCTGCCTCCAAGCCTGCTTCTGAATTCACCCACTTTAACTTCGTATTTACAAGGTGAAAAGGAATTTGTGTACAACAGGCACATAGATGCAGCATTAAAAAAATTGTTGCTGAGCATGTAGTTAATATATTCCTTTACCAAAGTTGTTTTGCATATTGTTGATCACAGACTGATTGTGCTCTAGGTTATACACAAAACCTCTCTCCCAAACACGCACACGCGTTTTCATATTTTTCGTAATAGAAAACTTAGTACTCTGCTTCTTAATGAGTGGTGCTGATGGGAAATGACCCCTGCTTTCCTAAACACACAGCAATCTAATTTGAACCTGTGTGCCAATTACTGGCCTCTGTGGAGCACTTTGCTGTGAAACAATCAAGTCACAATAGGATTAGAAAGCGTTGCAGGGAGACCACAAGGGAAAGCAAACACAGGCGTAACTGCAGGTTTATTCCTTTAAATTGTCTGTAAATAGCACTGATAGCTTCCTCAGTGCCACCTAGGTATTGTTTCTATAAATCCTCTGTAGGTACAATCCAAAATGAATATGGACAAGGAGTCTTTTATAGCATACAAACCTTACTCACTGTTCTGTCCTTAGGAAGATTGTGGGTGTTTACCTAAGGAAAGATATCCCCAGAAGACAAAAGTAGAAAAAGCCAGACAAACATCTTAGCTGCCTCAAAGATTTTTTTTTTAATTCAGAGAATGCATTTTAATATTCTTGTTGCTAAATGAAAACTGTGATTCCTGTGAGAGCAGACATACTTCTATCTAGATGTGCATGCACAGATCTGGCAGATAGACAAGACGCCTTCAGTTCACCTAAATTCATGCTTTGTTCCAATCCTGAACCAGCAGATATGTGGCCAGTCCTGTGGAGCTCAGCAGAGGCAATGCCTTGCCCAGTGTCATGAACAGGCTAAAATGGGAATGAAGCTACATCCCCTCTCTTGTGATGTGCATGTGCTCCTCGATGCTACTTCCCTTGTACAGTGGCCTCAAGCTTATTTTATTGCAGAGACCTTTTTCTCTAAAATTGTGCTAACAAACATGTGAGATGTATCCACATAACAGGACTCACTAAATAGCCTCTGTAGGTGAGGCTACTTGATATGAAGTCATGAGGCCACCCAACTCTACAGACTGTTATGTCTCAGTTTCAGGTGTCAGTCAGAGAATAAGATCAAGCCAAGTATCGTTGCTAAAATTGTCTATGAATAATAATCACTATATAGGTGGCATGAGCTGTGGCTGTCTCTGTGGGGCAGTTTCTTCAGTCTGGATAATGCATAACCAGCTGTGCTAGACTATGTCCTGTTTGGAGTAACCACACTTTCTGACCTGATATGTGCCAAAATAATGATAATGTAGCCCCAGAACTTATCCTTTGTCATCCTTCCACCACTGCACCTTAGGTCTTACACCAAACCACTTTCTACTGTACATCCATGACATCTACCTTTTAAAGCTTCGTAGCTCTTCCATGTTCAGTCAGAAGCAAAGGCTGGTAGCCCTGGCTGAATCCTGTGAAAAACCTTTCCAGTTCATGGTGAGTCAAGGAAGGGAGCTCTGACAGATACAGCCATTAACTGCTGTGTAAGATCCAAAACTTACAAGGATGAAGTGAAGGAGACAGAGCAAAGCCCTTTATGGTTTTGGATGATGAAAGGACAGAATACAATGGGCATAAGATGAAGAAAGGCAGCAGTTCAGACTTCATACAAGGAAGTCCTTTTTTCCCATGCAGACAGTGGAGAAGATCTCCCAGAGACGTTATGATGTCTTTGTCCTTGGAAGTTCTCAAGACCTGACTGGACATAGCCCTGAGAAACCTAGTGTGACCTTGGAGTTGCTCCTGCTTTGAGCAGGAGTTCAGAAAAAAAAAGCCTCTGAGGTCTCTTCCGATATGAATGTGTCTGTGATCCTGTGCCTGGTATTTGTTATTTTGACTGACTGCAAAGTAGTAATTCCAGGTTACTCTGTGATTCCATATGGTGTATAATATGTACATATCAATACCAGACTGAACCTCAATTAACCTATCTCTTCAGAGTGGTGTGTACTAATTTCCTGTCTATCTTTGCAAATCATAATATTATTGAAATAAAGACAGTTCAGCTTGGAAAAATTCAGCACAAAATTGATCATACACAAAAGTCATCTTGCTGGGTAGAGTCTTCTAAAACTATGAATATTTGATCTCTTAATTGTAGCTGTGCCTTGAATGACACTTAAAACCTCTGATTTTATTAAGTTTCATCTTAATAATTTAATTAGATAAAACCAAGATAAGAGGTTTAGTAACATACATTTTGAAATTAATGAGCTGAGTGCCAGAGGATGAACTATATTACCCACTTCAAGTGCACATACAACATTAATTAATGTAGTCTAGCTTTGTTTTAAGAGCATTTGATAGTCTGCTATGTGCAGTACTTACTGCTAGTTTGAAAAGAGGAGCCAAAAAAAGAATTAAAGAAGTCAAGTTCATACAGTCAGATTTTTTTTTTCATAAACATTTCAAGAACAGAAAAAATATAAGCCTCAGAAGTTTAGAAGCAATTTTAATTTTAACCAGAAAAGTAAGTTAAGACTTTACTGTGGAATATCACTCTTCTTGGAGGGGAGACACCAAAGAAAAACAAAAGGAAAGGCATTTTTGTGATAGGTAATACAAATTTTTTTTTCAACCTGTTAACAAAAAAATAATAAAAGAGTGGAAATTATAAAGGCAATTTAAATGTAAGAAAATTAAGTACTAAACACTTGGGTAACATTTTTAGAAACACTAATGAGAATGTCTATATTTCTTCTGCATTTTATGCTGCGAACAACTAGTTACATCATTATGACAGCTATGTTTTTTGCCTAAAAATATTTCTAGAAGCCCCTCTGGTATCTAATTTTTATCAACATCTACCAAGTGAGAATGTATAAGTTTATTCCTTTTATTAGTAGTAGCTATGTTAGTAGGAATTGTTACAGTACTGTTTAAATTCAATAGCACAGAGGATGATGGAAAATGTAAGACTTGCAATTCTGTCATGCAGTTCTGGAGATTGTGAGTATTGGAGAAAGGATTGTGGATTTAAGGTAATGCTGAGATGGACTGAGAGCCTGTATAGTGAACCTTGCTCCTCTCTAATATTTATTGGTATTTATTCTTCATTGTCTTTATAAAGCATGCATTTTTATACATATATACACACACAAATTCTTCTCTTAAGACAGTTTTACAGTGGATTTCCAGATCCTACAAGTGTCATTGATTACAAAGCAGCAACATCATTCTTAACTCAGCTGAGAAACTTGTCTGGGAGGAGTATAATTGAGATCTTTTTCTCAGAACTATGGTAACAGTATTAACAATAAGGCTCTGTTCAGTTGAAACTGGGGTAATCTTTTCCACCAAAGTAAACAAGGAGTCAGGAAGCCGGAGTGAGGATACAGTTAATGAGGAAGTTTGTGAACATTCACATAGAGCCTGTCTGAAACCTCCTTACCTTTCTCACTTTGCATTCAGTAATGCAGGTCTTACTGCTCATCTCATAATCTTTTTCCCACAAATGAACAAAAAGCTTTCATAAGAGAACAAAACCACTTGAATGCTCAAAATTAATGCCAGGATTATGTGCACTATGGCTTTTGTTCTTGTCCTTTTTTGGTGTTATTTTAACATAACCTGGCAATTAAAGCCATCTGTCAACAGGCCACCACCATTCAGTGAACTGACTCCAGAAGAGGAAATAGTGTAGATGTATCAGTGCAACGAAGGGTCCAAACTCCTTAAAAGGTCACACTTATTAGTCTAAGCTCCCAAATGTGTGGAAATGTGGCTACACAGCTTGCAGGCCCCAGTACACATCTGCAAGTGCCCACTGTGTGCTTGGACAACTATCCAGGATCTCTAGCTTGGCATTCCATTGTGCCATGTGTATACAGCTTTTGATTTTATGCTCCACAGAGTAAAAATGCCTCTTTTTTGTGTTTTCAGTGAAGGGCTGAAAATGCTTGTGGGTGCCTTGAAATCAATATTTATGATGGTAATATGGTATGAAGTCTACAAGTTTGAAAATTGAGCCCTGGATTGCATGAATAATACATCACTTTATAACAACAGTACTGGAACTAGAGATGATAGAACAACCAAATGTTAAAAACTTGCAGATGGATAGCCAACATGATACAAATGTTGGTAAATTGTTGGGCAAGAATGAGGAAAACAGAGGGAAGACATGAGATGTTTGGAAGTGTTATCTCACGCAGATATTACGGGTGTGCAGCAAAAGGGGAAGGAGAAGTTAAAAAAACCAAATCTGCATGACATGAACCTTCTGAGATGATTAAGAAACATATCAGCTTCTCATAGAAGAGTATCATTGGAGGTCATATAGTGACAGTCTCATTTCCTCCCCACACTCTCTGCATTATGACCCAGAACCCAAAGTGGTTCTTAATTTGAATAGAATCGTAGCAGGGTCTGTGTGGGAAGGGACAGTAAAGATCATCTCCAACAGGTCCATGTTGTTCCTGTGCTGGGCCCCCAGAGCTGGGTGCAGCCCTGCAGGTGGGCTCTCACCAGGGCAGAGCAGAGCAGAGGGGCAGAATCCCCTCCCTCCCCTGCTGCCCACGCTGCTCTGGATGCAGCCCAGGACACGTTTGGCTCTCTGGGCTGGGAGTGCCCATGGCTGGGTCATGTCCAGCCTCTCATTCACCAGCACCCCCAAGCCCTTCTGGGCAGGGCTGCTCTCCATCTGCTCTTTCCCCAGTCTGTGCTGATACCAGGGCATGCCCTGACTCCAGTGCAGCACCCTGCACTCAGCCTTGTTAAACCACCTGAGATTTTCATGGGCCCACTTCTTGAGCTCAGCCAGGTCCCTCTGGATGCCATCCCATGCTTGAAGTGTGTCAACCACCCCACTCAGCTTGGTGTAATTTGCAAATTTGCTGAGGGTGCACTCTATCCCTTTGTCTATGTCATTAATGAAGAGATTAAATATCACTGATCCCATTATGCAACCTCGAGAGACATCACACGTCACTGATGCCCATTGGGACTCTGAGCCATTGACCACCACCCCTGAATCTGACTATCCAACCAATTCCTTATCTACTAAACAGTTCCCCCCATCAAACCAACGTCTCCAAATTGAAGAGAAGGGTGTTGTGGAGGCCTGTGCGAAAGACGTTTCATTCAGGTAGATGGCATTCTTTCCCTTGTTAACTGATGGAGTCACTCCGTCACAGAAGGCCAATAAGTTGGTCATGCGGGACTTGCCTGTGGTGCAGCCTTTCTGATTGTCTCAGACAAACCCCAGAATCCCAAATTTGGACTCAAAGCCCATCCAAAATCAGTCCAGGACCCCCATCAAATCCCTTCCTGCCCTCCATGTGCCTCAGCAGAACTTTAGGAGGAGCCGTTTCACAATCTTCCCAGGCACAGAGGTGAGGCTCACAAGTCAGTGGTTTCTACCTTTTTTAAAGATGGGTACAATGTTTTCCCTTTTTTCAGTCATCAGGAACTTCACCTGACTGCCAAGACTTTTCAGGCATCAAGGAGATGGTCTTGGCTGAATGAATCAATTTCCTCAGGATTCTGGGATGCATCTCATAGGGTCCTGTAGACTTATGTACATTCAGGTTCCTCAGGTGGTCATGAACCTGACTTTTATGCACAGTAGGAGGGACTTTGCTTCTCCCCTCCCCACCCTGTCATTCATCTACTCAAGAGGTGGCAAGAGAAGTGGCCATTGAAGACTGGGGCAAAATTTCTGATGGGTACCTGAGCATTCTCCTCATCTGTTGTTGCCATTTCCCCCTCACTGTTTATCTCTTGGGGGGAATACACCTCTTTGCACCATTCCTAGCAGGATCTGAAAAATATATCAGACCTCTCATTCTTATGTGCACTTTCCCACAAAAAAGTAATGCCCAGTAGTTAAGGACAGACTGTCAGTTGCTTGCAAGCAGCTCCCATGGCATGATATTCCAATAGTCAGTCTGTTTACTTTTTATTGCTTTGCATACTTATGAGAGAAGATTTAATTGCACAATTTGGCACATATTCTTCAAACCCTCCAGTATATGATCCGTGAGTTCTTGTCTGTATTTGACTTCCATGGGAAAAGGATGACAAACTTGCATTTTTCCCCTCAGCTATCTGAACAATAGGGACACTCCTCAGTAATGTGTATTTCAAGATTAGTGGAAAACTCCTTGTTAAAAGTTGTTAATTTAAAATTACTGTTCATTGTTCCAAATTATCCACTGTTCCACATTATCCTTTTTCTAATTGGCTATGGGTAGAAAAGATGGAACCAACTATGAACAAAGTTATGACATAATTCAGATATGAGGAATGCTAGTTTTCGGCAGGACTGCAAAACAACGTTTTCTCCTCCACAAGTAATGAGGTGTTTAAAACACTAAAATCAACTTCTATGGAAATTTACTGTAATAATAATGACAATAATAATAATAGTAATACCACCAATAACAACAGTGACAAAAACAATAATAACAATAACAGCAGCAATAATAATACATTGGAAAAAATAAAACCGTCATAATAAAAACAAAAGCTACGCTGATAGGATGTATTTTATGTTTTATAAACTTTTACATCAATTTGGAAACCCCAAAAAGCCGGGGTTGTAATGGAAGTGCTGGCAAACCTGTAACTGTACTGGTGTGAATGGAGCTGCTGTAATGAGAGAAACTATTGCTTGGAACGAGGACAAGTATATTCTTCTCTGAGCTTCTACAGTCCCTGCACCCCTGGAGTACCATTCGAGACAATGATGAACCGTGGTCTCAATTCCCTTATTAGCTGTAAGACCTAAAAATTATATGTGCAATTAAAAGGCAAAATGCTGATATTACTCATAAGAAGCACTTTGTACATTAGCAAGGTACAAAAGTCTGCTGACACTTTGCAACAGAGAGAGTCAGCAGGGCAGAAGATTAATAGAGCCTCATAAATTTGCGGGGTGAAAACAGTGGATGGGGCAGAATAAGCATGTTGTGTTAGAGATAAATAAAGGGCATGGTCATCATGACAAAACATTTAACAAGGAATACACTCCCTTCTTTTAGACAATTTGCTGGCCTAGCATTAGGCTGCTTTATGTAACTACATATAATTACCTCACAGCAGTTCCAGCTAGTATCACAAGACCTTCTAGCATTTCAGGCAGCACAGTGTTGGGAAAAAGCATTTTAAAACTAAACGCGTTGCCTTGTTTCTTTATTTTCTTTTCTGCAAATCATTCCTGTCATATCTTTCTGGTCACAGGCTTGTCCAAGGAAATACCAGTTCTTCCAGATCTTTTTCACTGTTTGAAGCTAAAAATCCTCTTTGTTATTGCATGTGCAAAATGAGAAAACAAGCAAATTCTGTTAACTCATGTGTAGACTATATCTCTCCTCGAGTTTAAGAAGGCACCTTTTATTTGGAAAGAAACACTGGACTGAGAAATCTGTGACAGTATTTTACTTCAAGCTTTCATTCCAAGAAATGGAGGGGCAGTGTTCATTACAGCAAGATGTAAGCATTCATAAATGAGCACGATAGGAATTAAGAAACAAACTATGAACCAAATGTCACTAGACAGCCAAACATTTTTATATCAAAAATATGTTCTGTGTTTTGGTAGCAACTCAACCTGAATATGTTCAAACTTACATGAAATATCTGAAATATAATATTTACAGTGCTTTTTGTTTTCAGACTGACTGAATCATAGCATTGAATATATACATAGGCATGAGGAAACAACAAAAGAGAAGCGTTAAAAAAATCAGATTAAATATAAAAACATGAGCAAACATAATAGTGAAAAAAGATTGTGTTGTAGTGACAGATACATCCCCAAAGCAATTGAGGGGGGTGAGAGTAAGGGATGTGCAGCTGGTGTGAGCTCTGAGTGTCAGTTTTTCTGTACCAATAAGTCTGAATGGTGAAAGAGAGTAAATGCTCCTTGTGCTTTTGGTAGATCGTTGTGTGATAACTCATGGGGAGATATTTGTTTTTCTTCTTTCTTTTTTTCTTCGTTTTTTCCAATGAACATGGATGCAGTTCACCCATTCCCTATGTGTTGCTAGAAATCTGGAACAAAAATGAAAAAGGTAAAATTAAAAAGAGGGCCAGTTTGATTTTTCTCATGTTTTCATATATGTAGTTTGTATATTCTAACACACACACAAACACATACATTTTTTTGTCTCATTCTGCCAATACTACCCTTGGTAGCAAGGTGTTTCACACCTAAACCTAATATACATGTAGGTGCCAGCTATAGCTTTTATGGTATCTGTGACAGGAGATATGTATCAAAAACTATGGTTTTTTCACATTATGGATGTTAAAAATGTTTATAATATTGTAATTTTTGTCTAACCCAAATGAAATTTTAATATTCTACTTCACCTCTCTACTTCCTTGTGAGGTACTGTGTTGGTAACTCTATGAGAAAAAGAAGGTCACACGTGGGGTAGGAAGTCATGCCATCCATGGAATTGTGTGAACACCCACTGAACTCAGTTCCCTGCTTGATGAATTGTGTGAATAACCTGTCTTGGAGAGTTATGATGGGGGTGAGAGAAACATTGGGACTGCTAGGATTGCCTGTGAAACTTGAAGGAATTCTGAACCTGAGCTCCATGGGCTCTGTAAAATGGAGGTTGGTCTAACATAGGCAGCTCCCTGCTTGCTGGAGGGATCCCACTGGTAATCTTAAAATAAGTTTATCCCATTGATAGCAGGGTAGAATTCAGTCTCAGAAAAATGCATTGTCATTCTCAAGGGAATCTGCAGTCCCACAAATTTGCAAAGCCCTTCCACATAAGGATTATAATAAGCACAGCTCATTGTAGCAAAATGCCTGTTTTGCAAAACTTAAAAAAGTGATAAGCGCTGTCCTGAAACAAGAGAATAAGACATATTTTTATTGTATGACATCTTTTGTTCCTTAGTGATGCTCTTTCTTGAGGTTTCAAGGGAACAGCCAAAATATTCTATGAGTCCTCTTCTGTGGAGGTTTTGCCTCAAGAGATGTTTAAAACCATGCATCTCTTCTGTATTTACCTCAGGAGGAGAGCATTGCATGTAATCAAATATACTGAATTCACTATCAATGACACCTGCTAAATGCCTATGGAAAGGAAAGGTTACATGACATGGCAAAGTCTCTCTGGTCTTAGGTCTTGGATGTTATTTCTTTAAAAGAAGGAAAACAAGTTTAAAAAAAATCAAGACATTTTGAAATCACCAAAATAAATTACTCCCTTCTAACCGAGCAAGAAAAAACCCTTCCTGTTTTGTAAATTTGCTCTGTACCTGTATTTACTATTATTTCTAAAGAGTAAACATTTTTTAAAGACCATTTAAAAAAAATTTATGCACTAAATAATGCACCCTTACTTGGGGAATTAGTGCAGTGTAGATTTATTACAAGTAACATTAAAGAAAAACTATAACGATTTACATTTTAAATAAGGTTGTTATGCTAAATATAATTAGAGCAAATGTTGATCTACTTTTCCTAAATACTGCCAGCAAAAAGCCTCCCTTAAAACATTCCCTTTTAGACAACTGAGTGCTTTTCTTTCAGACAGAGGATGTTGTTCAGGCAAAAATTTCAACACTAGGTCTCCTGAGATGCTTCAACTTCAATTGTTAAATTGATAAAACACTTGAATAAGCAGGTGATGTTTGGTAGCATACAATTGGGGTTCTAGGAAACATCACCAGGAAAATTCCTAGCCTGGTGCAGCCCACAGATTATTATCCATTAGCACTCTTCCATGTGGGTGGTGATGAAGACACACCACCCTGCACAAACTTATATTTGTTCAAGGAATAGTCAACAGGTCCTCCTGAGAAATGGCTCTCAGGGACAAGGGAGAAGAACAGAGCTGGCAGATCTTTAAAAATCATTTCAAAGGAGTGCAGGAGCTCTTGATTCCTAGATGTAGGAAATCAGAAAAGAGAGGCAAGAGACCAGCATGGCTGAGTTGAGACCCGCTGTCAAACTAAGATGAAAGAAGGAAATGCACAGGCAGTGGAAGAGGAACAGGCATCCTTAGAAGAGTGTAGGAATGCTGCCTGGTTGTGTAGGGATGAGGTTAAGAAGGCTGAGGCAAAGCTGGAGCTGAACTTGGCAAGGGACACAGAGAACAATTAGAAGGTGTGTCAGGCAGAAAAGGAAGGTCAGAGAAAGTCTACCTCCCTCCCTCATGAGCAAGGCTGGCAAACTGGTAACAGAGGAGGCTGAGGTGCTCAACAACTTTTTTATGCCTCAGTCTTCAATGGCAACCTCTCTTCCACGCCTCTTGGGTAGATGGACAGCAAGGCAGTGATTGGGGAAGAAAAGTCACTCCCACTGTACGTAAAGATCAGGTTCATGACCACCCAAGGAACTTGAATGTTTGTAACTCTGTGAAACCCAGTGAGGTGCATTCCGAAGTCCTGAGGAAATCGGCTGATGTAGTTGCCAAGCCAGTCTCCGCAATGTCTGAAAAGTCATGGCAGTCAGGTAAGACCCACGGTAGTTAGTTGAAGTTCCTCATAACTGGAAAAAGGGAAAATTTTTAAAAAGAATAGAAAGGAGGACCTGTCATCCTCACCTCTGTGTCTGGAGAGATCATGGAACAGCTCCTCCTGAAGTTCTGCTAAGGCACATGGAGGACCTGGAGGTGAAGGCAGCATGGCTTCACCAAGGGCAGGTCCTTCCTGACCAGCTTTATTGGCCTTCTGTGGTGGGTTGAGACCGGCCCTGCCCAGAAGGGCTTGGGGGTGCTGGTGAATGAGAGGCTGCACATGACCCAGCCATGGGCACTCCCAGCCCAGAGAGCCAAACGTGTCCTGGGCTGCATCCAGAGCAGCGTGGGCAGCAGGGGAGGGAGGGGATTCTGCCCCTCTGCTCTGCTCTGCCCTGGTGAGAGCCCACCTGCAGGGCTGCACCCAGCTCTGGGGGCCCAGCACAGGAACAACATGGACCTGTTGGAGAGAGTCCAGGGGAGAGACACCAAAATGATCAGAGGGATGGAGCAGCTCTCCTATGAGGACAGGGTGAGAGGGTTGGGGTTGTTCAGCCTGGAGAAGAGAAAGCTCTGACAAGGTCTAATAGCAGCTTTCCAGTAACTGGAGGGGGCCTGTGAGAAAGCTTGTGAGAGTCTTTTTAACAGGACCTGTAGTGGCAGAATAAACAGTAATGTTTTTAAACTAAAAGAGGAGAGATTTAGACTAGATAGAAGGAAGAAATGTTTTACAATGAGGGTAGTGAGGCACTGCACAGGTTTCCCAGAGAAGTTGCAGAGGCCCTATTCCTGGCAGTGTTCAAGACCAGGCTGGATGGAGCACTGAGCAGCTCAACCTAGTGGAAGGTGTTTCTTTCCATGGCAGGGCGTGCACTATATGACCTCTAAGGTTCCTTCCAGCCCAAACTGTTCTATGATTCTATCTCCATTTCAAAGCTGAGTGCCAACTTCACTCAACTTTTTGGTGTTTAGGAGGTAAAGAGCAGGTCAATGTTCTCTGTACTTGAGTTATCACAAAAAGAGAATTCTCAGGTTTTCAGGTGTTTGGAAATGCATTTAGTGTTTCAATGTCCTGAACTCCAAAGTGTAGATAAAAAAATAATTCAAAAAGTAGGACAGAAGCACCTATTTTTTTAGAATTCCCTCTGCTTTTTTTACTTAGTCTCATCATAACTATTATTAAAACACTTAGATCTTTTTACTCATAAAAACAACACACTATAACCCATTTCTGAAGCAAGGGAAAGGTTATTCCCTATAGATAATAAAATGTTTGTTGTAAAAAATGTAGTTGATAAACACTTTCTCTTGAATGAGCTATTTGTGAATATATTTTTTTAATTCAGCTATTACCAAATAATTAAATTCAGCAATTTCTTGTGCTACTTACCAAACACATTATTTACACATATTTACTGTTTCTTGATAAGATCTAATTGTAAGAATTTTGAGCCTACTCTTACATAAGAGAAATGGACTATACATTTTAAGTAAGTTTCATTGCTGAAAACACTACAAATAAATGAAACAAATTATTTTTCAGTGTACCAGAGGAAAAAATCTGTTTGTATCACACATTCAGCTCTGCAGTAAGCATTCCTTCTGATGCTAGGGAGAATTAACTTTGCACTCTAGTTACAGTTGTCTGAAGTGGTTGTAGTGATATCAGCCTTCTTGGGGAAGCACAAATTTAGATGAAGTGAAACCTAATCATCAGAGGAAGTCAGACTTAAATGGCAGGATTTCAAAATTTTCTCTTTTTTCTCTTATGTTTGGAAGAAAACCCAAACTATTTTGTGGGACAATGTATAAGTTTTGTCAGCGTTGATGGATAGTAGCAAACATGAGAACAACCTTTGCTGGACAGGGCTTCCTGATCTTATCTGCAGACCAATTTTACATTCAAATGAAACAGGAATAACTGTTATTAATTTCAGTGGAAACTCTTCCAGGTTATGCCAGGGCTGTAATTTGATGCTCGTCATTTGGTAAAGTACTCAGACATTGTTTACTGTTCCAGTTCACACTTATTTCCAAATCAACAGAATTTATGTTATTTGTATGCCCTTTTGACCAGCTACCAACAGCATTTATGTGATTGCTATGTTTGCCACAGTGACTTCTTTTCTGGGCCAGTTATCACTTCTCTGCATTTACTGAACAATGCAAGAACAGCAGTTACCTTACTATCTATTTGCATATAGATTTATCCATTGATTTGCCAGAGGTAGCTGACAGGAGGCAATCTCACTGACAGGTTAATTGAATTAGTCCTCTGTAGCTCAACCACATAAACTTCTTGTTTAGCAGGTGTTGCCACTTTAGGCAGTTAGGGATTTTATTGCCTCTTCCCATACTTTGCAGATTTCTTCTAGATCTGTAGTTTATCCTTTATTGTGTGAATGAAGTTTTCAGTGTGTATCATCAAAGTATATTAGCATAAGACAAAACCATGATAACAACAAAAACCTAAACAAACAAAAAAGAAATGTAACATTTACATTTACAGACTGGTTACCAAAGCCTTAATAATACCTGATTACAAGATATCCCTGCACAAATACGGGGCCAAATTTCAACATTTGCATCCTTTTCTATGTTCAGTTCTCATTGAATGAAGTGTGTTTTCCTTGAAAAAGTCTTTATGGCTAATTGAATTGGTGCTTTCCAGTAAGTGATCAAGGGCTGACAAATTGCTTCTAAAGAAATTAATGGCTTACCTTCACAGAGGAAGAAAACTCTTCCCTCTGTCTTTCATTGTCTGTTGTGATTTAGCAGGCCCAGTTTGTAAATGGGAAAAAGATGAAGCATTTCAAGATATTAAGATGCTACAGTTGGGTCAGGGCCATACTGGTATCAACACAGGCTGGGGACGAACAGATGGAGAGCAGTCCTGCAGAGAAGGGATTGGGAGTGCTGGTGGATGGGAGCCTGGACATGACCCAGCCATGGGCACTCACAGCCCAGAGAGCCAAACACTACACCATTGAAACTAAGAGAAAATGGTCTTTTTTGTGAAACTGGAAGTTCTCATTCAGTATTTATCAAAATTAGATTGCTGTGTGGAAGATACTGGTGCATACCCATGCAGAGTTAATCCCCATCAAATTTGGAGATGTTGTCAGGACTGTTACACTGGACTTGGTCACAGGTATTCCCATCTCCATCCCCATATTTTGGGAAAAAGACCCTATCCCATGTCTTTCAGCATCTTTAGTTGACTTCTGTGGGGGTGACCCAAAGCTCAGTGAAGCTGATGAAAATAACACGATAACTTTACCCAGCTCTGTGTCAAACCTTTGAATCTGAGATTTGTTCATATTCATGGCTCCTTTTCAAGGTGGCAGACAGCTATACTCCAGACAGCTGTGATCATGTGTTTGAAGGCAGAGACAGATTAATTTGAATTTATTAGAGGTAGAAATTATTGGAAAGAACTAGAGGCAAAAATTAGAAAGTCCTGGATTCACTCCAAAAGTGAAGATTTTTAAAAGATACTTTAAAAAGTAGATACCTGTTGTTAATGGGCTGATAATTTTGAAAAGGAATGAGCTATTTCTGTAGGCAGAAGAGCCCACAAGGTGTGTGATTTAGAATGATTCAGAAGTAGTCAAAGCTCCTCCCAACTTTGTAAAGAGGATAGGAATCTCATATCCCAAGAAATCCTCATCACCAGGATTTTGGCCCTTCTAAAGTAGGGCTCAGAAATTTCACTGATGAAGTTGTTCTGCTTTATAAAACTAATTAATTGTTTGGTGAACCAGAGGCTTCAATGCTGGTCTCCCGTAACCCACCTGAGTTCTGTAAATGCTGGATTGTAGAGTCAATTTCTCCCACATGCTTTGGCTCAATTAACTTTTCATTATTTTTGAACAAAATAAACCATTTTGTAACCAATGGTCCACCTGACTCTTTGTATTGCTTTCATAAATATTTTCATATTGCTCTTACTGATCCGAGAAGTCAGGTAGAGAACAGGCTGTAATTTTTGGTTGTTTTTTTGAGGATTCTGAGCAAAGAAACTCGAAATTTTAATAAGCTCCTTTTACAAGAGCATTTTTACCTAGTGAAACGCTGCTAATAACATTTGGGCTTCAATCCTGCAAAGACCTGGCGGTTTGCCAGGTCCTGAAGACATGAAACAGGGCTTGTATGCAAGAAAGTCTGTCTGGTTTTTCCAATTATATCTGCAGTTCTAATGAAAGACAAGACTTCACATTACAAACTTTTCCTTGTTTAACTCTAGGCTTTGAAAGTAGTCTCCTTGGGTTTAATTACAGCATGTAAATTTGAGCACACATATTGCTCTTTACAGGATCAGGGCCTCAGCACTTACCAGAGCAGGTCAGGTGCTAGGAATTGTTGTGATTCCTTAGCACAGCTCTGAAAATGTGTTGATGTGTTCTCTTGTATTTCCACACACAGGCATGCAACATCTTGTGAGAAAAGGAAGTATTGTCTTTAGATGGATTAATGGGGGGCAGAAAATTTAAGCCCAGGCTGACACAGGTGGAGTACAGGTGCCAGACTGCCAGTCTGAGCTCCACCCACTGTGGGTGGGTGCTGTTTTCAGACCCATCCTCTGCTCTTCCAGCCTTCCTTCAGAAACACTGGCAGTCCTTAGACTCAGCTTTAAATGCAGGCTTTCAACAGCTGGCACTTCTCCAGCTTAGCACTCCTTTTCACACAACAACTCTTATTTTTAAGTATTGATGTGCAGAGTTAGCCTCTCTGGTGCCAGCTCAATTCCTACTCAATTCCTGCTATTGTATTTAAAGCTTTGATTATAGTCAAGGGCTATTGAGGGTTTCCGGTGAATCTGTAAAAATCCTCTTAATCAATCTGCTCTGCCTGTACGTTGTTCACAGCTCTAATTAAATGCACTGCATGTGTACTGCTTGAGTACGTAGCTGCCAAGCCATTTGTCTGTCTAGAAAGTACACCTGTGAGCATATTTTTACATACATGCATGGGCATAGGAAACACACAAAGCATATGAAGGCACATTTATGACCTCAAGGAACATCACCTTATTGGAAAAGAAGTAACAGTGTAGCTCGTTCTGTTAAAACAGTAAAAACCACAGCACTTGGTCATCAAAACTAATCATCAGGTGATGATTCCATTCTATTTCTGTTGAATAATTGTCTAATAATAGGATTCATCCAAACCATTTGTCAGACTACTGGCCCAATTCCAGTGCTCCTAGCAGTCACTGTTCTGTGTTAGGACACATTTGAATTAGTTTGCAGACAGTCAATACTTACTTTATATGATTTTAAATTGTGATAATCTCATTTTGGGCTCACTTGCAGATCTTGCAGTATAGATCAATATATTTGACCATTATTTCTCATCAAAGCACTCTAATTCCTTTCTATCTTGGAGAGACTAAAGTAAATAATTAGCAAAAGATAGTTCAGCTGGTATTATATATACTATTTTGAGGTTAGGCTTGTTCCACATTGAAAAGTTCAGATGTTTTGGGCCAGGAAGAGAATGCAAAAATTGAAATAAGAATTTCTAATTTCTCAGTTGCATCTCAGATAAATACATTTCTACAAGACTTCCTCTTCTACTGTGGACATTTCTTTCAGAGAAAAATAGGGAGGACATAATGTGTTTTACACTGGCACTTATTAGAATAAAGGGGCAGAATTTAAATGCCTGGAACCCACAGATGAATAGTTTCAGCTGGATTTCTTTACTGTGGGTGTCTCTATTTTTACCTCCATGTCTCCTTTTCTTCGTAGTCTGGGTGCAAATGGAGCACAGACTTTAGACTGGGACCTGACAAGGGAGATCACTGGTAGAAACTGCTATTGCTTCCAGCCATGGGAGGTTAATTGTAACAATACACTGGTAACACTGATAACATGTTATGAAGCTCTCTGAAAATCTGATTGATGGTCTTTCACATGATTGTTTCTAGACAGCAATTTAACAATATGCAGAAAACCTCCAGGTTCAAAGTTGCCTTTTGGTAACCAACTGAACTTCTTTTAGAGAATAAATTTTAAAATGTTTTGCTGCTATAATTTCCATAGATGTATAAATATTAGAGTTGATATTGAAAGATAAATGCTATGTACATTCTTATCATATTATTATTATGTTCATTATATAAACCACATAAATTCAAATATATATTGTTCATTTTACAGGCAATGTGCTTTGGCCAACAGAGCATAATGAAGAATACTTTTAAAAGAGCTTATGGAACCTTTATTTGACATTTCAAAGCTAGTTGTTCACTTTCTAGTAAAAGACACTGTGCACAAGGCAGATATTTACTGAAGGTTGATTGGTTGTATGTTCTAAGAGTTTTCCAATTATTGATCCTTACTGATAACTGGATTTGAAGGATTTTCCCCCGAAAAAGGAGTTTAGGTTTGGGACTTTACTCTTACAATGTAGGTATACAACCCACGGGATGCATCTACAGAAAATCTGCATATAAACCCAACTATGTAAATTGTCTCATTTTGAGGGCATAGTTGTGCACGTGGGTGGGAAAACATCATCTTCTGCTGAAGAGTTTGCAGTTCATTAGTTGTGTGATCATTTTAGAGTGATACAAAGTACCTCAATTTCACATTAGGCCACTTTATTGAACCATTTTTTTGGCATGATGTTAATAGCTTCCATTTTCTTAATAGCTTTTAGCAATCCAGTAAGCTCTTAGCAGCAATATTTTGTCCTTCGGTTTGCAATTCCTTATGGTTTTTGCTGTCATCATGTAAAAACATAAAAGATTCTTGCTCTTTTGAATGCCTATTTCTCCCCTGCAGCTTACAGATGGGTGTGCTCGGTACATCAGGGCAGCCCACCACAATAGGGCCAGCACTGCTGCTCAAAAATCTTGCACCATCTTCACACCACAGGTCCCTCTGTAGCCAGTGAATTTCAAATATTTGAGCCATGGTGAGAATATTAAGATTTTTCAATGTTTCTTACAGTTCTTGAAATTTCCTGCATAGGCATAATATTCTCGCAGTAGAGTCTTGCAATCTGTGTAGTTTCTGAGATGTATTGGCTTAATTTGCTGAATAAAAAAAGTTTAAAGAGCTTTCCTCTCTCCCTATTAGCAATTCAGATTCAAAATCCCAAGTATCTTGGTTTAACTTGGAGGTTCCAGCTTACGTGTACATTTGGCTGTCACAAAATCTTCTTCTCTTTACTTTTAGAAGAAAAGAAATTTGTCTGTCTAGGATCACCTCTCATCTAGGTCACTACTTCTTTTCATCTACCTTTCAAGTAATCATGGAGCTGATATAGTTGTAGGATATGATCTTCAGCATAATAGTCTAGCTGCTGTTATTTTTATTGCTAAGATTAATTATTATTGTCCTCAGAAGTCTAAATATGTCCTTCTCTTGATATTGCTTTCAACTTGAGGATAACACTGGTTGATAGTGGAATTCTTTGGGTTCCTGCAGTTGGTTTTCTGTATTTAGAGAAGAAAATCTAGCAGAGCATAAATTTCTTTTTAAAACGATGATATTTTTCTTATTCTCCACAGTTGTAGGTGCTTTTTTTGTTTGTTTGGTTTTTTTCTTTTCAATCAAAATATTGGTGAAGTGGAGTTTCAGAAGTCCTACAACGTTGCACTTATCTGATGTTTCCACTTGGGCTAAAAAAAAAGAAGTAGTAATTTTAGAAAATTGTGGTTAGAAAAATTGGTCTTATTTTGCAAATGATAATTCCTCTACAATGACTTCTCTGTTAGACATCTCAGAGCTTATTCAGCTGATCTTCTGCAGAGCATCAAAATCCAGTATGTAAAGTCAAAGGGCTGTGCTCATCACTGTTGTGATTTTGGGTCAATTTTGAAGACAGTTGTGCCTTATGGCTTACAGCAACTTGCTGTAGCTAGCTTTTTATCTCCTTAGAGCTCATGTGCTGGGGAAAAGTGAAGTATTGTTACAAGAAACAATTCTTATGTCTATGCAGACTAACCCAACAGGAGGAATTAGGCTATTTTCTCTCACTTTTTTGAAAATATGAAATAGTCTGCAGAAGTGTCTGTCCACCCAAAGACTCTCCCTCCTCTGCTGCAACTTGAAGTTCAAGGACACAACTGCCATAGAACTGGATGAGAGAAACCAGGCTAAAATAGCATGTGAAAAGACTGGACAATTTTAATATTTTAAGGTGTTTCCTTTGAGATACTGTCAACTGATTGAATATCTGTACCCGCAAATGGGAAAAGTCACTTTGCAGTGTTCATACTGCACACTCTGAACTCAATCTGCGCATGAGATTGGACTCCATATGTGCAGAGGATATAATTTTCACAACATGCTGTGTATTTTTTCTGGTTTAAAATATGTTTGAACTGTTCAAATGGATAGAAAATTCTGCACTTTGAAGTTTCCACTTGTGCCAACTACAATGTTGCATAACTTCAGAGACATAGAGCCCTCTCTAACATAGTGAGTAAGTCCTGCCTGCCACATGATATGCTTGCCCTTCTGAACAGTAATGTTTATATTCATGCTTTTGTTTCTCATTTGCAAAATTTGTAATGCTCTGACTGCAAGTGTTTCACACGTGAACCGCAGTGAGAAGTTTTTATTGCAATGCTTGGCACATTGGGATTGTGTGCAAACTTCAGGGTAAAAGTTTATTGGTTTCCATTTTCAGCTTTCAGTTCCAAATACAGCTTTTTAAAAAAAATCTTTCTTTCTAAAATAAATACACACTGTATACCATATTGGCCTAGGAATGTGACATGTGAGTACATGTGATTGTATGCAGTCTTCAAAACAAGAGTAGAGGTCTTGTTGAAAAAAAAGCTACAGCTTAGCTTGCTGCTTTTCCTGAAGGAATCACTGTGTTGTGCAAGAGCTCATATTAGATGATTATCATAGTCCCTTGTGTTTGTAAAAATCTATGAATCAAAAAATATACAAATATAAATAATAGATACACATATGTATGTAAATAATTTGCAAAATCTCTTCCACTGAGGAAAGGAACGAGGAAATAATTACACATAAGAGAGATACTTGTGACGTTGTGTAACAGATGACCAAGGCGCCATAAGCCATAGTGAGGATTGTCGCATGTGTTCTCAGCATGGCTGAGTAATAAATGACAGAAAAGGGACCAAATGGAGAGAACAAGTCAAGAAGGCTTCAAAATAAATAGTGCTTCTTACTTATAAGTAATAAATAATTGCTTCTTACTTAAAAGACAAATTTTGTCCAAGGAAGGCAAAAGATTTTTTTAAGTTAACCAGCACTGTGTAATGAACTTAGTGCCTATTATGGAAATCTTTGTTCCTTGTGACAATATCACTGTGAGAAGACTACAGGATATAATACACCTGTGGACTAATTTAATATTGCAAATCCTGTGTTCCTAAAGAGGAAAAAAATGCCACTTATTCTTATTTTAACAGGAAGCAGAAAACTAGTCAGAAATAGACCTTGAAATGAAGTTTCTCATACCCATTTATGGGTACTTGAGAATTTGATTCTCCAGCATTTCCACAGGTGTGTTACTAACAAAAAATATCTTCTGCATTAATTTATGCTTCAAGATTTTCATGCATGAACACACTGTAGCTAAGAAAAAGACCATTCTTGTAAATGTGGTTAATTTAGTATCTTTATATCATCCATGCTAGTAATGGAATACAAGTTACTGATTTCCACTCAAGTATTTCAGAGGAAGATTTTTCCTTATAAATTCCAGAGGCACAAAGTTGCTGTTATTAGTGTGTGGTGACCTTGTGCAGCAGTGGCTCTGCTTTTGTAAAGTGCAATAGATTTTCCTAATTGTGGCACACAGAGCTCTGGGGTGTGCCCCTTGATACATCTGCTAACTTGATACTGTGCAGAGGCACTGGAGATTGATGGAACTGCAGCAACATCAGGAGCATCAGGATACTGTGGATGGAGGATGCAGAGGTGACGGCTCATCCTATGAAACAAAATGTTTCTTTGCTATTCACAGGTGTGATGGGACAGTGAGACTCAAACCAGAGGAAGAGTCTGGGTGTAAAATCTTAATGAATCCTTTTATCCCCCTTTTAATTAGAAGCTTGCCAATATCTTTAGGGTAGCTGAAATCAGACTCTAGTATTACTATATCCATCTCCATTATATTTGTGGATGCTGCTATTGTTATTGTTATTGCCAGAAAGGTTGTTCTGAAATAAATAATTTTATACTCTAATAAAGCTTATCCAAATAAGTAGCAAAGGCAAAATAAACTCTAAAAATAATCTTTTGGAAAAAAAAAATTATGATCACTGTTGGGAGATTTCTAAAATGGAAGTAATAATTTTTTTCAAAGGTTCCTTGGTGGCTTATGATCTTGGATGGTGCATGAAACAGTGAATTAGGAGGTGTGGTTCCTGTGCTTGAAGGGGCTCAGAAGCTTATCAAATTTAACAGGATGATGTCAGTTAATTGTGGATTTGAGATTTTCACCACCCTCCTCAGCCTGGACTATGGTCTCTGTTTTGGTTTTAGGCAGTTTTTTTAAGCAACCTAAAACACATTCACAACAGACACAAAACCAGTTGTATTTGAATCTAACACTTGTGATCTCCACAACTTTAAATTAAATAGGTAGGAAGTAGGAAGTTTTTTTGCAAATCATTGAATCTTTCTCTCTTTCTCTCCTTCTCCCCCTCTCTCATGGAAGTAGACACAGTTTGGCCTAAAACTGATGACTTCTGGAAGGCTAAATTTGGGTCAAGGTGAATAGTACCCTGCCAGCATCTGCCCCTATGACTTAAACACTTTCAAACAAGGATGTATAGCTCCCAGTGACTCACCAGGAGAATACCTGCCCACAGAATAACCTGTTCTTGATGTACCAAATACCTCTCATACTTGGTCTTAAAAGAAACATCCCAGTTTTTATCACTTTGAGGCTCCCAGATTCTGCAGAGCTGTAATTTTCAATTAATGGTCTGATGATTTTTCTTGCTAAGGGAAGCTCTCTATGACTTGCAAGTTAACTTTTATTTTTTACATGTATATTCACACTTACTGAATTCTCTGAGTGCCTAATTTATAGATTGGTCTTCTCAAAACAGCTCACAATTTTTCAAGACTCTCTTCCTTGGCCATTCGTATAGTCTGCTATTTTAGCTCATTTTTCTTTGTTTCATTTCAAGCCATTTTGCTTCATTAAAGGGGAAGGTTGGATTTTTCAAATGCACCAGCAGGGACCTTAATTACCATTCTTATTTCAAATAACATCTTAGATCAAAGATTGAGGTTCATCTTGTCTATCTTTCCTGTCCCCAAGTTACTCTCATGAAGGTCTGTACTAATTGGACACACTCCTTTTATAGTCAATGAAGAAAGATGGGAGCTTCTAGACAATCTAAAGATAGGAAAAATGAATCATTAAACATTAAATGCTATCTGTCTTAAACATCTATTTTGGACTGGAAGGATAAAGAAGTCTCTCTCCACTGGTTATTAGAAGCAGCCTAGAAAACCATCTAGGATAACACAAATAGGTTTTAAATGGCTAAAGTTAGGTGAGACGAATCACACAAGATACTTATGATTCATTTGGAGATGTACTAAGAAAAAAAAATCTGAACCAAAACCAGAGATTTTTTCCTCAATAACTTTGTTTTCAGCCATTTATCTTCTTAATCTAGTTCTTCAAATAAGTCTTTGGACTTATTCTGTTACATTAAGAATGTATGCAGGTCACCTCATCTCAGACGGATTTAATGAACAAAAGATTGCCTCTGGAACTTTCTAGAGGTTACTTATGCAGATTTTTTCTTATGATTTGGAAAGCAGACATCTGAAGAAATAAAGAAGACAAGCAATGTTCCAAATGGTGAAAAAAATAGCTGTACACTGTATTTGAATTTAAACGATAGCTTTTGAAATTATGACTTGAAGCATAAAGAGAGTTGGTTATTTTTTCTCTGTGAAAGCCAGCATCTGGGTACCTAGAAATCATTAGGCTTTAGATGATATGAGCTCATCAGAGACCTTACCAATTTCCTTATTATATGTGGATTTTAATGCCTGTCCTGAAACACACAGGTTAAAAATATTGCATTTAAGTTTCAGAGTTCTTCAGTTCAATGGAGCAAAACAGAGTGATTCATGGAGGGGACAGACAAGAAGAACTTCAACTACAAGCTGTGAGTTCACCCCATGGGAGAGACTGAGAATAAAGATCCGTGTGCTGCTGACTGATCACTCAATGTCTGCAAGTCACCAGCTGGCCCTCCCTGGGACAAAGCCAAGCAAGTATGTGGCAGAGATATTCCCCACAGGGAAAAAGAACTGTTGGGTCATCTATACAAGGTACTTGTGAGAGAAATGAACTATCGAATGCAACTCTGGTTCCCCCAGTTTTAAGAAAGAAGAATTCAGGCAATTGTAACTCCAAGAATATCTGTTAGTGCAATCAGGAGAACAAAGAAAGGAAAAAATATGGAAAAGGACTAGTAAGATAAAAGGGGAAAATATTGTTCTGGGTATATCAGGAGAGGTAGTAAGGGAGACATGTTTGATGCAAAGAACAATGTTTTCTAAAGAAAGTGTGAACTGAGGATCACTCAGACTGAGCTTAGTTGGAAATTAGAGAAAGTTCACACATTAGAACAAGACACTGGCACAGTACTGGTGGGGAAAGCCTCAGTTGTTATAAAACAGAAACTTGATCCACTTATCAAGGCTCATGTCAAAAGTATCTGTGCTGATCCAGGAGGTGTATTTCTCTCCTATGCATTTTGCATCCTTCTAAACTGAGCATACGCATATGTGTCAGCTGCTTACTCTCCTGGCTTTTTGTGGTTGGTTTCCATGCTTTTCTTATCTGCAATTTTTTTTTTTTAAGTCAAGTCTTTTACATTTAAAATACTGATCCTGTTCCATTTGGGAAATATATCTGAATTATGGAAATATTTTTGAAGTATTTTTAGTTTTATTTATTTTCCTTGTAAATTCTTTGCCTTGTTATTAGAGCAGTATTTTAATTAAAGAAAACTTAAGAGTTATAAACCTGAGTTTAAAGGTGTTGAGAAACACTCTCCATCCCAGAGAAAAGGCTAAATCACAGCTTATGAAAAAGTCTGAAGGGTGGGGTGAAGAGAGAAAACTATAGAAAACATTTTAGCTAGAAGCTATTAAAAATCTTTATCAAGGGAGTGCATCCTTGTAGTTGGAAATTACTACATCCTGTTCTAACAGAACAAATGTTATTTTTCAAGAATTCACAAGAGGTATCCAATAACATGTGTTACATGACTGCCATCTCTAATTCGAATTAGTATAATTTTAGCAGTAATTAAACTGTGATAAATTAATGTAACTTGAAGAACTGAATTAGCTCTCTAGAAAATAGCTAATTTGTCTGTATTGAAAGATTGTCATTGCATTTGCAATAATGGCTAACCCTCAAGGGGTGTCGAAGCTCTAGGGATAAACTCTACTTTTGGATCGGTGTACATTTTTCAGCAAAGCCCAACATGACAAAAATGTTGTATCACTGTATCTCTCTCTCTCTCTGTCTGACATAATTTTTTAAAAATGTGAATAATATCAAATGGATATACTAAATACTCTTTGGCAGACTACCAGCAGGCTTCTTGTTGACCTTTCACCTCATATTGATTTATTCCTCAGTCATTTTTCTTGGTGTTTTTTTACTTTTCCTTCATGCCTTTCAGTCAGGAACAGGGAATCTCTGCCATTCCTGTGGAAAACCACACTAATTGTACTCAGCAGTAAGGAATATATCATGTGAGATATTTCTTTCCCTTTCAGGACTTTGTTGGTTCAGTATTCTCCCATGGCATAGAAACTTTTGTCTGTTCCCCAGACACATATACTCCTTAGTTCCTCCTTTTTTTTCATAGATAAGTTCCTAGGAGGATATCTTTAACCTAAAGAAACACAAAAATATGTTCCCAAGATGTTAAACATGCCAGAAACCTTCTCGTATAGATAGCAAGGATTTCCCTGTCTAATCACCTCGAAGGGCTCAGCATAAAAAGAAGCATCTTACCATATAATCTAAATATCTTAATAGGATCTGTGCTGAGATGGGTCTCTAGAGAGGACAGGTTCCTGATGCATGAGAGCAGTGATGATGGGAGCTCCCTGCCTCCAGGGCTGACAGGCAGCCTCACGGGATGGTGATGTGCCCAACCTGCCCCAGGGTGATGGAGGTTCTCCCCTTTCCTGTGGAGTGTTACAGTGCCCACTGTCATGGGCTAGGCCTGAGGGATTTGAACCTATTTCGTGCCTGTCCATAGCCCCAGACATTTTGCAGGAAAGAATTCAAAGTTGTCTCTATTGTTAAATAAACAGTATCTCTGGTTTCTTTCTTACAGTGATAAGCTTCATAAAATAGGTAAAAATAACAGAAATGATCATAAAGCTCTCCCTCACGATTGGCCTACAGAAGTCCTTTGCAAAGGTACATTAGTTGTCTGCCTTTCTGGTATGATCCCAAATTTTCTTTCTAACTGCTGGCCTGTACCTATCTAAGGGGACTTGTCTTTTAATCATAATCCTCACAGGATCATGGAGTCGTCATAAAACACATTTGGTCTGGAAGGGACCTTAAAGATCATCTAGTTCCAAGCCCCCTGATGTGGGTGGGGACACCGTTCACTGGGTCAGGTCCCAGCTCCAGTGCTCTAGTCACATTCCACTTTGGACAATTATGCACAGACCACATCAAACCAATGTTTAATTCACTCACACGGAAAAATCTTGCATCCCTAACATGCTTGCTTATGTTTCTAACTGCTATTTATCCACCATAAAGGTGGATAAAGGTCAGGGGTGTGCTAGAAAGGTTTTACTGTACCTCTGAAGGAAGCATCAAGTGTTGTCCATCATGAACAAAAACAAAACCAGAAGAGAGGTGTTAAACTTTAAATATGGTTTTATGTGACTATCACAAATCTTAAGTGTACAAAGAAATTCAAACTGCAATCCACTTTTATTTGAATTGCAGATATTCAAACTTAAGGTGATATAATTTTTTAAAGTTTTCATAGTTGAGCTTGTTTGAGAAACCCAAACAGATTAGGGTTTATAGAACTTGAGAAATTTGGACAAATATATTTCTGAAGGCCTTCATTTAATAGAAAGGAGGAACACTGGAAGGCCACAGAGTGAATTACTCCACCTTGCTGGCTGTGCTTTCTTTTCAAATTGCTAAAGGTCTAAAAGCCTGTATCATTTTACAAAATTGTGCCAAACAAACCGATTTAATAACAGTGTATGAGCACTTAGCAAATGCCCATCTGAGAGAGTTATTCCAAGTGGCTATTTCTAGATTCATACTGGTATAATCAGAGTGCAGCAGAATCTGTGAACAAGCCCTAGGGGGTTTGTTGAGCTGATGCTACAGCTGATATCTCAGGCCATTTTTTAATTAAGCCTGCTAATTATGCAGAGTAATGATCTCTCCTTCCCATTCTTTTTTTCATAATGCAAACTACACGAGTCCAGTCTGAGACCATTGTTTCATGACCTATCATAGATTGTGTCTCAGAGCCTGCTAAGTGTATAGAAATCATTACTTTCAAATTAGTGTTATAGTAATTACATTATTATTTCTTTAAAAAACAAAACAAGAACAAGAGAAAGAAAAATGGTAAAGCAAGCAAAGGATGGTAAATTGTGAAGGTCGTTACTCAAGTTGGCTATGTCAAGTGGTGCAGGCCACATTATTTATTTTATTTTGCTTGCCAACTGATTTGCATCTAATTCATCTGAACATGGAAAATACTGTTTTTGTTTAAGTGTTCTGTGGTGCTGGGCTAAGGCCTGTCCTACCGCCCTTCTCTGCTGGAAGACAAAAACCTCTGATTAAGAATGACAGACACTTTCAGTGAAACAGTTTTTTAAATAGCTCTCTTCCCTCAGCCAGGGCTGGTATAATTTCAGGGTATTTTATTTCCCCATTCACAGAGTCGCAAAGAACAGGAAGAAATATCAAGTTACGCAGCAGCCAAAGGGACAGATCTGTTTACTTGACAAAGCTAATTGATTATGCTGAGTTCACTCCAATACAGGGTCATTGAATAGTTCTCTTATTGATGAAATGATACTGTCTACTGAGGATATTAACCTCTTTAGCTTTCTGCATTAGCATTGCTGTAAGGTCTTGTTCAATGTAATATAAATTCCTTGTGCTAAAGAGGAAAGCAACCAAAAGATTTAATTATCATATGTGAGCCTAGACCTTCATACATGGGTACTGATGCACATGTATATACACATACATTTTTATATCCAGAAAATGCTATTGAACATGAGGGGCTGGGTTACTTAGACTGAAAGTAGCCTATGGAGATAACATTTGAGTTGTCTTAAATTTTCTACATTTTCCATCTTTTTGTCAGTGTTTTGGGAGACTTTTGTTTCTCTTAAACTGGTCATTGGATATTACAATTAGGTGAGCATATATTATACTTTCACTATGAGAGCACTAATAAACCTTCTCAGCACTACTTAAACTTTTCATCATCTAATGTTCAAAATCCAATATGAAGAACTCTTTCCTTTTTTTAAACATTGCCAAGCATCTGCCTCATAAATGTCGAATATGTTCTAGAGTTTATGAAGCCAGTCTAAACATTCAGTATAAGGAAATTATTTAGGCATTTATATTTGTTGCTACTTAGTTAGATGAGTAAAAGCAGGCCATTAATTTTGCAGAAAATGCTATTTAAAAACTGAAATTCAAATAAAAAATTATACTCCATTTCAGTATCATGAATTGTAGAATAAAAAAAAATAAAGTGCAGTAGTCTAAAGAAGCTACAAAATGATATTTAGGGAATCTCTTATAAAAGCTGAAGTTAATCTTCTTCAAAACAGTTTCAGCACTTTTAGTTTTGCAATTGGAAAGGAATTCTCTTTAAAATGAAAATACATTAGATAAATTCCAAGCTGGAACAGGAACAAAATGGCCCATCTCTGTCAAAATAAAGTATTTCCATTCATGCACATTGCATCACCAGGATGAAATGTTTTTATCTAACTTCAGCCTTTAATGATTCCAGTTTATGTTAGTCACTGACATATCCTCCTGTAGGGACAGAGAAATGTGGGCAGCTCCAAAAGCAATTCCCGATAATATGTGGACTGAATTGCCCTCTGACACCTGCAGAAGGAAATTCATTTCTGCCACTTTCTCAGGTGCCATAAATGTCCCTCAGAAGATGCTGCTGTCTCTCCATTTTCTAAAGAAGGATTGCAGATAATTTAGCACTGGGATCCATGGGGTGGATATACTCACAGTACGGATTTGTGCAGTATAATCTGTATTCACACCCTCCTGTACTGAGCTTTTTCCCCATGCTAAGATGTTTTGGGTCTGACACAGAGCTATAAACAAGCACTCAGGCAGTGGGAATTGTATGCTTAACTGGAAGTACAGATGCAGTATGTTTGGCTTGGTAGTGAAAGCCAGAGGAGTGCAGGAATGAGGAAAAACACTTTTGTATTTTATTATTTGTTACTTGATCCAGTTTTGATATGAGAAAGAACTTCTTCACTGTGAGGGTGACCAAACACTGGAAAGATTGCCCAGAGAGTTGTGGAGAGTTGCATCCTTCAACGGAGATATTCAAGACCTGCCTGGTGCCAATCCTGTGCAATGTGCTTTGGGATGACCCTGCTTGAGCAGGGAGGTTGGACCAGAAGACCCACTGTGATCCTTTCCAACCTTATCTAGTCTATGATTCTGTACTTACCCCTGAAATCTACCCCAGAAATTGCTTCTGATTTATGGAACCCTTCCCAGACTTCTGCAAAATGTATTCAGGGCATTAGGTTTACTTTTCAGCCGTCATTAACAAGACAATTTTATAATTCTATTTCAGTAATTATAAATTTAAAATATATAACTTTTTAATACATCTATTTCTGTGTTGTTTTCTGGTTGTTTGTTTTGTTCATTTGATTGGTTGGTTGGTTTTGGGTTTTTTTTTCTGATTTTGCTTTTAGGTTTTTTGTCTTGTCTCATCAATATTAAATCTATAATACAGAGGAAAGTTAGAATTAACTGTGTGAATTTCCAGCTAGAATTTCTGTCTGATATTCTTAGTGATCTAGTTTTATTGTTAGGACGAGGGAAAAAAAAAAAAAAAAAAGAGGAAAAAAGGGAAAGAGTGAATGCAGTGAAAGTTTCTGGCATGCACAGGCTTTGACCTCCTGCTATGGTGTCCATGTGAAACCCAGGACCATTATCATGCCACAGGAGACAGTAACTCGGCATCACATTTTAACTGGCACTGCCACACATCACACACATGCTGCACTGTGCTGTGATAACTCTCCTTCTTGCAGACAGAGTTACATGCCACAGTGTGTTCACCCTTTGTCATCATGCCACACTGTGCATATTTAATTGGACACACTTCCACTCTTCATGGGCGCATGCCATGTCTTTGACAAAGCACTTTTTTTATCCTATCTACATTGGAAATTATGTGAGGTTTGGCAACGAATCCCCTGGGGAGGATGAACATTAGCAGCCCTGTACTTTCCCCTAGAGACTCTGTCTGTGTGACAAGAAGAGCTCTGAGATGTGAGTGAGTAGGAAGAGCTGATTTCAGTTGCTTAATCTCCTCAGCCCCGGGCAAGTTTCTCATTGAGAATATGCCTTAGAGTTACTTTTGGCTAGTCTGTAAGCAGCTGCTTATATGTGGACAGGAACTTTCTTCTTGGCCCAAGGGGAACACTGCTGGAGCAATTGGTGTTGGTGCAAGCTGCACAACAGCCAGGCAAGGAGGCAAAAATATTGTTGAGAAATTACGTCTGTTGTCTCTGTACAGGTTTTCTGTCCCCTTTTTCTCTTTCTGCAACCTAGACAGTAGGAATCCTCTCTTTGCCAAATGTCATGGATGGTAAAGGCCAAAGTCCAAATTCCTGAGAATGAGGCAGAAGATAGAAGTTGACAAAACTGTCCACAAGAAAATTTGCCATAACTTGTAGAGGTCAATGTTATTAATGTATTTTAAATTATTACACTACATTATTTCTTTTACAAATTAATGGACGAGCAGAGCTAAAGTGTCTCAAGTTCAGAACTATCAGAAATATTTTGTGGTAAAACCAGTCACTACAAAGGTCCTTCCAGCTAAACTCTTCCTAGAGAGTGACTAATACACAGTAAATACTTCGACATACTGTATCTGTCAGAGCAGTCAAGTCCTAGGATTTTTTTTGTATGTGACAGATTAGTTCTGTCTGACACTGACTTGTTTAAATACAGAATTCTGTAACCCCTAGACTTTTGATTGTGTAGAGTAGGTGCAGCTGCTTGAAATGGACTGTGAGGACGAAATTCTGATGTGGTTGAATACCCCAGTGCACAGGAAAATCAGTGTAATGCATTGCAATAGGGCACTATCCTCATTTAAATCTAACAATAAGTACTCTTTGGGTGGCTGTCATTTCACTGTCTCCTGAAACACAGCATTAGTGAAATGTCACTTTGTGTTAAGCTCATCGGTGGCCTTTGCTATGTATATTCTTCCATGTTTCTGCACAAAGATAGTGAAGCACACCGGAGCCTCAGCTCTAGAGATCGATTTCTCTTCATGTCTGGTATTAACTTACATCGTCAGGGCCAGGGTGGGGTGTGAAAGAGGTGGGCAGAAATGGTGTTTATTCACTGAACCTTGAGGTAGAACTTTAGCAAATGGCTGAGCTGCTTTGAGTTGCTGAAATGACTGCAGTTTTGGTACCTTTTTAGGGTTTGCAATGATAAGAGCAGATCTCTAAGGAGTTGAATGTCTGAGTGATCTAAAACCAGGGCAGTCAAGCTGAAGAGGATGTGTGCACTAACCTGTTTGCACTGAATAGTCTCCATAAATAATTTACAGCTATGACTGCTAGCTATTATTACAAAAATACCGGATTGCATTTTGACACATGCAGCCAGCTTGTAAGTCAATAGATACATCGTGTATTTATTAGTAGCTGCCTGGGAATAGTGACCATCCAAGGATTTGATCTGATTAGCTGACTGCTCTTGTTTGACATCAATCATGAATTTATGAATTGTCAATCCAGCTCTCACATTTTCATTAAGGGAAGCCTTTTTCTTTCTTCCTCATTACCCCTATTGTGTCATGTAGTTATACTGTGAAACATAGCAGAGAGAGTCTGGGAGGATGGTACAGAAGAGAGAATAACTGAGGGGAGAGAAATCTGAAAAAACAGATGTCCCCATTTTATTTTGTCCATGCAGAACACGTCCACTGTGAATATAGCAGGGTTGTTCACATAAGAAGTGGCCACAACAAACTAGATGGACTGTCACCTGAACATCATCTGCAACAGGTAGATTTTAAGCATCAGGCCATAATTTCATTAATTCATAGTTCATGTCCACTCCTCTCATTTCAACCATTTAACCCACCCAGCATGGGTCAACTCTGCCATTTGGCTAGAAAGTCTTTAATTCTTTGCTGATCACTACATTGGTTTTTGTTTAAAGAGTTAGGAAATAGAGATGCTTGAAGGGCAAGATCCAGCTGACAAATTGAGCTGGATCCATGATGTAGGTGTCTGTGTATCTGACTGGCTAGGTGTCTAAGTTCCTACTGATCTCAATGGCAATTTAGTCAATGCAGTTAATGGAGTCAAATAAACCCTTTGGCTCACCCAAAATACACCTATGTAAGGTCAGTAGATCAGCCCAATAACACGATTAAATTGCCAAAATGTGTGTGTCTATTGTTTTACAGAGGCTCTAGAGTGTCTCTTGGCCACCAGATGACTTCCCAGACTACATTTTTCTCCTCTAGGTCCTGTTTAACATCTGTCAACTCCACATAGTTGTTTAAGATACTCAGGTATATCTGAAATAGTAGTTTTGTGTCTGCATTTGTGCGGCTGAATTGAAATCTCTGAACACACCCATACCTACATGTGAGCATTTTTATTTTGATTCAAATTTTGTAAGGTACATTCAACCTTGTGTGTCCTTTTTTCAAAATGTGTTTCCCCTTCATCTGGAAATAGCTCTTTTAGCCTTTCACAGCCTGGAAACCACTAACAGCTAATATTTTAAGGGACGTATTATTAATCTGGGAAAAAGTTATTATCACTGTCTGGAATCAACTGTCCTGAAGCTGTGAGAAATGTGAGAAACTAGTGGAGTTTATCAACCTGTATCTTGACAGTATACTTCTGTGTGACAGCCCTTTTCTTCATGTTGTCCCCCCTACTCAGCTGCCCAACCTTAAAGAAATTTGAGACCTCGTTACTGCTGCCAAAGTGATTAAAAATTGGTGCAAAATTATCAAAGCCAGGGATAGGACAGATGCAGGCACCCAGTATGTGCACACAAGTTTTGTTGCCTTAGAAACACAACAGATTTCTAGTGCTAGTTTAGTTCAATAGGAAAAAATCCTTCCTAATCCATACTGGAATGCCAATCAGATCCATGGTATCATGCAGGATACTCTTCTCTTGAATAACTGGTTGGGAGCAAGAGGTTGCTGAAAACTGTACTACTACTAACCACGAACTGACCAGAGACTTATGAGTATTTGAAATTTTAGTTTCATGCATCCTAAGAGTATTGGCTTGCAAGGCTAAAGCAGGAACTTTATAGAAGAAAAGTTTCAAGAGAAGGTACTTGTATAGTATGACTCTCTGCTTGTTTAAAAGTGGTTTCCTGAAGCAGCTCTGCAGCCTCCATTCCAAATCAAAACAATATTCCTTGGCTCTCAGTAAAATTGCACAGTTCTGTAAAAAACAGATCCTATAATATCCCGTTTGCTCTTGGCTCCTGAGCTGTCTTTTTCAAGCACAGCCTTCAGCATGAGTAGGTTGGAAGGGGTTCAATAATCTATAATAATCAGGAAATCGTTCAGGTTCTTTGATTCTCTCTGAGTGGCAAAACAAGAGTCTGCAGCTGCTGATCTAAAACCTAATTGGGATAAGAACAGATCAGAGACAAGGCTGTGGTCATCCATAGGCATACCTGATGGATAACGACTAGTGCAGCATTTTCAGCTATTAATCTTTAGTAGGAAAAGACTGTGATATCCGGATAGCATGTCTTGCATCAGCAAAAAACGACCACACGGCAAGGAAGGAGAGAATAATGATTCAGTTAGTAAACTCAGAGGTTTTTTTCTGATTTCATATTAACTCTACCCTAATTTTAAACTCAGTCCAGCACATGAATAATAAAATTAATAAATATGTAAAGAAACCTTATATTAAGATGGAATATGAGGGGGAAAAACCCACCATCCTATTTACTACAAAAAGTACATGGCAAAGACAACTTAATTATTAACTCTATTTCAGAAAGACTATCCCAAATATTATCAGACTTTAAAAAAATATTTTCACAAAAGACATTTGTGATTATTTTAAACTATGGTTCTCATTATTATTTAATTTCGAGTGATTACTTCTACTGAAAAAGAAAGATTTTTTTTCTTTAAAGAAGATCTCTGAACCCCTCTATTTCCATCTGTCAAAAAATAGTACACAACTGCCACATGGTCTGTGGTTGACTTTGGAGACACAGAAAAAAGGCATGTCAAATTCCAGTGTTTTATTGGTAAGGAGTGACTGCTTAAAGCTATAAGGAACAAGCTTGTATTTTTTAATAGATGTATCCTAATACACTCTTGCACAATCAAAATTTACATTAAAGTCTAGTTTTGGATAAAAAAGAAATGTAGGTATAGATCCTTTGCTGTTTTAGGACAATCATTCAACTAATTTTCACTCCTCTAGGATACTGAGATACACATATACTGGTGACCCAAGTGGATTCCCTTTATTAGATCATCATTACTACTATTATTCATCAGTGAACTTACAACATCTCTTGGGAGATATTCTAGGATGCTTGTCAAGAAATGGCAGGAGATGAAGATAATTTTCATGTTATTATTGTCACGAGATGCCAAAACTGAGAAAGACACATAATAGAAAAGGTCAGCTAGAGAGATTTTTGTTCAGATTAGGGTCAGAATTGTTTTTACTCTGCCACTACAAAAGGTTTGGGGCAAGGAATAGTAAAATCTCACATAGGTGTTATTGCCTTTTTAACATTGGAATGCCTTTCTAAAACAGGTGTCTATAACTCCTTAGTAAAAATGTAGGCTTTTTAAAACTTATATATACAGGGATCTCTTTCTTCATTACTCCTAAGAGCGGGACTCCCATTCAAATATATGGTATTAACCCTAAAGAATTTATGTAGTACAGGCATGATTTGATAGAATACAATGTTTCAAGAGCTGAAAAACACTGTTTGCAACAGTTGACCTGATCCTTATTTGTATGGCAGTATCTATTAGAAACTACATTAATGTCCACATGACATTGTGTTGTGACATGAACACATTCATGACGCCACACAATCATGAGTATGCTCCTAAATCCCCGTGATTATGTTCCACATGTAAGAGATTCTGAGAACCTTCAGAGCATGCTGTTCGGTTCATAACCAGGCTCCAGTTAGAGCAGAGTTTGACCAGATAGTTTAAATTATTAAATGATTTTCTGCTAAGAAAGGAAAGTCTGCTTTGTCCCATTCTCCATCATCAGCCATAGGTTCTTCTCTTCCTTACTTTGGTACCGGATCTAGTTAACGTGCGGCTGTGGAATTTCAGTTCAGGAGGCTGACCCACTGGGATGGACTTCAGGTGAAAAATACTTAATAGTTTCAGCATAAACTCATTATTCTATAAATCCTTCCCTATATGCTTCGACCATAAAAGGAGTCTAAGATAAGGAGATGAAGTGATGAGCTTATCCTGCAATATGTATTCAAAGACGAATGATTTGAATACTACCCCGTTGTGACCAACTGGAGAATTTCCAAAAATTATTTTGATTACATAGGTATCTCACCAAATTTCTGCTCTTCCATCCGTGACTATGGCTTAAAAATTCAAAGATACTACTCATATGTGTTGGTAATCTGCAAATTGTTAGTGCTATCAACAGTGGTGAAGGAGGTTTGGCAAAAAATGGTGATTTTTTGCCAAACCCAAATGAAAGTTATGGTGAGACACTCAAAATGAGGAGAGAGTTTCACTTGCAGATGGATGCGAACTGTTAAAGACAAGATCAAATAGAGAAAAAGAACTGTGACCTGAGACACTAATGCTAATGTGAGTTTTGTCCACAGCCACTCAGCAGTGTGGGAGCAGGAGGGCAGGACTTTTCCTTATGGAAATAGAAACATTTTTATTGCTTTCTTGAAACAGACTGTAGAATTTAGTAGAAAACTATATTCCTGCTACAACATTTTGTTAGATGTTTCATATGGACTATAAAAGCTTATTTGCTATTTGTGTTCTTTCTGTGAGAATATCTGTAGAATTCATTCAGTTTAATCCTAAGTTTCACAGGATTTTTCCTTGAAAGATCACTAAAATACCTTCAGTAAAGAGACTCATGCAAACATTGCATTTATTGCTCTCCTGCCCTCAGGTGAGCTACTCTCTTAGGTCACCTGCAAGAAATAATGCTTTGCATGTTGCTTTTTTACAATGTTTACTGCATGATCTGTTGCATGGTTTTGTGGAAGGTAGCCTAGTTGCATTAACTTGCAAAACGCCGCTGAAACAAAAATACATAATATTATTTACTTCATTCATGGATTTAAAATGGAAGAGTCAGGGGTATAATAAAATAAATGACAGAAAGAAATGTACCCTATTTAATTTGAAGACTGACAACCAATTGCCTCTTAGGTGTTTTTGTCAGAATAGCAATTCTTTTTTTCTCCTCTCCTCTAAACAGACAGTGTCCCTGATACCTAATAAGATATAAGTGGGGTTTATTCTATTGACTTTTAAAAATAATCCTTAATATTGCTTATAAAATTCTGCCAGAAAGTACTAATTTTAATCATCAGTCAGCATTTTTATTATATTATAATCCTTAATTGATTGACGTTTAATCACAGTCTTTGTATTTTACTGTCCCTTGTCTCATAAGAGGCAATTTTCTCTTTACTGTAGTTTAACAGCTGATGAAAAAGATTTAAGGAAACCTATAAACTTAAGATTGGTTAATGGTCCCTTATAAAAGAATATTACACTTCTAGGATCCATTGCACAGATGTGATACTCAATTGTAGAAATGTGCATGGGGTTTATTAAATTACAGCACAAATCTTCAGTCTTCTGAATTATTGTTCATGTTGGTATTGTTAGGCAAATGGGGAGACACATTATTGCTTCCAGTTGTTCGCATTACTGTGGTGTAATACAGTCAGAGACAGCTGGCACATTGCTCTAGGCAAATGCAGAGCTAGAGCAGCTGCAGAGTTCTGGGCCCCCAGTGAAGGTCCAGCACCGCTGAGTCAGTACTGGGTGGCTCATCAAAAGATGGCCAGAAATTAAAAGAAACAGTTGCTCCTTCTCAGAGCTAGCATGCGGAATTTTGCACAGCTAATTAACATGGCCTTTTGCTGCATGGAAACCAGTGGGCCTGTAAAAGCAATAGCAAACCCATTCTGTTATGGTTGTATTGCAGAGGGTAGACTGCAGACAGTATTTGCCTAACTTATGAAAGCACAGCCACTCTTCTCAGCTGTGGCACGAAGAGTCAGTGTTTTCACCAGGCTTGAGTCCTACTGGCTGACATTCAAAAAAGAATACACAGGTGTAGGTTGCAAATGGCCATGAGACAATGTCATGTAAAATCAAAGATTTTATTAATTAGATCATAGGCTAATTAATTAGATTGTGAGATAATATATCCCCATTCTTCATGGATTTAAAGATCACAGTAAATAATTTAAATAACTATAATCTACTCCGAATTCTTTCATGACTCACCCTCATGTATTTTACTCAGCACGTACAAATTCAGTTCATAAAATATATCTTCCAGGAAGGCAATGAAGGCTTCTGTTGTTTCACAATTTCACAAGTCCCTTAGTAACTTGTTAAAATAGTTGCACTTAAAAATATTAATCTTCTCCACTTTGAATTGCTGTTGACTCAAACCTTGCTGTTGACTCAAATTCCATTGTGGAATGGCAAGAGCTATCAAAAACTCTGAGAGTCTTGCTCCTTTTTAGGAAACTAACAGGGCTGCATTTGTCTTCTGAGTGGAATCTGAAATTTCAGCCTAAATTACTGCAGACAAGGAGGAAACTGCCATCAGAGACATTCAGGATGCTGGACCAGAGGTAGCACCTCTAGGCTTCCATTTCCAAACTGAAATTCCATCTGCTGGACAGTATAGTAGAGTTCAAAGAAGCCTAAGCTCTTACCTGCACTTCCTAAAACAGCAAGGACGGGCTTTAATCAATGCAGGGTATGGTCCAATTTTAACCCAGATCTGTTCTCATTAAGCAATTATTGCTGAATGACCATATAAATGTGCATGTTCTTAATTTTAAACTGTTGCCTGTCTCATGAGCCACTTGGATATTTTACTATACTCCATAATTTTGTTTAGAAACACATGATATTTGACTTCTTTTCTTCCTAATTTGGATTATGTGAGCAAACATCTAGAATGGTGTCTTGGGGAGAAAGGAACTACCACCAAGATCTTGCCAAATCGGATAAGATGTAAATAATGATGGTGCACTCAAGAATGGGCAAAGAGCAATTAGAATCTTTAGAAGAACTCGGTGTGCCTTTGCTTCCATTTGGAATCCAAACTTAAGTAGTTGGTTGGATCTCTCACCAATTTTGAAAATCATTTTATATAGAAAGTGTGCCAATCCTTCTTGTCAACTGTGTCTGGCTAACGGACTGCAACTTTTCCCTTTGACTCATACTCTGGAGATTATTATCTGAGCTTTAGATGCTCTGAGAGCTTTTGCTGCTGTCTGGTTTACACAGAGTTACACTAAAGTTGCGTGAAGGCTAAAGCTAAGGCAGCTTTGGAGACAAAATGTGGTGGTTAGATTTCTGGGTAGAACTTCTCACTAAAAATATTGTACCAACACTCTGGAATTGCACAGTCCTCCACAGACCTCCATAGCTTTACATATTAAAAGTTGCCAAGACTTTAGAACTGGAAACTATCCCATATATGATTTTTTCCCCCTGTGTTTACTAGGATTTCTACCTCTGGTCAGCAGTTGATGCCCAAACTGAATTCTCACTTATTCCACCATGGAGGGGTAATTGGGTACTTTCAGTGTGTCCCTGAGACTCTAATACTTCAGCCCTCTTTTAGGCACAAGATTACCCCATATAGTTAAGTCCAAATGACACCTGTTTAATAGCATTCTTTATCAGGGCTGAAGGTACATTTCCCACAATGTTAAAAGGTTGGAAAATAGTCTCTGTAGGATACTGTTTGGCTGAGTTCCTGTTAGTATGATTATTTTCATTCTTCTGGGATTTTATTGTATTATTTAATGGTATGTGAGGGAGTCGGATCCTAGACAGGCATCTTTTTAATTATTTTAATCTAAATGAATTAATTGTGGCTACCCTTAGGAAACCACGTCAACTCACTACAAGCTTTCATGTTGGTAAAAGCCTATGTTCAGTTCCCATTTAAATTATTTCCAAACTGCATTCTGCTGCAGTGACCACAAGAAATACAGAATTGTAAGAATAAAATAAAATGGGCTACAGTGTCTGCAGGGCCCTCTTTTCTCTGTATTTCTACCATAAAGTCAGGGCAGGGACTGCCTCTTTTGGTGTCTTTTAGGTCAATAGGTCAGATTATCACCACTTGGGACAGTAAAATATTGCCTGTTTTTTAGTATAAATTTTATACTCTCACGTCATGCACTTGGTGAATATCCACGTCCGTTTGCTGCAGAGCAAACGTGAGCAGCTCTGAAACATTACTGAAGCAAATCTGCAGATTTTGTTCTCACACACACTTTCAAAAATCCCTTTCTCCTATACTTTGCTCCCTACGCTGCAACAAAACATTAAACTCTGTGAAAAAAGACAAAGAGCCGGAGCAGTGGGGTCGGTATTTGGCATGCAGGCTATTCAGCAGGTGCGTGCTAAATTGCATTAGACTTAACACCAGGAATCAGATCACTAATTGGGCGCCAATGTGAAGAATTTTTGTCATTTGGGACCTGAATTGCAACACTTATATCTCTTTAGGCAAGATATCACAACCTTCCTATCCCAAAGCAACAGCGCTACCGCTTGAGCTAAAGCAGAATCTCCATTAGCTGAGAGTAGCAGCACTTACTATATATCCTGTTTCTAGGCTGCAAGCCACAATAGGGGAAAGTCATTTTAATCCTTCAGTGATTTATAATCATTGGGATTTTAGGGCTCTGGTTTTTTGGGTTTTTTTCCCTAACTTTCCATTTATTTTTAATTCTATGTGAGATTGTTTGGAAGAAATAAGCAAAGACGGCACTGGTTCTCAAAATTCAGACAAAAGAGATTTGCACTTTTTAAGGAGGGTGAGGAAATTAAGAGTGTTCTGCATTTTTCATTTTCCCCTATTTCTTAGCTCCCTCATTCCTACTATTTCAGAACTGCAAAATCCTTTCTCACTGTTTCTTTACTGCAAAGCTCTAAATGTTGTGAAAAGAACCTAATGTTACTTTTTAAAAAACTTAAAAAGCAGTTTCCCCTTCATGAATAACAGTGCCTGGGAGTGCAGCTCTTCCTCAAGGTTTTCTGATGGGTTGTAGGCATAGTACCTAGGTCCAAGGAGAAGAATTGAGCTCCCTATGAAATCAAACCATCCAGTTCTCCAGTTCTGAGAGACTGCCTGCCGTGAAGCACACAGAGCTGAAGGATTTCATCTGTTGCACGCCAGCTGTGAGATGTGGATGGTTACAGATTCCTCCTCTCTGCTGAGATTTAAGCGTCCTGAGCCTCAAATCGCACATGCTCCACAAGTACTCAATGATCTGTGCATAATGACACAATGGGATTGTATACAATTCACAACATCAAACTCACCGCTGTTTCTATTAAAATCACAGTGCTAGACACAACATTTCCTTTTTCACGCAGGCTGTTGATACTACTGTGGAAACATCCATACAGTGTTCAGATTTTAATTTCTAAAGGTAATTTGTCACATGGGACTATAGGACCATAGCCCTATACATTTCTCCAATATCACCTCATTCCTACTGACTTTGGTTTTGCTATTTTCTTCCTTAGATATCTCTACAAAAAGAATTAATAATATTATGTTTATGCTACGCAGAACATAACAAAACACTTCAGATAGAAGAAATTTTATTTAGTTGAAATAGTGTACATAGTCTTAATTTAAAATGCTCCAAGAGGATCCCCAGAATGAATGCAAGTGCTCTTTTGAAACAAAAGCATTAAAAGCAGCAGAGAAAAATAATTTTATGATCATTATTTCCTCATCAATTAAAAAATGTGTTACAAATAAATGTTATTTTTACTAGACCTTCCACTCACTAGAAATATATCTTTCTCCTAAAACACTTTCTGATCTAATTCCTAAGAGGTACTGCTAGTTATTAGTAATAGTTGAAATTACAGAATTATCCTGTAAGGAATTATTATATTTCATTTCCCTTCTCTTTCCAATTCAAATGAAAAGATGGAATTTAAATAATTTCCTAGGAAATCAGACACTCAGGAAAATGCAGTCTGAAATTCTATGGAAACATATAATTTGAAAGTCAAAATTATAGAGATCAAAATGAAGTGATTTTTCTCTGCTGAATCAAGTGCTTTAATTAGCTCACTTCCAGGAAAGGTTTTGGGGGTTGGGAGGGATGGCTCAAGGTTTTCTTGTCTCAAACAACAAGTCCTCTATGATAGAAAACTCTTCTAACAGGGATGATATTTTCTTATTTGTAGTTCTACGTATATTAGCCAGGACAAGGGAAGAAATAGATGGACAGAACCAGAACACAAGTGTCTTTCAAATCTAACCACATTTTCATCTACCCCAGGGAACACTCCTATGCTGCTCCAATTCTATAGTTTCAGATAATTTCTATGGGGTACCACTCACTGGCAGCCAAAACTTGACACAGTCAGGAGGGATTCCATTTAAAAAATGTGTAGGATGTTATTATTCCCTCCTGGTGACCACAAAGTCCTTCACAGAAACTTCCTCTGAACGTTCCTCTTCGTAACACATTCATCATCAAATACTGTTGCACAAACAGAACATAGAAGTTGTTCTCTGAATACATCATTTCTCACACTCATTATTGATGAGTTAAAGGTTATCAATAACTCAGTGAAATACCATAAATGACCTGTCTTTTGTCAGACTGTTAGATATCCTCTGCATGTCCTCTAGTTGCAACTAATTTCTGAGGCTTGCTTGCTGTGATCTCAACTTTTGTTATAACATTGTTACATACTGTGAACTGAAAAAAAACTACAATCAGCCCAACTTCAGTCATGGCACTTTTCATAAAAAATAGCTAACCCCATGAAGACTTTTGATTTAAAAACAGTAATTCTGAATTCTCGATTTTGCCAGATGGAAAAACTAGGGTTGCTGAATATATTTAATGTAAAGGTGCCTATAGTGGATGCCTACATATAAGTGCATAAGTGGAAGGAATACACACTCCTAAACTGCAGTTCATGCATGCTGCTGTGATTATTTCTATTAGAAAGAATTGCTCCACTGAAAGAGTGGTTAAGCTGGAAAGGAGTAGTTGAGTGGAGCGGGCTGCTTGGGGAAGTGTTGAAATCACCATTCCTTGAAGTGTTCAGTGAATGTGGCACTTAGTGATACGGTTTAGTTGTTATGATGGTAAAAGGTTGGACTTGAAGATCTTGGAGGCCTTTTCCAACCATAAGGATTCTGTGATTCAGAGGAGAGGAGCCACATGTCAGACCCACCCTGTGCTCCCCAGGTTTACCCCTAGGACACTGTCCTGGCAGGTCTGGCTTGAGGCAGCCCATGTCTGGTGAGATGAATCCCAGATGTAGTCAGTGCAAGCAGTAGGTGGAAGGAAAGAGAATCTCCCCTTTCAGAGCACAAATCTTTCAGTTAGTATAGCTTTTGCTATGTCATATTCATTTAGCAAGATAAAACCTGACATATTTTGAAAAGCTATCCAGTGTTTCTTTCCTGTAGTATTGTGGAATAAGTTCTTCTCAGAGACACACATCTCGTTTCTTCTTAGCAGAATGATTTCTAGATATTGTATGTGTCTTTCTTATCAGATCTCTCCATCCCCTTCTTTGGTACTTTCTTTGCTATCAGAAGGAGACGGTGGTAGATGCTCTTTGAATGACAGAAGAGGTTTGGATTTTATAACAGCCTATGTTCATTACAGCATGGACATGTCTAACATAGGCACTGTCTGCTGCTGATAGTTGTACTCTACTGAATCCTTTGAGAGCTTGCTTAAGTAGGCTTGCCAACAGAGAAGCCACAGTTAGCCTTGCTAACATAGAAGTAATTCCTATGCACGGTGACCCTGCATGCTTTGCCCTGCACATCTGTCCCAGATGTTTGCAGAACTGGGAGCACAGCACGTACTTTCAGCTGCCCACATTCTGAGCTGAAATCACTAACCATCTTAGACTTTTTTTCCTGTGCCTCTTAAAAGAAAAGAAGCATTTAAATCAAGGAGCAGGCACATGCAGTAAGGAGACGCATGTATTACAGAGGGGGAACCGAGACAGAGTAAAATCCCGCTGTGCTTGTCCTTTTTGTGGTACACGTGGAGAAGCAATGTTAAATCAGAAGAGTGAGGAATAATTAATGCTAGTTTGTAGGGGATAACTAAAGCAATATCACTGCAATCTCAAATTGCACAGAAAACCAACCGTGTAGCTGGGAGGTAAATAAATGTCTTCCTATGCTCTTCTCAAAAAAATAGAGCAGTTTTGACAACTTGTCCTCCCTTTCAAATGTCACTAATTATTTAGGTGGAGGGAATGTTTGTTTTTTATGGACCAACAAAACTCGTTTGCAAGTCTTGGAATGTGAATCCCACTTTATAATACATCAAGACATCCCTTACAAAACATCATTTCTCATATTTGTGAGGGGTCTGAATCACATACATAATAACAATGTTTTCTGAATATATCAGGTGGAACTGTATATCAAAATTTATGTTCCCAAAATTAATTTATATGTCTGTTTGTTGTATATGTTTGAACACTTAGCTTGCGTGGATAAGACAGTTTTGTCTGATGAGTATCTTCTTATATTTTGTCTCAGTCAAAATCTTTCCTCTTAAAACCAACTGTGAACAGCCAAAAATGTTAATGTGGAAGTCAGCACTATTACACAAAAGTCATTGTTTCATAAGAGAAAAGAGAGATTAACTTTAATAATTTAAGACAGTCTCTAAATTAACAAAAAGGAAGTGGACAGTGTAACCATGCTGTACCTTGATGGATGCCTTTTCCCCCCTTTTTTTTTCTTTCCAGATTCATAGTGGTGTCACTCAAGTTTCAAAATCCAGCATTACCAATTGCCATCATTACATACAGCCCCACATGCCCAGAGCAAGACACTAAGGGCTCATAGCTGCAGCTTTGAGGATGAAGGGCTTTTGTGTCAGTCTACACTAGATAATTGGACCCCTGTACAACTCAGATCAAACCCTGACTTTTGGAAACAAATACTGTTTTAACCAGGAGTCTTGGGGTTGAGGAGGCATGCAGGTGATTACTAAGCACCAAACCTGAACACAGATTTATTATCCTAATGAGACAAAGTAATAAAGGAGAGCATTGTCAGGTGAGAATTTGTGTGTATGAGTCTGTTCTTAACCTGTCAACTTGCACAGTTCCATCCATTCCTCCATATTTTCTCCAACCTGCAATGGAAGTGCAGAGGTCTGGGCAGCAACATACCATGACAGGGACCTTAGAATCATCCTGATTTTTCTTTTTGGTTGTCAGTTGATTCACCTATGAAGAAGCAGCAATATGGGAAATTACACAGTCAATGAGTTACCTCAGTACTAATAGAAGCTTTTAGTTTGTTGTGTAAAAACACATTGTGAAAACAAATATTTTCTTTTTAGTTGAAAAAGACATTTGGGCTATTGAATATAGGGCACATACACAGATCAAAATTAATATTCCTTACAAATAATACTGTTGCTGTACTCTCAATACCTTGACATTCCTGATGGATTGAAAAGATGGTATGACTTCACATTATAGTTCCTTTACCTAAGGGAAGCACAGGCTGCCTAGTGCTGGCTTGGAATATTGCCTAGAGATCAAGTCATACAGATAAAATTAGAATGGCTTAGGGGGAAAAGGAGTATTTTGCCTTGTTCAAAAACATTATTCCTCTTGAAGAGGAAGGTATAATGGCTCACATTTTGGGGAGCCAGCCATATCCCCACTTTCTGAAATGGATTTTCAGTGGTGACTGGCTGTCTGCATCAAGAAGACAAACTTAGGAAAAAAGAGCAGGCAGGATGGCAGCTTCCCCTGATAGTGTTCTGCTCTTTGAGGACATGTACTTGGAAACTCTGAGGCAGTGAGCCAGTGTTCCATTTCAGCTTTGTGTGCTGCTCAATCAGTGCACACGCAGTTTTTAAATGCAGGTCTCCACCTTGTCTGAAGGGCAGTAATTAAGTGGGGTTTTGGTTGCCCCAGGCAGCCAGATAATAGGAACTTTCCTAACCTGATGAGCAGTCCCAGAGGATCTGTGCTTTTGGTACCTCCTGACTTGACTGCTGCAATGCACTTGATATGGGACAACCTTGAAAACTGCTCAGAAGTGCCAGCGTCTCTGCTCACTCAGCCATGTGCCACAGGCAGGGGATTTCTAGCTGGCTGTGGGCTGAGCTATTCAGGTAACTTCCTGCTCCTTTTGTCCCAACAGCAGCAACTGGCTATGGATGCTCCTGTCTCCAGGTTTGGCTTTAGAGGCAGTAAGTGGCAGAGAAAACACATCTCTTTTGAGAGCTGGTTTGGGGCTAGTCCAGAGAGATGAGACTTCCCCTGTTGTATGACAATCATTGTTTCACTGGCTCATCATAGCTCAATAATTTCATCATTAGCATAATATTTTAACTTCAGATTTCTAAAAGCAAGCTCTTTGGCAACTGTACATTTACAAAGAGTAATTATTTCCTGTATTGATTGTTCTTATTTCTAATTAAGTTAAATGGTGTTAATTCATCCTTAAATTATGAGATTATAATAATTGGACAGTGCATTGTTACAATCAAAATAAAAGTTCTGGTTTGAAAACAAATGGAGAACACAGCTGGAAATAATGGTCAGTCAGCTTTGAGGAGGCAGTGTTGTGGAGAGGATTTGCTGATCTGTAAGGCTTTTATTAATTTAACTTTGTAATTCATAAGAATCGTGCCTAAGCATCTTAAGTTAAAAAAAAAGGGTAAAATAGTATTTTAAAAAATTATTTCTTCCTTGGCATATTTAATCCAGCATCTGATGTTAAATAAAACTCCATCTCCTTTCAAGGTCTTCATCCCGCTCATGCTAGTGGTCTGACACAAATGGTAGGGTAATGAGAAGAGACATGTCAATAATATTCAATATCTTAAGTGTAAAATCTAGCTCATTTTCCAGGAATAAAAACAAAACAGCATCTAGGTGGTCAGAAGCGTGTCAGGCATTCCAGAGTCACACATCTGCACTGATGATACTTAGGTGTTTTCAACAGGGACTGATGTAAACTTGGAGATGCTCCTGTGAGACATTGGCAGTCCTGATATTTATTTGTTGCAACATTTAAAAAACCCTACTTCACTGAAGCCTACATATTTCACAGAAATTCTTGTCCAATAATTTCAGTAAGGAGTTTGAATTTTGTATTAGGACAAAAGGAAGGAACCTGAGTTCTCCAAGAGACAGAGACAGGAAAGACAGTTCTGTTCATTACCCAGGTTAATTTAGTTAATCTGGTTTCTTATCTAGAGGTTTTTTCACTTTTTCTTTAAATAAAAAATGTCCAATTGCTTCCACTTCACAGTATGAACCCTCAAGATTTATTCACAAAGCACAAGAGATGTTTTCCACATGGAGTTGCTTGAGGGATTATAGGGGGAAAAAGTGGTACTTTACTCCAATTAAGCCAAGCAGAGCTGGAGATAAAGAACTTCTGAATATCTGACTTAGTGCCTCATACTTTTAAACAGTTCTTCTCAACAGGCTGTAGAGAGAAAGAGAAACTTTTACATGGTATAAATGTAAGACTTTCTAAAACTGAGTGAAACAGTCTGGAAGTGCATAACTCAGGCTTTTACTTGATGTAGAAACTCATGTCTTTTTTTTTTTCCCTAAAGAGCTCATATAGCAGGCATTAAAATTTCTAAACAAAAATTCTAGACTGTTTATTTCAGATTTACAACCAAGATTTATTTAATTTTTTTCCTTTTTTAGGTCTATAATAGATCCAGTAATTGTGAAAATAGGTGTGTAGAATAATTTTCCAGGACAACTTTTTAATACCTTAGGTCATTCTATCATAGAGTCATAGAATCATTTATGATTGAAAAGATCTTTAGGGTGAGTCCAGCTGTTAACCCAGCACTGCTAAGTCCACCACTAAATCACGTCCCCAGGGGCCCCATATACACCTCTAAATCCCACCAGGGATGGTGACTTCCCAGGTCAGTGTGTTCCAATCTTTGACAAACCTTTCAGTGAAATACTTTTGCTAATACTGAGTTTAAACCTCCACTGGTCCAACGAGAGATCTCTTCCTCTTGTCCTATTACTTGTTCCCTGGAGAAAAGACTGATCCCACATCACAACCACGTCCTATCAGGGAGTTACAGAGAACAGTAAGGTTCCTAATGAGCCTCCTTTTCTCCAGGCTAAACAACTCCAGCTCCCTAAGCTGCCCTCATCAGACTTGTGCTCCAGACCCTTCACCAGTTCCATCGCCCTTCTCTGGATGTGCTGCAGCATTTCAATGTCCTTCCTGAATTGAGGGACCCAGAACTGGGCACATTCGAGGTGTGGCCTCACTGGTGCCGAGTACAGGGGGACAATCCCTGCCCTGGTCCTGCTGGCCACACTGCTGGGATACAACCAGGATGCCATTGCCCTTCTTGGCCACCTGGGCCCACTGTTGTCTCTGTTGAGTACTTCAATCTGATCTAAGAGCTAAAGTAAATCACCTGGGTTTTCACCTGTTTTTTTTTTTCTTTCCAAGGTTAAATTTTGCATTTGAGCTATCTGAAGAATGAAAGTAAGTTTTTACTGTCTTCAGCATTCTATTAGCAGAGTAGGTAAAATACAGCATATACGTAGCTGCCAGCTGTTTTGATGGTTATGGTACCACTTCAACATTAAATTTCAACATTTAAATTTAAAATTAGGCCATGGGCTTTTAGGTCAGCAGAACAAAAAAAATGCTGACAAAACCTCTAATTCATTTCCTTCTCCCTCCCTAATTTGACAACTGTAGGAAAGAAAGTCAATACTAGAAATTCTTGGAAACATCTATTAAATAGTTGGTGGGGTAGGAAGGTTTAAAAGGTGACTTATGTCTCCCACATTTCTACACAAAACTGGAAGATTCAGGGCAGTTCAAGAACTCATGAAATGTGATTTGAATTTCCAGTGTAAATCCTTTCAAGCACTCTGCTTGGTTAAAGTCTGTTCTAGCAGTGAGCCAGGTCTGTGTTCAGTCTGTACAGAAAACAAACAGTAGTACTGGTGACCACTTCCTCTGTTACCTGCTAGCTAAGCAGAGAAAAAGCAAGATGGACATTCCTGCAAAACTCTTGGATAACTTTCTCCCATTGCGATGAACACCAATAATAAATTACATTTTTTTCCTACATTTAAAGGCCTTTAATTGCCAGATTTGGCTCTGTGCTGAACTCAGTGCAGGGAAGTCCTCCAGCAGCAGTCTTCCTCTGCAGGTCTCATTACACCCAAGGAGATTACACAGAAATATTGAGCCCCTGAGTTTCCTCTGTTGGCTGCTGTGCCCCTTGTGCTGCCTTTCCCCTGCCCCCAGAGGTGTGAGACCCCCTGCCTGCTTTCAGGCAGACCTGGCCTCTGCCAACAGCCAGGGCGGAAAGTGTCAGTGAAAGGCACAGGAGCGTCCCTTGTTGATTCAGAGACCCAATAATTAAATGAAAATAGTGACAGTGAAAGACCCATTCCTCTAAATCTTATAATGGATCTAAAAAAAGAAAAAAAGAAAAAATAAAAAAAAGTCTAGAGGAATGATCCAAGGTCCCTTTTTTGTAGATTAACTCTGTAAATGCATTATCATGTTGCATTTTCTTTCCTTGTAGATGGCCTTTGCTAAAGCATACAGGCTTATCAAATTACAAAAGTGCAGTTAAAGAAATCAAATTCAGAGGCAAAATGAAGTAACCATTCCTTGCACTATGTTGCTCTTACACAGAGGTAATATTTCATTGAAAGGCAATTTAAGAGCAAATTAAAAGATCCCTATTACTGTAGGAAATAGACTGGACCATTGGAGAGTCAGCTTGATTTGTTTTGAAACAGCATACTTTACGTAAAGCTTCCAAAGGTAAGAGAAGAAAGAACTACAAATGCTTTTTCCATCCTAGTCATTGCGGGAAGAGATCAGGGAAAAATGTGAATGTAACTGATGAGAAGTTTCAGGAATGAGTCCTTAAATTTTCTGGGAATACCTGAGACTGGCGAAAGGTAACAGCCTCGTTACCCCAAAGTGAGGCCTCTTGGTTTAAGAGCATAACACGGTCTATATATCACAAATAGCTTGGCAGCTCCCTCAAATACTCCTGTATTTGAAGTGTACCTAGTGGAACAAATTAGTATGAAGTGACTCCAAGACTAAGTGCACCTAAGCACTTTGAGACAGCTGTGCAAAATTCCTACTGGCTCCAGATGTCCAGGATCAGGTCTATAATGACTGAAAGACTGTGTGACTCAGTTAACAATGAAAGACAATGTTGATTATTTTGCTCCACAACGAAAAATAGAAATTACTAGCCTCCATACTGGGAAAAAAAAATAATTAAAAAAAAAGCAGAGCGTGTTCGAGGACTGATACTAAAACCTAAGTAGGTGGTGCTGCTGAAGTTGCCGAGCGCCAACAAGAAGCGCCTTTGGTGGTGGTGAAAGAGGGCACCAGCAGGAAGGGCAGCCCCGGGAGCGGCGGCTCCGTGCGCCTGGACCCGAGCGCTCCGCAGCAGCCCGGCTTCATCCCGGCCTCATCCCGGCCTCATCCCGGCCTCATCCCGGCCGCATCCCGGCCGCATCCCGGCTGCATCCCGGCCTCATCCCGGCCGCATCCCGGCTTCATCCCGGCCGCATCCCGGCCGCATCCCGGCTTCATCCCGGCTTCATCCCAGCCTCATCCCTGCCTCATCCCGGCCTCATCCCGGCCGCTCAATCCGCGCAGGGACCGCGCCACCTCCTGGCGCCTCCGCTCGCCGCACCCGGCCCTGCCAGCGCCTGATGCTGAACTTGCTCTCCCGACAGAAAAGTGCCCTGCTCCTTCCTTTCTCCTTCTCGGAAATGTCCTTCAGCCCCTGCTTCCCGCTGAATGCCTTCCCACACCGTGACACAGAGGATAGTACAGTGTGAAGCATTTTGTCTCGGGCCAGGCACAAAGAAATGCAATACTTTTTTTCTTTGTCGGGGAAGTTTACTGAGCTTCTAAACGTTAGCCCAACATCTATTTCTTATATTCAAGTCAACTAAACTGGAAAAACTTGGCCTGGCTCTGAGTAACATGACAATCCTGCTGCACTAATCCCCGGGACAAATGTTAAATATACATTTCTCCTCAAATTCCAAGTCGGGTAAATTCCATTTGAGCTTCCTCTCCTCAGATTCCCAGCTGGGTAAATTCCATTTTAGCTGCCTAATTTTCCATAGCAATTCTCTAATAATAAGTATTGTTTTGTAGAAGCAGCAGTGAAGAACAGATGCTGTGTTTTTCCCTAGAAATAAATGTATTTTTTCTGGTGGAAGCAATTACTTAAAAAAAAAAAATATCACATCCACTTCAACTATTTGTTCTGCTAGGTGACCCTAAGACATGGTAGAATGTGGTATAGATTTTGTTCCCAAAGCAGAAATTCTAAGCTGAATTATTTTAAAAATGTCTTAAGGACAAATGCACTTTTTTTTCTGATTTCAGTCAGGAGGATTATATGGCAAAAGAGACACTTTATGCATCATTTCAAATGGGAGCCAGAGCAGACCTAACCTTTCTTTCTCTTGAGTTCCTTTTGTTTTCATGCTGCCAGGCTCCTAAAATTCTACTTATTCTTGGGCTTATATCAACAAATCAGTTTTAAAAAGTTCTTCTGTCGGTCTTGATCACCTTTCTCTGCTCTCACTGTTGCATTTTGAGATGTTAGGAACCCCTGGGGAAACACAGTACCTGTGCATGTTACCACTAATTGACTTCCACATCGCTGTCTGCTGGTGCTGCCTACTCCTATGCATAAGGACTGCATGAATGGATTGTTATTAACTCTCCTCCTAGCCAATATAGCCAGAAGATCTAAATAAAACTCAAATATTTAAATCCACCTGGGTAATTTGGGTTGCATGCTCTCGATGTAAGTTCCCAAAACACATCTTTGCAATACTCATTTCCCATTTATTTGCCATCCTTCTTCTTTGGACCTTAATGATGTGAGACAATCATTGATCTGATTTGAACAGCCCTGAAACATAGCCATTGTTTTCAATTATTTTTCACATTTTACTCTCCAATCATTTAAATTTTTTTATGCTTAGTTATGCTAATTTGGTTAAAAACCTCTAGTTGTAAGCTATATTTTTCTTTCACAGTGTTTGAAATCTATTTTGTGTTTATATGTTTATAAATGAATGGGATATAATATTCTAAATGGTCTAGCCAGCAGAGACTAAAAAACAATAATGGTAGGTATTTTTTAAATTTAATTTCGGTGGGAAACAATCCTGTAAGTACAGAATGGAATTTGCATAACTAGCAATTAATTGAGTAGAGTAGCAAACTAAATATTGAAAAGATGTTTAAATAACACATCCCTTTCATTAGACTTTCAAAATTGTTCTCAGTCATAGAAATGAATGACTCTTTCAGCTATTGTTCCAAAAATATATCAATGTATCTAGTTCTTATCAAATTTTAGGTGATATTTGCATACAAAAAGATATTTCCTGCTCAGAAAAGTGTTGGATCCAGCAGTGAACATACTAAATTGTAAAAAGTTTGGTAACAGAGACAATTACACATGAATAATTGTAACTTACTATTACAAATTTTCCTTATGTCCTTAGCCAAGGTAGAGAGGTTTGCTGAGGTAACTGTATTGCTGCACAGAAAAATTAAAATTGTATTTAGAGTTCAGCCTCACATTAATACAAAGCCAGGTCACTTGAAGATCTCTCTAGAATTTGCTTGAAAAAAGAGACAGTCTCCAAGGTCATTTAGGATGAAAAATCATAAAGAAAGTCAGAACATTCTAGCAAATACACCTCTGTTATAATTTTGAATATGGAATCAGACTTTGCAGACTTGCCCTGAAATGCTCTGTTTCCAGTTACCTGAGATCCTACAAAACTTGAGATGTCTGTAGTTCTCCTAAACTCACCAGTGGATCACAATGTACCCACTTTTAAGACACATAATCAGAGGGAAATGCAAGGAATAAAAGATAAACGCAGGGACAAAATATGTCAATTCTGCTCGCACAGCAAATCATTGGATCAAATGTGTTCATTTAACCTCACATTCTTTGATCTGCATCTTACAAAGAGCAATGAAGACCTGATGTCTCTACAAGAAAAGGGTAAAATAAATTTAACAAAATTTTTGAAATTATTTAGTTTCTACTGTCCCCAGAATTTGGAATCTTAGACACTGAGTGCCTCTCTGCATAGTGCCAGTGGCTACAACTCTCACTTCCATGGGTACCTCTCTCCTTGTAGGTGGGACTGGCTTTTCTCTCTATTTGTACTTTGAAGTCCAAGTGTCCCAGAATGAGACTTCAAAGCCTTGCAGTGCCAAGTGGGTCAGGCTGGGTTGCACATTTGCTGGGACTGATGGAAGACTGCCCAGTGACGCTGGTGGTGCTGGGAGACGGCCTTCAGCAATCTGCCTAAAGAAAAGCTGCAGGATGCATCTTCAAACATTGCAGGACTTCTCTTAAGCTAAAGGGTAAAATTTTTTCAGGAGGAAAAGCAGAAATCAGCTCGTGAATCATGGGTCATTGAGGCTACCACTGGAGATGACAAAAGAACTCCATTCTCCCCGTTTAATCAGTCTTGTATTTGTTAAATACGCAGTGGGAAAGAAATATAACATCCCCAGCATGGCAAAATGCTTTATCATGATTTTCCCATCACAACACAGTGCAATATTATACAAAGCTAAAACATGCTTACAAAGATTATCTTTGATTTATCTCTTTTATTTTTTTCTTAAAACCGAAACAGTTCACTTCCATCCCCTCACCCCCCATGAAAGGAAAAAAACCCCAACTCTGTCATGACTGTAAAGATTTCCAGGTGATCCGTGGCATTTGACAGAGCACTGTAAGAAAAGGCCAGAAAGCAGGCAAAGCAGGCAGGGATTAATGACACTTTTGCCGAGTGATGAATTCTGTGGTCCTGGAAAGCTGGCGTTTTGCATTCTGTCAAGATCAGAGCCGTTTTTAAGCTGTTTAAGTTGCGATTATTTTCTCACATCTGTTTCCTTGAAAACTAATTGTAGATCTGAAGTTGGCTTTTTTAAATAATTCATAAAAACATAAATCCAAAGGAGAGTGGCAAAGGTATACAGAAACCCAGTGAAGTACAAAGAAAAGGGTCAAGTCAGCTGTAGCTATCTGAGCACTCCTCTGACTCCTGAAGTACTTAATTAGGCCTGTCTGACTGTTTGGCCCTGGGTTGATTTTTTCTTTCAAGAGAGCTGTTGACCTGATGGTATATTAAAACACACTCAGCTGTAGCTTCAAAATGGTTACAGAAAACATTTGTAAACGCTGCTATTTTGGCAATAGGGAAAAAAAAATGTAGGCTAGCTAGTGAAACTCATGCATTTATAATTTTTTTTTCATGTTAGTGAATAGCCTTTTAGCTCTACCAATTACACAGATCAGCTAGACAACATCATTTAATGTAGGCAACAAAATGCCCAGAAGATCCTTATCTATGAAAACAAGAGCTTCTCCAAGTTTTGGAGGGTCTCCCAACCAGGCAATTAATTGAACTAATTCAAACAAGCCTGTATAAAGTTTATAGCTTCTGGAATTATTGCTGAGCTTACAGAAGCATTTTAAAGATTACATCCTCAAAACTTTCAGATCAATTATTTTGCAGCAGGAGTAGATCTCTTGTTTTAAAATGCCTCTTTGTGCTGATCCATCATATTTCCTAATATAGGCTATTTTTGCAGAACTAATTAGTAACTTATGCCCTGGAGAAAATTCTGTCTGTTGGTTTGTCCTCTTCTTAGAAAAGAGAATTTTTTTACTTTTATCCATGGGAAGAAAATCCTCTTCTGTGAAGACAGAAAGAAAGAAGAAGATATTGGAAAGAAGAATTAAAAAGAGAAGAAAAAAACCCCCAAACCTAAAAAACAACCCAGACTCAACAGAGCTGTAGCCACAGCTGTTTTCAGAGGGAAAAGGTTTTATCTTTTGCTTGTTTGCCAGTCCAAGGCTTTACCACTAAGAGCTGTTCAAATGAGCAATCCTGTGATTACTAACACCCTCCTCTTAATAATTTGGATGTGACTTCTCCCTTCTTCCCCTCAGCATGGTACCAGGCAGGCTCCCGTTTTATATTTTGTTGTCGAAAGGGAGGCTGTCAGGGTTGACATTCTGAAATATCCATCTGGCTCCTTAAATGCTATCATGTCTCTTTTGTTTTCCCAAGTCTCCGATGAGAAGATGTTTGTCACTTAATTGCTGCTGAGGATCACAGATGATGGTTTATAGGTTTAGGCAAATTGCAGGCAGCACTTTGTTAACAAACGGTGGAGCACAATGGTACTTCATAATTATCCTATAGAGCTCAATTGGCCCTTAACGGCACCTGCATGTACAGCATCAGGGAGCCTTGTTTCAACACAAAAGCTCCTTCTTGTTAATTAACCTGTGTGCACTTGTTACAAATGAAACCTATTTGTTTCCACTTAATATATTTGCAGCTAGTTTAAATATTCATTTATTATTATGCTTGTTAAGTGAGGAGTGGAGAAAAAATAGTTTGGATCACTTTCATTAGTATGCATTGAGCTTAAAAGAGGTAGCAAATAGACCAATATGTCAAGTGTGTTCCTTTGTGCTTTCCTTCTTCCTGCTTTGTAGGTCCCCAAATTAGGCTAACAAAGATGTATATCCATTGCAGATTGAAATAATACAAAAGGAATGAAAAGTATAGGAGCCTCTGTGAAAAAATCAACAATTTTACTGAAAGGGGCTTTGTACCAAATGGCAAATACGACTCATTCTAGCTGAAAAATGCCTTTAATGGCACGTTTAAAATTTGTATGTACACATACAGTTTTTATTTGTGTGTAAAAAGCTGTGAAATAAAACTGGATCCAGTGTATTTAACTGTAATGCCTTTATTCATGCAGTGCTAGCACAGATGCCCTTTAATCTTTAACCAAAGAGGTTACTTCTATATTATCCTTGTAAGCAAAGCAACCTTTTCCTTTTAACTGGTAGAAATTAGAGAGAAACTGATAGAAACAGTTGTGTGTTTATTAGAGACTGTAAGTACTTATAAAAGACCATTAATTCAAGTGCATAAAGAGATTAATAAACAGTGATTGTTGTTGTTACACCGTTGTTGCATTTTTATAAAGAATATGCCAAATGCTTTTATTCCTGTTACTGGCAAAACAAATACATTGATTTGGATTATTTGTTTCTGAGCATCTTTGTGGTCTGAAGATTTTCAATGATTTTTTAATGTGAGTGGTCACACAAATAGTGCATATTGCAGAGCAGATGCAGCTGAGCAGTCAGGAAAAGCTTAAGTTTCCTCCTTCCTTTCGCTAGACTTTTTGAAGTTATTTCTAAAGGATATCACTGCAAGGGAATCTTATCCAATACAGCAGAGTTCCTTCTGAAAGGAAGCACAAAGGACAGTCATAATTTCTTGATTAGCCAGTGTGAATCCTGAAAAATGCTGTTTCCTTCTGAATAATTTCCACTAACAGCACTGACAGTAGAATCGAGTCCAGAGAATGGAAATTTCCCTTTGCATGTCAGTATCAGCAGATAAGAATATTAAAATTGGATGGAGGAGGGAGGAGCAAAATTTTGGCTGCAGATTAGTTCTTGTAACAGCACAATGAGCAATATCAAAAATACACTTATGTATTGATGTGAGATGCATTCTAACAGCTGCTGATCTATTGCTGTAATACTTCTTTAAAATTGGTTGAATATCACATTTTAGAATATGTTAGCACTGCTTCTTACCTAGAGTAATATATCTAATTTCTATCAGTTCATCATGATCATGTATTCTGGCCATTTTATTTGAAATTTCAACTTGCCAAGGGGAATTATTGGCACAGAGAAAATTATAAGTTATGTGTATGCTGCACACTTAATAGAGATAAGAGTCAATACAGCTCAAGAAAGCAACAACTAAATGGGGAAAGTAAAACTATATATTTAGGGGTGTGTGTGTGTATTTGTGCATAGTAATTTTATATGTGTGTTTATATTTTAATTTATTTGGAAGGGATTTCAGTGTTTATGTGACAGATTGAGGATCAAAATGGCATAAATACTCTGTAATCACAGAATAAGCATGAGGGATTTTGTAGCAGAGGAAGCTTCAGCATCTCATCCTCTGAATCATATTGCTTTTTCCCATGGTGAGAATATATTTAAGATTCAAATGTTACTGTTCTCTTCAAATCACGGTTTCAATACTGAGGCTTCTGGTATGTAAGTGCAGAAAAGGCCCCTGTGATGCATATGTATCTTGCAGGCTATAGATGGCACTAAATCAGCAGCCACTTTTGGTTATTATTGATTTACAGTGGATTTCAATAGTTGTTTAGAAGTGAAGGTGCTTATCAGGTCAATGAACATTCAAAGCCCTAATGAACTCCCATTAAAACACCTTTCACCTTCCAGGGCCCCCAAATCATTGCAGGTCTCCAGCATTTCTTCAGTTATTTCCAAAGCAGGTGGGAAGCTAAGGCATTATTTTTGCTGCTTCTGTGTTTTTGTGATATTCTCATGCCTCCTGGCAATTTGTGCAGTTACAAAAGCATAGAAGACACTGCTGCTACCAGCTTATATGGCATCTGTTCCTCTCAGCTCCACAACTGAATCTGAGAGAAGCAAAACAGCACAAATTTCAGCAGTTAAAAGTGGATCTACTGTTGTTACAGCAAGTGGTATTTTAGACTCTTTTCATGTCTCCCAAATGCATCCAGCAAGTGAGAGCTTTCTCAGCCCCTCTTTAGATGTATTTTTGCACAGTCCCTAGACTAGATCACTGGGCTACAACACTGTTTTTCACCTGTGAAGAAGCAGCAAATGCAGCCATATTTGGCACCTGCAAGGTTACTTCTTCAATTTATTCATTGCAGAGTTCACAGCTTTCTGAGAAGAGAGATAAAACAGTGGAAGGCCTGTTTCTGAACCTGGCTTACTCCTGGGAGTTTTGTTAACTTTTTCTTTCATAGTACACACCCCTTTCCTAGCCTAGGAGATACAGGCAGTTGCAGTGTCCCCTACTCTCACTACCTCCCTGCAGCATTTCTTGTAAATAAACACTCCCGTCTTTAGCCAGGGATTTATTCATTTTCTAAACAATTTGGTTTTCTTTTTGTCTGAGGCTTTGGTCAGGCAAAACATACTCTTAGCCTGGCTTGAGACAAGCAGATGACTATCTTGCAGTTAATAGCTCCCTGCCTTCTTCCTTGTCACTTGGCTTTTTTTCTGGAGATAGCTCATGTTTGCTGGTTTTTATTTTTTTCTAGCATGCTTTTACCCTAGAAGCCTCTTTCATTTAATGTTCTGTAGTAAGGTGGAATAACACCAAGTTAGAAAATGTAGGTACCTACTACATTCAGAGAAAATAACACTTCTATTTCCCTCATTAATCTCAAAGGAGTTTATGACTCAGAAGATAAAAGAAGTGGTAAGCTTCTAAAGACTCTTCCAGAAGGGGATTGTAAGGCAGGATTTTTGCTAAGATGAGGACTGCTATCCCCTACATAGCTCACTAATATGTGTTCCACTACTAATGAGGCATGTGAGTCTCATTCTTCATCTCTCTCTTGCTTCAGATTCTGCTCTTCTAGACCCCTCCTCAAATGTCCATGCCCAGTTGTATTCTACAGCGATGTGTGGTATCTTGCTCACCTGCATGTTTGTTTTCATACCTTCAGCATGTGGAGCTGTTCACATCATGTTCACTGCTATAATCAGTAGTAAAACCTGTCTAGGTGTCTATTCTGCCACAGTCAATCCCAACACATCCACCACAGTCTCATCTATGTGCTTGCTCTGTCTACCAGCCTTGTTTTCTCATTAGGAATGATATGCACTGCACTGTCTATTTTAAGCATTTTCCAGCTTCTAAGGACTGCCCAGCTGACACTGACCAAGGAAGAATGTCATGACAGGTGGTGATTCAGTGTGAGTCATTGAGAGGCTGGAAGAGAGCTAAAATGCTGCATATCCTGTTATCCTGTTATGTGCCAGCTTATTTTATGACATGCTCAGCCCTGGCCCTTGTTTGCTGCTGCGTGTGTCCAGGAGTCAAGTGTCTCCTCTAACAGCACACACCACTGAACTGTGCAGTCACCAAGGCTAGAATTTCAGTGGGCTCTGGGAAGTGTGCTCCAGGAAGTGTGCTCCACCTTCTTGCAGAACTTCTTGGAGTCACTAGATGCTGGATGAGAACAGTGCCCCTTAGATTTTCTTCTGCTACTCAATGAACACAAACACATTTTTATTATTAAAACTGACATCTCTCTCTGCTCCAGATAGACTTGCTTTAATGCAGGTCTTGGCTCTTAAGATCTATATATGCTCTGTTGGTATGGGTTTCCCGGTTTGTTTAATATACAGTTAATAATGTCCCCTCAA
>VZSR01003803.1:36783896-36812932 GCA_013398615.1 Brachypodius melanocephalos
GAGAACCTCTGCTAGCTAGAGCAGAGAGCCCGAGCACCATTAGCTGCCCAAACACACACAATATATACAGATAAAAGTGAGTGCTTCCACAACTGGATTCGCTGCCAGTGAGCTTTCCCATAGTATAGAATTAATTTGGAAATGTAAAGTTCAGATATATAAGAGCTTGAAGTGAAATCCACAGAGCCATGTTCTGGATTTAAACCCCTCCAAAGCACCTGAACCATGTTAGATATTTCATGTCAACAATGTGATCAGAACAAAAACCTCCAGAGCCAGTTTACAGGGGGTCACACTGCCCTGGCTGGCTAAGCTGAAAAATGTAGAAGAGAAAGGTGTTTCACGTCCCAGACATGCGAGGCCCTGGTCAATGGAAAGCCCACATCAACATGAACTCATAAGATAATTGCATTATATCCCTTTCAAAAATCAGTCTTTCTTTCAAAATGTCTTCACAGTGCAGGTTTCCTGTTAGTAGCTAGAAGACTCGCTTTAAAGAAGATGTGGATTTAATTCCCCTTTCATTGGCAGAGGTTCAAACCCGCCCTTCCCAGCTCTCAAGGGACATCCTAATCAATGGGCAACCATCTGTTCAGGGTAAGCAGGAAAGGGCTTCCTCCACTTCCCTTCCTGGTGTCCTCCCACTACAGTGGAAGACGATGTCATGACTAATTGGGCTCAGTAGCTAAATCACCCATCTGAGAACGAGGAAGGTTCTGGTTCCTCCTCCTGGTTCAAAGGCTGCTTCTGGCTTCTGAAGGAAGATGCACTTCATGGGAACCAGCTTCCACACCTTGAGGTACATTAAGAGCTGCGAGCAGGGTGAACTCTGGGTGAACACCCATGGATCCATATTAATGCATGCAAAGGCAGGTGTATATATATATATATATACACATATATGCACATATATACATATATATATACACATATATATGTATAGACATGAAATTAACACCCTTGAATCTTTTTACAAATAAGACAATAGAACCACTAGACAATAATCCTATTAAAAAATCCCAGTAAAATGATTTGTGAAAAAAAAAAAGGTTATCTGGTTTTTATAAGACATCACTTTTGTACAGAAAAAGAAAAAAAAAATAAAATGTCATGTTTTGATTACTAAAAACAGGAACAAAATCTTATTTTGCAGTTGACATGACAAAAAAAAAGACTGAATACTTTGAAAAAAGTAAATAAAAGTATGTATATTTTAGGGGAAAAGTGCGCATGGGTGCAGACTATATTTTTTGTTAGAAACGGCATTACTCATTGAAGGTAATGTCATGAAATGAACTGTGGTGTATCTTAGGGGAACATAAGAAAATTTGACATGCTAAAAGCTGGGACACATTTTTCCCTGCAAGAGACAACTGCTGAGTTGTTGTTTTGCCTATAAAGTGCTGTAGATAAAACACTGGGAGTTGTACAGAATAGGCTTTAATCTATGATATGTGACTCACTCTTGTGTAATTTGGTAATTTCCACCCCCTGCCAAAAAAAACCCACAAGAGGTGAAATGCTTTTGAAAGAATTTTGAAACAATTTTATATATTACAATGGCAGGAAGTGGTTCTAACTTTTCTAGTGTCTCTTGGTGATCACATACCTCATTTCTGTTTATTAACCTACCATAATGAGGTTTTGTTAACCCTTTGTACAGCTGAGTACCATGACTTTTTACATATCAGCTTGGACTGTCACATGGTTGACTTAGCACCAGTGAACACTTCACAACCACAGATTCATTTTCCTCAATTTGTTAAGTGGCTAATTATAAAGGTTCACAAAAGAATTGACACAAGGGGAGGAGACAGCCACACTTCTGGCAGCAGCCCCATGAGGCCTGTACAAGTGTCACTTGTGAAACAGAGCACAAATTAAACAATGGCTATAATAAGATCCAGGGCCTGGTGGATAATGAAAGAAAACTTCCTGTGTAGATGCAAAACAGACACTAAATGGGTTGTTTTTATGTTTGACAACAGGGCCCTTATGTAACTCTTCATGAATTCCGAGTCTGCCGTTAAGGTAATGTTCTTGGACTAGACTAGATGGTAACAAGCTAAATAAAATGACTACTATTTATTTTGTGTCTGTGACTGTGATTTCCAATTTAATTTCCATACTGCAGTATATCACTAAGATTTTTTTTTTAAAGCAGAATACAGTGCATGCACTCTTTCCCAAATAAGTAGATATTTAGGAATTTGCAAGCAGATACGACTGCAAAATGAACAGTGTTGTATTTTAAGAACAAATGCAATCAATGTGTTAACAAATGGTTCACTCTAGCCACACTCATCAGCTGCTTTTTACAAATAGCTGAATTTAAGCTAAAGAATAAATTTAAGCAGTAACCATTTCCTCAACTGTAATATTTCTATACAGTACATTGGACTTTATTTTCTTGGTTTAAGTATTTAATGAAATGGAATTAAAGTCTTTTTGTGCATGTGCTGTTTCTCCCTTCGACTATAATGCTGCTACTCTCTATGCATAGTGTTTGCATCATTATGTAAGACATTTGCAAATATGGTATGGTGTGTTTGCCTATGGGAAAACCCTCTCTTCTAATGTATTCATGAAAGATAAATTAACAGTGCTTTAGGTATGATAGAGAGATTCATAGTATTGTCTATTATAATGCTGATATTAAAAAGCAAGCTCATCATTTAATAAGAAAAATGTTAATCTTTCACAATCATGGCAATATGTTTTATTTCTGAGGATGTCTTCTCTCCACCATTGTCTTTTTATCAGTTATAATTTTAGTTTGCCATTTGTATTAGGCTGATATCTAGATAATAGTCAGGACACCGTTATGCTGACACTGTACAATGACAGCATCCCTACCAGAAGTATCTTTGTTTATATTTTCTTTTTTCTTCTGAGTTTCTTTCTTCCCTTGATCTTCCCCTTTTTCTCACAGTATAGATCCCAAGCATATCTCCTCCAGGATGCTGATGTGATACTTTTGCCAGTCTCAATAAAAAAACAACCAAACAAAACAAAAACACAAAACCAGAAAACAAACCAGGTATGAAACAATTTTCTGCAGGACGATGCAGATCCTGATTTTCTGCAGATGCCTGATTTTCAGGTGATGAAATGTAGGCATTCTCTGGCCACCTGGTCAGAAATGCTAGAAACCTGCCTGCAGGAAGCTGTGTCCCACTGTTACATCCTGCATTTATGCTTCTCTGATTTCCTTGGCTCTGTCTATGCTCTTGTATCAGCTGAGATCTCAAAGTTGCACTGTAGCCCAAACTACCCAGCTGTCACCACCAGGATGATTCCTGTGCCCACCCTAGTCCAGAGCAGACCAATGGCCCTCTCCAGAAAGGATGCCCAGACACAGGCTCCCAAACCTTACATTCAAAAACCCAGAAGACATTAATTTCAGCTACTTCACTCTGAAAAGTAGAAACTCCACACAGCAGAGCTATCAAACTACAACTTTTGCATTTCATGAAGACATATAGTGGAACAAGGGAAAAGGACTACAAAGGAGGATTATATTGGGCAAGGACAATCTTTGAATCCTTTGTCTGTCTTTAGACATGTAGGCTTCCTATCTATTTATCTTTCTTTTTCCATATGTATCTCACTGTCACTTTCTGAATGCGCCACATCTCTATATTCATTCTGTCTCCTACCAGCTCTCCAAATTTCTCATTCACTTATTTTCAATTTCATGTAATCTGCACCAATTTCCTGCACAAAACTCCCCAGGTTATGTACAACAGCCAGCAAGAACATCCTCTGTTGAAGAACCCTGCATTTAAATACATTTTCTTATTGAAACAGAAAGATTTAGCAGAAGCTGTTGGTATCCATGATATTTTTGTCATTAGTAGATTTGGGCTCACAGTGTCTAGCTGAGGAGAGAACCAGATTCAGGACCCTGCACAGGTATAGTCAGAGCAAACTGCTCCACCACACAGGCTTTGGAGGCAGCCTATAGAAGGACATAACGTTTCCATAGAAGAATGGGGAGCTAGTGGTTTATTATACATCCAGACCTGGGAAGTGTACTAACATATTTTCTCAATTCAAAAATTTTTGAAACATGAAGAACTTCTTTTGAGATCCTGAACACCGCTGAAAGAGTGTTTTCTTCCCTATGACTGTTGTTTCAGAGAAGGGAGTACATCGTGCTTTATAAGCACATTGGTCCAAACATAATCATTAAGAAAATACACAAAGACGTAAAGTCCTTCTTTACTGATTTTTTCATCTTCATATTGTACTTGTTTCTCCCTGTCTTCTGCTGCTTTCTTTTGCTTAACTGTCTCAGACATGTCATTTTCTTCCCAGCAACAATCCTGACTAATACAGATAGAAAATCCTCAGAGTTTGCCTTTTGGTTCCTCATCCTGTCACCTTTTCTGATGTCATACTGGTGTATTTTTGGACTTGTTTGGTAAACCTTCCTCCCTTGCCAAGGAAGGATACAGTGGCAAAAATCTGAGCAACCTAACGTTTGAGTCCCATTTTTAAGGATCTACGTCATCTTAACTCTTGCTAGAGCATGCTTTAAGTGAAGGTCATCTTTCCCTCAGAAGTCAAGGTCAATGTGATATCTCCAGCCTGGATTTAGATATAACCAACAAAGACTTAAATCTTTGGGTACACAGAAGGTTTTTCATCTGACACTTTGTCAAATATTGAAAGAGAGCTTTTTGAAATAATGGAATTATTGCTATAACCTAGTGTGGCAATTTTTCCTTTTAAGCTAGGGTAAAAAGGGGTTTAAGGAGAGTAGAGTGATAGCAAGTGTTGATTAAACGCCTACACTAAAAAGATTTCCTGATTTATTCTGCAAATTAAAGTAACAATCTGTATATGTTTTACAGAAAATAGCACTAATCCTCAGCTTCTGATTTTTCAATATAGGTTAGTAATTAACAAAATTTATAGTTGGATAGGTGTAGACTACATGTAAATATAAAGGCCTGATTTGTGCAATTAAAATGCTTGTCAGAGGAAAGATCAACTTTTATTGTATAGAAAAACCTGTATAATAAAATTCATGTTTGACTTAAAAAATTCTTTAAATATGATTTGACATATAAAATTAACTCCAGTGAGACTAGAGGGTCACTGTACAGAACTACAGGTAGAAGCACCTGTCATTCAACACCTATTAAAGGAAGTAATTCAGAACTTCATAGACAACCTTACTATCACAGTTTCATAAACACACCTGATACATAAAACTGTTTTATATCTGCCTGACCATTTATAAGTGTGGTCACTTACGTGATCATCAACACGGATGATCACTCTAAATGGATGCACAAATAATTGCACAATTGCTTCTGCACATTGTCCTGAACCCCTACAACATTAGGAATAGGGACTATGAGTTTTTTGTCTAAGTGAATATTCACTGCCCTAAGTTACATGAATTCATTTCAGCTTTGTATATACATTCAAAATAAATGAATTTGCATTTTTAAAAGGTAAAATATTCACCATCCAAATTAATAACACTTTCATTAAAAATATATTCTAAATATTCTCTGGATAGCATTTGAATTTGAAGCCATCATTAGTGGAGTTTCAGCTTGGAGTCTTTTTTTGTAATGTCTATCCTATTAATTTTAAATTTTGAGCATAAAAGTGTTTCCCCCCACTATTTGAACCAAGCTATTATTAAGGGATTGAAGTTTTCTGGTGAATGAAGAAGTCCAACTGCTTTTCATGACAAAGTTGGTAATTAGAAGGCCAATTTAATGGTGAATCAGGCAGAAATATTCAAACCATGACAAATTACTTTAATAATACAGCTTGCAATGCTTGAACAGAAATAAATTTCACTTCTGAAACTTTCGCCTTTTTCTGCCTGCCTGGAAGATAAAACTGTCCAGGAGGTATTTTGTACACTTTATTCAGTAAAGCTTTTACTAGAACTTAAGCAGGCCAAATAGCTTGCAAATGCAAAAACATTATTCAAGTTCTTATGATTTTTTTTACCTGAAGGTAAGCTGTGTTGAGAATTCTATATATGTCAAAGATTTATTTTTTTTACATCCTGCTTAAACACTGCAATAGTGTTTTATTGTTTTATCTCTGACTTGAAGCATTAGCAATAGTCTACATTGGCATCAAAACTGAAAGCCAATTTCAGTGTTTATCATAAGTTTGTTAAGGCCACATGCATTCCACAGTTTGAAAAATTTCATTATTCTGTCCATGCTGGGGCTTCGTAATTGGATAGTAAGGATGTTCAAAGACTAATTTAGTGAATTGCACAATATTTTAAATGGAATTATGCAGGTTTATGGGGCCTCAGGGGATTGAGCTAGGAGCCTCTTGAGAAAATCTGTTTATCAGTAAATGATATTAGCAGCTTTCACCTAGCTTTTGTCTTCATTAAATTGCTGCTCTTCCAATTGAGGGTCACATCTGAGGACTGCTTTGATAATTTGTCATTATTGTCTTGTTTATTGGAGCATAAAGTTGATACAGCAAAGGTTGTACAGTTTATATACAATGTGCAAAGAAGTTTTACCTACCAGCCCTGCCAATCTTTTATCATAGCAAAACATGTCAGGACACAAGAAATTGTAACTTGTCCAGTATTCTAATATATTCAAAATCAGCAATGCCCTGTATTTAATTTTCTAATATTTTCTAATTGCATGCAGCATTTTTATCTCCAGGTTATATAAGATTTTGTTTTCTTTCCTTCTGTCATTTTTAAATGATGGTCTAAAATATTTATTTTTTTTTAAATGAAGCATGTTTTTTTTCTGTTTGCTGCCCCTTTTCCAATACTCTGGATTTACCCTGATGTAAATGTGACCAGGGTTCATCCCGTCTACTGAATTTAATTTCCCATAAAATAGTGCATGCAGCAGACTTGGTCCATATCTTAAAGCATCAAGGCCACACTTACATTATTGTTTACAGTAAAGAATTTCAGTAAAAAGCCATTTCAGTACTTCTATTTGGGAAGAATAATTGTAGATACCGGCTGTATCATCCAATCATGTTTCCTTTCATGTTACAAGCACCATAGAAAAATTGTAATTTCTCTCATAGTAACTATAGTTGAGATGCATCAATGCTATAGTCTATATAGATTGAGAGACTATTGCCCAGCCTCAGACATGTGTCTTCAGGCCTCCTGTCAGTGAATTATGTACCCTTTCAAATTTTATTTATGTGAAGGGATCATATACTTTTTATAACGTGTATGAAGTAGGCTTATTTAAAGCACTTGAAAAGGCTTGGCAGTATCACTACATTTTTTATGATTAAATTATCCTGCAGCCTAACGTGAGAATGCAAGAGCACTCTTCTTGTTATATTTTATACTAGTTTCCCGAGAAAAATTGAAACTTCTGAACAGAAAATTATGCAAGTTTCTACCTAAGGCACTTAAATGCAGGATAATTTTGGGGGGAGAGGTTTGTTTGTTTTTAAGAACCAGTCATAAACCCCTCTTATATATATATTAATATAAAGAAAGTGTATTCTTGACAAGCACTAATCTTCATCAGTAGTTGCCTACAACCACATCAAATGGAACCCTTCTTACTGAAAATTTTTTCTTCTTAGGAACACTGTGCCTGGAAAGTGATTTAAATATCAAAACAGATTTTATTGATTTATGAGATTGCACTGTTCAAAGCAAAAGGCTTCAACCTCAATTTTACATTGTTGTGAAGAGGATTCAGATGTCAAAACTCAGGGCAAAACCTTAGACCCTACTCATGATCCAAGTAGATCCTTCAGCCTTAAAGGTTAAGCTCAGCTGGTCTGGAGACATTATGGCAAAATATCCTATGAGATTTTCTAGATAGAGCATCCCAAGCTACCACATCAGTCTGTAGATAGACTTGGTTGTCACACACAAGTGCTTTGCCCACCCTGGTCACAAGCCACCAGTTCATCCTTTCATCCTTTTCCTTTTTGTCTTATTTTTCCATGCACTTTTTTGCTTCCCTGCAGGATCATTGTTCCTTGAGACACTTGCATTTGATATCCCCATTTACCCTTCTCAAATAAACTCAATATGTTTTCCCAGCTTAATTTATCATACCTCTCAACCCTCTGTTATCTTTGCCCAATCAGTTCCCTTTCCCTACATGCTCTGGATGTTGCCCAGAAAACCCAACAACTTCTGTGGAGTCAATGTGCAAATTTTAATACAGCCATAAAAGTGAAAATTGCAGCTCAACTATTGGACTCAATGGTCTTAGAGGTCTTTTCCAATCCTAATTGTTTTATGAATTCTGTGCAAGCCCTGCTGCCTGGATTATATGAGTAATTCAATGAATACTTTTAGTTGTTTTGTGTGCTCCTGTGCACAATTTTATGTCTTTAAATGTTTGCTGATTTTGGCTCCTTGCTTGATATTTTCATGTCCTGTTCTTGTGCTACTACAGAAGGAGCCTGAGAAAGTGAGGGGGCTATTTAAACTCAGCTACAAGGTGTATCTTACTTATTTTGAGTAGGAAAACCTCTTGTTATTGACAAAATGCAACAATATTGTGGACGTGAGATCCTGAAGATGTAATGTTGTACAGATTCACTAAAAAAGCTTATGGAAAAATGTAATGGTTCCATTATTCCTTTATTTGGAGGAGAGTAAAACCAGTTCAGGCAGCTCAGACTTTTGTGTTTTCAAAGAGAACTGTTTCTCTCCAGTGACTACAAGAGGAACTTCATTTCACACACTTTTAGTAAGTAGCAGCTATAAAATCTTTAGTAAGGGGTTAGCTGGTCCGGATCCTGTTTATTTTTTCTGCAGCTTTTCCTTTCTTCTGAGACCAGAAGAGCTCCTTCTCTAGATTTCTGTCTTGGTGAGGTATCAGCTTTAGAAAATGGGAAAACAAAAAGGTTCTGTTGCTCAATGACTGTTTACATGCTATGCAGTAAGAGTTGTTGAGTAAATGACTGCAGGCATGACAACCTAGAGGAATATAATCTTCTCCCTCCATTTTACTTTGATTTTTGTTATCACTGGCAACAGGTTCCTTCTGCCTTATGTCTGAAGTCTGATATCATCAGTTTTAAATGTTTCTGAATTTTGCACAGTTGACTACAGCTGAGGGGGTCACTGAACCTCTTTGGTGTGAGTTCCCCAGCCACCACAGCTTGAAGGTTCCTCCAGTTTGCTCTTAGAAGAAAAAAGACAGCCAGCTATTTTTCTCCATATGGAATTCAGGGTAAGGAGTAAGACAATGGTCTCAGGTTATCTCGGTCACCTCTTGGTGAAGATGCCTAACTCCAGGAAAGGACAGGAGTTCAAATATTTCTTTCCCTTTCATGCTTCCCATTGTTTGTTTCAGGCATGGAACATTTTCCCGTTTTTCACTTACAAGTTTGCTATTCTTGTGCATCCTAATCTTAGACACTAAAAGCATTTCCCACCCCATTGTGAATAAACTTTGGACCATAATTTGATTTGGTGAGCATTATGCAGGGAGACAACATATAAAAAGTGCAGTGGTGTGTTTTCAGTTTTATCAGTTCTATGTATGTATTTGTTTTATGCCTTTGTTCTATTTGTATAATGTGTAATGGTTTGTTCCATGTATCCCTCTGTAAATTCCTGCCTTTCACTTGGTTTATGCCTACACCTGCCCTTGTCTGTCAAAGAGTTTGCCGGAAATCTACCCACACCTGCCACGGCCAATCTTCTGTACCCCGGTTCTCTGAGATGTGTCCATCACTCCCAGACCTCACCCTGGGTCTAGAAAGTTCCAGTGAGACTGTTGAGTGATTGGGCAGAATTCTGGCTGTTCTCTCCTCTGCTTTATTGATTTGATATGATTTCTGTCTTTTATGTTCAGAGCCGCTCCCCCCAGTCCACAGATTGGTCCCTCACTGTACCCTTTCCCTTGCTCCTCCCCTGAATTTAAGGTGCTGTACCAGGGAGATCTCTGCTGTGACTGGCACACTCTCTGGTGGTTGGGTGGTCCCACGTGGATCCCAATAAACCCCAGTTGCTGTTCTTCCCTCAGAGTCCTTCCTTTTATTCCTTGTCATTGTTCACATTCTAGCAGCAGAGGCAACGGCAGGAACCCACTGGATTGCAAAGGTATCCTAGGATACTGGACCCTACTTTCTGCTAAAGCCAGGGTGTCAGGGCTAGCCCGGCGAGGCAGGAGGAAACTCCTGAGAGACACGCTACCAGCACTAAAAAAAGTAAGGACGGTGTCACTGAGCATCATGGCTTTGCAATTCTTCTCCAGATCTGCTCCTCGCTGAACACATGGCATGGCAGAGACTCCCACAGATTCAGAAACTATGAGTCAAATCTTTGTTACCACAGGAATATTTTGTCACCTGTGACACTTTAAATGACACCTAAGGCATCCGTACCACAACAAATCAATGACTAAAGTTACTGTAGGAACTCCCTGAGTTGGCCTTGAGACAGATGGCTCTTACACAATTTTGGTAATGCATGTGCATGTATGTCTTGTAAGGGTCAGAAACACATGTGTGGGGCTTCAGGGCAAATAATTTTCTTGTCTTATTACAACTATGCTAAAGTATACATTATGTTTGTTTTGCATGTGTGAAAACCATTTTGATATGTGGAATAAATATTTTTAATAAAAAGGAAAGAAATATTTGGCTATCTGCAAATATTCTGAGCACCTGAATGTGAAGCATTGTAGTAATATGTTAGAAAAAAACTGAAACTTCAGCAACTGGTTTGAAAGAAAATGAAAATATTAATGAATTTAAATATGAAAGTGAGACAATGATGGGGGTACAATGAAAAAGTATAAACTTATGGCTCCCAACTGCAGTGAAGGAAGCAAGCCATTGCCAATACAAGGACACACACTCGTTCTCTGTGTTAATCTGCTCTGTGTTTACATACGTGTTTTTCAATTCTCATGGGACATCAAAATGGTAATGATTTCCTATTTTTGTAAACAAATGGAAATACAGCCTTTCATGACAGCTGTTACTTCGAAAATGATCCAAAATATTTATGCAAATTACAGATTTAAAAATCTTTTCAGTGAAGGTGTTTCCTATTCTTGAGAAAGATTCTGACAATTAAAAATAAAACCACAAAAGCATCAGAAACATGCCTGTTATTGTTTAGTCCATAACAAAGACAGCTGTACATACCCTTACTGTGAGCAGCTTTTATCTGAGCAACCTTGCTTAGTAAAATTGGACAATTTATCACCCTGGTGCCTGCAGCAGTGTGCACTACATGCGAGTGATTAGTTTGCCACTTCAGCTACCAGCTTCCACACACCTCTGAGAAACTTGCAGTCTGAATGAAAAGGTCAACATGCAGCTTAAACCAACTCTGAGGCACCAGATGGCCCCGGGGGACAGACAGTGGGCTGTGGTGTCCCCTGCCTGTCTCAGCAGGAGTTGAGACCTGGAGCATCTGGAGGTTGCTCTGCCCAGCAACCCAGAAAAGAGCTTCTGATGCACTCCAGTGTAAAAGGTAGAAGATGTGGAGTTAGGCACCTACATGAGATTCCAGATGCCCCACATGGTCCACTGACCTCCTACATCTTATCTGTTTTCTCCTCCTGTAACTGTGTAAACTAACAAGAAGAGCCATGTCTCTAAGTTTAATGCTGGAATGAACGAATATGAGATTTTGGTTGTGATTTCTGCACTTAATCCCACAAACCTTGGGAATCTGATAGATCTGAAGACCACAGTCTCTTTTGAGCCTTGCCCACTGCTCAGGTTAGCTGGGCAAACCTGCACTTCCAACACTTGCTGAGAGAATATGTGAGCCAAAGGTCTCAGTCCCCAAGGATTTCACACCCACCCAATTCAATTACGTAGTGCAAAACAGCGTGTAACCATCATTTTTAGGATGCAGACAGTCTGATCTGAGCTGAATAAATTTTTTACAAGTCATTGTACTTTTAGAAGCCCAAGACAAATGTTCAAAAAAGGCTATTCTCTGCCATAATATGAAAAAAGCCCCTCAAAAATAACTGGATTAATAACTCTGGTTGCCTTTGAAGGGTAACAGTGAAAGGTCTCCTCGAATCTGCACAGCTTGAAAGAAAAGAAGGAAAACCAGAATTTTGAACTCTATCTTCTAAATAAACAGAAATGGAAAGAAGTACTGGTGTAATTTTGGCCAGTGAGTTAATAAAAGGAAAGGAGAACCTCACTTCATCTGAAACTGCAGTAGGCTTAGAGTTAATAACCATTTAATCTCAATTTTAAAAACCACAAACAAACAAACAGAAAACAAACAAACAAACAAAAAACCAAATTTAAAAAAAAAACCAGCAAAAGAGAAAAATTTTGACTGTAGCTCGAATGCTTATCCAGCTTGTTGTATCCACACCCTTATTTCACTGGCAGCATAGGAAGCTTGGATCTTCAGATGGTTCTGCTGGACTCCTAAATTCTAGGCACTGCTCAGATGTTTGTTTGTCATCGTGTGCCAGCTCCCTACCTGTTTAGGAGCAAGTGCTCAGAGTTTCACAGCACCTTTCCTACAGACACAGTTTCGGTGAGAAGATTTCCCAGCTGCTCATTGCAAAGTGCTTTGCACCTTTCTGGTTTTGGTGTGTGCACGTTACATAATTTAATTTCTTTCCATAGTAACTGCCTGGATATTTGTTTGATAATAAGCTAATACTGCAGGTTTGAACTTAGCCAGAAAATTCCGATACTGAAGGCTTTATATAATTTTTCTCCTTTTTTTTGTTTTTTGTCATCCTAAACAATATATATTACAACAAATTTCCTTAGATGCAAAGTTTCTTTGTGAGATGTTATATGTAAAATACTTGGTTCTGTTGCAGATCTTTAATGTTTCCATACTTAATTTCATTACAGCAGGAAATTTCTTTTGAATTCTGCTCTTTAGAACAAGGAAGTTTTAGCCCCTTGAAGACCCAATAAATTACTAAAACAGGGCAATTTATGATCTTCATGCATCTCTGCAAAGAAAATTCTCCCTCCAGGTAGACTCAGTCTGTCTAAGATTCAAAGATATTAGAGGCAATTTTATGAAAGGGATCATTAATTATAAGACATAAAATTTTAATAGGAGGCTTCTTTTTCCTGATATCTTGCATGAGCCAAGATCAAAGTAACTCCTGTATGTTGACCTAGTAAGCATGATAACTGAGCAGATCAGCTTCTCTGTCTGTCCTTTTTAACCTCAGAAAAATTACAGAAGTGGTGTGTTTTAGGAGAAAGTGCATTTCAGTGTCACATATGTAATTGTAGGAGATGGAAAAATGCTGCTACTTCTTCCTGGCAGGAGAGAGCCAGGTCCAGCCGGGGATGTTTTAGTGCATTTGTCACGACCAGAATGATTGTTCTCGTGCCTTATCAAAGATGACCAAGGCTTGCATGTTGCATGGTGAGCTTGACAAGATGCCCATCTGAACCTGCTCCTTCATAACAGGGTCATTTGAGCTATTTTCCTTCCATATAACATCAGATACAAACCATGCTCCAGTCATTAATTAACCCCATTGTAATATGGAGTTGTAATATGGACATTGTAATCCAGGCTTAGCTGCTTTTTCTGAATCCTTGTGTATAAATATATGCAGGTTTTTTACATTAAGACTGAGACTCGAAGAGATTCATATCGCTCTGCATCAATGATCTTTTCTCTTCATTATTGGCTGCTCCCTTTCATCTTTATGTCATCTGAAAACTTTATTAGTGATGATTTAATATTTTATTCCAGGTCATTGATAAAAATGTTGAGTAGAAATAAACCCACTGGAATTTAGCTAAAAATGCACCCGGTCAACAATGATTAGTCATTTACAATTACGTCTGGAGAGCTATCAATTAAACTGGTTTTAATCTATTTAAATGGTGCTATATAACATATTGTTCTAATTTCATAATCAAAATGTCACAAGTCACCCAGTCAAATGTCTCACAGGAGTTTTAGTGTATTGTATTCACCCAATTACCTTTAGTAGCTAAACTTCTAATCATGTTACAGAATCAAGACCAAATTTCCAAGAGCCCATATCGATTTGCATTAATTGTATTATTACGCTTTAACTCTTTTTTAATGAAGTTGAATATAATCTGTTACTTTGCACAGAACAATAAGTCTATTATTATCTCAGCCTTTTATTTTAGCTTTTATTCTATGAATTTTGATCTTCAAAGTAGTTTGAGAGCTATTGAAAAGAAAGTACCTATGGCTCAGGGAGATGCTCTTTTAGAAATATTCTATTTTTTACATGCCAGTCGTCTGCTGATTTATCATTGATTAATACTGGTATCTGTGTTTCAACTGACTTGTTTTAGCACATGAAGGTGTTTCATCATCCTCTAAAGAGACTCTATCATTTGGTTTTTTCTCATCTATAAAAAGACTAGCTTGTTGAATATTTCTGCCTTATCTGTGTTACTACTCACAATGTATAGTACCAATCAAATACTTTTGTTAGGATATCTTTTGTTGGTTTTCTTCAAACATTGCTTTCTGTTATATTTAATTCTACTTGCCACAGTTTCTCATTGTGTCATTTTACTTTCCTTATCCAGTTCTTTCAATTTCTAAATTTTCACGTGCATTCAGCTCATATCAAACTCCTTTTGCTTGTGTTATACAGTGATAATCTGTACTCACAAACACCTAATATTTTGATACTAGTAAACAAACAGAAGTTTATGGAGAAACACTAACTTATCCATATTTAAAATAGCAGCAGCTCATTTCCAGCATGGATGTCTGATTTTGGTATTCATCTTCAAATGTAAAATAAATATAGATATTAAATGTATACATATGCTTCCTAGTGCTGTATGCAGTCTTCATCTGAGGTAGAATTTCCTATCAGATTTTAAGAAAAATAAACACATAGTTAATAAATTATGAGATTTTAAATATCTATGTCTTCTTCAGAATAATAAAAAAGCTAAGATTTGTTTTTGCTGAGCAGGAAAAGAATGGGAAGGAGAGAGACTATAGGATTCCTATGTATGATATCAAAGCACAAGAATGATATTCCTCTGAGGAAATGTTGACTTGCTTCAAAGTACATTGACAATCCATCAGGACACAGAAATCCTCACTTGGTGAGGTCTGCATGAGGTGAAGGAAGCTAAAGTACTAAAGGCAGCACTTCAGAAATGTATTTATTTTAGAATGAATATCTGAATTCATAGTCTGGAAATGGGACTGGGCAGGCTGAGATGCAGCTTGGGGAAGGCTTGCAGGGATGCAGGACCTGAGTACTAGAGGCTGAAGAATGTTTTGTTTCTGCATCACAATCCACCTGTACTCCACTACTGGTCAGGGCAGCTGCTGTCATGTATATGATACCATATTCCAGCTGGCAGTAAGGGGCAAGACAAAAGGCAGGACCTTTAGATCTGCTTTATTCATTTACCACTGAAAGTGATTTGTTTCTTCAGCAATGATCCCTCAAATAGAAACATCTAATAAGAACATCAGGATAAGCCCAGGAACAGGCTCATAGACGAGAAGTTACTCATGCCAGAAGTACCTCAGTTTGCCCAGCATGGTAACTCTCTCTTGCTTAGCCTAACTGGAATAAAGGGAGTGGGAGCGACATCTCATATGAAGTGCATCTTCCAGGAGGATGAACTAATGCCAGGAAGAGTGCTTAGGCAATAGCATCCTGCTCTCACAACTTGATTTCTTTCTCCTCTCCTTTTATTGCTTTTCTACAAAACACTGAACACTTTTCTGCAGAGCAGCACAGGTTCAACAGTGCATCTGAAGAAGGCCAGTGCTCTCCCTTCCCACATACACCTCACATATACAGGGTGTGAGGCTGCACACCATAAAGCCAAACAGGGTAAATCATCACCTCCCAGTTTCTGAATAAGTACCGTAAGAGCTAATGAATTCATTAAAGGGATAAATTACTTTTTATGAAAGACAGTGACTGTGGATTTCCATGTTGCAACAGGTCAGACATGATCCAGTATCTAACATCTCAAGCTTAACATGGGACCTAAGCAGAGGAAACTCAGCTGGTGATGTTTTAATGGCTTTATGATGCCTGGAGGTGCAGCCATGTCCAGGAAACAGACTAGTCACTCAAATAAATTTTATAGCCAAACCAGAAGCACACTTTGTGTCTCAGAGATCTCTGCAGTGTCTGCAGGATTTATGCATCATGCTCTACTTCTGAGACCAGGCACCCAAGCCTTTATTTGTCTTCTGGTGCTCCTAACACTGCATCCAGTGTATCCCCAGCCACACTCAGCACAGGCTCCAACAGAAAAGCTGCCAGCATTTGCTCAGCAGATGCTTTTGCTGAGTTTGCTGTAGCTGGGTCCTCCAGAGTATTGTTCAGCTTTTTCCAAGTGTAATAATTAGGATTCTTTGGACCAGTAGGACGAGTTGATTGCCATTAGCAGTGCCTTTTTCTCCCTATTACCACATGTGCACTAGTGTTTGTTTTTGTTATTGTAAAAGTAAAGTATGACTGCATTTTCTTCTTTTCCTTTTGATCCTAATGCTCAATTTGCCCCTGAACTTGTGATATCCCCCCTTCATTTCGCAGTGTTTGATCTAGCTATCTAAAATCAGGGAACAGATAGGATCTCAGCACCCAGAGCTCCATGTTAAGAATCTAAATTGGAGAGCAAAGACTGCTCCTTTGCCTCAGTTTTATCATTTCAGCAGAAAGACAAGTGAGTTCCATAGTGAAGGATGTGATTCAAGCTATAGCACATCTTAGTTTCCAAATCCCTTATGGTCTCTTTCTGTTCTGCTGGTCCAGCCTTGTATTGAATTTCCATCCCTTGGAAGAAAAAGTGCAGTCAAGGCCGCTGTAGATCCTTAGGCTTCCTCTTGATACACAGCAGTGCTCCACAGCCAGGTGTACAGCAAGAATCCTTGGGAACCAATTTTTATCACCTTTACCATAGATGTAAACTCACCTGAGCTTTAGATACCACATACTTTCATGAGATCTATATTTATGCACAAATCACATAGGAGCCAGAATAAAAAATTACTCTCTAGTTTTCTCATCTAACTGGCAGCATGGTGCACAATTTATCACCACAGCATCTTCCTTCTGTTGCCCCATTCTGTGTTTAGAAATTGCTCGAAGGACTTTCATGTCTAGGTGGCTTAATATGATATTGATTTCTGGCTTTTCATAGAGTTTACTAAACATGGGGTTTTTTCTTTGTCAGTGTTATTAGCAACAACAAGGGAATGTGTTACCTGCTGGTTGCCATCCGTCAGAGCTATTCATACTTCTTGTTAAGCATGACACATTTCTAATGTTTTTCAAAAGTATTCTTATATTTCTGCTTTTATTTCTGTTCCATATTTCACAGAACATCTGCTCTTCCCCATCCTTTAAATTATGGTATCTTTTCATGCCTGTGTTTTTACAGAAAATGGGTTCTTTATAATCAGAAGAATTTGCATCAAATAAAAAGATTAACTGCTATCAACTTTCTATTCAAATAAAACTCCTGAAATCAACACTACACTAATCAAAAGAGGTGTAGGTAAACAGATAATTTTGTTAGATGGTCAAAAAGATGTTTTTCAGTAAGTACTAAGGAAAGAACGATTAGATATCTCTCTAGACATCTTGGAAGAGAGCTAAATGAAGAGATTTCCTTCTTATATAGAAAATTTTTAAAAAGGATGAATTTAATAAAATTCTAGTAAGTACAATTAACATTATATAAACTGTAAATGATGACAAAGCAAATTACCTCATTCCCAAAGAGATGGTCATCACTATATTGGTACTTTTTTTGTATTAATATGTGTGACAGAGCAGCAAAACTAACATTGAAGATGTTTTGTCTTGTGTGTATTAAATTTAAGGGTGATTCCTCCAACACAGTGATGAACAGAGCAAAAGGTTTAAATGCAGTGCAAGAGTCAGGCCTTTCTTCTGCCTTTGCCTGGGCAGAAAATGGACTGGTTCAGCCTAAACACACAATTCATAGGGAATTCACATAACCTGAACGGCTGCAGATATCCAGGTTGGAGCTCGTCTGACCTCCTTTTCTGTTCCTGAATAGGAAGAGGTGTTTCTAAGAGGACAGTGATTCATGCCATCACAAAGAAGGCTATGGAGATAGGAGAGAAATCACATCCCAAACCAAGTCATTTTCCATTGACTACAAGAGCCCACCACGACTACGGTGGATACAGATGTTTCTGCTGCATAACCAGTGGACCTTCACGTTACTCATGTTTAGGGAAGGGTGACACTGATTGTTTCTCAAGGAAATCAGGTGAAAGCCCATATGTCTTCCTTTGGCTCTATGTCTCTGACTCATAGGTAACTTCTGACATAATTTCTGTGCTTCCACACTTCCTCCACATTTACTGCTCTGTCCAGTTTCCATGCTTATCCACTGTGCTTCTTATTCTCATTTGGATATTTCTCTGACCTTTATAATGACATCCACTCCTCTGCTTTGTGGTGGCTAACTTATGCTTCCACAATTCATAGGATAGAATTCATCCCACAAAATTTCACTGGTGTCTATTTTACTCACTATTAAAAAAAGTCCCTTTAACTGTTGATATTTTAGGTAAATGAGTAGCAACAGGAGGGAAAACTGAACGGTGAAGTAGAAAGAAAAATGAGGAGACACATAGTAATATTTTTAAACTCCATAAAGATGTTGAAAGAGGTCAAGATTAATGGGCTTAAATTAATGAGATTCCAGTTAGACATCTGGGAAACATTTCTAGCAGTAAAGTGGTAGATTAAGTTGCTTGGGGAGGCCACAGCAGCTCAATCAATGGAAGTTTTTAAGAACAAGTTGGGCAAACCTCTGCCAAGATTGGTGCTCTTCTAACTGAACCTGCCCTGAGGAGTCTATTAAATTTGCATGAATTATGGTCACCACTCACAAGAGTTATATTGGTGCCACAAGAGTGTCGTGATGCAAAAGACACAGAGCAGAAGGCAGCAGAGGAGTATCATGAGGTGACACTTCTGCACTGCTGAAGTGAGGCTTTGCTTTCTCCTCCTTGCCTTCCACTTACCCTCTCTCTTTTCCCAAAAAAGGTATGGGAGTGCCACTCCTGACAGTGTGGGATAGCAGGGGAGGGATACGCTGCCCAGAAGGGTAAGGAATGAGGCTCCTTGGTGTTTCACACACACTCTTCCTTACTGACTTTCTCCCCCACTGTTCACTCTGGCCATATTTCAGTCAGGAGGCTTTGGAAACCGCTTGTTTCCAGATACAGATGAATGCTCCTCTCAAATCTTTTATTCACTGACAGGATGAGAACTTTCCTATCACTGCCTCAGGAATCCTGAGCCTAAGGTTTATGAGAAAGACTGAGTCTTTCAAAAGCTTCCACTCTCTGAACACAGACGTTACCAGGACCTTGGTACCCTTCAGCAGAATCCTTACTTCTTGTTTACTCCTCCTTCCCATCTGATTTACACTCTTTCAAGTCTTTTCTTGATTCACTTCTTCTTCCCCTCCTTCTTGTTTACCTCCTCATTTGCCAGCTACAATTTTTCTTGACCCCTTTTTTCTCTCTTTGGATATCTCTTCTTAGATACAAATCCCTTTTTTCTACTTTTATGTTTTCTCTTTGAGAAATAAATTCTCTCATTCCAAATTAGACTCGACAAGAGTAATTGAATTAAAGTAAGATCTGTGTAAATATAGAACTGTACAGTTTTACTGTTATTTCTAACAAGAATTAAGAAAAAGAAAAAAGGATCTTTGACTGAATTAAATAAGTTTTACTGCCTGAATCATCTTCCTCTGTCTACTGTATCATTCTGTGACAAAAATTTTATGTTTGCTTGTGTCATTTTGAAGTTCAAAAGCTGTCTTAGCTTATTTTCTAGAAAAGCTAGAAAAGCTTTTTTTTCAAAGAATGCAATATGCCTAGTTCAATATCTGCCATCTCTTATATGGAACAATTATTTTATAATCAGAACATGCATATGTAAGTCAAAATCTTAACTCTGTAAATATGTTCCTTTGTAGAAAATATCTAGCTCCATTGCCCTGTAAATTATTTTATAGAAGATGAAAGAAGTGATGCACAGGTAAACATGTGAATACACATACATTTGTATAATCTTTTTAATAAATGTACCTGTAGCTTGATAACTAATTAGAAGAGACAGAAGAAAAAACTAAAGGCAAACACATATTAAGAGAAAATACTGCAAGTGGTCAGCTATCACTGGAAGAATAAAGTTGGGGAAGGGGTAAATTAAATAGTGTGGAACCTGGGGATACTTATTAGGCCATCAGCAGGGAGCAAGATGGTGATGTCACAGCTAGCAGAAGGAGGAAGACTCATGTAAAGTTGGATGAGATCCAGTTTGTGCTGTAGATTTATGCAGTTAATTTTGTCCCTTGGCTGCATTCTGATGAGCTTTTCTCGCCGACATACACCAAGAAAATTGCTTGATTATAGCTGTGTTAATGGTAATCAGCATGCTAATGAGCACCAGAAGGTCGTTACAGAAAAGAGAGGTTCAAAGATGTATAACCTAGAGGAGAAGATGAAGTAAATCTTCAGGGAATGCAAGTGTCTTGTTTGTAGGTCATAGATTATTTGTTTTGGTCATTGTAGAGCACAGGGAGTTTAATTTAAGGACAGAAAAACATTAAGCTTTTTGAATTTTAGGAGCACCATAACTTAATTAAATATATGCCTATGAAGTAGACAGCAAACAGCCCTGGATTGTTTTTGTTCTATTCTAATGTGTTCCTTGGTAGAGATTATACAAGTGTAGTTTATGTCTTTCATGAAGTGAATCTAACATTTATTCATGCTTAATATAAAAAGTAGGAATAACACTTAGAGCATTTTGTATTTTGCTAATGACACAGAGTAAAAGAGGAAAGGTTTTGCAGAAAGAAATCCAGAGCAAGTGTGTCAAAATATAAAGTGAACATTAAACAGCAGTGAAATCAGAGGAAATCGAAAATCTATCAATGTGTAAGAGGTGCCAGTGAGATAAAAGAAACCCTGCAAAATAGTAGTTATAAAATTAGTAGAAAACATTGAATATCAGTTACATAAATATCATAGGGAACAGGTAAAATGCTAAGCTGGTAAATATCTTCCTGTTTAATTCAAGTTTCTAGTTCTGTTTTAAAAGGTTAATGTGCTCCCTGTTAGAAAAGAATATTCGGATGTCTTTTCCAGAGAAAAAATGACACTGAATAAGGATTACATATGTTTTAGAGGAAGCCTCATGAAGAGGGAAATCTTACAGAAATACTGAAAGAATAGGTTTAGGAAGTTTAACGCCTCCCAAGTTCTAGGCAGCCCAGATTTAGATGGAGATATTAAAAACAAAACCAAAAAACAGCTACCTCCCATATTAGCAAATAGTTGAAGTTCAAAGGAGAACTTCACCTCTCAGCTCCAGTAGGAATAATAGGAACAAAGGTTTTGAAAGTCCATTTGCATGTAGGTTGGTTGAACAGGACACATTAAGCTTTTCTGGACTTCTAGAAGCTAGAAAATCAGAGAGCATAAGGAAAAAAACCCAACCAATCCAAGCAAGCACTCCCATCCTTTCTTGTTTTGTTGGAGTTTGTTTGGTCCCTTTATTTATGGGTCTCAGAAGGAAAAGATTAATTATACATTGAATCACAAACCAATCCTATCTTGAGTTGTGGGGAAAAAATTCCCAAAATTTCCAGAGCAACTGGTAAGCTGTTTTGGACAGCTAGAAACTGTCCACACCTCCTCAGAGGTGTGCATCTCTAACATCCAGTGCCTAAAGCTCAGATGCTACAATGAAAAGGCTTTAATTCCTTCCAAGAGTCACGTGTGGTTTAAAGGCTGTAAAATAATTCTAATCCTTACTGTAAAAATTAGGTCTGCCTCAAAATCTCATTGCTTATCTGTGCCACTAGTTAAAAGCACATATCAGCCCTACTAGATTGTACCATTTCAAAGACCTGATGTGGTTATTTAGGCCTCCTTATAGTAAACAGAGAGTGATTGATACTTGCAGGGGGTGGACTCACCCCAAAGTACACACAGGTGGCACAACAAGGCCACCAACACGTGCAATCCACGTTTGAAATGCTCTAATGCACTAAGTCACCTGCACTAGGCTGGTAAAACAGGAGGTACCTGTCCTTTTGAAATGCTACCTGGAGGCCTGGTGAGCACCCCTGGACATCTGATTTTCACCTGGGCAACTGAATTGAGGTGCAACTGCTCAAGATAAGCAAGGAACACCTATCTCCAATTTTAAATTGTAGGAGGTGTTTTGCACTAGCTGCTTACCTCTTAGGCCATTTAAAATAAAAGGGAAAATACTTGGAGTGCATATTGTTTAAAAAAAAATAAATTCTTCTCCAGAGTACTCAGGACTCTGTTCCTGCAAGTACTTTTCAAAACTGTGAGAAGGGTGAGCTTCCTGTGTGTTTTCTTAAAATGCTTCCCTTCTGCTCAGACCAGAACAAATATGGTGCAATGAAAAATTGCTCCAAAACCCCATGCAGTATTGACCGTGGCATTTGTATAACCAGACGTGAAACAGCAATGCCCCTGGTGGCAAAATCTACAAAGAATCAAGTGTGATGGCAAAACAATGCTAGAAATTTTGAGACCAAAGCCGTAGACCAGAGATCAGGTAGGGGGTGATGGATATGGCACGTGGTATGATCCCCAGACTGTTCTCAGAGAAAGGGACAAACAAAAAATGTGAATAAATATAGAGTGTGCCAAACAAGCAGAAAGTTGCATAAAGTCAGGATGACTTTAATTGCTGGAGAGCACTCACACTACCTTGGGGGAAGTACTTTGTGTTGAAGAGCTTACTAAGGACAGGGACAGACTCAACACAGAGGGGCATTCAGGTGCCTAAACTTGATTTGCTGGTGGTATTTTAGTTCCTTTAGAGTATTTATGCCACTGCACCCATGTAGTTGGCAGATATGGCATGACAACTGTGGCAAAGGTAAGTCTGACTGAGGTGCAAGTAAGGGTGGTGATACATGACTGTGTTTCAACTGTTGTACCTTGTCATGTAGAATAAAGAGTACTCTTGAGAAGGTGGAAGTCTGACACAGAGAACAGCTAAGGGCTAGGAGGAACTCAAACCAAACAGCATCTTATGAAGTTGAACCATAAAACTCAAAAGGTGGATTAGTTAATTAGATTGCATGGGTTTCATATATACAGACTACACAGCAAGCATCAGCCCAAGCAAGCATCAGCATTCCCAACACAGGCATTTCAGGGAAGTGTTTGCATTTATAATTTTTAAAAATTGTTCTGAACATAAATAAGCCTAAAAAATAGGCCAAGAGATTGAATTATTTTTTTTAACAACTTTCTCAGATAATTTTCCTTTTTTAGCCATAATGTGTCCCCAAATGAAAGTATGAAGCTGAAATGTTGCACCTTCCTTGCAAAGATGGAATAATGGCTGAGTTGTTAAGGTTTACCTTCTTTGGGAAATTGGACACGCTGGTAGGATTTGGCAATTTTCCAGAGACACAGGAAAAACTAATGCTACCTTTTTAGAGTTGCCTTTTGGAATATAAGCTAATCAGCTCCTGAAGTATTCCATCATACACTGAATGCCTTATTAAGGGGTCTTCCAGAAACAAAAATATCCAAAGGCATAGAATTTGCAACGAGCAAAATACTATTCTCTGAGTGATCATGGTGAATGCTAGATGATGTAAATAGGAGTCCAGAAGAAAATTGAAATGTGCAACTTTTTATAGGACTCTCTAATTCATTATGGATTACAAATTAAAAAGGTTAATACGAATTTCAAAATTCAGTTTCTTTCTTCACTAGTACCTAAGGAATAAGATAATAACTTTGAGCTAACAACCAAATTATTATTGTTTAAACTGAAATGGTACAGCAAACAGGAACAGTCTACAAAAAAAAAAAAAAAAAAAAGCCCCACAACCTAAACTTGCCAAATCTAAAGTTCAAGACCAGTCAAAATACCTGAAAGATACATTGCATTTTAAAAGTCAAGAATATTGAATCACTAAGAAGTTACAAATCTAAATGGACTGTTAAAAAATTCCCAGAAGAAATAATTCCTTCCAAATTATGTATATCAAAGCCATAATTTTTTCTTACAATAAACAACAACAACAACAAAAAAATAGAAACAAAAACCTTCAAGACCAAGTTGCCACTGGACATTGAAAGAACATTAATAATAAAATGAAATACCTGTGTGTACAAATTCTTCATCTAGATAGTACAAGCTGAATACTATGAGATACTGTTTAAAGTAATTATTAAGGCATTTCATGCTTCCCACAAAACCCCCTAACTTTACCCACTGTGATCTTCACTATATTTTGATCAATTTCTCATAAAGATTTTATGGTCAGTTTCCTGCATTTATAGTCATGAAGAGAAGGAAGCAGAAGATTAACTTTTCTATTGGCAAAAATATTAGCAGAATTCTATGCTGAGGAGAAAATCACATAGAGAGGAAATGAAATTGAATTGAATTAAATTAAAATACTCAGAATTTACCTGATTTTAAATTAGAGCATAGGATTGTGGGTTCAATTTAGTTGTCAATACACTGTCTCAGTGTTTTCCACCTTACCTCAAGCTGCTACTCCAGAGAAGTACACACCTACTGCAAAGATTTTCTTATCTGCCAGAACTAAGCATACATGTAAGATGTATATTTTGACATCTAAAATATAGATAGATAGGTCCCTATAAGATGGCAACTTCTTTTAACCTCTGTATTTCAGGTTCAGATGCTTAAACAAGGACATCCATGGTGATTTGAGGTGCTCCTATGTAGCTTATCCAACCTCCCAGTTCTTGCATGGGCATTCCGTAAGTTCTTGGTCAAATCTACCAGTCCTGTGTAGACAGGAAGTTTCTGGAAGTAGCAGAAAGTAGAAGCTTAGGAAAGGTTCAGAAAAGGACATTTTGATAAGAACTTGGAAAAAAAAAAGGTGTAAATATGTAAATTATTATTTAGAAGAAATGAGATTATGGCAATAAAAGTCAATAAAATCATGAAAGGTAGTGAGAAAAAATGTGGTCCATATCTCTTTGCTCAATGTCATAATGCAAGTGACAGAGGATGGTCAAAGGCATTAATAGGTATAGATCCCAAAATTTGACAGGCGGAGATGTACATGAAGAAACACTGTCCAGAAAGTAACACTGCTCAGGAGGGGATTGGATATCAAAAATATTGGGACTTTGCATGCTAAAAATAGAAAAACACCCTCAGCTTGATGTGAATTCTGAGGATTCAGGTGTTCTCTTCCACTCGTCAAATATAAATTGTAATAATATAAAAATGTAAATGTAAAAATATAATGTTGTAAACTTATTCATTGTTTTTCTCTACCTCCAGTCATACTGCCCATGCTCCTTCATAGAATTGTTATCTGGCAGTACAAGGTCAGCAGTTACCTCTTTATCACATTCCTCAGGGAGGGTCACCTGGCATATTTGAAAAGCTCACTTCGGATTAAGTTAATCTCCTGGTAGATTTTTCATTAGTTTTAAAGGCATCCTAAAACAATAACTCATATGTAGACCACTTCTGAGCAAATAAATCCTAGAAGGCCTATCATGTGCTGCTGTTCTGTGCCTTAAACCTACAGGCCAATAAGCTGGGGACAACTCTACAAGTAGTGGTAATGAGCATGGGAGCTCATGTTAGAAGTAGTTTAATTTGCATTTGGCACACAGCCACTCCCACATTTCTTCCTTTATTGGTTGTTCTTATAGCCTCTAGGTATGGGAATAGGTGTGCATTTAGCCTCATAGAGTGTAGAATTGACTGTAACAAGCTGTTTGTATTCGGTATAATGTTTAGAAGTAATATTTTTTGTGTCATTATATACCACTATATATTGCTCTGTTATTAAATGCCATATAAATGTGATATATTGCCTAATAATGACATTATTATTGACCAAATATCTAACTTCACCAGAAATGTTGGTCTGTGGTGCAGGTTGTGTAGTGAAACATTTGTTTGCCTGCTCTTAAGCATCAGTTTCCATGCAAGTCTAAGTCATTTGTTAGCAAGCCCCAAGTGTTGCATATACAGTGTTACTCTATTCTGTTTACAAATTTCCTGGAAACTTAGGAGCAAATATATTCTCTGGTAGGATTTATGCATGGCATGGGAAAAACTGCCCATTCTTCCAATAAATATGATCTTTTTCTTTCTTTTTTTGCACTTCTTTTACACATTGTGGAAGTATGAACTTAAACAAGAAAAGAAAATTTGACCCAACTTCTGGAATTTCAACCTCCATTTATCTCTTGTTTTCCATCTTTCAGTGACAATTATTTGCTTCATCAATGAATCTCAATTCAGAAAAGCACATGCAAGCCCTCTCCTGCTTCAGGTAAATACCTAACCTAAGAATTGAGAAGTCACTATGAAATAGGACTCAGAACTGGAATATAAGCTTTCACCATCTAGCAAGTAGTGCTAGGTTTTCTCTTCTGTTTTGGTTCCAGCCTTTCACTTTAAAAATACAGTTTACCCATTTCCTTGATCAAATGTCCCCGAGAATTCCAGGGATGTCACAGACTTTATTTCTACACAACTACAAAAAGCATAAGATTCTAGTTTACTGCAAATCCTAGAAAATAAAGTACAACGAGGAGCACTTTTCCTCTTTCTTATTCTTTCATTGTGTGCAATGCCCTTAGGTTTTCTATCACTATATATGTAGATGTGGAAAGAAAATCAGCTACTTTTGCACAGGTTCAGAGACCAGTTAAATTAAAATGGTTAAAGGTAATTTGTTGATCTTTTTTTACATAGTGTTTATATACTAGAAGCATCACCTCAGATCAGCTATTTTAACATAATGTAATTCTGCAAAATATTGGTTTAGTCTCAAAAAATTCTATAGAAGGAAGTATATTGGATAAAGTATTGCTCATGGTGTAATTTTAATTCTGAAATACCTTGCTAAGAGGGCTTATTTAAATAGGCTCTCTCTGAGATGAATATTTAGAAAAAATTCCTACAGGATGATTTATAGAAAAATTATATGAACAGAATGAAGGACAGAAGAATTTTATTAGAAAAGAGACTCATTTCCACAAAATATAAATTATACCTTTTAGAAACTATATTGAATTTTATTAATATTCTGCAGACAGCCTGCAGTGTTAATCTCCACCCCTACCTATAAGATTTTCATTATGAGGTACAAGGTGTATTTACCCTTTAACCAAATAATTTTTGAGTACTTCAATGCAGCCTGCACTGCAGTTTACATATCCTACAAAATATTTTCCTTTTGGAAGCACAGCTTATTTTGTGGTGTTATTCTACATCAAATCTTTGGTGAAGCATTTACATGTATGTGAATACATATATATATATATATATGCTTGCTGTTACACATATGCATATCCATCTATGTAAATATAGGGTTTATATATGTTGTTATTCAATTTACACATATCTCATATTTCCACCGCAGGTATAAATTTTACTGTTTGTACATTGCACCTAGGATCTTTAGCATTTGTATATGTATCTTCTGACTCAATTATTTAATCAGGCTGCCTGACACTGAATTCCTTTCTGCCTCTGTTGAGGCTCAATATATACTAGCAATATATACTAGCAGATCATTAAGTACAGTGATTTGGATAATCAGTGATTTGTTTACAATTATTTACACTTATTACTTTTTTTTTCCCCACAGAGCTCCTCCTTACTTTGAAGCTCAAGAAATAATTTATAATTGGGGTGGGGTTTTTTTTTTGTTTTGTTTGTTTGTTTGTTTGTTTGTTTTGTTTTGTAAACGAGGCTAATCTCTGCATCAATCATTTCAGAAATATGAAATGTGTTGTTTGCAAGGAAAAAGAAGGGGTAGTGACTTCCAATTATATGGTCTGGGAGATTTCTTAGAAACAGTTACCTACAGCTGTAACCATGTGAATGCAGAAGACAGTGCCAACTCCACAAAAATCAGAAACTTTACCTTTTTTTCCAGGCAATTTATATGTCTTCTAAAAACTAAATATTTAGAATTCATGTCTCAATTGGAACCAATTTTTCAAAACTCTAGAGCAAAACAAAACAAAATTAATGGTGTGTGAAAATTGAATCAAATACAGAATGTGTCAGAAACTATTTTATTTTGTCTACATAATAAATTTAACTGTGGCTAAGAAAATATTTCTCTGGAAAAATATAGCATAAATATACTTAGAAAGTTCTAGATATACCTCCTCAATGACATACATAAATTATTTTCCTGCCCTCTTCTACATATACATGTCATTATAACATCCATAATCAGCCCATTATATCAACATGTATACATTGATTTCCTGTGCATCATAACGGTCTTCCAGATCTCTCAAACTGCTCTGTCCTTTTATGTTGAAGAGATTTGTTCAGTTTTGTATGCTGTTAGCCATAAATGTATGACTAACAGTATTAATCCTGAAAAGAGAATCCTTGCAGTAAACCATGAATCATTTAGTAGCCCTGTTTGTTGTACAGTGGGGATCTAATTCTGGCCTCAGTGCCAAGGCTGAGTAAATCAGATTTGCTCAAGGGATTTCTGGAGACAACAGAGCTCTACAGAATTGTCCTCTCCTGGACCATGAGCTCCTTGGAGGTCTCAATTAGTCTTTAGAACAAAAGGAGTTTATGTAGTTGTTGACCCACATGCTTCATGTGGTTTGTTTTCATGTCCGTGCTCTCAAAACAGCCAACAATGTCAAACACAGTGTGAGGGATTTTATGCCAGTCCCTCTGGAAATTAGCTCTACAATACCTAAAAGCACAATTTCCCCTTTGCCATGTTCTCCCTGTACTGCAGTCCTGTGGCCACTGAGACTGTTCACAGCCAGGGAGGTGAACACAGTGTTTTTCTGCAGCAAAATCAACCAGAAAATATTGTCCTCATATCTTCTTGTTGTCCTTGAGACCTCAGACCAACAGTTTCTCCAACAAATCTAATTGCAGTTTAAATGACTGCTGTGAGTTCATTCCAGGCTAATTGTTCTATTCTATAGTATTCTATACTCCCACTCTAGACTCACAGACTTAGTTTTCCCAAATTTTTATCACTGAGATAGGGTCTAACAGTGATTGTAGTCAGGGACTGTT
>VZSR01003803.1:36813032-36909381 GCA_013398615.1 Brachypodius melanocephalos
TGTCTTTGTGGGCATCTATTCCCATCTGGGCATTTTATAAAATTTTGGAAAGCTGCAGTAAAAATTCCCAGCTCAGACCTCTTTGGAGTTTGTTTGAGGGCCTCCTACCACTGCAGCAAGCTCTGCTAGCATACACCAAACAAAGGAAGCAGAAGTGATAGAGCTGCTTTGAAAATTTACTCAAGAGCTGGATGAGTGAAGCTGAAGATGTTCAGACAAAAACATCTAGAACATTTAGAGGAAACCACAGTGTCAAAACAAAGGGATGTATGTATCCAGGTTGGATGAGAGCTGGAGGAGGGTGGGAGCTGATAAACTGGGGAGAATGAGTGGAACAAATGGAGTGTGGGAATGCGTCTGAGAAGGAGTCAGCACTCCCAGACTCAAACAGGGAGAGTGACAGGGAAAAGAAACTGAGGAAAGGGAGAACAGGATGCCAAAGCTTGGGTGAAAATATGAAGAAGGCACTAAAGGTTCTGGAGTGAGGAAAAGAGAAAAGGAAAGAAACATGATATGTATAACATTTGATTATCCACTGATACAATTAAATGCCATTGTGCTTACAAAATACAGCATGGTAAATGGCTAAATATTTAAAACAGAAGATCCTGGGCATTTCAGGTTACTGGAAAATTTAATCATGTCTCCCCGGTAAAGCATCTCTCAATTCTGGTAAATATTTCAAATACAAATTTAAAAAAAATTTAAAAGTGGGCTACCATGTGTCTATAAGCAACATAGGAAAACCCACAAGAAAATTTGGAACATTGTCTTCTGAGCTGTGGTTGTGGCATAAGGAGAAGTACCAATCAGACGTTCATTAATGGAGGATTGTTGCACTATGCACAGGATGAGTCTTGGAAAATACAGTAAGTGATCACATCCTTAAGCTTGCCTTGTTTAAAAATATGCACAAGTGAATTAAATGACATTGTGTGGGCCAAGAACTCTCATGTGTTTGCAAAATTTATCAAGTTTTATTTTGGGATGTTCATAATAAGGAAGGTTTTCCATGTAATTGCACTTTATTTTTTCCTGTGGTAACCTGACAGAGCTCTGCTCACGACTTCTAAACCCCAACATACCAGACAAGGTATGTGGAAGATAGAGATTTTGCTCTCCCCAACAAATTTATTTCATGCTTAGCACAGAGGGAAAAAAAAAGATTCATATGCAAAGTGAAAACACATAATTTACCTTTCATAAATTGAAAGCATGGATTATGCTCTGCATCACATTTGGATCTGCATGTACCAAAGAGGTGTAACAAGCCAAAAAGGAGATGAAGAATGAGACGAGAAGTAAAATTGAAAAGATAGAACACAAATACTGACTCATGAAAGAAAGCAATAGAATTGTTTTGGAAATTTGAATGTTCAAGATAGACAAGCCCCCAGGCAGAGCTGACTTGCATAATGGAACCTTACTGAGTTTGGCAGATACAGAAAACAAGTGTGACAGTCCTACACCTCAGAGTCGTACGAGACTGAATCATTCTTCAGCAGTCAGTCTGGTATACTGAACTAGGCACAAACAAGTGTTCCTCCAGCCTCCAGTGACTGTGTTTCTCTTATTAGCCAGCATTTCTGTCGCTCAGGCATGGAAATGAATGTCACTGATTTTGGCAAGTGAGGATCCTCTGTGGGTTCCTTTCCAGACCTCTCAAAAATATATGTTGGCATTATCAGAAGATCAAAGGAAGACAAGATCTATCTTGCCAAAGACAGTCGTTAAGTGCAATCTAATTTGAAGAATTTCTTTACTTTAGAACTGACAGTTTTTGATCATGTCATGGAATATTTATATTCTGATTGAAAACATTTCAGTGCATCTTCTTCATTAATGGTTCCATGTGGTCTAAATGACTTTTGAGTTTCTCCCTTCTTTTATTATTGTATTTAATAACATGTTTTATTTAGCTACTTTTTGCAAGGTAATTTAAGACCTTGGTGATCTTATTCTATTCATTTCTTAAATGAAGGGAGTTATGAGCTCAAAAGTGGATTTTAAATTTAGATTATATGGTCTGTAGCTTTTTAGATTAAAACAGTGATAAAGACAGGCCAGTTAGTCAGATATTTGTCCCTCAGCTGGGCTTAAAGTCTCACGATAATTGTCAAAGTTCTCGGAAATTTTGTGACACTGCATCTAAGAAAAGAGCTACACCATGCATTAATATTAACTATTGAGTAAACTTTCTAAAGGCTTGGAATGTCCCATACTGATAGCAGATTCTTTATCTGGGAACAAACTACAGAGCAGAGGTTGGGGAGTTCTTCTGCAGAAATAAGCTGCTCTTCTCACTGAATATATATTCCCTTCAGCTATGTAATTTTTACATGTATTTGTAAATTAAATCTCTTGATGAAGTACTTCAGAATAGTCTTAGTTTACCTATATGTTGATTATCATTATAGCATTAAAGGAATCATGACACTGTCAAGGCCTAACCTGAGAAATATCTTGGAAATTTCAGTGTGGCTTCACTGACTTAAGAGCAGTTTATATGACACATAGTTCTGCTATCTAGGTTATGAACATTTCAAGCCTATTTATAATACATAGCTTATGGCTCTTACTACTCTATTAACAGTAGTGTTTTGGAGTTTTTTAATTCTAATGAGTTTTGACAAATTTATTTCATTCTTGTGTCCAAGTGCCTGATACTCAAATGCACAACAGAGGAAACCAAAACTTTCAGTAGACCTCCACTAAACTTTTGTTTATATATGCCATTGCAAAATGCCACAGTATAAATAACAAATATCACAATATAATCAGCAAGCCTATTTTTCCTACTTCTGCTTGGTCTTTCTCACATTTAACAAACAACTGGATCTGCCAAATGATAATCTTGACATTTCACTTTTCCCTTTTCACCCTGGTGGATTTTAAATCTCAGCAGTGATGTTCTGAACTCTGGTCCCGGGGCACCATCCACCACCACATACAGAAAGCCCAAAGCATTAAGTTCTGGCAGGAACTCTTTGTGCTAAGCTGTTTATAAGATGGGATGAAAGCAGCAGTAGAGGTTTTGTGCCTACTAGGGAGATCTGACCAATTGCTTTTCTTTTGTATTACATGAGTACATGAGTGGCATAATGAAGCATCTTTTTAAAAGAAGCAATTTAGAGCTGTTTGGAGAAGCTGTTGGCTTTTGTTTTGTTTTGTTTTTACAGACAAAACACAAAGCCTACAGTGTTCTCTGACACTGTGTATCATTTAAGCCATCAGCTAGAAAGAAAACATTCAACACTGACATCTCTCAAAAACATTTCATTTTAATGGCAATAATGTAAAAATCAAATTTAAAAAATATTGAAAATATTTAAAAATGTTAGAAGTCCTTATTTTCATTGTTTATGACACTTGAAATTTAGGTTAAACTTTCTTCCGAGCTTTTTCCTCTCAAATACATACCAAGAAATGCTTAGGGCTAGGTTGAATTGTGTAAATATAGAAACCTTTTGTCATTTCACAGAAACTCGTTGCCACTTTACACAGCCTGAGGTATGAAACCTTAAGTTGTTTGCAGTGAGATAGTAAACCTGATCCACAACTTATGGAAGACCCTGGAACACACCAAATGGAATCTGAAGATCAAATAGAATATCCTGAGTCACAGCCATTGGAATCCAGCTTGAAATATCTTTATTTAGATGCCAATATTGAAGGAGCTGAAGTAGGTCTGAGGGGCAATATTCAGGTTGAAATTAAGAGCTCTGCATTTAAGAGTCTGTGTAGGTGAATGTGAGCTAAGCATGGAGATCTACCCTGTGCAATTGATAAAGCCTGGAGAGGGACTTTGCAGAGCAGGTACAGATTGCATGGCCTTCAGCTGCTGAGCCAGAATGTTACAAGCCTGCCATGGAGCTGCCTGGTAGTTACCCTGTAGGAAATGGAAAGATAGAAACTCCCACAGATACTGAAGGGTTTGATTTTCAACCTTGGAAGAAGCTTGGATTGATGTAAAAACAAAAGTATACAGACATTAAGCAGAAAAATTATAAACTTATGTTTCTATAGTTGTAAAGTAAGAATATACCTTAAGTAAGTAAGAAACTGTATTGGGTAAGATAGTGAAGGGTTTTACAGTGTAGTAATGTACTTTTATAGAGTAAGGTAAGAGTTTAGATGTTATAATAGAAGCAGATGTGGGTACATGTAGCAGTAGCCCGTTGGACAAAAGTATGTGCAGTGTGGCAGAATTAAGTAAAGGTGATAGGTTAGAAAAATAAACTCTGTGGGAACTTTCCATTGGATTAGAATGTTATATATTGCCTTGTAATGAAGAAACTTGACTGCTTTGAGCTATGGCTGACTTCTTGCTCCTCTAAAATCTCACAGTGTTTGAGGCTGATGTTTATCCAAGTAATAAATTGTTTTTAGCCCAACAGTGGTCCCATCCCTTCGTTAAGGTGTTGATAATATTGCCCTGTCTGTAAACTCCTCTGTTCAGGCAACTGATTCCACCACTGGATGTCCTTTGAGTGTGGTGAGAAGCACCACTTAACCTGCAGGCTGACATTCACGTAGACCCCTAGACTCAGTAGAAAAGTAGAGCTGAATCCCAGCCTTGTGGCAAAACTGATTTGCATCAGCCATGGAAGAGTACAATTTGTATAATTCAGGAGACAGGATGCCCAGCTGGTCTGAATGGTGTTCCCATGCAGAAACCACTGCTCAGAGCTCACACAGGGGCTGGTAGTTCCTGCTGATCCCAGTCTGCACAGGAAAGAAGACTGAGTTCTTGCTCTACTTCAAAAAAATTATCTATGACCAAATTTTGGGATCAAGCTCATCTTTTTCTCCTTTCCCTTTGCTATCTTGTGCATTAAAAGAAAAAAAGAAAAAAAAGAAAAAAAAGAAAAAAAAAAAAGTATAATCATAACATGTCCTGAACTGAGAGAGACACCACAAGGAATACTCAAAGTCCAACTTCTGGCCCTGTACAGGACAATCTATTTTCAGTTATGTAGCATTGAAAATCCATCTAGTGCAAATAGCTTAAGTTATTTCAAAATACAAAAACCACAAAACTTAGCTAGATTTAACCTTCTTCTTAGATGCCAACAGCTGAGGAGAAGGGGCTTGCTGAAGAAGAGCTTTTGTCTGGGGACATCTCCTCAAGTAAGTAAGTATAAACTCTTCAAATGAGCTACATAAAATACAAGCTACTCTTTCTTTCTTTTTTTTAATATTTACTAATCAAAGGTATCAGAAAATTAAGTTGTATATTTTTTTAACCTTAGTGACTGTCTTTAATCCCAGATACTTGCAACAACCTTGTCTGCCTCAGTGTCTCACTCATTTTAAGTGATGCTTAAAAATATGTATATGTAAGAGTAAATTTTAAAACAAATACTGAAGAAATGTATCTGGGTGAGAACTCTTGGATCAATGAGTGTCATTACTAGGTGTCCATGACATCAAAAAATCATTTTGTACAGCTTCTACCCACTATTCTTTTTCAGCCAATTTTGTTTCTTTATGAATGTGTTGGTTTTTTTTTTTTCCTATCTCTATGAAGAATTTTAGGATTACAAATTCAGAACAAGGTATTTGACATAGTGGTGATAATGTCAATAAGCTCTGGAAGACAAAGGACTTCAGCATAGGAAAGGTTAGAATTCCCTGGCTGGGAAATAATATGGTTCAGGAAACAAGGAATGTTGTTACTCTTATGGTATGATACAGCTCCAGTGACAACTGGATCTGGGAGCAAGGTTAAAGAATTGGCATTAGCACCAGTCACCTCTCACCAGGACCTCACTTCAAGGAGTGGGGGTTCCCTCCAAACAGGGCTGACATTCTTAGCTTCTTATCATCCAGATTTTTTTTCCCTAAAATTAGGGTGATGATATTTTTCGGGTAGTGTTATACTTCCATTTAAAAACTGTTTGCTGATCTCTGATGGACCCCCAAAAGTAACACAAAGTAGACTCCCCATGCATCTGCCATAGCTACTCTTTTTTATACCTCTTTCAGCTTGAATTTACTCTTTCCAGAAAATGAATAATGAAAACAGCCCAGGCTACTGCAGATAAAATTTAACTTACCTTTTGTACAAAGGCATTGACACCCTTTTATCTGTATTGAGGAATACCACAACAGACATACCTAAAGACTGCTCTTTTTCCATGGCCACATCATCTTTGCAGCTCATAGTTCCCTCAGATGAAATTAATCTCACACAGATATATCTGAGTAGACAACATAGGGTTCTATAGAAACAGGCACTAAGGGATCACTAATCTTGCCAAATTTCTATTTCAGAGCGAAATGGACTGTGCCATAAAAGTGCTGCCTATTTCTCTTGGTTGATTGTAATGGTATACATTTGTCTTGGATCAAATGACTTTCTTTTCTTGCAATCAGTGATTGGGTCTTCCCTGTCTCTGTCATACTTAGTGAATAAGCTCTAGGAAAAATTGTCCTTACACATCTTTAGTCTGTGTGATTAAATTTTATCTGATTTTTTTTCCTTTGGTTCTCAGTGTCACCTTGTTCTCCCTTTATGATATCCCTGTTCAAACTCTTTGAACTAAATCTTTCCTGTGTATGTCTGTTCATTTTTAAGTTTGTCAGATAACTGTCCACTAATAAAGGTGGAACTCACTATTCCCCACCAGAAATGTAGTCCAAAGTTCTGTCTCATTTCCAGCATATCTGTGGATCAACCTTTGAAAATTAAGAGCTGTATTCAAGTCAAATGCCTAAACAAATCTGAACATCCTCAGCTCAATCCTTTATACCCAGGAAAATGATTCTGACACTGACTGAAAATTTCCTTTCAAAATGTGTAACTTTTAAACAAAATTAATTTTTGCACCTTTTTTCAGAAAATTATGTTTTGGATCATTTTTTCCCCTATATCTATTTTGATGTACTACTTCAGTTTTCAAAAATACAAATTACACAATCTTTCACCACATCCCTAAAAACATTAAAAAAAGAAATATAACACACCCAAAAAAATAATTCTCATCTTTATGAGAGTGGTTTTCATCTTGGCAATGATCCTAGAAATAAATGTTGCACTTGTCAGAAATGATGTTTCAGGAGTTTGGAGAACAATAATATTTTAGAGAATTTAAACTTTTATGGAGAAGAAAAGTCTACTGAAAAAAAATCCATATAGGAATAAAAAAAATAAAGTAGGTGAACGGGAAAATGCAATTTTGTGGCAAATCTTTTTTTTTTTTCTATATATAAAATATTATAAATTTTAACATTTGGGACCTTATATTTATGCATCTTTCAGAAGTATAGTTGTATGTTATATCCTTACACATCCAGTGACAATAGATCGGGTATTGTTTAAATTATCTCAAATTTAATGAAGTGTCCCTTATTCAGTAAAATACCTAAATTTGTACTCTCCTACCTTTAAACAAGAGACTATTTCAAAAGTCTTGAATAAATGTATTAGTTTTTTACTGTATCAGGAACAGCATGCTCAGTATTTTGCCAAACTGAACTCTGAATTGATTATAAAATCTTTCTGTAACATTTCATTATTTTTCTTGAATTTATTTTGCAAATAAAACCTAGGATCAACTTTATTTAACCTAGGTTTGATGAGACAACACCCAAAAATCATAGAAAGTAGTTACACTGTTAATGTGTAGCAAATATTTTCCTTATTTTCTAGAAAAAAATGTAGATGAAGTTGTGACAATTGTTCTTATATTGGTTGTGTTTCTTACATCTGAAAATTATTAAAGTTAGCCATAAACTAGAAGGCATTTTAAAACCAAAATTTAAACTTTACTTCTTGACTTGCTTTTTTTGTTTGTTTTTTATTTTTTTTTATTTATGCTAGAAGTACTCTGCTGAAAAAATGGGCAAATATCTTAAAAATAAAAAGTCTAAATATCACTTCTATGGAAGTCCAGAGGCATAGACTAAGATCAACCATTTCAACTGGTCTGAATCACGTTCATGAGTTCCACTGATTTATCCTTCCACTGGCCCTTCTAGGAAAGTACCTTTTTCTTCCCTTTTGCCCCCTGTCTTCTATATTTCATTTCATGTGTCTATTGAGGCTATGAAAGATAAAGCTATCTGCTTTCTCCTGTAGTAAAGAACTATATGGAATCAGTTCACCTGTCTGTCACTCCTCATTAAATTCTTACCCTCTTCATTCACATTCTGATCTTTGCAAATGAACATTTGCTTAATAAATGTTCCCAAGACTAACAGTGCAGAGTGAAAATCCCACACAGCAGTAAATTATTAACTCAGTCACAGGGGGAGTGCCATATATGACTTTTCAGAATGAGTTATTATGTGGATCATCATGTAATTATGAATTTTTCAAGCCATGATAGAGGAAAATTGAATATTTAATATTTTATGGACATATTCTGCACTGAGGACATCTTTCAAAATTTTATGATAATTTTTGGAGTGAGCAAAGAGCAGAACAAAAGTTACAAAATAATTACAAAGTGGAATATTTAATCACCATGGACGTTGTTGGCTATTTTTCAAATTGCATAATATAATCAAGGTCATGAACTTTTAATCACGATGAATTCAAACGGAAAAAAAAATATATGCCTTAAATTGGATCTACAAGTATGTTTTGATTGTTTAAGAAATGAGAATATGAGGCTTGGCGCTTTATTGTGCGATGGGTGGAACGACGTAAATATTCATGACTGTTCAAATGCTCCTGATCATCCGTGGCTTGCCCCTACCTGGGGCATTTAGAAATACAGGAAGATGAGCACAAACCTGTGCTGCTTGCTCCAGGAGTGCTTGCAGGGAACACCAGGAGGAGCAGCCTCAGCACCGTCATTCCCTACGGTTTTAAACATCCTGAGGTACTCACAGCATCTGCATCAGCCTGGGAGAGAAAACACAAGATCTGTGGGAGACCAAGAGCTCTGCTGAAGCTACAGCTGGATGCCAGGCAGGATCTCCTCAGGCATTTAAATGCTATTAGGCACCTCTCTTTAGGCTTTTGAATCATTTCCTAGGAAGCTGAAACCAAGTGTGTTTGAAGCGGCTCTAAATACCCACACATGTGAGACAGATTTGAGGTGTGAATTGGAAGCACAAGAATCACTGAGGAGAGGAAAATATTTATTTCGTGTTCTGATAAAGAAGAAGCTGAACAGAAAAGACATGTCTCTAAAGCAGATTTGGCTTACTATCAGGTGCTTGATAAACTTTTATTATTCCACAGGAATAGTAAAAGTTTATCAAGCACTTGATAGTAAGCCAAATCAGAAACTGTTTGATAACCATTCAACTTAGCACAAATCTATAACAAAAAAACCCCAAAAAACCAAAAAAAAAAAAAAAGAACAAAATCCCCAAAAAACTCAAAAAACAAACAAACAAAAAACCAAAACAAAACAAACAAAAAAAACAAACAAAAAAACCCGAACAAAAAAAAAACCCCAAAAAACAACCAACCCCAAGAAACAAATAAATAGTGCTCTTTTTCTTAATAGTCATTTAACTTCCCAGAAAACCTGATGAAAAGCTAGGCAAGGGAAGTTTAAAGGACTGAGGAATCATAGAGCAAAACAGTGTCTGTACAGTCAGTACACGTTAGTCTGGAACTCTGTTCTCACTTATGTATACAAATTTCTTAGTTTTATTTAATTTATTTGTTTAAATAATTTACTGAACAGGCATTATTGAAAAGTATCTGGATGCCACACACAAAATAATTCACAGCTAAAATATAACTTGTGTCCACTATTCCAGATGCCAAGGTGTCAGCCCGACTTCATTTGCCCAGAGGGGTACGTGATGGAAATTAAAAGGTTTGGGCTAGAATGACCCTGCACTGGCAGTCTGCTCAAGCCTTAGTCACAAAAGGCATGCCAAATAACACATCAGAGAAGAGGATCATTAGCCACTATCCAGATGCAGGGAGAGTCCAAAACACCCAAGACTGAGAAGAAATGTTTTGCTTCCTTTTACAGAGAAGTGCCACACTGCCTCGATTCATGACTGCTTGCTTCAAGACAAAACTGCCTCATGTCCTTGCAAAGTGACTGGAAAAAGGTGGTGGATCCAGCAAAGTGATGGTCTGAGAAGAGCTACTCAAATAATTTAGTGTAATGCATCTTAATAACACCATACATATCTCTTTTGGATTGTATATGGACCTGTATATATTTTGATATGCCCTATAGAATATAGTTTTCAATATGACATACTACTGAACTGCTACCTGGCCATTGCTGTGTTCCTTACTCCAAGGACATCTCTCAATGCCCTTCAGAATGAGACACTTCTAAAGTTTGAATCATTTTTTGATTTTGGAAAAAAAGTTAAATGTGTGTTTGTCTAGGTGAAAAAGAAAACATTTTTCTGTTAAGGTACAAATAAATCTAGACGTTATAAAATGCTAGGACCCAAGTACTGAATGTCAAGTGCACAATTACAGCATACAATAGGAACTTTTTCTTTTGCTTGCAGGAACACCATTGATAAATGATCTGGCTTAAATCCTAGGATGATGGCAATAACGAAAACCAATCTCAGTTCTGATAATTACAGTTTTTCTACCTGTGGTTACAGTGGAAATTTCGATTATGAGTGATTCCATTAGTTGTTTCAAGTTTCAATTATGTGTTTGGATTAATACATGAAGTAATTGTTCTCTCCAAAAACAACAGACCATCAGAGACAAGTAAAAAGTATGAAGGACTTGGGAAGGAATGACATGTAAAAGTATGATTTTTATTAACATACTTCTGATGTGTGTGCTTGCTTAATGCTTACCAAAGAAACTTTTTTTGGTGAGAACTTTTGCTCACAAAATAAACTAACTGTTATTGGGGTTAGAAAGCAAGTTATTTATCTACTAGCCAGGATTTTCATGCCTGTCCCAGTGATATTACTTAGACATTTCTATCTCCATGTTGATCTACAAAATAAGTGTCTTGGCATTCACCCCTGCAATTTCCTTGCAGAAGTTCAAGTTTTCTCACTTTTTGTATTCTCTGGCCCTGACAGTCCTGATGTGGACATTTGGTAGGTCACATTGACATCCTGCCCTGCACATGAATGTCTCAGAACCATCCCTGTCACTTCAGTAGCACTTCAGAGACTTTTATACATTACTGAGCATTTCCAACTCTAATAGCAGAACAGCAATCACAGACAAATGACCAGATGGATTTTCTTGCTTGCCTAGGCATCCGCCTTCATAGATTTTATATAGCAAATCATGATGTAGTTTTCAAGATGCCTCTGGTGATAAATCTTCTGCAGCCTATTCAGGAATGTAGATTCCACGAGCCTAGAAAGTGTGAAGTGGCTCCTATTGAGATCAGAGCAAAAGCATTTACTGGAAATTTAAAACACCAGCACTAGGTCCAAAGCCAGCCTCAGATCACCAAAGAAAATGGTTTATACTAAATTAAAGAGCATTGTAGAGTATCACATAAAACACTACAGAAAACAGATAACCTGAGTAAGTGGGATCTGACTGGAAGTCAGTAAAAAAGAAAAATAGATGTCCTAATTTTACAAATGCACAAAATCCAAAAGCATTCATTTTTAGTTTTAAACCCCACTGCTCCCAATCACAATGTACGGAATAAAGTTCTGAGTGACAAGGGACATCCACAATACCCCCCACTACATCAGTGTTTTCTATGAATAGTAAACAAAATCCGTATTTAGCACTTCCATAGCACTTCATATACTCAAAGGACTTCAGTAACCATTACTGGCATATCTAGATGCTTCTTATATGCAAATGAATGCAAATATGAGAGTAGGCATTAGGAGGCAGGATATTAGAATACATTAGCAAACGGACAATAGAAAACAGCTGGTTTGACTGAGTGTGGATATGTGAGTAGGGAGTAGCAGATAGCACAATTCACTGCTCAGAATTACGGAAAGAATTGTGCTGATTACCATCACGGCTTAGAAACTCATCACTTAATTAACAATATAAATATTTTAAAAATTAACATTTCATAAAACCACAGTAAGAGGTTCCATTGTGAGAATGGGGAAGGATTAATTCACAGTTGGCTGGACCGATGGCACCCAGCCCTCATCCTCTTGGCTTCCGACAACACACTCGGCGAAAATTAATACAACACAATTCATGCCCTGTCATGTCTTATTACTTAATTATGAAATGTCTGCAGTACTTTGGACATTACTGAGCCTGTTTGATTGGCTGTGACTGATGTCATACCCACTTTCATACTAGCCAGTACATGCATGGATAGGCCTGTCCCGCTCCTCACCATTTTCCTTCTTTCTATTCATGAATTCTATTTCATAACAGTAATAATATACTCCAGGCGGTGCATTTCTAGGGAATTATTGCATTTCTCAAGTGGGTAAAGTCATTTGGCCTTTCAGCCTTATGCCTTGCAACACCTTCCTAGGCATGTTATAATTGCTCAGAAATGCTCTATGTCTTGTGTATTATGATTCTTACATGCCACTCTTGCTTTTTCATTTGACTAGCCCAAATAGAATCCAATAGGAAAAGAGAAGCTGTCAGGTGTATTTTTTTTCAAACGAGTCTCTCAGATATATTTGCAAGTGTCTCATGCACATGCAATTTAAATACATTAATTTACAAATATTAATCATTTAGCATGCTGTATAAAATATAATGGCCACATTCTCATGTCCCTTGACAATTCCAGAGCACTGCCTCCTGTGTCTCTAAGGTGGCAGGAGCACAAGATAATACACTTGATTTAATAAGACCACAGAGCTGCATGCACTGATATAATAGAATGCTTAGATATTTTTAAGTGATATGCTAGAGTAAACGTTTATGAAAGCTTAAAAGAAATCATTCTTGTAGAGCAATTTTTGAATCTAATGATTGAAGAAAGTACAAGGCATTATTCTCAGTTTACAGTAAACTCCTGAAGTCAAAACTTACTTTAGCTAGGAAGAGAAAATAATTTAGACATCCAAAATATCCTCAGATTTAAACAAATGAAAAAAATACAACATATTTCTACTTCCTACAGCACAGAAGTTTAACATGCACACTTATGGATAGAAGTGGGCTGAAATGGGTCAACATTATCTCCTCTGAATTACTAAGGTTCACTTCTGAAGTTATGATTCAGCCTGCCATGACTGCTTTTTATTCCTGAAGTAATTTTCAACCAAATATCTCTAATAACTCAATGAGCTTTAATGAATCAAGCCTTCTGGCAAAGTCCAAAAGGAAGGTCAATTTAGTAGAAACTAAATTATGGCAGTTTGCAGTGTTAGCACTTTTTATAACTGCAATTATATAATGGGAAACCACACTCCTACCAGAGTCAAATATTCTTCCAGTAGTTCCATCCTTATCTCACTTTTTCCTTCCTCTGGAGGTGACAATGCCTGAACTAGGGTTGCCCTAGATTTGACCCCAGCAAATATGAGGGTAGTGAGGAATTGGGACCAGTTGCACAGAGAAGATGTGACTGATGCCCCATCCCTGGTACTGTTCAAACCAGGCTGGATGGGGCTCTGAGCAACCTGGTCTAGAGGCAGCTGTCCCTGCCCATGGCAGGAGGGTTGGAACTGGATGATAAAGTCCCTTCCAAACCAAGCCATTCTGTGATTCTATAAATGTAAGACTGGAGGATGACTGGGTAGATACACCTCATCCTGGCCTGGACTTCAGCCATATTTCAGACGTGAAACAGTCCTGCACACAGTGCCTCCTCTGAAACTCAGCCTGAAACTAGAGGTGGTGACTTTCTCTCTACTAAAGTGAGGTGATAAATAAAATTAAGGCCACAGTCAAAACCAAACACATTTCATCAGCTGGAAAGAGCATGCATTTGTGCCATCTATGGCAAAGGGCTGTTAAAACCCTGAAGAGAACGTTCTCAAAATAACTGGGGCAAGAACAAGCTGGAGATTTTAATTTTGCATGATGTGTAATGTCAAGTTTGTAATTAAATAACAAATGGGAGTTTCTCATGGTTCCCCTATTCAATTTCAGTGTACCTGCTGCAGACCAACATGGTCACAGAGAAAAAAAGGTGAAAGGCTAACCAAGTTTACAGCCCTGCTTTGTGGGAAATAAACAAGTGAAAGCGAACTAAAACAGATGACTGGGATGTATTACACAAGAATTTTTCTTCAGTCTGTACATTTAAGACCTATTAAAAATGGCAATGAGTCAAAGGTAGAGATGAAGATGGGTCCAAATCACACTGTCAAATCCTATGTACCTCTTAAAGGAAGGAAAAGAAAAAAAAAGGATAGCATTAAATTCCAGAATAATTGTGGACTTAGGAAGACTGACATTTCAATCACCCACAATCTCTAACCTAGCAGCTTCCTCTGTAGGCAATGATTTCAGCACATTTATCAGAAAAACAGAAAGTCTCAGTCCGTGGTGGTGTCTTTTCTCCTCTTATAGGCATTAAATTTGGCTCAGATACTTGAAAGACTTGATATCCTTTGGGACCAGCTCCTGAGTGATTGGAGCATTAACAGCACTGAGTTAAGTTCCCCTGCTCTCTGCCCGAGGGACAGTAATCCATGCCTCCCACCCACATGAAGAATGCCTTCATCAGCAAACAACAGCACTCTGGAGCTGGAAGCTCTCAGTCTTCTTGTTAAGCTATTTTCCTTTGTATAAAACAAACACTCCTTCAACACAAAGAGAGAGCCAATACTGCTTTTGCCTGATTTTCTTAACTGTTCATCTATACATCCATCTTCACCTGCTTTCAAAACAGGATCCTCTGCAATGGGACAACGTCCATCTGATAAAACTGGTGAAGCTATGAGAGGAAAAGGTAGAAATGATCTTCCTCATCTATGTGGCTGTGGAGGGGCCAAAGGCTTAGCAGGTACCCAAGCACTTCAAGCAAGGAAACTCTTCTTTTATGCCTCCCAAAAGAGCCTAATTAGGAAAGTGAAAGAAGAGGACCAGTATAGCATGGAAATGCCAAGGCTTATGCAGATGGATATATCCAGAGACAGAATATTCAGTTTTCTTTGCTTTTAAGACGAGGCTTGAATGAGGTGTCATTGTTGGCAGTGCTCTCCCACACCGGATTTAAACTCTTGAAATGGCATGTGAGTGCCTCATTTTACCTCAAGAATCTGAACTTAATGTACATTGTGTTAAACTGTAAAGCAGCTTGGGAAGTATTGGGATTGATTCCAGGTGGGTAAAAAATCCTAGCTAGGATGTGGCACACATCCCTGGAATTCAGCATTGACTGGCACCACCCGCGCTCAGTCACTGCCATGCAGCGGATGCCTTGTTGCAAGTGTGCAATACTGGCCTCTAGGATCATTTTACCATTTTCCTTAAATTTATCAAACAGGCTTTGAAAAAAGGTTATATGAACATCTGGTTTCAAATAGAGAGATTGTCTAACAATTTTTTATCAATTAAACCCTGGAAACCTACCAAGTGGCAATAATAAGGAAAAAAACAACCAGGTATCAGGATACAGTAGATTATTTTGTTGGTAGTGAAGAAAGATCTGACAAGTAAAGGTAAATATCTTAATATCCAAAAGCATCTGAAACCTTGCTGGCCTTTGTCTATGATACAAATTCCTTCTCTCCAGAATTACACTTATCACTTTTTGCTCTTGTTTGTTATCAAAGTCTCTCACCTGAGAAAACAACAGCACATCAGTGACTGTTCACACAGCAGTATGAATAAATAAGGAGTGATAAAATCATAGGTGAATGTATTTTGTAAAATACCAATGAAATTAAAACGAGTTTCAAGAAGTTTTTAAAGATTCTTTACTACAGATAAGTACTTTTGTAAAATTACAAGCTGCTTTAAAAACTATTATGTGAAAAGCCAATTAACCAACATAATTTATCAAATTAATTTTACTACAAATAAAGTTGTAATAATTATAAAAACTCCTAAGAACCTGAAACTCAGGGAATGACAAAATGCATTAAAATGTTATTGGTGCTACTCAAGGCAAGTTAAAAAAGTTTACAGGCTAATGAATAGAATAAGAATGCAAAATATATCATATTTTGTATCATATAGGATATTTTAAATTATGTATTATCTCCATATTTTGTTTTTCAGGATGAGCTCGTTTTTTCATCAAGGAGCAAAAGTTTCAATAGTATGTGAGTTTGAAGATATGATTGCTTCGATCACAATATAACTTTTTGAAAAGATTGAAGTGATGTTAAACAATTACGCAAATAAGGAATACTGCCATGTAAGTATTAAAATGTGATAGGCTTTTCTTCCCTGCAATGATAATAGGGCCATGAGTTATATGAATTTGGAGAGGATACAATCTATATCTGTTGAAGACATCTATTTTCACTGCTGGCACATACATTTGCAATAGCAACATCATTTATGTTTACCAGAAGAGCTGTCATTCAGCTGACAGATGGCTCCACTGGCTGGACGTACAGCAACTCACTGAAATTGTTCAGTGATTCCCAAAATACTTTAACAGTGTTCCCAGTTTTCTATGTGAAGCTATAATTTATTTATTGGTGCCACTTCTTATACAACTCCTATCACTCCAGTCTGAGTACCTCCCAGTATTATAAAACATATATAGAAGATATATTATTTCTCCCTCTTCTCTCCAGTCAGCTTTACATTTCAGAATTATTTTATTTTACCATGTATCTATATCTCTGTCTATTTGGCAAGAAAGAACAAATCTCATTTCTCCATCCTGACTTTTACCATAGGTGCACACACATACACTTTTTTTTTAAAAAATTTAAATATACCTTTTAAATATATATATATATATATATATATATCTCATATTTATACCACACACACATTTAATGGTAGAGGTTGTGATGGAGAAGTGGAATTTGTTCTTTCTTCACAAATAGATAGATTTCATTTCTCTGGGAAGATTTAATTTGCTTTTCTAGACCCATTACTGTCAATGTTTTCTTCCAGAAAACCTCTTTATGAAAGAAGTTTTGGATTGCCTGTCTTGTTCTCTGTTTGTGCATAGAAGGTTAACTTTGAAAAGTCACACCTTGTCCTCAGTACCAGGGCTATGTCTTGAGGCAAGGCACATATCAGTGTTGCACATTTTATTTCCAAAGTGCTGAATATGACCCCAAACCATCTCTTTGTTCTCGGGGTCTCTGATTTCAAATGACTACAGGCATCAGGGAAGGAATGTTTGGGTTATTCTGAAATCCAAATTCTCATCTCATCGTGGTGGTATCCTTTCCAGTAGTGATATTTACCTGGAATACTTAAGCCAGATAAACCTTGACAGCAATTACTTTGAACTTTTTGAACACGAGTTCATTCTTCACCAGAAGTGAAGATGAGGTTGAAGTCTGAGATAACTTTGCACAAACCCTTTTGTAGGAAGAGAATAACTGTGCAATAGGCAGAGGGGTTCCTGACCTGGAAGACCCACCCTGCTGGTCTTCCTTTTGGGGAGTCAGCATCCGTATCCACCCACACAGAAAACCACACAGAATCATAGAACGATATGGATTGGAAGGGACCTTATGCATCACCTGGTACCAGACCCAGTGTCATGGACAGGGGCACCTTCCACTAAACCAGGTTGCTCAGAGCCCCATCCAGCCTGGACATGAACACTTCCAGGAAGGGAACACCCACAATTTTTCTGGTCACACAGCACACTGAGGTTCTCAGTTTAAAACTAGTGTCAAACCCATATGCTTTGTTCTGTTCCACCTTCAGTCAGCTTGCCTGACCATGCCACAGAGAAGAGAGAAGTAAAAACAAAGAGAAACCCTTGATCAGAGGACACTGTTCCATGCAAAGAAATGTCACCTTCCAGTCCAGGAAGTGAACATTCCCAGCTCAGCTCTTGAGCTGTAGGAGTCTGTGCCAGTTTACTACCAAAATACGTCAGTAACTGATGACTGACAGAGCTGGGAGATGAATAAATTATGTTGGTCTTGTTGGACATGGATCATCCCCACAGGGCAGCTGACAGTTCCAGGGTAATCCAGAAGCATCTGTGTAGTGTTTCTTTCATGTTCATGAGCCAGAACAAATCACAGTTCTTAAGGCACTGACAGATATCATAGCAGGAACCCTCTCAATCATCTACCAGAGGTCTTGGGAGTCTGGGGAGGTCCTTACTGACTGGAAACTGGCCATTGTTGCTCCCATATACAAAAGGGTATGAGGAAAGACTCAAGGAATTACACATCTGTTAGTCTAGCCTCAATTTATGGAAAAAAAGATGTATAATGTTGTGCCTGGTTCTACTGGAAGGCATTTTAAAAACAGTGTGATCATCAGGCACAATCAACACAGCTCACAAAGGGGAAGCTGTGTTTAATTAACTTGATGTCCTCTAATAAGAGGAGTAATCTTGATAGATTAGAGCACTGAGCTGTGGTTAAAAGGATTAAATTGAACAAGTCCACAAACTGGATTCTGCACTGGGATGGAGTAACACCGAGCACAAGAATAATTTGGAAGTGTGGCCGGAGGTCTGCAGAAAAGGTAGTGCTGTTGACAGCAGGCTCAGTGGGAGCCAGCTGTGATCCCTGGAAGCCAAGAGAGCAAACTGCATCCTGGGATGCATCCAATAGCATCACCAGCCAGTCAGAACAGCTGACTATCCCAGTGTATTCAGCATTGGTGCAGCCTCACCTAGAGCACAGTGTGCAGTTCTGGGCCCCACAACTTAAGAGGGACGTGGAGGTCCTGGAATCTATCCAGAGGAGGCCAACAAACTGGTGAGCAGGCCACAAGGAATGGCCTATGAGGAGCAGCTAAGGACTTTGGGCTGGTCTTTACTGGAAAAAATGATGCTGAGGGATGACCTCATTGCCCTCTGCATCTTCCTAAGGAGGAGAAACAATGAGGGGGATAGTAACCTCTTCTCTCTGGTATCCAATTGTAGGATGCATGGCAGCAGGTCAAAGTTGTGTCAGGGGAGATTTAGAGTGGATATTGGGAAGCAGTAGGATATTAGGAAGCAGGAAGGTGGACAAACCCTGAAACAGACTTCCTAGAGAGGTGGTCTGTGTTAAAGAGGGATTAGGACAATGCTCTTAACAACGTGCTTTAGCGTTTGGTCGGCCCTAGATTGGTCAATCTGTTGTACTAAATGACCCTTTTAGGCCCTTCCAACTGAAATTCTCCCTTTTTTTATTTTAGGTTATGTAGAATGACACATCAATGTAACAAGTCATCAAAAGAAATATTATTTAGTAGTATTTGGAGCACACGATATCCAAGCAACAACTGTGTTCCTGCCAGTCACCAGATGCATGACTTTGGGTAAGCCAGCTTCCTGGGCTACACCCATAGAGACTATGATATATGACAGAGGCTACTCTTAGGTCAAAATAGTGCAATGAAAATAAATCACCATTTCAAAGTCCCACGAGACAATGAAATAAGAGAGATTACATAACTCAAAGAAAAGCATTAATTTTTATTATTTTTTTTAAATTAAGAATCATACTCTCTTATCAAGTTCGTTAGGATTATTTTCACATTAATTTAAGCTTATGTAGGCTGAAGTGAGGGAATATTGCTGGACTGCTTCCATACTACAAAGAGGAATTTACTCTCCCCGCACCTTATATTTACATTAGAGATACAAATGCTAAACAGCTGCAATCCATTTTTCTTTTATTTTTAGATCAGCACAAATTGCAACAAATTTGTTTTCCACTGACCATTTGTTTAAGAGAGATGCTTTCACTGATCTTGCAAGCACTAACAATCATGGCAATGCTTGAATTATTCAAGCCCACTTTGCTTAAAAACAATTTATGAACCTCCATAAATGTATGGAGTCATTAGCAACAAATTGTAATACAGCTTGTCTGACTTGAAGACCTAACCCCGTTAGATGAGATAATTAACAACAAATTCAAGTACATAAATATGGCCTTAATTTTTTCAGACATATAACCTTACTTTCATGCCTTCTGAATTTTCTATATTTTCCCAAAAAAGGCATTCTCTCAGCAGTAGATTTGATGGGAAGATTTTTCTCTTCACAAAAATTCTACACTAAGGGACAGGACTAAACACTAAAATTAATAAATTTTCTGACAAGAAAATTAACTTGTAAAAAAAGAAAAATTTTAAAACCCTTCTTGGTTGGGTTGTCCCCAGCAATTTCTACAGTTTTTTGCAGCCTTTAAAACCAATTTAAAGACTTAAATGTGTGTATGTGTTTCTATTGAAACCACAAACTTTTTAAACTACAGAAAATTGGTTTTATAACAAGAAAGAAATAATCAACAGTTTATGTCATGGATATTTAAATACACAGAAGTTTGTTACTGGATGAGTAAGCATGATGGACTTCTAAAAATGAGACCTTTACTCTTTTCTGTAGAAGCCAGTGGAGAGTCAGGAAAGATGTTACCAGGGAAGCGTTTGCAGAAATCAAAAGAGCTGTGCAGAATGTAGAGCAATATCTGTGAAGGTGGGAAAACACTGATTAAAGTTAGCATAAAAACATTGCCTTTTATGGTTACAAAGGAAAGTTGAATCTTTTTGTCTTTTACATTTCGTCCTAAATAATTCTGCTGCTTTTCCATCATAATTATTTAACTTCATTTTCCATCAGGTTTTCCACTTGGTCTGTGTGCAAACCTACGTCTTCAGGGTACAGCTGTATAGAGCAAATTGGCTTCCTCTCTCTGCTTATCAAGAACTCCAGAACAGGTTTTTAGGGTGAATCACTGAAACCTTGATCCTCATACTGCACATTTCAGGGGTTACCTCAGACACCTTTTAAAACTTCAGTTTGCTTCATCCAAGAACAACACACTCCATGTGCTCTAAGATTTTCCTGTAAAGTGAATAAAAGTATACAAAGTGGGAATGACTGGAAAATCTCCTCCAGTACATCTGCAATTCAGCCTAAAATAATAATAATACAAATATACCTCTCAAATGTCAGAGGATGGGTGGCCAATTCCTCACCTTTGTGTTGGACAATATTGTCTGCAAAGAGGAGTCCTTAACTAGTAAGAAAGTAAGCACAGGATTTCTCATGTAGGTCACAGACAGGAAAGGAAAAAGGAAATTCTGAAAATGAACTTTTTTTTTTATGAAAAAAATAATTAGACATTTGCAAACCTTGTTATTCCATTATATCTCAAAAATGTCTTAATATAAAACAGTAATGTAAATATTTCTAATACCAAAAGAAAGGTAAAACCTTTTTCTCAATTAATTTTCTGGTCTCAAAATATAGTTGCTGCTGCTTACAGGATTCTTTGATTTGATGACACAATAATATCTTTCGAAACAAAGAAGCATTCAGACATGAATATATGACTGGCAAAGGTATGAGGATGCACATCATTGGGAGAAAATTAACTTGAAGGCATATTTTGAAGCTGTGAACAAAAAAAGCACAGTTCTTGTAAAACAATATTTATGAAATTTTTACAACTACACATTGGTATCACTCTGAAAGATGGAAATTAAACTCTGAAAGACCGAACAACTGCCCTGTATAAATTTTGGTCCCCATCACACCCTAAAGTAGGACGCATTTCAGAGGGTGGTAATGAATGGAGAGTAGAGCAGTCAGAATGGAGAAGTAGGAATTGAAAACTTTTTGTTCCTGCTTCTCTAATGACCAGAGCCTATCAATGATGGGAGCTGAAATAGGAACTGCAGAATTGATCTTCACCTTAAAATCACCCTCATCAGAAAGTTAACAGCCTGTCGTCTCTCTTTTCAGGGAATTTTATTCATAGTCATTGACAGAACTGAAAGCCAGAAGCTTTATTAGACCTACAGACTGAAAAAATGGCTTGTTTTAATTTGTCTCAAAGCCCAGAGCTGTCAGCAAGTACCTTACTGTCTGAAGAGGTAGCCTTAGGACATCTTTTGTCTGGGCAGCTAGGAGGATGTGCATGTAAGGAAGAATGTACATGCACCTAAGGAGTGCACAGTACACTCCTTATCTAGGATTATATAAATCCTCTTGTTTAAGATGATGTGTGAATTATATGAACCCTGATTCCCTCCATGAGGCAAATATTCCCTTACAAGTTTTCCCTTGCAATAGAAATGTGAGAAGAAAATAAAATTGTTAGGCTTTATTTGGAGAAGAAGAAGAAAAAGAAAAAAAAAAAAGTATAATTTTAAGAATGTTCCTACCAGGCTCTTTAAATTATAATTTAAAGGGGGTGGGAGTTTTTTTTTCCAGATAATAATTAGAGAATGCAAGTCCATTACTGTTTCTAAACCTCTTGAGTTTTTATTCTTCAGTTTTCGAAGCACGGCCATTCCCCAAAGTTTCCATTTTCCAGGTTTCAAGGTATCTCACACAAAGTTCTCTACTATTTTCATTTTCTGACAATCTTTGTTTAGAAGACAGATGGAAGTGATAGATTTCCTTCAATTTAGTTTTGAAAGATCTATAGTCATGATGGTCTTCATTTTGCTGAAACTTAAAGGCTGAAGAACCATCTCACTTCCGTCATATTTGAAACTTGTCCCATTCTTCTAAGGAATAAATCTGGTCAGAATTATTAGCAATGAGAGGACACGAATTTCTGCCAGTTTCAGAAACCTTGTGACGGGATGCACATTGAGTGATAGAAACATCTAATGCAGATCACACACAGCCTGGAAATTCAGAGCACCTAAGGTGCCTCCATTCCTGTGAGTTGAATAGACTGGAAGAGGTGCTTGTGGAAATTGTCCAAAAGATATTCCTTTTTGTTTCTTTTTGTCTCATGCTATATATAGCTCTGCATTCTGGTACAGTTTGGACTGTATTCAAACTCCTGTCTCCCTCTGAAAATAGAACAGTTAATTCTGGATCTTTTATTGGCACAGTACCCTGTAAACTGAACCACACTCAGGGTGTTGCTTCTTTTTCCATGGCTGAACACCATGACAGAACTTAGCAGAAGGTTCAGAGCAGCAGATCACATGTGGGGCCTGAGTGAGATGAACAGCTCAAGGGCAAGACAGGCCACTCATGGGTTCTCTACCCATGGAAGCTGAGATCCTGTGCAAAAAGGTGTGTGTACAGGAGACAAACATCTAGAGGAAGCCTGACTCTGTCATTTGCTTCCTTAGACACATCTGAAGATCATCTTCACCTTCTCTCATGCATTTTCCCTGCCGATTCTGCTATGCAAGGAGGAGGATTTGACCTCTAGCAGCAGAGTGCTTTTGTCATAGAGCCACAGAATCTTGAGATGTTCACCTCTGACACAACTATTCCCTATCTTCATACCCTTCTGCTGGGTAGTTTCATTGGCAGCCTATAGCTGATAGTAAAATCTGTACATTCAACTTTCCACACGTGTTTTAATACTAATCCATCACAGAAAACGAGGCATTTGTAAAAATATTTTGCAATGTATGGCAGGAAGATTGGACAGACATTAAGTATAGACAGAGACTGGAAAGAGAATCTAGGATTTTATGTTCTTCATCTTGGGAAAAAAAAATGTTTTATTCAAAACTAATTAAAAATCTCCACTACAAGAAGTGACATATTTCATCAGCACTCAAATGTAAGTCTAGCCTTTGCTTTTAAACTTACACTGGCAGCTGCTTTCTAGAGACCTCTTATGAAAGGTTTTGGAGTACCCTGAAAATTTTCAAAGGATCTAATATCTGCTACAATTTCATAGAAATAATGATAGAAGGCTATGCAAAAGTTCATTTTCTCTTTTGGTGCAGAATGTATTCAGATATACCATTGATATCTTGAAAATACAAGCTGATTCATGCTTTCAAAATATTTAGGACACCTAACTACCTTCAAAGTGCTATTCCATTGTAAAACCATATATCTCCCCTGTGAAGAGCATGTCTTAGGCTAAGTATAGTTCTGAAATAATGTTGGATCATATTATCACAGGAATTGAGTCATACCTGAGACTGCCAACATGGAAAAACTCTAATAGTTATGGTGCTGAGACTCAGTAGACAGAGGTGTTTCTTAGTACCTAATACGATGTTACAACCCTTGACTCTGGCAGATTTCAAAACAGAGTCATCCTTCAACAGCATTAATTGGTAGGAAATATGCCCTAGACTACAACTGAAATTCTGTTTCCTTAAATTCTAGTCTCACTTCTACTCAATTAGTAACTCATTTTCAAAACAATTTTACAGAAACCACTACCCTGATTTTGTGTGTGTGTCTGTGCTTATATATCAATATTTATTATAAGAAAAATACTACCGTAAGTTTAATTGTTGACATAATTTGTGATGTTTCCCATGCATGTATTTCTTTCAATGATGTAAAATTTTCTAGTACCTCAATCTCCAGAGAAAAAAATTATTTCACTTATAAAAATGCCGAGACCACTAGATTTTATCCAAGACATATCAACAACTCTTCTTGAGACCATTTTTTTTTGTACCATACAAAAAGAAAGTCTAAAGAGATTTCTTGATACCATAATTTTTCATCCATTGTTTTATATCCATTTTGCTATAGAGGAAAAACTCTGTTTCTTGCTTTCTTGGCTCTCCATTGCACCACTAAGGAGAAGAATACCTGATACATGATGGGTATGCCGGATATAAAGACACTGTAGGTAAAAATCACAGGTTATTTTTATTCTTTTGACTTGCAGTTCTTGAGGTATCCTCCCATTTTTGAGGAATTTCTTGGATTTCTTCATTCAGCCCTTGCTTGTTGTTTTTCTGTTTTGTTGGGGTTTTTTTCAATCAAAAGAAAACAGCAGAATATGACATGGTCCTCCTATCTTTGATAAGATTCATATTGTCTCACCAGAACAGCATACAGGGGATGGGGAAAAAAGCTCATCTGAAAAGAGGGCTTTGACTTTGAGATTTTTATTGGAGTGAAATTCAGATGCAAGACAAGCTTAATTCCCTAGCAGAAGCTGCTTCAGGAGAGAAGAAAAAAATTTGATTAGACAGGAGTAGAAAGACAGACCACTCCTGTCAGTCTATTCCTATTTGTGGGAATGTTTGTGGGAAGACTGAATATTTCTCATGTCTTTGACCAAAGTCCATACAGTGTATTTAGATATGGAGAAATTATTTCACTCACGTAGTGATCTCTCTAATCTCTCTATCTGTCCATATTTCATGGCACCCTGAAAATATTGTATGAAGTAATAATGGTTTAGGAAGCAGAGACTATCAGCAGGTTTTGTTCACACGGCTTGTATGATGTATAAAAAGCTGTATATGAATCCATAAAAAATCCAAGTCTGAGAAAGGACAGGCTAAGAAGAGAGGATTTCCCCTTCTAAGATGGGACCATGCAAATGTGGTTTTCCTTTCTAACAACCCTGGATCTAGAGTTTGGAAGCTGAGGCTAAAGCCTGCAACAAACTTGAAACGTTACAGAGTGAAATAAATGGGTCTCTTCCAAATGAATCCCAGATGATGCCAAGTGGAGGAAGATTTATGTATATGTTGTATAAATATTTAATGATATGGCCAAAAACCTACAGCCACTTAGCAAAGAGACATTTATCATTCCTGTGAATTATGAGTTTTTGGCCAATGAGACTAAAATATGTTAATGACCTCAAGTGAATTGTGTTGTTATTCATTAAACATTTCCTGACTTCTGATTTGCTGAGTTACCTCTGAGATCATAGTCCCATCATCAGCCATAAGTTATTCTGTAACAGCCAAGAAATAGATCTGAAATAATTTTTTGATGTATAAAATTTACTATAGACATGAAACAGAGCAAAGGCATATTTTACACATGAATTTCGAAAGAGCTATCCTTGAAGTTTTGATGAAAGCAAAAGAGTGCTTCATGTAGCTTAAGTGTGGGAACTTAACTTACAAACACTGTGAGACTAAAGTTTGAAGAAAATTCCCATTTAGTTTCTGCTTAAAAAGTAACTTTTTTTCTGAACTGACCTTAGCCTTATAACATGTTAAACTGTTGATAAATGTTCTCTTTATAAAGTGTTTGATTTCAATGCCTTCTCAGGTCCATTGAAATCTGTGAATAATGTATAAGCCTCTAAATGAGAAAAAAATACAACTATTCAGTTAAATCCATGCAGTTAGAGTGGAGAGGCTGTGTCCTCTAAATTGCAACTTAGAGCTCAAATTACTTCTAGTGACTCAGGTGGTTCCTCAAATGCTAAATTATGCAAAGTCCCATGCTGCCTGTTTTATTGGGGTGTCTGTTCAAGGCATGTGGTAAAGCAGAGTAAAGGAGTCTCGCATTTCCCATCCTCTGAAAGAGCAGTGCAGACATATCAGTCTCAACATGACTGAGCCCCACTGGGCAGAGACTGGTGATAACAGGCATTTCTTATTTACTGTGTGGTGCTGAGTCCATCGGGGCTGCTGGCCCAGCTTGCTGCACTCGGTGTAGATCCCTTCACCTTGTTCAGGATGCTGCGTTCTCCTCCTCACTCATTTCCACATCCTACATGACAGGCAGCATCAGAGAATTTGTCCCAGGGAAAACCAAGTAATTACTAGAGTATTACTGGAATTTGCCAGGTTTGGATCTTCTCGGTCCTGAGCAGCACCTTTTCATAATTTATTTCCATAATAGAGACGTTTGGCAAAAGAAGTATTAACTTGTGGTAGGTGACCCCTTAATATGCCATGTGATTTTGTGGTCTGTCCTTCAGAAAGGTGAACTTTCTCCTCTTAACTTTCCAGCTCATTGTCGATGATCATCGGACAATAGATTGGCTTGCAAGTTGTCTCAAACATTCGGGATATTAACAAATTCTAATTGGCTGTGTAATAGGAGCAGACAGCATGTACAATGTTAAACCACTTCTGAACCACCTATTTTCCATATGCAAATCAGACAGAAACAAATGTTTGGCCCCAGCTGGGTGAAATGTCCCATTTAGAATTCTTTTCCTCTTCTTTGTTCTTTGATGTTCTGCAAATGAGCTTTAGAACTCCGCTCTTCACACAATTCAATTTTACAGGCCCATTATCTGAGATATAATGTGGAGGTTAAATATATCAGGGCAGCCATTATGTGAAAATAATTAACAGTAATGAATAATGCACTAATTCCACTGATGAGAGATGGTTATATGTGTAATGAAGTGTTGGGGCAGCCCTGACAAATGAAATTAAAATATTTAAACACTGTTTTATGATATTACTTTGCTCATATAATTTCCTTTACCTACAATGAGCCACTTCGATTATCGTCATTATCTTGACAGCTCTGAAGGATGAAATAGTGCAGGTTAATGTGACAGCGATTAGTCAGAGAGAAAATCCATCACAGAAAGCAGAGCAGAGTGAGGGAGAAAGGTCTCTATACTTTCCCGTTTCAAACATGAGAAGAATGATACTATCAACATCACTTCAATATTAAATGGATAGAATTATCTTGTCATTCATTTACAGCCTCTGAAGAACTACCTATTTGTACCTGCAAAGGAAAGGTCAGCCTTTCTTAATCATCCATAAAAATATGTTGATGGATTCCTTATATCAATAATAGTGACAGAACCAGAGGCAGGAAACAAGCTAGGAAATTTAAAAGGAAGGCACTCTAGGTTCTGTATTAAGATGTTTTCATGGGTTTGTATTTTTAATTTTGCTTCATACACTGGTTTGATCTTCAAAAAAGGCATAGTATGAAATAAAGTGAGACCGCTGGCATACATTTTGTGGAAGTTGCTTTAAATACTGTTTAAATAGCGAAAAGGCACGCCTATGGTGCAGCTAGTCCTCATAGCTTTGCTTTTTGTTTTTTCTTTTAATGAATATTTGCAAAACCTACAAGTATTCATATCTGGATGCCAAAAGTTAGGGTAAAGTCAGATTCAAAGTTAGAGTCACCTTATAAAAGTACTGAGCACATAATTCTTCCAGCTGCATTGATAGAGCAGCAGACAAGTCTGTCAGAAATAAGTTTACTTTTATGCATCATCCAGGTGGGTGGGCAGTTAGGGACTCACATCAAGGGTCCTCAGAAGAAAACTGAGCAGAAAGATGTCCAATTTAACCTGGAATAAGTGCAAAGTAGAACGTGGAAATCAGGAACTTCATCAGTCACTGACAGGTCAGAGGCATGTATGTCCAGAGCCCTACAACACTTAAAGAAACAATTGTTTTTCCTTCCCCAGATTAGCAAGAGGTTTGTGACTCCAGTGGTTTACACACTGTTGGGATGCTGTTTCACAGTTTAAATTGAAAATATCAGAGATTTGAATCTCTTACTCTCAAATGAAACCTGAGATTTAATTTTTCATATGATCCTTTGTACGAGTGCAGAGAAACAACCAGCTCTCACTAGTGCTGGCATTTCCCTCAGGTCCAAGTCGCTCAGATTCAATTTCTATCTGTAAAACACTTGGGCATTAGTTTTCTGTTTGAGGGGAAGTGTGCTGGCTTGGGAGCCAGGTGAACAAAAAAGCTGTAGTGGGTTCCCGAGAGGACTCCCTTTTGAAGTGCCATATAAAGGTCTCAGAGACACCTGACCAAGAAAACGTTTAAACTGTTAATGGCATCTTTGACCACTGCAAAAAAATTAGAATAACTGGCACTGTGAATGCTGACACAATATTTTTTATTTGAGTGTCTAAATACAGCTTTTACAAGACTGACTTTTGCAATCTGCCTTGAGAAATGTAAAATCAACTTACAAATAAAAATGTGCAATTTTAGAAAAGGGATGCCTTTCTTGTTCATGCAAATCATTATAATTGCAGCCATTCTTCCAATAATATTATTATTATTGCTGCTATTAATAATGATGTTATATCCTGTGCACACACAAAGAAGTGAAAGGTGTCCCTTCACTTTTAAACAGATTAAAAGCATTTTAAACAGACACATGTTAGCAGACAACCCATGTGCTAAAGAGCTTGCAAATTAAATAAACAAGGCAGATAAAAGCTGTATGTACACCAGTTTTACTAAGTGACACGAGCAGTCTGATGGCAGCAAATGTCACAAGTTAGTGCCACAGAGCAATGATGGGAGTGGGAGGGAGGTGTTAGGCTGGAGTGCAGGATGTGCCAATATTGCTCAGCACCATTGTCCATCCCGCAGGGCTGCAATCACCTCTTGAAGCCAGAGCTCCTCACTGGGACAGCACAGAGAGGCTGTGCCTCAGAAGGAATTCTTGAAAATGTACTTTGCTTAGGACAGCATAGCGTGGCCACGCTTTCAGTGAGCAAAAAGTCCTGAAAAGTGAAGTGCACACAACAAAGCAAATCCTTTTGTTTTACTTTAAATACAAAGGAAACTCATGTCACATTCAACTAAAAGTCTCACTGTAAACTACACTGAGAGGTAAAGAGGATAATCTGTAATTTACAGTTCTCCAGGATGGATTGCAGCATCTTTATGCAGAGCAATTGAAACACTACAGAGAGGAGATCTAAAAGGTGAGCAAATCACAAATCCTACTCCCAACTGCAGCAGGTTAAAACAGAGTAAGCAAGAGGTTTGAAAACTGAGGAAGACAGCCAATAAAAGCAGAAATACATCAATAAATTAAAAGGCTCATTTTCAATATCTTTCTTTATAGTGAGTCCCATTGAACTGGATGAATTCACAGTACCAGTTGGAGTTAGCAGGGAAGGCACCATCCCTCTCTGAGTCACCACTGCATCCAGATCTGCCTCTGTGGGGTTTAGCCTTGTGCTTTTGGGAGCCCACACAAGCCCAGAATAAAATCTCTTGTGTGCAAACTGGGGTCCATAAAAGAGGTGCATAGGGGACCTTTTGAACTAACACGCTTGTAAAAAACTCATTCAAATTTCAGTGGTTCTTTAATTTTGCTACTTTTAAAATACAATTTACTTCATTTATCGGACAATGAAGTGCCTCTGTAATAAATCTAACATTAAAAAATCATTTCCAGCAAATTACTCCAATAAAATCAATGGCAGTCAGGCTCAGATGTAAAAACAAATAAATTACCTGCTATTGATAGGGTAGGCAGAGAGTTAATTGTCATTTAGAAAGGCTAAAAGGGATAAAGAAATCTAATAGAAGGAGCACATTTATACAGCAAAAATGAGAAAACTGTGAAAGTTTTACCCTGACAGCTCCCATCCATAGGATTGGGTTGGTCCCTGAGCAGCACAGGCAGTTGTTTTAAGTCTCAGTAGGACACTGGTATGTGCTTTGGATCTGTCAATATTTACCTGCTTCAGTGTTGCCTCGTGATCTTTTTACCTTTCATATATTGAAACCCCCAAACAGGATTTCTGGTAATAGGAAATGAAGAATTGATAGAATTGAACAATCCCATCTTTAGATTTCTTTTCAGCCAGGTTAAAAGCACTCTGACCCAATTCGAGCTTTTCAGTAGTTCCAACTATTAAAGAAATATAAAGCTGGGCATTTGCCAGGGGGATTTGTCATTCTCTGATAACACAGTGATGATTTTATAGCTGAGATCCTCTTTCTAAAACAAAGTTCTATTTATTTATTTTTAAATCTCTCCAGTTTTTCTGTGAAGACTTTAAAAATTGCATTAACCTGATGTATTTCTATTACTGCAGTGTACTCTTTCTGTTTTCAGCACTTCTCTGAAAGTATTTTTTTATATTTCTTATTTGTGTTTATGCTTCTTACTGGGGGCAAAAAAATTGATTCTTGAACATATAGATGCTCCAAATTGTTGGAATATCTATACATTCAATGATCAATTGTCCCTGAACTCTTATGGGAGGAAAGTTAATTTAATCTTCTGGAAATTGTAAATCTTGCTCTGGACTGCAGAGTAGTGCTATATCCAGTAACATATCAGGATACAAGGGTTTATTCACCAGAGAAAGTTTTTAACTTCCCTGTGATGGATGCAAAATCCTCTGGGAATGAGCAGCTTCCAAGACTTTGCAGAACTGAACTCTTACTCTTTTGGTGTGGATGCTTCTTCAGTGACCTCAGGAGAGCAGATGACCTTATAGTCATCAATTCTGCATATCAACACTTCCAACAGGACAGGAATTTCTACCATGTTCCTCTATAAACAAACAAACAAGTGCAAAGTTAACTCAATTTTGAGTAATTCCTAGCTACAATAGGGAATGAAGAAACAACAAATGTCAAACACAAGCAAATACAACAAAAATTTCAGGATTCTTTGATTGAAGCAGTTTGGTCCAGAGATGAGTGCAGTTACAGCTGCTGCAATGTTTTCAGTAAGTAACAGATTTAAACCTGCATCTACTGGCAGATAACAGGGCTGGACACATCTTTTAATAATTTACCCCTGGAAACCCTGCAACTTGTGGCCACATGAAGAACAGGCAGTCCAGAAGCTGTGGCAAAAGGAATCTCTGGATCCAGGAAACACAAAGGCATCCTTAGGAAGGAGGCACATCTGTCTCTTTGCATCATCAAAGCAACCTGTTAAAGCCACATGCTAATGGAACAGGCATGGGTGCTAATGAAAGAGGCTCTGGGTGGAAACCTAGAGTTCTGGAACTACCACCCTTTCTCTCATTTGGAGTGGATGGCCCAAGCTTGGAAATGTTCAAAGCCAGGTTGGATGGGCTTTGAGCAACCTGGTCTAATTAAAGGTGTCCCTGGCCATGGCAGGGGGCTGAGAACTAGGTGATCTTTAAAGTTGCTTCCAACCCAAACCATTCTGTGATTCTATGATTCTCTCACACTTATGAGATTATGATTCCACATATATTTTTCTTTGGCACCACATGAATTCAATGACTGTGAATTTCTTTGTCTCAGAGAATTCTGTTAATGCCTTCTCACTCTTTTCAGCAGCAAATTCTAAAACTTTGAGGCAATAATAAACAGATATCTGCTGCTTTTTTACTTTTCCTGTAAAAAAATCAGATTACAATTCCTTTATTTCCTTTTAGCCCCTAAATAAATTAAAATTTAAGATCTCCTAATATAATACGTGTTAGCCTCACACACATTTTCCGTGGTGGTGGTCAAACACTAGCACAAGTTCCCCAGAGATACCGAAGTGAGCACCTGAGGAGATAGATGGTCCTGGGCAAGATGGTCTCATGAATCTGCCTGAGGAGTGAGTTTTACCTAGATTTTCTCATGAGCTCCCTTCCTACCTCAATGACTGTGTGATTCTGTGATTCTTCTTCTCAGAAGTGTTTTCAAGGTAAGAGATGTTACCTGGCCAGTACTAGTCAGAAAAATTGCCTTGAAGATTCCTCCTAAGTGTTCTCCTGCATCTCCTGCCACAAAGGAAAACAAGACTCTTGTGTTGCCTGGGGCTTGGGCTCAGTTTAGGTTGCCTATATGAGGGCTGAACACAACCAGGATTGAATTGCTGCTATCTAAATTTACAAGTGACTTTCAGTGGCACCTCAGAGGCAGTAGTATAACAAAGGTATCCTCAGATTTCTGTACATCAAAAAGGTTTTGGTGCTGTTCTGTACATCAAAAAGTTTTTAGAATAAAGGTAATTACATTGATTTATTTCCATATGTGGGAAGACTACAGTCACTATCTCATATTTATGTATCTGTAGGGTGGGTATCTACTTCTGCTGAGATGAATCTCATTATGAGCATGCTTGACTCCACAGTGCTTCCATAACCCCACAGATAAAATGGAATACAGCCCTAATGACTGCTCCCTGAAATTGCTGTAACTCAGCATCTTAAGGAAACCATTGCATGGTCTGTCAGCCCATGGAAAACTGTGCTTTTTGAGCCAATGACTGGGAAGAGACAGGTAGAGAATGGCTCTGCTGAAGAGAATGGTAAGAAATGATGGAAAGGTGATAACCAGATGCCCAACAGAACTCTCTCAATGCCCTGCCCATTCTCCCAGGAGAGCACTCTGCTATGTGTTAGTCTAAAATTTGTCCTTCAGCTGACAGGCCTCTGACATTTGAATCTAAGTTCAAGTATGTAAGAACATGTAATTAATATGCTGGTTTTCATACAGTGAGAAAAGAGAGATAGAGATAATGGAGGAATTTACCCACAAAGGGAGATCCCCATGCACCTTAGTCTTTGATCAGTGGTCAAGCATGAGTGTATAATGCAAGGAGCTGAGGGATGGATCTTATGCTCCTCCAGCAGGACTTATGAGACAATTCACTGAGTGCTTTGGCAAGGGGGCTGAGCACAATGAGGAGCTGAGGTTACTCTAGAGCTGTCACCATAAGAGGGACAGATAAGGTGTTATGGTTGGAGCGCCACCTGGACAGGAGATGATTGCAGTAGAAAGGTATGAAGCATACAAAACAACCCAATGGAAAATAAACTCATTAGTTCCACTATTGATGGAACAATTCGGTTTTTTCTGTGAGAGAGCATTTGGAGTGGACATCCTTTGATTTTACCAGAAGTACGCTCTATTAGAGCAGAAAGTTGTTCCCTCTTTGAATTAGTTCGAAACCACTTTTAAACAACTCCCAGAGGTTCAAAATTCAAGCAGTGCAATAAAATCAGCTGTGCAAGGAGTAATAGCTTGTGTATTGATTTGTGTACCCACTGCCAATACCTGTGTGTGATCAGTGACAGTGGACACCTCTTCAGCAATGTGCAGAAGCCTTCTGCTTGCTGAGCATGAACAACCAACATCACTCCAGTCCTTGGCCCAGGGCACAGCCTCTCTGGCCAGCTGACCTCCCAGCAGAGCACTGTTTAAAGGGAAATGAGATACAGGCACTATTTACTGCACAAAATCCAAAACTCAGGAGACACCCACTCCTCCTTTGGAAGAGGGTAGAGTTTTCTCTGTCCCAGCAAGGATTTCCTCTGCAGCCGCCCTCTCTTGTATTTCCAGATGTGAATGATTGCAGTGAGAGAGTCTGTCTTTCCTTTTTCAGAGTAAAGAAAATTTAAAATAAATTTTAAAATTTAAATAAAATGAAGATATTTCTATCTTGTACGAAGAGAAAGGAGGATATTGTTTCCATCTGGCTCTACATTATATAAGTGTCTACAAAGTGTCTTATTCAGATAAGTTATTCTGAGGCATTGCTCATCTGACCTAAGATAGATGTCTTTTTAAGAAAAATGCACTCTGGAAGTGCATTTTTTTTCTCTCCTCTTTTTTTTTTTTTTTTTTTTTTCCTCCACTGGATCTAGAAAGGACTATTAAGATGTAGACATTTGTAATCAGGTAGAGAAAATCCAACTTCTGCCAAATTTTACTTGCTGTCCGCTTAACTGTCCAACTGCTGCTCACCTTCTCTATTTATAAGCAGATATTAGAAAACTAAACACCATTTGGAGAGGAAGTGGTCATTATTCACCATGTATTTCAGTGTCATTTTATTATTTTGTGTTATTCTTTGCTGTGCTTGTTCTTAATTACAATTTCCCATGCATTTAGGTAAAAGAGTGTAGAAAAGCAATTAAACATCAAACATTATTTTTCTTTAGACTAGTACTGGAGGAATATAAATGGGAAAACAGCAAGAATTAAACAGATCTGTTAATCTGACAGTCATATTAAAGGTGAAATATATTGTGTTCCTAGTTCTACTCAGAATATTGCACATTTTAAAAGTTCATTTTTTCTGCCTCAGTTTCCAGATAATGGAATAATGAATTTAACAGATAAGTAGGATCTGATTCTCACGTATCATACTTGTGTCAAAAACCAGAACCATAGGAATAAGATCTGTTGTAAAACAGAAGTTTTGAGGTAAAAGAATCTTCAAAATCTTTAACTAAATCAGTAGGCAAAGTCAGTTCCTGAAGTCATAAATAGTATTTTGAATTAATAATTCTGCCCTACTCATATTCAGTAAAATAATGTCGTATTTTCAGTTCTACTGCTAAGGAAATATCTTGATATAAGAGAGCAAATTCCTACATTTGTTTCACAATGGAAAACACAAACGGTATGGACATCTGAAGTAGGATCTCTCTTCTAAACCAGTGCAAAAATCAATAGAAAGAAAAATCTTTGATAGATGTGATTAGAATGGCACAGGTTCTTTCTGATATTATGGATTTTTCTCTTACTCATTTACTTTTGTTAGGAAAATAACATTGCTACTGTTTTGGAACATAGGTCTGAAGTTTCTACACTAATTTAACCAATGACAAATCAAGTAAAAGTAGTTTGGATTCTCTATAGATTCTCCCTATTAATTCTCTATATAATTAATTGAACTTTTTTTTTGTTTGCTTGTTTAACTAATGTCCCAAAGCAAAGCAAAATATTTGCAAATTGATCCAATTTTGAACTTATGCACTGCTACTAAAAGAGTAAATTGGATTTTTCGTGGGTGATTTGTGAATGGGGAACATGTTATTTCTGTACTCTAAACAAGTGCATTTTAAAGATTGTTTTTTGCAGGAAGCAAAAATTAAGAAGGAGGTTTGCTTTGCAACACTGTGAGTACAAAATTCTAAAATTAAAGTCTATGAAAAATTTATTTTAAAATTTCCCGAAAGGTGTTTTTAATTTTCACCATCCTTGAGCATCCACGAGAGATCAACTTAATCATTCAAACACAGAAACACAGAAAGGATAGGAACTGACATGACTCATTAAATGTCTCCTGAATTTAGAATAAAAATGTTAGAATATATATTTAAGAATATTATGGCACTTATGTAGTGGGTATGGCATTTTTCTGTGTATTATGTAATATAACACATTCTCTGTTACTTTAAACAAGTCATTTGAGAAAATATATAAGTATTTTATATTTTCTTACAGAATATGGTAATGTTAATGTACCAGTGTAGCGTACTCAGTTATATAACAAATATGTACCATTTTAAGATCACTTCTGATTATGATTAATTTGCACCACTGTTTCAAATTCCCAACACTGTGTCTTGTTTTTATACTGTGTGACTCCCCACAGTAAAGAACAGTTTTGCCACTAACAGATCAAATTGGTTACTCTGGAGTATGTTTTGTCTTTGGGGTGCCTGTAATTCTATAATATTTTATCCACATAGACAATGTATGCTGTCCTTTCATTTATGGAAATGTTTGACCAGAGATCCAGCAGTCAGGCCAGCACCACTATTCTTGAAATGTTAAAAGTTTGAATATGAAGACCTCAGAGGTTCAAGAACAAATAGGCAAGCAAAAAAAAAATAGATTTTTATAATTTTCTTCTGCTTTGTACTAAGTGGTTATTTCAGGGAAGTTTTTGCTTTTAATAAAAAGGCACGAGTCAAATTTTTTAAACTAATTTTATTTCTTATACTAGTATAGAGTTTTGGGTTGTTTTCGGTATATGCTATGTTGTCAAATAAGTCTTTAAATTATCAGAGTAAGGAAAATTGTTATGAAAATCAGAAACATATTAGTCTATTAAAAATATATAGTGTACTTTCTATATGCAGTTATAAGAGTGAATTCTTTTGCAATGCTGGTACTAAAACACTGGAGCAGGTTATCCAGAGAAGTTGTGGATGCCCCATTGCTGGAAACATTCGAGGCCAGTTTGGATGTGGCTCTGAGAAACCCGATCTAGCTGGATGTCTCTGCTCATTGCAGAGGGTGGGGAAAAGATGATCTTCAAAGGACCCATCCAACCCAAACCTTTCCACGATTCTGTAACTGTGTGGCAAAGGCACACAGAATACAAATGATTTTTCTGTTCTTTCAAAATTGTTTTTTGCTGCAAACATTTATTTTTGTTTTCTCGATAATTTTAATATTTGGAGCTAAACTGAGATAAAACTGGTATCCTCTGTCCTGTAGCTTTCATGGGTACTCTGGAAGTTGTTTCATGACAAATATGTGGTTTCCTGTCAGGAGACATCTCACAGATTACCCTGTATTTTTTTCTCATCTGTCAAAGTGTTATGTACACCCGTAATGTCCAGGAAACTTACTGGTGTGCACTGATTTCAGTAATATGTGATGAAATGCCACAGATTCCAACAGACCTGTGCAGCATGGAGTGATCCTTCACAGCCAAAAAAAAGAGTAAATTTAATATAAAATGCATAAATTCTTCTCTTTATTCCCTTAATCATTGTTTCCTCTCTGACTGGCAAATTTACATAAGACTTTCATATCTGCAATTTTTATCACAATTAAGTGATATTCTTAATTACATTTTACCCCTTTCTTAGGGAAGGTATCCTGTCAAACTCTCACTAGCCACACTTCCGTAAGGATTACAAAATAACTGAGAATTTAAAAATTAAAACTTCAAATCTTTCTTAGAAGTAATTAGCAAGCTTGTTGCTGCTGAAAGCTTCATTAGACACAAACAGCCACAGTTATGCAGAATTCAATGGTAGGCAGGATAAGATGAAGCTGAGAGTGTTATTGATCCTTTACCAACAGGTATGCACAGTACCACCACAGCTATCAGTGTATCTGCATATCAAACATCAGAGAAGATCCAGGGAAATTTATCAAGAAATGGAAGAGAAATTCAGTGAACAGAGCACTGTGACACCTACAGCTTCACAGGAGTTGGAATAAAACAATAACCTGACACTTATTTAGTGAAGATGGATATAATAGACTGGATTCTGTGCAACAAGCAAGAGTTTTATAAATAGGTACATTTTATTGCATTTTGCTGATATGTAGTGTTTCCTCTGTAGCAAAAATCTGAAGTCAATTTCATAAGTAAATGTGACTTTAAATCTCTTTTCGGTAACTTGAACACCATGAAGTCACAAGCAGTACAAACCTTATCCCAGGATTACCTTGATTAAGGCACAAAACATTAAAAGCAAATTACTGTGAAAGTATCAAACAATTTGCCCTTAATGTTTCAGTCATATCTGTAAAAAATATGACTTAAATCTAGTTTTATTAATAATACATATTTTAATTAAACGGCTAGAGGTGCATCTAGCAGGAAAAATTGAATCTTCACTGGATTTCACATACTTGTATGATTCATGGGCAGTAAATATGCAAAGCTTTATGCCCATAAGGCAATCACACTGCAAAGCTGATATGCATGTTTTTGTCTGAAAGAATGAAGTCTAGTAAGCCTTAGAAATAAAAATAATGGCAATAAAAATAATAACAATAAATGCTCTAAAATTAATCTATTTTTGTAGATTTAATGCATTTCTAGATACAATCCTGATTATTTTTTTTTTGCCAGCTGCATGATGTTAAAAGCATATTTATTGTGGTTTTCATTCATCTCATTACACAAATTTTGCCTGTATGGGTATGTATGTATGCACACACACTATCACAGCTTCAGCAATAAAACCATAGGATAAAAATTATCGTGCTACAGTAGCATAGCATGAAAGGCTTTCATTGCAAACTGGGGATTGAACAGTTCTGCAGTCTGCTGATCTACTAACAAAGCCTCTCCTCATTTACATCAAGATTGTTTTTAAAGGTCTGACTGCATGCCTAGTTTGCTTTATCTTTTGTTCACTTCATCAAACATTCAGCTCGGCTACATTTAATGACAACGACGCCGTGCACACCACCAACACCTCTCACCTGGTGGAGTCAAAACACAAAAGCAAACACGAAGTAATTACAGTCTACAATGCTTTCTGAGGTAGCTCAGTGGTGCCAAATTGCCACCTCTTATTGAGTGGAGCACAGCAACTCCTCATAACACCCTGCAATAGCACGGCGCAGCAAATGCGTGCACGTTAAGGGTATCGAACTCTGCTGAAAGTACTAACAGGGTAAAACTGCTCTTTAAAACTCACTTTTCAAATTTCAAACTCTTGTCTTAAGACACAACTACCATTGTCATCAGATTTTCCATTACTGCAGAGCTTAAATGTTAGTGAATGCCATCTCACAATGTCCTTATAAGAATATGAAGACCCCCAATTCAGAGGCAGAAGACTGATGAACCAAAAAAATTTAGGTCCAAATTTCTCCTGCTTCAGAAGGACCACTGGAATGCACAAGTAATGGATTTAACATTTGGGTTGTTGGGGTTTTTTGTCTGGGATTGGTATTTTGGTATTGGATAAGCCCAAAACACAACTCCTGTTGTCATAGAATACACTGGGAGTTTACAGTCTCTCTGCAACACATTGCATGGTGGCTGAGATAGCACATCCATTAAAAAAAATTAAACAATTTACCACTCCATCTGAAATCTCTTGTTTAGCTACAACTTACAAAAGCTTTCATCATCAGAGGGATGGATGAGGATTTTTTTTCTTCTGAACAGAGGTTCCTCCTAGAACTCTTGAGATTTTCCTGGACAGTATTTTCTTTGCTAACAATTTTCTTGAATCTCTCTCTCCGTCTGAAAAATGGTGGTGCAGGGGCTAACTCAAACATGTAGGCGCCTATTGGCTTTTACACCAGTTGATATTTGCAGCACTGAATTGGCCCACTCTGATCAAAATACAAAGAGTTTAAGGCAGAATATGAGGAAGGTTGTTGTGTGACTACTAGAGTAGTCAAGAACTACTGAAGAGAAGGATGCATCAGGCCTGAAAAATTTATGCCTTATTCTAAGGTGGAGAGATCTATTTCTGTCTCTTATTCATAATACCGAGCTCTCAATTTGGCTGAGGCATGAAATCAGTCATTTTTGGAAGCAAACTGAGTTGAAATGTTACTATCCTATTCAGTATTCCAGGGATAGTGAAGTCCATATTTTTCCTCTGATCAGAAGCAGTGATTTTAGTCCAAATATCATCTCTGTTCTAAGAGAGAACACTGTGCGCTGCTACAGCATATTTTCAGATATTTTGTCTCAATTTCACCTCTCCAAATTGTCTTACCTCATGTTATTTGTATAAATATGCATATAATGTATGAATTTACTGGACTAGAGAGTAAATAACAGATCCTGATGTTGTATGTTTGAACAAGCAATTAAATTTACAAAAATAAAAACATGAGCCTTCTGCATGAAGGCTACATTTTAAAACAGTATCTGGAAAATAATGGGTGAACTGGACATGGAGGCAGAACCAACTAAAGAATGGGTCTTCAGCCAGTGGCCTTGGCACTTTGGGCTTTTTCATCTTCCTTTTACTTTCACATGTGCACCTCAGGCCTTGCTTTTAAAGCTCATTGAAGCCCAAGAGCCCATGAATTCTCTAAATTATGTTCATCTTAATTTGAAGAAGGGGGAGTGTTGCTTAATTCTACATTAGAGGAACTCTGCCATAGCCTGTATCATTTCCTTTTTAGCCTGGACCAGTCCAAAGACCTCAGTGATCCCATCCATGAGAGCTGAGTCTCTGTTCTTACCTGGGACAGGGCAATGCTGTCTCCCTGCTCAAGTTAACCATTCTGTCACAGTGACTTTAAGATAAATAGAAAGCAATTTGATTTCGGGTCTGTCAGCTCACCTCTTGTAAATCACTGAAAAAAATTGTGTCTTGTGACACAAATGCCAGAGGCCAGGACAGTACAGAACAGTCCTGGGGGCACATTGGGCCTGAAGTGAGCACACCACCTGCAACCCATCACCAACCTGCAAGCTTCTGGTCCTTCTTCTGCCTTGATTCCACCATCCAGGCTTCAGCTGTGGTGAGCTACTCACAATATGTTGAGCAATATTAATAATATTAATATCAGTATACTGATATTAAGTATATCAGTATACTGATATTAAGTATCAGATATATCAAGTAATTAATGCTTTTCAGTTAAATTGCAGCAGCTGTGACCTCTGTAACAATACATCTGAAATTAAACAGCTTAAACAATGGGGCATGAGCTGCTAGGATGGTGAAGAGGAGAAAGTTTGTGTACCCACCATGGGCATAAACTCAACTATTTCATTCTCATTCTACAATCTGACCAACAGACAGCAGCACAGAGCACTTACCTGTGAGATTTCCCTGGCAGTTCAGCTCTGGCTATATTCAGGCTGTTCTTATTGACTCTCAGGAGACCAATAAAACAAACTTACAGGCTATGACATAACATTTTCTTTGGGAGGAAGAAATGTGAATGCACCTGAACTGTGTTTAGCTATTTATCAATTAACACAAAAAGTAGCACTGCTTTCAGCCCATATTATTTTAATCACTAATGCCACTAATGTGGCAGCATTACATTTTATTTACACCAGAAGAAAGTGAAGGCTGTGTGTCATCTTGCTTTTAATATGATGCTACAAGACAAGTGAATGAGGTTTGCAGGACTAGTATTTTAGTGTATCAAGAATTTTTCTTAAATAGCTGATTCATTCTGATTTTATATTGGTTTGACTTGCAAATAGCTCAGTAGTAAGCACTCCAAAGTAGCACTAAGTTCATTTTATATATATATATATGTTTATACTCTCAGAAGAGTGACAAAATAAACGAATGGCAAGACCTTACATTATGAGACAGTACAGATCTCAAGCAATAGCAGAAATAATTTATAAATTTTAGTAGTGATAAAAGAACACAGACATCATTATTTTTTAAATTGTTTTGTTATAATGTTTCATGGACATAGTAAGCATGTCTTCCCAATTGAAAAGGAAAACTCTTATGAAAATCAAGTTCATGAAGGAGGAGTGGAGGAATTTAAATATATAAGGTATGGATTTCAAAAGCACTGAGCTTTGATTTGAGCCCTCTTTCAAGTGAAGTCCACTGTGGAACTGTTACTGACTTCCACAGTAGCAGAGCCATGCCCTCATCCATGTGGCCAGCAGTTCCTCCTGGGAATCCTGAAATGCATTTAGGTCTCAGTGAGACACCTCCAGTAGATCTGACATGAGTGGAACATAATGGAGAAACACTTTTTGATTCTTGCAAACAAGAACGAGAAGAAAGGAAATAGAACTAGCACCTGTGATTAGAAGTGATTCCCTATAAACAGCATCCCGAAATCTATTGATCTGTGACTGAGTTGATGATTTTGGACGTAATTAAGATAATCAGTCTTCTCCAATGTCTCCTAGGAATGACAAGACCTTTTCCAGTCATGCACAGTGGATGGCAGAAGATGAAGGAAGCACACAAGGATGTCTGTGTGAGCTCCTTGTCTGAGCTGCCTTCAAAGAGATCTGTTGCTCTACATAGATTGCAGAATGGAGGAGAGGTTTGGCATCTTTCTTCCTCTACAGCCCTGAAGCATGACCCCAGCAAATTTTGCAGTCCTAGACATCTCCCATGATATTGCACCGCACAGAGTCCCAGGACGTGTAGTTTTACACTCCTGAAAACTGCAGCTGAACACTCTCCCACCTGCAAAAAAACCCACACCTGAGAAGATTCACAGAAGTGAGACACCACAGAATTCCCAAGGAGATCCAGGAAAAGCACTGTGTGATATGGATGTTCAAATTAGTTCCAGAGGTATCTGGCTATTAGCACAGTAACACAAATCAGTCTCTGTTACCCGTGCTTTGGGCAAGGGTACAGTATTATAAATCTATCTACACTGTCTGCTACACTTTCTGCATTAAAAAATAACAAAATTGCATTCATACATCCACAAAGCCCTACTTTTTTTTTTTTTTTTTCAATCTCTTTCACAATATGATGTTAACTCCCCAAGTCAAGCTTCAGGTTACCCAGGCTGCAATTTGTTTTACTATTAATAAGAGACATGTTTTAGAATGAACTCCAACATAGTGAGTCGATGCATTTATAGATCCACAGATATGACTGAAGGCAGGGCTGAATGAATTCCTCCTGACAGTCATTAGTCCAGCCAGCTTTTTAAAATGAAGATTTCACGAATTCCCCAAACAATATATGCCAGTTAACAACTACTCTGGTTCTTCTATACTTTCTAGTGATCTTATCACCATCAAAACCAACTAGATGTATGAAGCTATTGTGTGACCTTGAAAGTACCCCTTAAAATCTTACTGGTTAATAGGACATGGCAGAACACAAATACTGCAATTCATGAGCTACCCTGCTTGCACAAATCATCCTGAAGCAGTTTAACCTGCCAAATATCTGTTTTCAAAGACCACGTCAGCTGACATCTCAGCAACTCACGTTGGGAAGAAAAGAATTGGTTTTCTCAAGAGTTGATTGAAATTATACAGTGCTTACACAAGGCCAGAGGATTTAATCCCATCACTAAAAGAAAGAGGTAGACCAGGTCCTAGCTGCTTTCCAAAGGTGACAATTCATCTCTCTTTGACAGGAGTTATTTAACAACATTGGGGTGAATAGAAACACGAGTACTTCATCTGATGGCCTAGAGTTTGGTATAATGAATCCCACACAATTCTCTTTACTAGAGGTATATGTAGCAGGATACATGATTTTTTCCCCCTTTTTTGTTCTCTCATTGGAGTCCTGGTGGTTGGATTTGTTCCAAGCATCTGACACTGTCCTGCATGGCATTTTAGTCTCTAAATTGGAGAGACACAGATTTGATGGAGGAAACACTCAGTGGATAAGGTATTGGTTGGAGGTCACATGTAAAGAACGGCAGCCAATGACTTTTTTGTCCAGGCAGAGACCAGAGACTGCTGTCATTCCCCAGGGACTGATATTGGGAATTGTAATTGTTTAACATCTCTGCCAATAACAAGGACAGCAGGATTGATCTCACCACCTGCAAATTTTCCAACTTTGCCAAAATATGTGATGTGGCTGACACCCTGGAGGGAAGGGTCACCCAGAAAACCTTAGCAGGCTTGACACTGTCCTTTCCAAACCAAACCAGATCACAAAATATGGCAAAGCAAGTAAATAATAGACTGAAGTTACAGAGCATGAAGCTTTTATCTCAAAAAACCCCCAACCCCACATCTGCTTTCAGTGTATTTCTCAAATGTGTCATGCGCCTCGAATGTGTCATGTCCTATTATATCCAGTCACAGTAACCTAATGTGACCAACTGACTCTAAACAGGATGGAGAAAAAGCCTGATCTTAAGGCAGTTGCAAAATAAAAAGATGATGCATGAAGAAGGCTGTATGTCGTGTGGTTAACCAGTGGAGTTCTAGAAAAGAAGTAATATTCACTCACAGAATTAAGATACATACTGATCAAAAAAAAAAAAGTGTTCAAAATAAGAATATTCCCTAGCACATATGTAAAAACAATTCATTGGAGCACCTTGGAGTTGTGCAAATCTGATTTATAGAGAAGTATTACATCTTATAAAATCTGTGCTCTTCAAAATAAGTTACTTTTTAAGATAGTACAGAGAAACATGTTTGTGCACAAGGACTGATGTGCACAGAGGTCTCTGAGGCAGTGCACTGAAAGGAATAACTATGCCTGTTGTGAAATCTTTTACACTTCCCTGTAGTATAGGGTTCATCTCACTATTTAAAATCTATTTATTGACTTCTAAGCCAATTGTATAAGATTCTGTCCAAGAAGGAAAATGAGCACCTCTGGGGTTTAGTGCATGCCACCCGTCTTAGAAACCTTAAGTTAGCTGATGTTAATTTCACCATAAAAATTAGTTCTGTGCCATTACAACTAATTTTGCTTTTTACTAAATGTGGATTCAGATCTCTCTGAGCTGACAGCAGCACTCAAAACTGGGATATATGTCCACCACTCTTCCTCATAACACTCTCGTCTCTTTGCAATTTCCTGCAGAAAAGGGAAAGTATGAAATCATGTGAATATGGAGAACCCTTACTCTTGTTCCAAGACCCTGCTCTTTAATGTGGTAATAAATGGATGGATAAATTACCACTTTTAAAACACTTTTCAGACTACAGTTTTTCTGTGAAAGTATTAGGAAGGTTGAAAAAAAACATCCAACATCTTTGTTCTTTAGGAAGATTACATGGTATGTGGTTAATAATTTAATTCAAAGGGGTTCTAAGAATTTCATGGTAGTATTTAGCAAGCTCATCTCTTTTATCCTGTTTTATGTCAGAACAGGAATGTATTGTTGAAGTGAACTCCCTGGTCATCCTCTCCTGCTGCTTGATTCCCACTGTGGTGTGACTGCAGGGAGACACATCGTTTTCAGAAGGAGATATTCTTCGGGAACCACCTGACATCCTTTGACAGCTGAGGTGGGCAGCCTGCAGAATGGGAACAGAACCATTCCAAAGTCGACTCCAAACACAAAAAGGTCAGTGTGGTTGTCACTCCAGGTGGGTCACTTGCAACTATTTTTTATGTTTGCCTGCTCCTATTGCTCCACAACTCTTCTAAATTAGGTGTAATCCCAAAGAATTCAAAAAAGGGCAAAGTATTTGTTTTATCAAAGTAGATTAAGATGACTGATTTGTAGAGGAATTGTGGAGAAGCTTGCAAGTATGATTTTATGATTCTGAGTTTTCAGCAGACTTGATCAGTGTTTCTCTACAGCAGAAATTAAAACATCACATTGGTAATTTTTCCATGTGGATCAGGGTAAATTTTAGTTGTTTTGTTCCATTTGACTTGAGAGCTCATTTGAAACCCCCAAAGGAGAGAAGATTCAATGCCCACAACAGCAGAATCATGTATGTCTGCTGCTGGCAAAGAGAAGTGCTGAGCTGCTGACAGCTCTAAGTAAATGGGATAATTTAAAAGATTGCACATACTCTGTGCATTTCTGCTCTTTATCGTTCTTATCTCACCATGAGCAGAGATAGTTACACTGATTCATGGTTGGTGGCACGATGCCACAAACTGACATCTCACAGAAGTAAAAACAAATCAATAATCCTTCTGTAGGAACTAGATGAGCACTGCCCACGATCAAATTTACTCCAAGTTTACAGATAGCTTATTAACTACCAAATCAAGTGCATATTTTAAATAATGCATAGGAATGTGATCAAGATGAGAAGGTTGGGGAAATGATGCCATTTGTTTGCTTCATATAAAAATTGGGTTCCATCAACTTAATGCCTTTTTTCCTCCATCTAAATTTAATATGTTTAATTTCAGAGTGAGTTTTGATCAATGTGTCCAAATGACTTTTAAATGCTTAGATAAGGTTTTATCAGTCTTCATTTTTCTCACTGGAGCCTGGGCAACATGCTCAGTGTTATAAAAATCAGTAGCTCATTCCTGATTTTAAAAGAAAGAAAAGAAAAAAAGAGTGACGGGATGAATGGAACAAAAAGAAAGGTTTTGTTTAAATTATCTGTGGTTTACAGATTTTTAAAGTGCCCTAAATGCAACACAGCATAAACATTCTTTCCTTATTTCACTTATGACTACCTCCTATATTAATCCTCTTAGCCATCAGTGTAGTCTCTTCCAGTTTATTATGCATCTTTCTTATTGAATAGTCCTTTGTTTCTCAACAGATTGTTTAGGTTTTTAATATTGTTAGTGTTGAGAGATAAATGTTTTGGTACATATTGGAGAGTAATAAATTGTGTTGAACATTGATAAACTAACGCAATTACTAGCAAGGTCACAGAGTCAGCTAATTTAGAAATATCAGTACTCGGATTTTGAGTTGTCCCCTGGAGAACTGCAGCCACTTTATTAAAGCAGGAGGGTGAGGAGAAAATGGTACATTAGGATTGATCTTTTGATCTAATTGTGGACCTCTGCCATTCCTTGTTTGACCAAAAGTGCTTAGCAAGCAAGAGGAAACACAGTTCAGCTAATTGAGGAACATCCCTTAAAAGCCAAAGGGATTGTGGGAAAAAGAAACAAATTGCAATTTGTACACTTTTATGGTGTTAGTTATCAATGAAAAGGTGTAAATACTGTACAGTTAATCTTTGCTTTTCACATGGGAATTTTGGAGGTTGGCAGACATATCCCAATCATGCTTTCAATGTGTTCAAGAATCTAAATTTCTTATACTGCTGAAGTCTCAATTAAGCCATATTGAAAAAAGTAATATTTTCAATGTTGTGACTTATTTTTAAAGAATTAATAGAAGACCCCTGCAATAGCACTCAGTCACAAGACAACAACTGTTGGACAACATCACAAATGCCATGGAATGTTCTTATTGCACGAGAAAAGCAAAAAAAGTCCATCTACTTCGAAGAGTTAAACAGGCACACATTCAAACTTAAATGCATTTTCATCTATGAAAGATGATTTTGTCTGCCTTTTTTGATCTCTCCCTAACTGATGTGTACCTGTTTGTTTTTCTATACTGGAATCACTAGTATGATGCTGTGGTGGTGTGTTATCCCCTCTGTCCCCCAGGCTGCACTATGATTTGACGAGTGACCTTAAAACACTCATTTATGACAAACATAGCTTTAAAAGGTATGTATTAATTAGTGGGTTGGCATGTTAGAACTAAGGGTAATGATAATGGGAGATGTACCATTATCTCTGTAGAACTGTTTTAATTTGATTCTAGACAGTAACAACTGGGAATCATCCCTTTCTGAAAGGCAGTTGGCTGCCTAACTCAAATAAACACAGAAAATAATTTATTAAAGGACACTTAGAAACTACACCAAAACAATATCATTATAGATAGTGCATACTCATCATATGTGTTGGAAAAATTGTGTTGGCATTCTCTCTTTGTTGCTTTCCTTCTTTCTTCCCTCTCTCCCTCCTTCTCCCTGTCCCCCTTGCCCCCCCTTCTTTTTTTTCTGAAGTTGTTTCAGCATAAACAGATGCAGGAACAAAGCACTCATATTGGTGCTAAAAACTGCAGGAGGAGAATGCTTAGGACCTATTTCAGTTTGGAGATTTTTGGCTTTATTTGTTTTTCATGCCAACATTATTTCATGGACATTGGGACACAGTTGCAGATCTTGACATTTACATTTACATACATCTAGGCACTACAAGGCATGTGTTCAAGGAGAGATGGACATCTGAGCTCTTACTGGAGTCAGCTGGGAACAAGTCACAGTCAGAGGGATCTGGAAAACTACTCAGCAGCTCACATGAAGATGAGCATAGACTGTATTGACTACTCCACTGCCTGTATGAGGGAGCCTTGTGCAGTTCGAAAGTACATAATGCCATGGCAGTGTGGAGCTACACATAATTTACCTGACTTTTCAGCCATTCAATTCTCCTGCCTGTGTTGGAATGAAACAGGGTAATCACTGACTCAGTATTACTAAAATATCATGAAAGAATTTAAATGTAATCAAATACAAAAAGAAATGAAAATATATTAAGCTCTAAGTAAAATTTCAAGGTTCTGTCATGCAGTAAGCACCAAAACCACTTTGCTTTTTCAACTTTTTTCTTTGTATGATCCTGATGTGAAATGAAACCAGATTTTGGAAGTTTAAATTTCCTGGTCCTTTTTTCTTTACTTCTATAATCAATCACTCTCTTCAGTAGACCAGGGGTGGTCAGACATCCTTACAGATTACAATTCGATTTTTCGTCTTTGAAAAACATAACCCTTTGCTTAAAACATTCCTATTTTAAAAAGTAATGTTTCATATTACGGGTCTTGGGAAAACCTCTGTGGCTCAGGTCTTAATATGGTTCTATCACAGACAGTCCCTCCTACTGCCACAGTCTTGTGCAGAGGTGTGAGCCACCAGGGTTTAATATGCATTCAGATGGAAACACATCTCCTTTCAGTTCCCATGAGAAACACTCTTGTCCTCATGAAATCTACAAAAAAATCCCCAATTTACATTTGTTAATTAGAAAACTTTATTCTAAATGGACTAATTAATTACAGCCACATTTACATTTTAAATTTAAGTGATTATTTTAGAGGGTTTTGTAGACTCCTAATTACAAGTGTTGTTGCTCTCATTAGGATTTCAAGTGGTGTCCCAAATGAAAATGGCAATTGATCTACTAAGCCCCACAGAGTCATCCAGTTTAACTAGTTCTGTGTACTGCCTAATGCACACACACAGACACTGCTGGGTGACCTGGTGCATTCCAGAGCCAAACAGCTGTGGGAAAATGCCTCTTTCTGACAGAATGCAAGGCAGTCACCTCAGCTCCTGGGGTGCAGTATGAGTGGAGTACGAGTTGTCCAAGGAGAAAAAGGTCTTGACTGTTATGCTGCTCAGCTTGAACAGCAGTGCAGAGACCACAATCAAAAAAGGGCTTTTGGCTGAAGATCAGGCATAATTAAAGCATATAAGTCTATTCAGAGACTTCTATAGAAGTTATAGCTTACATAAACAAGCTTCCAATGTGAGCACATCAGCTTCTGATATTTCTTTTGTAAAGAAATGGAAAAAGAATTTCACAAAATAAGGAAAAATTATACAGCAGTATTAAAGTTAATTGGAAAGCTTTTGACCTTATACTATTCTTCAGGTCCTTATTCCTGAAATGGAATTCAGTTATTCAGTTAGTATAAATATAAGCAATAATAATAATTATATTAATAGTAGTAGTATAGCAAAAATCATAATCATCATCATCATCTACTAATGCAGTGAAATGGAAGTTAAAATTACTTCTTGTTCTAGTCTAGGGAACCTGCTATCTGTTTACTGGTTGAGGAATGTAAAAATACCATTCAAATCCTTTTAAAATGATGAGTCAAAACACAGCAAAAAAGTTTTGCAGAGGGAGTACATACCTACCCTGTTACCCAACATTTTGACTGAGAGATGCAAAAGAATAAGAATGAACCTGTCAGATGAATTCTTGAGGTGCATGTGAGGAAGGCTGGGTGCCTCAGCTCCTCCCTGTGAATGACTAATTAGCCATCAGAACAGAAATGCTCTGCAGAAAAGACTCTTTTCCCCCATCACAGTATTTTACAACTTGGCTAATGAGGCCAGGTCACCAGGAACCCATTGGGAATCTCATCTCCTGCTGGCAGTACTGTTTCTGTCCAAGAAGCAACTGAGAATGAAGATCTTCCTTAAAATTACCCAGTCCCTTTATTTAGAGATGCATGGACTATTTTAGTTTGAGGAAAACTAATGCAGCAGAGGGCTTCTTCTGGCCATAAAAAAAGTTGAATATGTATAAACTTGATACATGACAGACCCAAAAATATATTTTAAATTCCTCGTTTTTTTCCTGTCAAGCTCAAGAAACAAAATTTCCTACAGTTCAAACAGCATTGCAACTGCTCCGGATACTGTGCTTTCCTGCAGCCTTTTGCCTGATGCTGTGCCTTTGAACACTTTGGTTCATACCAAGGAAGAGACATCCATAAAAGAGAGCTGAAAGTGCAGAAATATCTTACTTTTCTTGGGCCAGTGGGAATAGACAGAACAGATGAAGAGATTTGACTCTGGAGTCAAGGACAGGGTAATGAATAGTCTTCTCCTGAACAAAACACAGTGCTGGCCAGCTGTGAATATGTCTTCACAGCAGAATTATCTCTCTTCATCCTTATTCTTGGTGCCCATACACAATTAACCTATGCAGTTTGGCCGCCAACTCATACTGCTGCTCTTCTCCCATGGCTCTGGACAGCTTAGGTGGACTTTGAAATGAAGGTATAGCCAGGGGGTCTTCTCTTTGGATTCGGACTTCAGTGAGGGAGGTGATCTCACTGTCTAGAATGGCTCCTTTTGTTCCAAGTCAGTTGAAGCTTTGTACATTATCATTGTAGATTAACATTATACAACGTTGCATCAGAGATGAATCTTTACACAGGACCCACAAGACTAGTGTGTGGGGGTCAAGGAAGATACCCTATCCTGTGTACATAGTATGTCACTGAACACTTATATTTAGGCACTAAAGCCCATTTTGATAGTGATAAATTCTTGTCATGATCAGAACTTAACTTGTATTATACATAAAGACATTCTGTGATATGTTGCAAACAAAGATGGTAAGCACTGCAGGAAAAAAAAATCATATTATTACTTGCAAGACTGTACAAAGACGTAGAATGGAAGTTCTAATAACCTCAAACTCCATCATTATTCAAATCCAGAAAAATATTAGAGAGAAAGTGAAAAAACCCAAAAACCCGAAACATAGTTATTAAGCCATTCCTTCACAACATTAATTTCCACCAAGAAACTAATTATCAGCATCCATCCTAGATGTTTTGTCTTCATCTTGGGTTTTATTTACTGTTTAATGAAGTTAGTTTTCTGTTCTCTTTCATGAGGCAAATGATAAGGTACAGCAAATGACACCAGAAAATTAGAAACTAATCCCTTCAAGATATACAAGGAGACAGAGAATCCATTCCACATGATCAGAAAGAACAAAGTGATAATAATAGCAGGTTTGATGGAGGTTATGTCTCACAGCTCTTTAGGTCAGATAATAATGTGCTATGTCATTAAGCTGCAGTATCACTTTCCTGACTATTGTAATTGATGGTTCATGATATGGATATACTATACAGAAAGTAGCATGTTTTGAAATCCCCATCGATAAAATTGAGATGTGTTTTCTGTAAGCTCTGCATTTCTTTTTGCTCTTCCTTAGGCTATTTCTTTGCCTTTCTGAGTCATGAATAATAAACACAAGCACCTTTATTTGACAGTTCAAAGTAATCTAGCAAATTACACACGTGTGCATGCATATACATCAACACTTACATACAGTGGCATGCACATAGATGTTATTCCTTACAAATAGCACACAACACAGTTATATACATGTACACACACACTTGTCATATATGTATATTCAAACAGAGCAAGAGAGTGAAAAAAAGTAAGGAGAATTGTTTATTTTGTTTTGGAAGTCTTGATTAATGTGCTGTTAAGCTTTGCTAGTACAGCTAAATAAAAGAGGTTTCAGGAACAGAGGGATGGGGGCACTTTGCTCTAGCTGACCACACAGCCTAAGTGTCACTTCCCAGTAATCGTCTGGTTTATCTGTCTGCCTCCCAGAGACATTTTCAACTACTTAAACTACTTCTCTTCCAACCACAATTTGGGAAAAAGTTTATGTAGAAATCAAGACATAAACAAAATATTCTGGTTTATGGCCCAAAGGGCAGCTTGTAAAGCCAAGGGAAAACACAGGTAGGTGCAATGTGGACATAGCCAGCCTGCTCCAGGGGGTGCTATCAGTGAACTCTGTGAGTGACATTCAGTTCTAACATTTAGCTCTCAGCATTATAAGTGAGGTTCAGCTCATGCCACTCTGCTTTAGAGCCGGGGAGAGGTCCTATTTTTTGATGGTTTGGAGGGGTTTGGGGATTTTTTTTTAAGCAGCATAAACAAATCACAGAAATATATTTAGAGAACTTTTTACTGAATGTGGACCAAAGGAACCCAGTTCATGGCTCTGGACTAGCAGCATACTCAGTAAAAATGCAACAGATTTGACACATGCAGATGTGCCTTTCCATAAATTACTTGCAAATTACTTGCATAAGTACTATTTTTTGCTAGTTTCAATCCCCCTGAGCTGACAGGCATCCCAATAGTATGTCTACCATAAGCATGGGATGAGGTGTGTGCCATCCCTTTTTACACAAGGCCACAGAATTTCACCCTGGATGGACCAACCAGCTTTAAGAGTGGCTACATATTTTGAATTCTTTTCATGTCTTTCTTTTGGATACATCTTTTGCAATGATGTTATCTACGATCCACAAAATTACTGTACTGCTTGACCTCAGAGATTCGGACAAAGACTACAGAGCTTCTAGTGTGGATTTCAGCAGCATATGATCTAATGATGTATGTTTTAGTCTGCTACCTTAGGCCAAGTCTGCATTAAGGTTTCTTTGGCAGTGCACAGTATCAGGATCCCTACCTGAGAACATTATTTATACCAGTGGAACCAGCTTAACAGCATTTTACAGTCTTGCATTAAGAAAGTGAACGACATCAAACTGGAATATGGGCAGTTGTGCTGCTGCTACTATCTTATAGTTCTTTGCCAGCAGAACTGTGGTGGTTTCAGTGCACAATATCCCAAGGCTGCATCATTCATTGGTTCTGGAAAGATATTCCCCCACTTCTCAAGAGTAGTGAATTTTCTTTGTCATTCCTTGGCTTACCAGCTAAAGATTAGTGTGAGTATATTAAAAAGAAAAACATTTGTTTTTTCAGATAAAGTAGTAACTTCAACCTATGGACTGTCTTGACCAACACACCTGAATTATTTTCTTAGATATTTTAAAAGCATTTCTCAACTCACAAGATCTCAAGCTAGCATTCTTACCTAGATGGAGAACTTGGGGCTTTTTCATCTTTATTAAGTGTTAATTCCAAAAGGCCAACATCTCTTCTGTATATTTACGTACATCTCCAACAGAAATCCTAAATTTTAAGAGTGACTGATCTAGATAAAAGGTTTAGACCATCATGTATTGCAGGTGTATGTGTGTTTATGTACACGTTAAGTATTATTTGCCCTATTAAATGTTTTCAGCAGTATTTATGAGCCAATTATTAGACATTTAAAAGTAAAAACGCAACTTTTAAAACTATTCACTTTAATAATTAGGGTTACTATAAGAGGCTACAGTAATTGTACAGAACTGTTGCATTTCAAAGAGGAGAAATTATAAGTGACAGTAACCCTTTGTCAATTCATTCCAAGTCAGTTAATTAAACCTGGAATTATTTAAATAAGGTGACAGTCAAAGGAAAAGGTCAATGTTCCCAACATTTCAATAGGTCTTCCTCATCTCTAGAGTTTAATTAACTCATTTTGAACAGAATGGTCAAAAGTACGCTAAAACTCATAATTCTTTCCCTGTTTTTTAAATGCAAAATCCAATTCTCCTTATGTCTGCTTTTGAAAGCCACCACAATGGCTTTTTGAACCACCAGCAAGTGAAGGAAAGTCTGTCCTCCCTCACTAACCCATAGACTTCCACACCTGGAATCCAAAGCAGAATGGAGTGGTGCCATGGCTGAAGTGGTGCCTCAGCAGTCCGTGGCTAACATCTACTGCTGCTGCAGAGTCCCCATGGCAGTGGGAATGCTTGCCTTTGGGTCAGGAGACCATCTGCACATGGCTTTATTCTGGGGCCAGAGGAGCTGCTGGCCTCTCCATTGACCTGCTCTCACTCCAGCATTCTGGGGTCATGAAGACCAAGCTTCCCTGAACATAGCTGCTAGAGACAGGTTCATGTCACTGATTATTTACCTTTCTCTCCTGCTCACACTCCATCTCACCAGGTCTGCTCAAGAATTCAATCTCTCAAAGTGTGAAACTGAAACATGTTGAAACATACATGAAGAGCTTCATTCAGATACTGAAAGAGAGCAGGGGTCCAGAGAGAGCTGGAGGAAACCCTAGAAGAAAAACTTACAAAGAAAAAGTTTTGGAGGCTGCTAACCAAAATAAATTGAAAGTTATGAGCTGAGGTTTGCTGTTTCTTTCCACTTCAAAAATTGAAAGAGTAGAATTTCACTAAAGAGAAACAAGACTCTAAGATTAATAGCCTTCTTACAAGAGCAACCTGAAAGACGCTGAAGACCAGAAAGATCTTTGGTGAGTCCCTTTCAAGGGAGCAATGGCAGAGAAGCCTCCATTGTAAGTGCTTACACGTAACAAACCAGTGAGAAATGATAGAGTGCAAATGCTTCTCCATGCACCAGCTACTTCATGGTAACTTTTTGTGCTTGTATCTTCTTCTCTCCACAGTAAGCACAGCTCAGTGAGCTAAAGGTATAGCACCTTATCCGTGATAGAATGTGCATAACCTGTGCACCATGGAAAAATGGAGGTGTCATAAATGCGCTTGTAACACTGTGATTATTTGCTTTTCTGTTCATATCCTCAAAACTGTAGCATGGTAAAAGGTAAGAACACTAAATGCAGAAAAAAAAAAAAAAAAAAAAAAAAGAAAAGGTTTGAATTCTTCTATCTACTGCTGCTTCCTCTGAGGAAGATTGGTTGGTCTAGAGAGAATGGAATTGGAGAGTTCAGGTACTACACCAAAGCTGAGCAGAAAGATGTGATGAGAAATTAATATTCAAGGCACTGTATCTCTCATTATTGCTATGATTTTCAGAGAGTAAGGAATTTTATGCCAACAAAATATTTATCCTAATTTTCAGACGATGTACAATTGATCTTAAGCATTCAATATAGACTTGAAATGAGCTGTAAAATATTTTACAAAAAACCCAAGTAATCTGACTCCTTACACTACTGTATCTTTAAATTATTATGTTGTGAAATGTAATGTAAAATTGTACAATCACGGTGCCACATAATGCCAGTGTGATTTTCCTACTGAAAAGCAAATTTGTAAATGAGGTCTAATTTAATTATATCTATGTAGTTTTATATTAAATCCTTGTTCTTGTTGCATTCTAGAATCCAACAGTATCATGAGAAGTAACTCTTACATGGAGCAGTCTATCTTTTGGTTTAAGGAAAAATACCTTTTGTTTTGAGAAAAAAAATTGTGTGATTAAAGCTGATTCCACTCTATGAAGCATTTATTTGTTTGAAAGAATGGCCTGAGCCCTTCTCTTTCATGTGATAACTTATACCTTTTATTTTCCTTTGAATTTTTATGATTTTTCCTTTGTTTTCTTTTGAAAACATTCTCTTACTCTTTTATTACTCCTTTTTTTAATCCAGATACAGAGCCTGTCTCCAGACAACTTTGTTATTCCTTGTGCTTTTTGCCTCTTTATGTCTTAGCAAACTGTGAGCAGTTTCATTAGTAAGCCAAACCTTATGTTTCACGGCAGTTTACAATAAAAATTGCAGATGCAGTTTTCCAAAGTCTCTCAGAAAAATGCAGCCACACCACAACTATGAAGCTATGAAGCACTCTCTGTTAGAGAGAAATTTAAGTGAACAAATGGAGGGTAAAAATTAGGCTGGTGAAAACAAAACACTTTTAATTTCTGGAAACACGAAAGAAATGACTCAGTTGCTTACTCATTGCTGGTTTTGTATTGTGAGCCTTACAGCGCTTTGCCATGACCTAAGGGCAAACAAAACAAGTTGGCTGATTCTTTTCCATCGTGGATTTAGAACAATTAAAATTGTTTATTGTTGCTAGTAACAGTGATAAAATTCATCATGTCATTTTTTGTTCGGTGTTATCATAAATGCCATTTGAAAAACCAAATTGCGTTCAGATGATATATAATGAAAAATATCTCAGTTTATTTTCTCTTACCTTGTCTTATCTGGAAAATCTCGCAAACCTTGGTAACTACAAAACATCTGAACCAGAATTATGATCACAGTGATCTTCTGGACATACACACTGATAAGGCACTCTGCCACCACGGCGATAAAATGTAAATGATTGCACAGAAATCATGAATAGCTGCAAGATCTAAGAGCACTGGATAAACTTTCTGGTTATTTGGGAGTGAAGCAGCATTCAAGTTTCCCACACTGCACAGGATAAGCAGAAATGAAATATTAGAAGCACAGTCCTACAAACTTTATTTTCTAGAAAAATCCTAATCACAATAAATTTCTATACAGAGCATGTAAGCTCATGCCTTAATGTGACGGGTTTACTTATAGAAATGTTATAGTATCAGAGCCTCTTCAGCCACATATAAAGTACAGATACAAAAGGACTAAATGGGGTGAAGTACATAGATGTCCTTGTGGAGTGACCATATGTGCCCACAGAAAATGCACAGCTGAATGAAGAGCTTTGAGCAGACTTTATCTCAGTTGGTAACTTTATCTTCTCAGCTATTGTGAGCTGATTTGTCTGTCCCCAAGAGCTCAAAGAGAGCTGAAACAGGGGAAATAAAAACTTTATTCTTTTTCCTACTTCTTGAAAAACCAGAGCCCTTGACTTCACATTGATCTAGTTGTGCTACAGAAGAAATAAAGTTAACAGTCACAATTTACCCCAGCTTTTCTCCACCCACAGGAGGGCCAAGAGCCCAGATGGGCATCACATAGCCTTGGCAAAGACATTTATTAATGTGGGTAAGAGCTGAATTGGGGAACACATCTGAGTTTGAATCCAAGCTTGAAAATTAAATTCTTAGCCTCATTGCCTGCTCCCTGCAAAACAACTTTCTGTTGTATTTTCCAGTAAATGAAGATTGCACTGTGAAAATACAGATATGAGAAAAGACAGCATGGGACAAATATAACATTTACTGGCTACCAGCTACTTTCCCTCAAATACAAAAGCCTCATAAAATAAAAAGAGAAGTTCTCCTGCTAGGTTTTGTATGAGCTGGCGTGTCCTTGTCTTACTGTGTATTTTATCTCATAGGAGACAAATGTTTAGATCTTTGCTGAAGTAAAAAGGCTGGATAGAGCTGAGCTCTGGGTCACTTTGATGTGCGTTATTCTAGTTTAACATACTTATATTTGCAAGTAACAGAAAAACGAGTTGAAACAATAGTATGTGCACAACCATTTGATCATTTCCTTCATGTTACTCCTCTTTCCACCATTTGTATGAGAGGGATTCAAAATTACTAAAGCAGAATCAATTGTTATAAGAAAAAAATATTAGATTTACATTAATTTACATTTCTTCAAATCATTTATTACACTGAAAATGCAAGGTCTAACATTTCATGAAGGTTAAAAGGCAAACAGATTAAATCCTCAAATTCTATTACAATTCTTGTTTTTTTCACTTGTATAAAATTACTGCTAAACTAGATTCTCTTGAGATCCTTGCAAGAGTTGCCTCTGAGTACTTCTACTGAAATCAATCTAAAAATATTTAGCATTGCGTAAATCCTGTAATAGAAGCATGCATCTTTGTTAGATCTTGCCAATATGAAAGAGATTTACAAAAATCCAACGTGTTTGGTGTAGTACATTCCTTACAATACTATGATGATTATTAAATTGTTTTCAGATACAAAAATTAATCTATCTATAAAATAAAATGATACTGTTTTAAACAAATATTTATGATTGCAGTTTGATTTCTAAGGATACATTAAAAAGTATAATTGTTTAGAAGTGCATTTGTTTGTATGTTTTTAGGTTTTTATTTATATGTATATAAATATATTTAAAAACTGAAACAAAATTGCTTCCTTCCCCTAAAAAAAAAGCTCTCTTTTTAGATATTTCAGAAATGGTTGCTTTAACACATTTCCAATGCATTTTCATTAATATTTTATTCCACCATCTTATGAACCCACTTCAAGTCACAAACAATAACAAGCACAGTTAGAATGCCTACAAATGTAGCCTCTTTTCAGTGACTTCCAAATACATGGGGATTTAGTTCAATAAGGCAATGCACCTGAATGACAAAGGAACTCAAGTGAACCAAAGTGAAAAGCACAACAGCTGTAGGCTTCTGAGCAATGTGCCTGTGTGTTCTGGCACTGGGCTGTGCTAGACCAAAAGCAACACTTCGCATTCAACTTTTCTTTCACAAAAGTAGGACGCTGAACTTTTCTTGATTGCATATTTTATTTGAGATTTAACAAGCATTAGTTCTAACTGGCCTGACCGTCTCTCTGACTCATTTTCACTCCTTACTATTTTATGGTGCATGCCTTTTCATCTCTTGAGTTTTTCTCTTACCAGTGCTACTCTCCAGCTAATTTTGGCTCCACATATGAGTCTAGTTCAAGTTCTTGTTCAGAAATGTCAGGTATCTTTGGGTTCTAACAGAATATTCTACTATTTTTCAGAGATAATTTTTTCTACAACAAGCTACGTACTGGACTTTGGCCAGTAAATTATAATTGGTGAAAATACTCTGACTTGCAACGCAAGAAATTTTGGGGTTCTTTTGCAAACAAGTAGTCTTTTCATTTTAGTCTATAGTTTTAGTCAAAGCTGCAGGTCCTTATTAGATCTAAGACAGCCATAAAAAAGAAACATGACAACATTTGAGTTATTTTGACTGAGTTTTCCCTTTTCAAATCTACCACAGCATAAACAAACTCTAAGGCAAAGAATGCTCCAAAATACATGTGTATAAGCATGTAAATGCATATCAAGGTGCATTCACAAGTATATATATTATGCACACAAAAAATAGAGTATTTTTCTTTTTTTTTTTTGATGTTAAAATTTAAGTTTTCACAGATAGCCACGAATCCTTGTTCATTGGTGTACCTCTGGACACACTACCTAGAACGGGATTCAGAGCAGCAAAACTGGCATGCCAAGAGAAGCCAGTTAGACACCAGAGAAAAATAGTTTCAAAATCTGTGTATGTGATAACATATTGCAGATTCAGTGAGAGATTTTTGATTGTGAAACTGAGCTCAAACCCTGATCTCCTCCACACTGACAGGTATCTTTTAAGATCCCAAAGTTTGATCCGTCGCCCAGAACAGGATAACCAAAATCCTTCTATTTCTGAGGTCTTTAGTCCCATATATCACTTCCCCTTCCAGAAATATACTCTAGTCACAAGTGTAGAGTGGAGAAGGAGAGAAGCTGAAGTACATTTGTTGTTCAGAAATGTAATATTCATGGACCCAGAATGGAAAAGAAGAAGAAATTATGACGCAATATTTTTTTGATTATAGCATCAATTGTTTGAGAGTCTGTGAAGGAGTTCAAACCTAAGAAAATGAACATGCTTCATCTCCAGGAAACTGGGAAACTCCAATGCTTTTTATCTATAATATTCTACAATGACTTGACAAGTGGACATCAATAAAATTAAAAGATCATCAAACTCTTGACAACTGTTTTATTTCTGGTCTAGACCAGTTCCAGGGTACTCTGCATGAAGCACGCCAGTTTTGAAGATACTGAAGATCAAGATTTGTTATTCTTATCTAGAAACCCAATTTGCAATATAATGTAAAAGATGGTGTGGCAGAGTGGTGCTGAACAGTTCTAGACTTATCCCCAGACTGAGGAATTCTTTAACGAGGGTATCTGATAATTTCTTCAAGAGCCACCTATTTCCCTTTAATCAACGGTTTAGCAAATGCAGTCTAGTATTCAGAAATAAAGATGGGAATGGTAGATGTGTGATATGCTGCTTTATGGCCAAGGTGATTAACTTTGCTTTCCACATCCTAGCAGACGCAGTCTGGAGGAGTCTAGGGGTCTAACCTGAAGTCAGCAGTTTCCAACATGGGTAGAAGCTGCACTCAACCTATAGCCTAAAACAAGGAAAAAGGACACTCCATCATTCTGTTTGTGCATTTCAAAATTAGGACACATTTCTGTCCTGATTTATGAAAGATGAGACAGGGCAGTGTGAGAGACTTTGGGAGGGGGCCTTTTGAGAAATGCTCTTGCAATCTGTAGGACTGTAACAATAAAAACCAGCAACTTTATGAATTGAAAATATTTTTGAAGGTAGGAGGGATTTGCATTCATGCTGACAGCTTCTGTATCAAGTTTAGCCCAGTGGGAATTGAAACCGCTGAGATATTAAACCTTGAAAAGAGGGATTTATAATGGAAAGGCTGACAGAACTTTAATTATAGCCAGTAGCACTTTAAGCATACTTAAATGTATTATGTTTTTATAAGGACATTATAAAAACCAAAGGGATAGAGGTCACAGATTAGATTGTGCTGGAGTAACCACTGGAACATCTAAGCCTTTAGGCCACTTTTGGCTCATGTTGACTGACTGGGAGATAAAAAGTCAAGTACCTAAGAATCTAGGCAACATTAGACAAAAAAAAATCTCTTGTTTTTAAAATTATTTCACTTACAATATTATATGTTATTTTTCCTCAGGAATGTATGATTGATAGTCTTTTGCCTTATACAAATAGATGAAAAAATGAAAATAAGGATAAAGAATCCTTACCATACTCAGACAATTTTATGCCCAACCCACCTACACTGTACATTTGTGATTTGTTTATTCTCACGGCTCAGATATTTTGGGGCTTTCAGTGTAAAATACCACAGTATATTAAAAAACAAACTGCCTAGAAACATCTGATATTTAAAGAAAAAAACTAACACTAGGGAAAGCAGTGAGACTGACACCCTGGTAAATGAACTTGATTGTTTTTTTATGGAGCAACACTGCCAGACACCTCAGTCATGGCACTGCATTTAAGGCACTGACCTAAAATCTGAAGCCAGCAAATTTTTTTCTTGAAGAGGTCACAGTGATCAAAGTCTCATTAGAAATGATTAATTTAAAATTTCAAATGACTAAGTTACCTTCTGGTCATGAAGGAACAAAAGGACTGTAAAAATTAGTTTGCATTAATCAGTAAATGTCAACATACACATGCTTCTTCCCAAGTAAGCACCAAAAAGGAGTCTTATAAATAAACATCTATATTATGTGTTGCATTAAAAAGGTTGAAATAACGCAATGCAAGTGATGATTGCTGATAGGTTCAGCCTTTCCCCTTTAGCAAAGAATATCACAGGGCAGCTGTTGACTGGGATCATGTAGTCTTTAAGAAATCAGTTTATGGGCAATTGCTGTGAGACAGAAGAAGAATCTGTTTAGGCTTCACTCTGGACACTCTGAAGTCCAAGGTTAAAAAATGGTTATCAATAATACCAAGATTCAGCCTACCCAGTATTGCACAAGAAGACTCACTATGAAACACAGGTCAGCTCTTTCACAGTCTTGGCTTCTATTTCCAGTCAGGACCAAACCCAGGGTAAATGACTTCCTGGCTTCCTGGCTCATTTCTAAAACAAAGGGAAGACAGCTGGGTAGTTCATAAAAAAGCTTTGTTCTAAAGTAGTGTAGTTAACAAAAAGCATTTTATAAAAGAGAGGGTGTTCAGGCTGTTTAATATTCTAATCTCTGGTTATAAATATCTTCAATAAGTCAAAATGCACACCAGAGAGGAGAATATGTTCCATTTTTTTCACAGTATCTATAATGTATCTTTCTTGAAATATTTTCCAGATAAATCTAACAGAAAACATAAGCTAAATGTTGTGAAGTATTTCTAGAATTAAATGTTTAAAAAAAATTATACAGCATGAAATCTAGGCCTGTTCACAAACATTTGTGAAAGTACATGAGACAAAAAATCCTCTGTAATCCAAAGACCCTAAGCCAAGACATGCAAAATCACCATGTAAATCCCTGCTTTGACAAATGCAGATTAAGGATCTCCTGTGATCTAGATAAACAATTTACCACTGTCATGAGTAGTGATTGATAGTTAGTAGTGAGTTATAGCTCATGCCATTAGCATTTGCTAGCCTGCAAGGGCTAAGCTACTGTATAGTCTCAAGCTCTACCTTGGTACCTTTCCAACAAAAGCCATGTCACCATCATTGTTCATAAGAATAGTTTTGATTTCAGTAAAATACCCACATAAAAATCCGTGCTTATAAATTAAAAATATTCCGTGCTAAGCCGTTTTAATAACTCAGCTTCAAAAAGCAGGAATGTTAATTTACAATTCCAAGGTATTCATCATTTCTGTTGTACTTAGGTTGTGTCTACTGTTGTTTCTAACCATTTAGAGATGCCAACTTTATAACATTAAAAGTATTGAAACAGAGTCAGGAGAAAAGGGATCTAATCAACAATGCATCAAGGACCAATTCTTACTTCTTTATTCATTTGTTTATCCATTATTATTACCTTGGGATGGTTGGGAGACAGTAATTTTTCAACTCTCCTTATTGCCAGTCAAATTTGAGGCCTTTGCAATTCATTTACAGTTAGAGGCACAGAGAACAGAAAACGGATCTTTGATTTTGGCTGCAACAACATTTCCAACACTACCTAACCTCTCTCTTTCACTGAGCACTGCAGATCACTCCTGCTGCCTCTAGACCATACCAGGAAAGCACATGCATAGATCTGTTGCATTTTGAAAAAAGTGTGACCCAAAACATGCAGGATTTTGTGCAGGGCTGTGCTGCAAGGATAGGGGAAGGGCAAGCATGCTAATCATTTGTGAAAGACTGCAACATGGAAGAGGAGGATTACAGTCATGGACCAGCTCTACCAGAGGAACCAGAGATCAATAGGAACATACCACACATAAAAAACTCCAAAGGAATATGTAGATGTTTCATTCCAGGTGTACCTAAAGGAATCACACGGTTTAACCCTCACAGATAGGCGAGGCTGGCCCGGTTGCTTAGGGTAGCAGCCAGTCACTGACCGCATCTGTAGAGGCATGACAGTAAAGAGATTTACTGCTTGCTCCTGCTGCACAGTTACAGCCAGTTCATATTCTCCAACCCAATATCATCTGAAAACAGCACTGCTTTTAAAATAGTAAAAATAGTCTCTCTCTTATCTTTTTTTTTTTTTTTTTTCCTCTTAAAAATACCCATTAACTCACTTTGCAGATACCAAATAACTGTGGCCCACTGTTGTGCTGATGTAGATACAGGACAAGAAGTGAGCATAATGTATAGACCATGCAGAGTGATTTATTGAACTGTTGTTTGGTGAAAAACTAAGGAAGGGGCTAATCTGATTTATGGTTCTAATTTTGTTTGGTCACAGTATTACTTGCCTTTTTTGTAGTATGAAAAGACTAGTATGAACGATAAACTTCAAAGAATCATTACCTCTGGCACTTGTAAGTGTGCTCAAATTGAGTACTTAATTACAAAGTCTCAAATGCATGTTTTTTACAACTTCTACCTTATTAGGGAAGAGCTGTTAGAATATCTACCTCAGAGAAATGAGCATAATATTCTAAGGGAGCAAGCAAAAATGCAAAATCAGATTTAGCTTTAAAAAACAATTACAATTATTTGTTAAGCACTTTTCAAGCTTGTAAAATGTGATGATTCTAGCATATATAAACAAATGTGTATTCTGCTCACAACAGATAAAACCCATTGGGACCTCATTTAAATAAGGTAAATATTAATTTATTTTTCTGCAAAATTCAATGATATCTATTGATGCCATCAAAATCTATTAAGATTTTTTGGTATCAAAATATCTGTAATGCCAGTACTCTTAGGGAGGGACTGAGACAAAACCCACAATGCTGTTACAAATACGGATATTGAGATTCAATTATATGAGTGACTGAAATTGCAGTGAAGAAACAATGGATTTCATATTTCAATTAGTACTCATTTTGTATCTAAAATATATTGAGTATATCTGTCTGTGTAAGTCTCATTAAACAGCATTAGACCTGCTGTACTAAGCTTCTTGCAGCAAATAGATCCTAAGTAAACTTCTGTCTTCTAGTTCATTAATGGAGAATAAACATTAACATAATTACTTATTTCTTTTTACCTTCTGTAACTTTGAATCACGATAAAAAAGATTCCCTGATATGAGATTAATACTTTTCGCCCATAGATTTAAAACACCTGTGTTTGCAATAAATAATCAAACATTGCAAGGCTACCCCTCTGTATCTGAAATTGTATTTATAAATAGAGCAGATAGACAAGGGGAGCAAAGGTTTTCCCTCTGCCATAACTGATGCTTCACCTATTGAAAGATTCCAGCTACCTCCAGTGGACTTAGAGCTAGACACAAAGTGGTCTTTGGAGAAACTTTGATTTCCTGCCCACAGATCACTGGGGAGTTCTGTCTGTCTTAAACCAGTGGGATATTTCACTAATTTTCATCCTCATCAGTTTCTCTACATGTAATAATAAATGACACCCTTAAAAAAAGTCTGCCATATGTAAGATATGAGTAGGGTCAGTAGAGTCAGCTATCAAGACCAATATCCTGGTGGAAAAAGAAGTTTCACTCTTCTTTGTGAGTTCCTTGCCTACAGGAAAACATTTTGCTTGCTTTTTCCCTGTGCCAGGCTCACATAATTGGCCAAAGAGTATAAAGTAGAGGACCTGAAATTCAAGGAGAGGTAGTATGTGTATTAAAAACAGATGACAAGATAAGGAGAAGGGCAGATAAGGGGGGAGGCTGAAATATTAAGCAGGAGTGGAGCAGAAAACTTTGCAAGTATTTTATGAGTCTGGAACCAGCAAGCAGCTGGTTGGCATTAGGCTTAGAATACTGCAAATATCAAATAATATGGAATGAATGGGCTTTGAATAAATGTGCTAGTCACCAGTGCTGAGAAATCAGCTTTGGCATCATGCCCCATTCTTTTGGAAGGCTTGTAAAACATGGGTTCACTACAGTGACCCATTTTAGGTCATAACTGCACAAGCAGCTGAAAAAATACTGCTGCATACACAATAACTCATGGCAAGTGCAGAAGAAGAGCAAATAGATTGCCTCTGAAAACTCCATGCCTACCAGAGAAATTGGGAAGCAAAACTGCACCTTCAGTGATTTCCTGGTGAGGAGGCTGAATTTTTTAGGAAATTTATTGACGGAGAAAATTATCAATCTTATCTACAAGTCAACACATTGATTACAATGAAAATAAAGGAGAAGTCCTAGTGCTACAGAAAAATAGGACTGTTTCTGGAAAGAAAAAGGGGTGACATTGCCTCCTAGACATTGCATTTCCACTTTCCTGGGTTAGTGCATTTCAAAACAACTTTTAGTTGTTACTGAACCACAAGGACAGCAGCTTGCCTTCAAGCACAGCATGTGTGACCTTTGATGCCATGCGTTGCTTGTTGCTGGCCACCCTACAGAGAGCTAGTACGGGAGGCTCACAGGACCATCTCCTGCTTTTGGAATGGAAATGGATCTTGCAGGCATCATATGTTGCAGGCCTGTTCCATGGCATTCGTGTTCTGTTTGAGATGTGCCACAGCAAAGTGAGGAACTGACTTATGATAGAACCACAGCAAGAGTAAGGTTGGATGTCCCACCACAGTGGGACATCTGGTTCAACCTCTCTGCTCAAGGAGAGCCATCCTAGAGCACAAGGCACAGGATTCAAGAAGCCCAGAGGGTTCCTGAATGCCTCCAGTGAGGGAGACTCCACAACCTCCCTCGCCAATGTCTTCCAGAACAGGTTCAACTGCACAGTAAAGAAGTTCCTCCTTACATTCAGATGGAACATCCTGTGTTCAAGTTTCTCCCTGTTGCTTGTCCTATTTCTTGGCATGACCGAGAAGAACCTGGGTCCATTGTCTTACCACCCTCCCTTCAGATACTTGCATAAATTGATGAGGGCCTCTCTCAGTCGTCACTTTTTGAGGATGAACAGCCCCAGTTCCCTCAGCCTTTCCACTTAAAAGAGATGCTCCAGACCCTTGATCAACTTCATACCTCTGTTGGAGCTCCAAGTCTGTCTCACAAAGTTACAATTTTAAAGGCTAACTACAAGTCCTGCAAAAAATGTTAAGTGTGTCACAGGTTTGTGTGATCATGCAGCAAATTAAATCAAGCACAGCTTTTGATGTGCTATTGATCATCCTTCCTCAGTGTTTTGAGGAAGATGAAAGTATTCTGTGTAGTTGATCGAAACAGTTGGGCTGGTCTTATTTTCATAGAATCATAGACTCATTAAAGTTGTAAAAGACCTTTAACATCATAGAATCCAACCATTAAGATAACACTGACATGTCTGCCATGAAACCATGGTACATCCACACACTTTTTGAACAATTCTCTACACAGCCTGGTCCAATGCTTGACCACCATTTCAGTGAAGAATTTCTTCCTAATATCCAGTCTAAACATCCTCTGATGCAATATGGGCCATTTCATCTTGTCCTATAACTTGTTACCCAAGAGAAAAGAATAGTCTTCATCTCACTATAGCCTCCTTTCATGCAGGAAAGAGCAATAAGATCTCCCCTGAGCCTCCTTTTCTCCAGGCTAAACAAGCCCAGCTCCTTCAGCCACTCATCATAAGACTTTCCCTCTGTCATAAGACTTGTGCTCTGTTTTAACATGCAAAATCCAGGAAAGATGTTCACAAACTCCATTGTTTTAAAATGCCTGGTGTCTGGGATGCCTTTGGAGAAGATGGGTCCCATTTTAGGCATTAGGAGAGGAAGCAGTGAGTGGGAAACAGTGAAAATACAAAGATTGAAGAGAGTCAAAAAGCTTAAACAAAAGGATGGCATATAGGATCAACAGAGGCAAAGTAGATTGAGGACATCCAGAAAAGTTCCACAACCTTTTCTGAAAAGATGATGCACTGGGACTGAAAAGGAAATAGAAGGATGCAGCAAACTTTGCTGATAAAAACAAAACTCATTATACTTCTTACTTATGACATCAGCAATTCTCTCCCTGATGCTGTGTAAACTAACATCATCCTTTACAGCTACTCATTAAAATGGAAACTAGTTTCCCATTCTTCAAGGCAGGGCACTATGATAGATGTTGACTATCTCAACTGGTATTTTACTCACGTGTTGTAAGTTACCTTGGCCAAAAAAACCCCCTTACTTAATAATTGTGTCTAGCTTTTTTCCCCTGATCAGCAGCATATTGTTTGGCTTATGCTCTCTGGAAATTTGTGAGCAAGTAGGCTATGTTAAGAGCTAGTGTCCTTCCCCTTTGGAAGTCCTCTGTGGAGCTTGAATGCTAAAGGCTTCTTTAACATGATGTACATTTTCCCATTTTTAAAAATTTAAATATGCAATTTAGAATTCTGTTTTTATGTTCCAATATATATCATAAAATTAATTATTCCACAATCCTTTTTGAATTCTTCTAGTTTGCATATCAAGTGTTTCTCCTACTGGAAAAAAAAATCCTTGAATTTTGTTCCAATAAAAACAAAGGAATCCTTAATATTGACTGCTCATACCTTTGCACATTTCAAAGTAGCACCTTCCTTTGCAGTGCCTGAACAGCCTTCCTTTAGGATTTTGCTTTTTAAAATGTTAATGACTGCCTCCTCCTAGGAGATGACTGTTTCTGGGCAAGTTTGTCAATCAGCATTATATTTATATAGATACAGTATTAAACATTATACATTTACATGGCAAATACAAACCATATCAATCAGTCAGTCTAGAGACTTCTCAGTAATCTGTGTCTGTTCTTTTCATGGCCCAAGGGAATAATATGAAAGAGATCTGAGAATATTCATTCAAATGCAAATCTGAATTCCACATCACCCTTTCTTGTGACCCATTTGTTTTTGCTTTCCTTGAATGTTAAAGCACTCAAGCAAATACATGTGAAATTGTATCCACCAAAGACCAGGAGGAGACATGTCTGACCCAATCCAGCATTGACCATATTCCCATTTCAAGCAGGGAGCTGGCCCAGATCCTCTTCCAACCAACATTTTTATGGTTGTGTGATTCTGTGGTTCTGAAGTTGATTTCCACACAAAAAATATGCAAATCCACATCCACAGAACACAACACCAATCTCTATGTTACATTCTAGTCAATGATCAAAGCCAACAGCAAGGGAATATGCATAGCTTAGTTTCTCAGAACTGCACACTAAGTTTGACCACTAACAAGTCACTCTGAGCTGACAAGCTACCTACATAAGCTGTGCCATCAAAACAGCATTTTCCCATTAATTTGTCAATTAAAGAAGTTGCCATGCTTGAGAGAAAAGTAACACAAATTCTTGCATTTTAAGAGGCAAATATATCATTGAGTAGCTATTTATTTTTGTATTATGTCCATTACTGGGGAAAAATTGAGAAGAGTAAGCTTTCACATGAAACAAAAAATATGTGTTTGATAAAATACCGACAACTAAAGGATTGTGCTACAAGGACTTATACTGGAATAGAAGGGAGATCTTTCTAGGTTTTCCCAAAATTCTGAGACCAAACTTATTTAACATTTTAATGTCTGAGTTAGGCAAAAGATCTATGTGCGTTGAGAAGACATTTGCTGGTGACATGAAGTTGCACAATACATCAATAAAAAGAAAGGTTGAAATATTTTATAGAAAGAGATAAATTACTCTGGAGATTTTAATAAAGAAAATTGTTTAAAAATTAACTTTACAAAGTGCAAAGTGATGCACTGAGAGATGAATACCAAGAACTGCTCTAACACAAGTTTGCTAGCTAGAAATGGCAGAAGTGATACACCTGTATGTAGCAAGTCCATATTGTGACTATATCATTCTATTACCTACAAATATCAAATGGACAATTTCGAATTCACCTCAGTTTATTTTTTAATGACATTTTAGAGTTTCAGTTCAAATGACAAAAGAATGACTGTTTGAGATTAGGTAAGCAGCCAAAAGTATAATTTAGAAACTGCAAATATTCATAATAAATCAGTTTCTTCTGACAATAAATGTATTGATCATAAACTACAATACTGCCACAGAAAAATGAGTAAAATAAATTTTTAAATTGAACAAATCAATGAATATGCACTGTATTGGAAAAATGTTAATATGGATCTCAAGTTTCAAGTTCCTCAAGAAGGTGATCTCATCCCCCTAGAGAAACACTACACCCAATCTGTGAACAGAAATACAGGCAGGAGATGATATCCATATTCTGGGCTGGGAGTAGGTGGTGTGCCCAGCTCTCCCTTGCATGGAGGAGTTCTAAAGTCACACAACACTGAAAGATTTACATTTTCTTAACATACACGTGGGTCTTGATGGGAAGTCATCTTTTGGAAAAGACACAGAAAGAAAAGGACCCGAGGGCAGAAGTTTGATATTTTGTTGTGAATACTTTCCCCAGAATATTTCACTTTCTCGTTATTTCTATCTGGCAATGCATATTCACTACCTTTCCCAAAATGAGGAAAATTTTGGATGAGAGCAAAGTGGGAAGTGACAGAACAAATGACAAAATATACTCCCCTTGTTTTCACAGTGTGCTGCTCTGTCCGTGACCATTGCTAAACACAGGTCTCTTGGCTCATTTCAGCCCTTTAAGGTATTTCACCTTGGTGCACACCTGCAGAAGGCTCCCATAAATCCTGTCTCAGAGCTACCAGCCCTGTGCAGACATTCTTTATTCCTTAAGGTATCTCCTACAGTCCCATGTGCAACCAAACCCTGTCACACATCTACTTTCAGGTGAACTGAATAGCTCTCTAGGCTCCACTGACTCTATTGTGTCAAGGTGGGATTCAACATCTTCCCTTAATCTCTGTCACCTGTGATCTCTACACCACATGTACCAGCTGACAGAACAGGTGTCCTGGAGGCCAGGCAGGTGCTCAGGATGTCCAAAAATGGCACAATATTTAGGTTATCTATTTCCACTGATTTTAGTGGAATATAAACAACAAGCTTACAAGTCTACACAGATGCCTATGTTTCTATATTGAAGGGCCTGGATGCTCACTAGCAGCTGGAGCAGACAAGGTGCATGTCTGGAGTAAATCTTTCAGATATGTTTCAGTCTGAAAAGAAATCTAATTCATGCCCAATCATTTCTGGGATTAAATTCTCACTTTTGTGATGGAAATAGAAGTATAGAAAGTGGGGGGCTGCAGCAAGCCTTTGATTTGGTAGGATGCTTCTGCTCCCAACTAAAAAGCTACTGTAGACACTCATGTGATCTATCTCAAGTTCCAAAAAAGATGTAGCTGCAGCAGCCAAAGGCTTTCTGTCTTCTAATTTGTCCCTTTCCTCCAGAGGTAAAAAAGGGTAAAAATGAAAAGAAAGATCTTGTCCTTACTGTGTTGAATTAATAAAAATGAGGGTTTTCATGAAAAGAATGCATTGTCAGTGCAACCTTATTTTTTCTAGGGGGGGAAATGTATCCTCAACCAGTTTCAGCTATTTGCTATATTGCCCTTCTCTGCAGCATTGGAACTGAATTGTTCCTGGTAGCACAGCACTGAACTTCCATAGGGCAATAGTCCAATCCTCTCTGATAAATGCTCTTCTCCACTGTGGTATATAGCTAAATTCTCCCTGCTCTTAATTAGCTGCACATATCTCATTAATGAGCTTTAAATCAAAGCCAGTCAGAAAGTGGCTACTATCTCCACTTGCAGGAGGGAATATTTCCTCCCTGTTACCCTTAGAGAATCACTAAACAATCAGCAAAGGAGATTTCAGAATAATGTGTCTCCTTGTCCCCTAAAGCTATGCAAATGATCTTTTTTATAACACTTTTCAATCTAATTGACACTTGTAATAAAATTCTGCCTGTACTGATCAATCTTACCTTAGAGTCATCCCACACCATCCCTTTAAGTAGTGCCCTTCAATTAAAACTTCCACAAGGCTGTGAAGACTGTAATAATCCACTTGTAGGGAGAGGGAGTTACTTGTTGCTCTGAGGATTTCATTAAAGAGGTTTAGGACTACACATTTTAGGGTAATGGCTTTGTGAAGAGAGCTTTTTGAGCTTATGAATTCCACATGGTTTTTAATCATGTCCAGGAGTCCATTGCATGAACTCAATGAAAACCATCCTATGGTGTCAACAGAATACAGCTATTTTTCCTGTTGTTTGTAACAGCTGTACATAGCTTGAGATATATTTACTTGGAGCATTCTGCCACTACAAATCAAAATAATGACAGAAACTGCACACTGTCAATAAGTGAAATACTATTTTAAGCAAATAATCCCAATCACATCATTCTAGATTGACCATCACTTAAAAATGCCAATTAATTATTCTCTGCAAGATGAATCACCACCAGCCACATGTATTTTGAAGAACACCAGTGAAGTGCTCGATAGAGCATTAGAAAGTCCTTCATATAGCCAAAATAAACTTTGCAAGGGAGATAAATCATTTGGTTTTAGCAAAAAGCTACAGCATGAATGGTGGCACAGAATGGTGGCACAGCTGTCTATATCACAGAACATTTTGTGTATCAAATGAGCAGTCCTACACACTGCCAGACTCGATCTGTGTGGTCTCTTCTCACAGGGAAACCAGGGTAGGTTAAACCTGTTGCCACTTTTACTAGTACTGAGGGCAGAACTGGAAGAAAAATAAACAGTGTTTTTCACCTTATATTTAAGACAGTTTTAAGAATATTGACATATTGTTGGAAAAAGTTGTGTATGCTCAGTAATTCCTGCAGTTGGGAAGAGGGAAACTTCACTTTACAGGAGGGTTTGATTCATTCAGTGTAATCAGATTCTGTTTCAATTACTGAAATAGCACTGTGTTGATCTCAAAAAGATCCCCTGTCCAGGGGATTTTTTCAGACCTTGTCTCTGCATACCAGGACTATACTTCACTCACCAAGCTGCACACAATTGCAGGACAAGAAGAATGTCATCTTAGATGGATGTATCTTCATTGTTCACTCTGATTCTGATGTGTAAAATGGCATGCAGGATTTACAAAAGTAGATGAGAATACCAAAACCACAGAGACTATAGCTTGATAATAAGGGACTTCCTCAAAGAGCACTGAGGTGTCCACTTCTAGAATCAAAAACTGAAGCAGGAGAACTTATTTTCTGGGAATAAATGTTATGTGGAGGAAGGAAGCTCTTCTCCAACTTGAGAGGCATCTTCTGTCAGCTTTCTGCATCCCAGCAGGTGAGAATGCCTCTCTGAGATGGATCGAGCTTGACCTTTGATCCGCTCATGCCTGCAAGTTGCATGGGCTGCTCCAGGCTCAGTCTCCCGACGCTGAGTCCCTCTTACAGAGGTGCCTTACATCCCTCTGTGGTGGATGTAAAGGAATAGAGTTCTGGCTTGCTGCCCTTTAGCTGGTTTTCAGAAACATTAACTCCATCTTTTAACCCTGTAAGCTACCTAAACTTTCCATTTGGGAGGTCTTCATCAGTACAAAGACCAGAAATCCACTCTTGATGTTTGTGATGTGGTGCATATGTTTCTACACAGGCCACTGAAGATGTCCCTCTGCCTCCAACCCAAGGACTCGTTTGATTTCTCTTAAAACTGGCACTAATTAGACACAGCTAGCCTAACTGACAGGAGTAGTCAACAAATTAGAAGGATCACAGCTTATTGCTATTTTATGGGTAGAAAAGGCAGTAGAAAATGAAGATCCAAGTCTGTACATTTCCAGAGACCTCAGCTTTCAGTAAGCCTGGCATATTTTAAACAAAATTGCATATGAGAGTAAACCGTTCTCCTTAGAAGCTCCTGTTCCTCAATTCCTAATGAGAAGACAGAACAATCAGGAAATTTCAGAGACGTCTAGAGGCTGAATATGCCAAAGAAGACACTGAACATTGCACTCATTTATTTCAGCCTAAGTTTGGCTCAGAACTAGCTGAGATGTTGCAGTCCTGAACAGTTCCTTGCCATTTTCGCCACCTACATTAGTGACATTTCCTAAAAGCATCTCGTTGCTAGCTAACACCAGTCTGGGTCCCCTGGGGCTAGCAATAATTTAAAATATATTTATCTGCTTAGGAAGAGACAGATCAAAGAGCAACTGGGTTCTGGGGTGGGGTGGAGGGAGGAAAGCAACAGCCAAAACTTGAGGGGATTCTTAGGTTTCAAAATAGAAAAGGTCGCTTTTATACTTTTTTTTTGTTTTACATTATACATTTTTCTAACATCTCCACAAATATGCTGATAGAAAAAATGAATGCATTCTGAATGAAAAAAAAACCTGTGACAGTTTGAAGGGCACAGGATTCTTCTGTTCCAAGATCTCTCTGTGGACACTGCCCAGAAGTGATGGGAATTCCTAGACTCCAAGTGCATACCACTTACATTAATTATTGAAATAAACTTCATATCAGGTTCAGAATTTTAAAATATATTTATTTGCACAGAAGAAGAAAGACGTAGGATGCCTCCAATGTTTCTGCCATCTGCTCCTTTGAAAAGAAGAGTTGTCTGCTTGTCTCTTGGCATAGATAATTTCTTATTTACAGAGCTGAAAAAGTAGCTCCAAATGCCTGTGTTAAGCTGAGAACTTTAGTATTTTAAAACAACGTCTCTTGGTTTTATTTTCCATTTTAGAATTCAGAAATCCTCATCATGTATGTTCACTCTTGAAGGGCTATGTCACAAACAGGGTAAAGCTGACATTGAAAACTCACCCTCCTGGTTTCCTTTCTCTGCTCACCTAACACTCTGTCAAAGGCAGCTCAGATCTCAAAATGCCATATTTAAAACATAGTTATTAAATTAAAATCAAGTTAAAAGTTAAAACCCACTCATTCTGATGTTCCAGATCCTCCCCATCCACCACACCAGGCTTTCATATTCCTTATTTTTGCACAGTGTTCTTTAGCATGCAGTTGCTGTACAGTTCACCTGTAAAGAGTTGTTATGTGTCTGGGATTATGGTGTCTTTCCGACAAGTAGGAAACTGACTCATTCTACACCTAGAAATTTTTATACCGTGGTTAAAGCAGAGGCTGGCATCATAAAATCCAAAAGGAATCAAGGTCCAAAAATGGATTCTTTCCATAGTGTTGTACCCAAAACCATTTTGAAAGAAAGTATTGTGAGTTTTGTTGTATTCAGCCAGAAACCATTGCCAACGAGCTACCACCCACCAAACCCTCAAAACCAGAACACAGTAGCAGTTGGCCTTTCTCTCAACAGCTGATTGATTTTTCTCTAAATACTCTAAGATATGAGAGATATGCCAATACCAGGAGTATTCTCATAGCAGAGCTTGTAGCAACCTTCCCAAAACCAAAAACAAAGAGTGGAATTTGCATGATGGTGGTTTGGAGGAGGTGCCAGGAACAGAGTACCCTCACCTGCAATGCAAATGCCTACAAGCTAGTCACTTATATGTCCTTTATACACATGCCAGACATTTTTCTTTTGTTTTTTGATTGCTAAAGTTCAGTTTTTCCAATGTCTTGCATAATGCTTCTGTCCTCTCACAGCCAGTTTGGGACTTACATGTTGAAGCCTATGATCATGTTCATCCTTCACTTCAAAATCTCTTTTGATTCTCTTTCTTCTTATAGACCATTCAAACTGATTTCCTTGCTCCCTGCTACAAAGTCCACATGGTTTCGGAGAGGTATCAGTGAAGCAGGACATTCCCCCCTCTGAAATGAATTCTGTATTTTTCATTCTGGCTGGTTTTGCTTTCTGTGGTCACTGTGATTAGCATTTTGCCTCAACATTTATAGCATCATGGCAATACCTTAGGTCTGTTCAAAATACGGTATTTTGTTGTGTGCTTCTCACCTAAAACCAGTAGCAATGTTTGTGAATAACATGAATTGATTGTGAATCAACTTGGGAGTAACTGTGAACTAATTAGCACAGGGTATTTTAACATAAATTGGATGGATGAAAAAACCTATTCAATTAAACACCTGTTTGTTGAATGAGGTTTATCCTACTTGATTAATGAGCCTGCAAAGTTAAATAACCACCCAGGTAAATGCTCTTTTATCTACTGACTTTACATCTCTGTCTATTGAGATTCAAACCAGATGTAGAAATTCAGATTTTTAAGAAGTGACTTTGCATCAAATAGAGGAAATAGCCATATATTAAATGTTTGGCAACACCCTTCTGGGGTGACTTTCATTTATTATTGAATGATGGACAGACAGCTAAGGAGGGAAAGCTGTGGTCTGGACTCACCTGCTGACACAGACTGCACAGCTGAGTTCCTTTTGGTGAAACTGAGGCAAAATCAGCCTGAGAATAAAGACTAAGAGATCTTTCTTTGCTGCTGAAAATTAATCTACACACCTTTAAAACTGAAAAAAGACTATTATAACTGTGTAATGGAATTTGGATTAATACAGGCTTGAGTGCTTTACTCATTAAACTCTATAAAGAGTAGATGACTCCTGTGGGGGATAGAACATTCCTTATGAAGACATCCAGCTCTGATTTTTAAGAAGGAGAAATGTTAGAAGAAAATTCTCTGTCTTGCTGCTAACCTCTGCTTGGAAAGTGATCTTTTAAAATCTAAGTAATGGTACATTTAATCAGGGGAAGACAGATAAACAAAGTGCCTGGGGAGTTGCTTGTGACAGGTATTCATGAACCAAAACAAAGGAAAAGACAACTGAAATCAAATACCTATTGTCAGCACAAGAACAATACCAATAAAAGCAAACTGAACATTTAGTTTGAAGTCAATTCTGCTGGCCAAAACTAACAATGGCTGCAATGTAAGGATTCCCTAAAACAATGAATTTTAAGACTTGCATATATTTCATTTGTTGATTTGATTTCTGAGGAATCCAAATGTTCCCTTCTAAAGCCATGTGGTCATTGGTGCTATTTTCTTTCCAAAACTAGCCTAAGTTGTTGTGATTCTTTTTCCCCTGCAAAACAGGATTCTGAAAGATGCTTGGTCAACAAAATATTTCTAGGATACAGTAATAACATGTTCTAAAATAATTCTGCCATGGTTATTGCAGTGGGGACCTTGCATGCTAGGGTAAAATTATGACCACTGGTGACATACTTCTCAGTGGAAAGGATGTAAAACTCTGTGAAGAATTTCTTTAAGCATTTAAAGATAAATAGATAAGAAATCTGTGGGGGACCACTATGAGGTAAAAATCATTGTGGGCTTTATGTGCTTGCTAAGCAGTTATTTCTGATGTTATATAACATTGTTATAAAGTAGTTTGGCAGGTGTTTACTTTTAAAATTGTAATAGCCTTAGCTCTCTCTCTTTTGTTTCCTGCCCTGAGTGCTGTAAATTGAGGATAGATTTTTTTTTAACACTCTATAGTTATTAGCATATACTGAGAGCCATATTTTAATCTTACTCATAACTACAATCAGTTTACTTGTAGAGGTGAAAATGGATTTAAAATTGCAAGAGACTTCCTGAAACATCCAAATATTTTTAATTTCCCCAGAAATTAGGGCCTGGTCTAGAAATGTGCTAGCAAGAGCTTGAACTTTGGGTTTCAGGAAAAAAATTGAGGATGATCTGTACCTCTTCTCAATGAAGTCACACAAAAGTCCTCTTCAGTACTTCAACAGAGGCAAAGCAAATTACTTTGTCTTTCATTTAATCTAATTAAGAAGTAGCATGAGAAATGATCAATGACATTGTGCTGGCAGTCCAAGTTTTTCAAGCAAGCAGATAAAACTCTAACACAGGCATGCAGATTGTCAGGGTTTTCTCACAAAAAAAAAAAAAAAAAAATAGGTGTCTTGTTTCTCTCATGGCTTTTTAGCTTTCATCCTTAGTTCTTCAAACTTTTTTTTTGCATGCATAATCAATCAAATAATTTTTAAACTTATTTTTAAGAAAAAAATAATCATTTTTTCTGTGAAGACTCCTTAAAAAGAAAGCCGAGCTTACTACCAAATACGGCAGTAGATTTGAATTCAGGTGTTTTGCTAAACATAACCCCATTTTAAACTTTTCTCTCTGTTGGCTGGTTAGGACGTCTCTCCTCTGTGGGGGGCATGAGTATTCAGTAAGTCATAAGATCAGCCTTGGGTTACTTGGGTTTGGGAAATCTTTGCTTTTCTTTTTGCACAAACAAAAGCAAATTTTACCCTTGTGGAGTAATATCGTAAAGCCAAGTGCATATGATACAACTGAGCAGTACAAGCGATGGGAGAGTGGGCACTAAGATGCTGAATGTTGGCAGCTGTGAGGTTAGAAGCTCTGGGGTATAATCAAGGTTATGACACTCTCTCAGTGAGAAATGTTAGACAACTGATCCATCTGCTCTTTCACGAATCACCTGACTCTAGGAATGATGATTAGATGCCTCAAAAGTATAACATAATGCATAAGTGGTGTTTGAATAGTGTTTTAATTGGGTTGTAAAGGCAACCTTTTTTGAAAGAAATTTAATTTAGATAGAATGCTAGACTGGGATTTCTGCTTAACTGGAGAAACAGGCCTTGGAAGGCTGTCCTCAAACCAAAAGCAGAATCAGCAGGATGCCAGCACAGGTGACATTTGTCTTGGCAGTCAGTCCTGGTAAGGTCTCCTGCTTTTACTGCCTTTGACAGTGACAGGTCCCAAACTGTTTCATACGTGCTGCAAGAGGCAAAGTACGTGACCTCCCTGGACCAGGTGATTTGTGTCTCAGTTGTTTCTGAGAAAGCAGGGCTTCAGAGATGCAGAAGTTCCACATCTAGTCCATGCAAGAATGCAACAGAAAGCTCCATGAGGAGAACTTACCTTTAGTGCCCAAGCTAAATGCATATTCATCTAGAAGGCCCCTAATCACCTGCTTTTGGGGGGACAAGAAGACTGTGCATCTTAGCAGCCTCTGATGTACTAGTCATAGAATCACAGAATCATAGAATCATAGAATGGTTTGGTTTGGAAGTGACCTTAAAGATCATCCAGTTCCAACCCGGTTGACGTGGGCAGGAACACCTTTCACTAGACCAGGTTACTCAGAGATCCATCCAGCCTGCCCTTGAACACCTCAGGAGATGGGCATTCACAACTTCTTCAGAGAACCTGTGCCAGTGTCTCACCACTCTCATGGTACAGATCTTCCTCCTAATATCTAATCTAAATCTACTTTCTTTTAATCTGAATCCATTTCCCCTTGTCCTGTCACTACAGGCTCTTGTAAAAAGTGCCTCTCTCTCTTCCTGTGGGATCTCTTCAGGTAACGAAAGGCTGCAGTTAGGTCACCCTGAAGCCTTCTGTTTTCCAGGCTGAGCAATCCCAGTTCTCTCAGTCTTATGAGAGGTGCTCCATCCCTCTGATCATCTTGATGGTCCTCTTCTGGACTCGCTTCAACAGGTCCATGTCTTTCTTGTGCTGAAGACTCCAGAGCTGGACACACTAGGTGCAGCTAAGGCAACCACTTCTTCCCTTTAATAATGAGGAGAATCTTTCTATGTCTGTCCTCTCAGTTTAACAGGCAGTACTATAATTCCTCCTATGGAGAGACTGATTTTAAATAGTCTTATCAAATCCCTGTACAGTTAAAGCTTTACACCTCTCCCTTCTGGGAACCCATAGCCAGCTCAAACAAGGTTATTCAAACTTCTCAGGCTGAAAGAACGTGTCCTCTGAACAACATTTCATTAATTATTTCCTTTCGTGATTGCATTTGTAACATAAAAATCTCATCATGCTTTCAAAATCTGGGGAAGAAACACATTTCTGAACAAACTCCTTCATTTCAAAGAGACAAAACTTATTTTGGAGATGCAGTTCTGGTTTTACTGAAGCCATTAGCTTTTAATCTGTAGATCCTATGGGCAAGGCGGGATTAGACGGTGGTGTAACAGGATTCCCTTTGCTGCACAGCCTTCAAGAAGCTATACAAAGAGGACTCTGGTTTGCCAGACCTTGTCAGAGGAGAACAACTTTGAAAAGTTGGTTGCTCACAGACAACTCTGCATTTTTGTCTGTATAAATCAATCATCTTCCTACACACCATTTTAAACAGATGATCAAATTCCTTTGTATTATCACATTAATCACTACACAGCATCCTCAATTGCACGAACTTTTATTAAGCAAACTAAACAGTACATATTAGTTTTAGCTGCAATAAACTCCCACTATGTGCACCAAGCAGTTTCACATCTGGTAGTGTCTGTATTGAATGTACAGCTCAGTGTTTGCAGTTACTGAAATGGTTTTCTTTGCATTAGAGACAAACAGGTTTCTTTTTCTCTTAAAAAGACACATAACCATATCAAATTAAATACAGTGTTTCAGCAAACATTAAGTCTTATAGAAAGTGCCTTGTAGTGTCAGTTTTAAGTGACACGGAGATACTTATTTTTCTTGATTTCTTTCCTAAAATTTTTAAGGATATGTTCATATGAAAACTGTAAGTTTTAATGTGGTGGGGCTTTATTGGCCATTACCACAACCTCACAGGCAGCACCACTGAATGCTCATCCTATACTGCCCACTGACCTAAATATCACATATGTATTTCTGTACTTTCCTTGCACATCCCACTGAAAGGCATTGAAAAATCTCCATTAGCATTTTCACATACATAGTCTCAGGCTTCTGGAATTTCTTTTGGGGTTGCCTGCAGAGAAATGTCTGTCTGTTACTGTGGGAGCTGTAGTTTTGCCATCATTCTTTTGTGCAGCTTTCTGTCTCACACATCTGTTGCTTTGTCATTAAGCTGAAAAGTAAACTTTTCATAGCCCTAATTGTTTTTTGTGAGATTTTGCAGAGGATTTGTTAGGTATTGTCACCACAACAGGTCTCGTTACAGAGTCGAAGACTTCTTAGGCATAAAATGTTGAGAAGCTGGTGAGTGACAAGGGGAGCTCAGGTGAGTGTAAGAGAGTTGCTGTTCTAGCATATGCTTCTCACAAGGACTCTCAGCCAAAATGCTGACATTGTCATCCACAAACTCTGCTAGAGGGTGAAAAGGCACAGGCTGCTCCTGCAGCACAGGACAGAGCAAAGAAGTCCTTAAAATACTTTGCATTTTGCTGCTTGGGGTTGAACAAGGGCTTTCAGAGCCTGCTGTGGTGATAATGGACCTGTGCTGAGAGAGGGCACCCTCTCTGGCACAGCACCTCAAATTTGTGCGTTTAGCTGCTTCTGCCTATCCAGCGAAGGACTCTGCATTTCCTCCAGCATTAAGTTGAAAGCTATTACATACAGGTTCATTTTTAAAATATGAGCTGAGCTAAATCATCTCCGTGTGTTATCTTCCTGTTGCTCAGGCCGTGTGATAGTGCCTTGCGTGAGAGTTGCAGTCCCTGTGATTGAAATTCAACACAAAAGTCCTCCTCTGACATTTGTCTGTGCTAGAAACACGCCAAGACCTGACATGGCGTTGCCTTAATATCTCTGCTGCCTACCTTGGGTCTAAAAATTCTGGATGCTTTTGCTGGTGTGAGAATGGAGGAAGAGGACAAAGACTGTGGAACCTTTCACTTCAAACAAAAGGTGTGCTGAAAGAAAGAACTTGGGAAAGAACTCATTCTTGAGCTTGGGAAACATCTCACACCTTGCTGCACTAGTCATGTGAATCTCCCACAAAGGAAAACATCTTAGAACAGAGTATGATTCTATAAGCAGAGAAGCAAAAAAGGCATCATGTTCTTCCCAAGATATCCTCTGCTCTGTGGAGTGTATCACTCTTATCTAAGGATAATACATCTCCCCTCACACTCTGTAGTGGGAAGACTCCCCATCTGAACCATGTGTGCTGCATTTTTCTCCATGCCTGTGTCATCCACAAAACACCATTATCAGTGGAAAGGAAGACAGAAGTGAAAGGATTCTGTAAATTTAGGAGGTACCAAACAGCTTTCACACATTTACAGGATTGGGTGTTACGATTCTCCTATCACAGAAAAAGATCAGAACAGTGAAACCAGTGGCGTAGCACTTTTCTGCAGATATGGAGGAATTTCTGTAGAGATTTAAGTGAAGGGTGGGGAAGCAGTGCAGGCCTTTCTCTCTCAAGCAACCTATTTGGTGCCAATAATTTAAATGATAGGTTTGAGTGCAAACTCCAAGTGCCTGAAAGCCTCACTCAGGCATGAAACAGTCCTTTAATCTCGGGACAAAGACGATCCTTTGGTTGCCTCCAGCCATTAATCGGAAGTTTGGAAATTTTGCTTCTTACACATCTCTATCCCAAGAGCAAAATTAACTTACACCTCTTTCTTACAGAGATAAAACAGCAGAAAATGTAAAAGGCGAGTGATGCTGTGCTAGGGGAATAAGGCAAAGGAAATGTTAAAAACTGATAGCTTATTCCCAGAGAAACAGTATGAGCTCAGCCAAGCAGAAAAATGTGCAAATACTACTCTTAATTCACTGTAGACAATTTGTCATTTATAATATTTTTTTTTAGAGTCTGTGAAATCACAAACTCGGTCGGTAAACTGCTGCTATTTCTCTTGTTTAGTTGCTTGCCCGGGGAGGAGAATGGGAACATGGGCAGGGGCCGGTAGAGAGCTAATTAAAAATTATCTGGAACACTAAAACTTAACATTGAGGTACTTGTGGTAGCAGTTTCCTCTTGTTTGTGTATTTAATTCCTTTTAAAGCTCTTATATATGATAGGTAAATCTCAGAATTTCCTTCTAATTTATTTTTTCCATAATGCTGTTTTAAATTAATTCATTTATGATAAATTCAGTATAGAGAAATCTGTACACACATGTACGTGTAGGACTTTGGAGGGCAATTTACTAAAATGATGAAGTGGCATAGACTCTTTAAGTCTTATTGACTTCCAGGGTAGCTATATTTTAAGCTATTTTTTTCCAAAGAAATTGATGGATAAAGGGTTTTTTTGGGAGGTAATGAAAGCTGTGCACATTAGAGCTAACAAATATATGGCCAGAAATTTAGGAATAGGTTACCTTAATTTGTGGCTTTGTAAAAAAACAACAAAAGATGTAGTTCAATAAACTGTATAGCACCTTGTGAATTTGACAAATAGCTGTGATGCAAATAAACAGAAAAATGAGGAAGTCAGTAAATAAATTGTTGAGTGAGAAGTTTTTGTTTCAGTGTTTTTAGGATGAAATATTTTTGTTTCTTAATTTGAATCTTTTCAGTGAAAAATCTTTTCAAGTCTATGTGAAAGAAAATGTTTTTGTTTTATTTTTTAGCCTGAAGAAAAATAAAAGGTTTCTTATCTCTTTTTTTTCCCACTCCTCACTTATTTGGCATACTAAAACCCTGTCATTCACACTTATTCCATTAATTTTGCTATGATTTTATTTTTTAAATCCCTTCATGTTTTTTCCCAGTATTTGTACATCCAATGTTGAAACTATACTCACTGCAGCAACATAGTTATTCCAAGTAATTATATGAGTCTGTTTCCTCATGAAAAATGACCCCTCAGGCATGTAAAACTAACTGTGGGCCCTTAAGTTTCATTATGTACTTCTTGTCTTAATGTCTATTTGGAGGTAAAATTAAGAATTGAAACAGATCTCCTAAATCCTAACTACAATACCAAATTTCTTTCCATAAGCAAAACACTTGATCACCCCTCTGAGTCTTAATCAAGTAGATATAAAGTACGGCCTGATGGGCTAATAAGAAGATGAGACTATTTTTTTAAATTATTGCATCACTACATTTGAAGATGAGAGTTTGACTCCTAAATCATGTAGGTATCTTGGCAAAATTGTCCAATTATTGCAAAATAATCCAAAATACTTTTGTGGATAATTTTTAATAGAAGAAAAAAGTCCACAAAAAAGTGCTACCGTTCCTGATCATACTTTTAATGGAATTAGTTTAATGAAAGCTCTGATGTTCTCTTCATTTCAGTGTTTTCAATCTTCCACTGAGACACTGGAAGTCAAAAAAGAATCATCCTTTAGGGAATTCCCAAAGATTAATTAGTAAAAATTTTAGGGTTTTTTCCCAAATATTCTCCTGTCTTGTTTTAATTCCTGTATATTCCCAATATATTCCAGTTGCCACATAGATCAACATGAGTTGAGAACCTCTTGCCCATACCTACTCAATGCAAAGGTTCAGCCTTAATAATTCTGGACTGAGTTTTTCCTTTCCTTTATGTCTAGGTCTGGAAGACATCCATTCATGGACTTCAGCAGAAGCCAAGTGGCTGTGCAGGGATAGGCATCTGCCAAGAGAGCATTTCGTCATACAGGGCTTTTACTGTCTTGGTTGCTTCAAGCTACCTGCATGCTTTGCTAAAGGCTTTCTGGGTTTTGTTAAAAGAAAAATCTAGGCCTTTGTCACTGATCTGTGCCTCTCTGCATGTGTTATCTAATGCCTTACTGTTCTAATGCATGGAAAAAAAATCCTTTCTTAGGGAAGATTTTTATCCATCTGTTATCCAATGATAATGGTTTTATCCATTAGAGGCCAGGACATAATCTGATATGCATTTTAGAAAAAAGTGCAAAAGAATCTCACCCAAAATACCACTATAAGCTTTCTGTCAGCAGACTTTTCCCAGTCACTTTTGACCTGTTCATGTGCCCACTGGAAGCGGCTCAATGTAATATTAAACCCTAATATTCACAGTCTGTCTCAGGGACTAATATAATAAAAAGTCAATACGAAAAGGTCCTGGAGACTTTGTCTTGTCTACTGCATTGTTACAGTACAGGATCAGCTCTGTTCTCATCACTCCTGACCACTTTTTCTCTAATGTGTTCTGCAATGGGAAATAATCCACAACAGATGCACACAGACTATCCCAGTGCTTCAAAATCCCTTACCATTAAAAGCTTCTGTTATGAATACAGTGCATTCCTTCTTTTCCTGGTCACATGAATGTGAAAACAAGTCTCTTTTTTCTTTCTGGAAAATAAATCTATGAGAATAAATTGGAAATATGAGAATTTCTTGGAAATTCCTACCATGTCCCCACTTGAATTGCTGTTCCTTAGATTGAACAATCCCAATTTTAGAAGTCCAAAAGCTCTCAAAATCTCATCTAATTCTTGAGACTCACTGCACTTCTTGCCTTAGCCTACATCTGCCTTGCAATACCATACCTGGAAGCAGAAAAAAATTACAGTAGAGGACTTATCAAGGCTGTCAAGACCAGAAGGATGTGCTGATGTATCTTGAAAGCTGTGTTCCTATTGATATATCACATTGTGAACTTTGTCTCTCTGAAAGATATTTTCAATCACATTTAGTTTGTGATCTATTATAAATCCTAGTTTGTATGTAGTTTTCTAGATCTTACGTAGAATGTTGCTCTTATTCATCAAAATAATTCTGATTCCTTTCTCACTTCTGAAAGACTTTTTCTGCAAGAGTCACATGCAGGGTCCCATATACCAGGATACAGTTTTTAATATCCCTTGACAAGTGCAATTGCAGCATGGGGAGTCCATGCAGACATGTTAAGCCTTCACAACGCTGTCTTCTTGCTGCTCTAACTGCTCCCTTTGATGTGTGTATTGTGAGGAGCTCAGCTTGATGGCACATCACCCTCTGCTTTCAAACATGTTTTCAAAGGGGCTGTTTCTGCTGTACTATCCTGGAAGAGACACTCTTCAGAGCTGCTGCAAGGCTTCTTGTAAGTGTGGTCACTGTGAGAAAAGCCACACTGTTGCCTGACACTAGTCAAGTTGAAAGGTAATGTTGAAAGGGATGAGTGAGGCTGCTGCAGAGCTTGTCTCCATTCTCTCCATCTTTGATCTGACTAAGAAGCATCAACTAAACCTCACTGGAAATCTGGAAAATAGTGAGCATACAGTTCATCCTGCTTCAGAGAGCAGTAAACAAGGAATGGCAGAGTCTGCCTGTGCTACACTTCATATCAGCTGGAACAGTGATGATGTAGGTTTGGGGAAATAGCTGCAGCATAGAAAACATATTAGCTTCCCCATTGCTTTTCTTTCAGTTTCATCTCTGCATCACAGAGGTGAAAAGTGGCTTCTGGTAATATCAGGGAGAGAAAAAGGAAATAAATCCGGATAAATACAGACCTAGGGTTTGATAAAGTTTTAGAAACTACAATGCTGGACTTGCTTTAGGACAAGATGAGGACAAGTACTGTACTCCCAGATAGTCAAAAAGTTGAGAAAATGTAAAGTTCATTTAGGAAGTAAATGTTTCATTTCTGAACATTTTACAACTTTAAAGTTAAAATAAAAGTCAATTTTAGGGAGAAGATTGTTTCAAGTGCACAGAACTAAACCATTTTAAGCTTTTAGAGACCAAGGAGGATTCCTCTCAAATTAAATCATTTGTTGAAAATGAGAAGCATTGCAAACAATGTTAGTATCTTCAAGTTGTCCTTCATCTTCCTCACCCCAAATGCCCATAATAAAACTTCACTCGCATCTTACAAAGAAGATAGCAAGTATAAGGAGTTAAACACAATAAAAAGCAAAAATCTTTAGCAAATGGAAAGGAGAGTGATGTTTCAACTTTTACTCCCCAAATAAGGAAGGATGTAGAGTCCTTTGGGAAAATGATTAATGTAGAAGGAGCAAAAGACTCTCTTTCCTGGAATAACAAAAATGCACATATATTTTAATCTCTCTTCTGGCTTTCATAATGCAACTACATGCTTTTGATTCTGTGGTGCTGTCAGCAAAAATTAATTTTAAAAGTAGTACACATGAGTGACTTCAGCCTTTGCCTTAATTTAGTTTCTCACTAAGAGCCGAGATAAGACACAGCCGCACAGAAGCAGGATGGACGGCTGTACACTATATTGTAGGAGACGATAGTGCTAAATTAATCATGTTCTATCTGGAATTTGCAATTCTTTCAGAGATGCTCGAGACAATATAAAAAATTTAGTGGTAACAGTGAAAGTAGGCAGGAGGTTGTGAGGCAGAAAGCTTCAGAGGGCACTTTAAATGTGAAAGATGCATTACAGTTTCTCACACATGAACAAGACAGCATGCCTTACTAAAAATATAATAAATACAGAGTGTATTCTGCGAGATGCAGCTGTGAAGGGAGTGCTCTCCCAGTCAGATGTACCGAGTGTGATTGACACCCCCTTAGCTTTGCTGTGATATGACTAAATAGGAAAACGAACAGCCTCAGAATGATGTTTGCATTAGGAACAACATAACATTCTGTTCCTCTCAGAAGCCCAGCAAATATATCAGAAGTTTTGGTACACATACTAGAGGAGTCAGTCTGTTCCTCAGTCAGGATTTCACTTTTCATTTGCTTTTCTGCTTCTCCCCTGCTTTCCTTCTTTTCTTCTTCCTTGCATTGTCTCAACATTTTCTCCCACTACAAACATCAGGGGAATGAAGGGAGACATAAATTACTCCATTAGTGGCTCACTGCTGATCGCCTGCTGTAATTTGAATAAATCAGCACACGCCTGGATGCAGCAGCAACAGGAGGAAGAGGTTACCCCTCCAACCTTGCAAGGCTTTTCAACTCAAATACAAGCCTGCACAGCTCACTACTACAAGAGCCCTCACGCTGCAGAAGGTAAAATGTGGAAGAAAAACTCCTCTTTAAGTTTGGAATTAATAACTAATGAATTTGCTTTTCCTTGCAAACCTATCCATTGCAGTCAGTGGATCACAATCAGGTGTTGAAAGCTGCTCTGGGAGTTTCCACAGCAGTCAAAAGCTCTTCTGAGGGAAGAAAAGATCATGACTGACTTGATCAAAATTAGTGAACAAAGCTTGCTACCTGAATGCACTATTGATGCTTTTGAGTCAGGGCCTCTGGTGAGGGTCTGTATAAGCTCCTGAATGCAAGGAAGGACCTTTCCCTCTCTTTCACATTGCGGAAAGACATTTCACATTGGTGAAAGGACAACCTTTCACCAGGGAAACACTGACATAACTTTTAATCTCGACTCTAAAGTGGACTGTGGCTGTACAAGTAAATATAAGAACTGTTGGAAAAGCAGCCAAAAAGATATGTCAGAAAAACTTCTAGAGAATTTTTCCCAAATGTAGAGGATGCACATACAGTTAATTTAAAGGAGCACTGTGAGATAGTGACAGTGATAATGTGAGAAAGACACACCATAGAGTGTAAGGAGGCAATTTCTGAAATCATATCAGTTAGTCCTGAAGCTCCAGAAGCATCTCCCTATTTCTGGTTGCAAGACCTTTTGCAATCGAATTTTTCTGAGACATCAGAACAAAAATTACACCTCACACTTTAGCTTGAGAGCCAGAGGTCTGGGAAACAAGCAGGGCCTTAAAGGGTTCTTTTGGATCTCAAAATATCATCAACCAGAATGTGGAGTATATTGGCCAGATTGCATTGGTGCAATCTGCCAAAAAGTAATAGGCTTCGTTTTTCACTGTACTGTTTTTTTCTGAGAGAAAACATTCCAAAACCAGTACTCTTAGAAATAGGAGGTTGAAAAAATGCTACTTTTTTCACATTGATTGCATTTGACTGTTTCTTTTTTTCACCCACCTGTGCTGTTTCCTGGGGAAAAAAAACCAACCTGAGAGCCTACAGGTGTCTTTAATTGCCAGTAACCCTGTAAGCAGATCATTCAATGAGCAGAAAGAGGTGAGCAAATTAAACTACTGGGCAAACAAGTTGAATCTGTGCTGACCGAGTTTAGTAGAATACTTCTACCTATGTTAATTGCAAGAGAAGACAATATTTTATTGTGTTACTGCTCATGTCTCAAAAGATCCACTTTTGAGTTATCTGAATCTGGTGATTGTAACCACTTAATACAGTGGGTATTAATATCTGTTTCATTATAATTGACTCATAATTTTTCAAATTCAATTTATGTATGAAATTCCATTTAACTAATGGAATTCATTTAATTATAGATTATGTGAGGCATATATGTTATTCTAAAAAATCTAATAATTTGTAACAAAGATTGATAAGATTCAAAAGATCTCACTGGATACATTTTCATTACAGTGTTCACAAAGTCACTAATAAATCATAAAAATTCTTTAAAATTCTTTCTTTTCTTGGAGTATGCACACTGCTAAGTATTGCAAAGTCAATCTTGTCTATAAGTTTTTTACCCATTCCAAAAGGGACCCATTTCTGTGGAAAATCAAGCATATTATCATGTTCTGAACTGTTATTTGTGTCTCAATAGCTTTGAACCACACTCAATGTTTAAAAATATTAATCTGGGTTGGAGTATATTAGTATTACTTTATAAGTTTCAGTTTTAATAAAGTGGATCCCAACCTAGCAATTTCATGATGGTGGTTGTAGTTTGTTGAAGCAAGTTTTACCATCTTATTTTAAATGTCCTGCATATTATTATTTCCTAATTTCTTAATATTATTACTAACTACTTACAGGGGGGAGGATTTTTCTGGGTTTGGGTCTTTTTTTTTGCTTTGTAAATACTTCACCTTGACACATGAGCAGATCGCTTTGGTTACCATGAACTGCAGCAGCAATTTAAGCTGCATTCCTTAGGTCTCATGCAGTAAGTGAAGGTGTGACGGCAGCCTGAATAAGCAGCTGCTTTTTATTAGAGCTTTTACCTGGTTAGTGTGGACATATTAAAAGGAGGAAGTAAAGCTCTGTGCAAATTGTCTCATAAAATGATATCAAAGAGTAAGGTGAGCTCCAAAACCAGGCAGTTATGACAGGTTGTTCTTGAAAATGCTCCATTTGAAAATAACTTGCAAATATTGCCAAGCTTATAAAGAACAGAGGAAACGTTATCTTTATCCACTGGAGTGGCTAGAAAGGGAGAAGTATTAGGTCTTATCAAGTAGGCAATAATGCAGTTTAGTGTGATGGCTGATTTGTGTGGGTATATGAGAGATATTTCATGTTAAAATAATTGTAGAATAAAATATTCTGATGCAGTATCAAATCTTCTGAAGAGCTGTTTTAAAATAAGACATTCTAACTCATGAGTATTCCAATATTTCTTTGCAAGTTTCCAGAATTTTTCTTCATGTAGATAAATAAAATTTCACTGGTGGTTCCATTTTTTTCTAATCAAATCAATATTTTGAGGTTCCTTCTATAGCAGTTGTTAGTTGAATTAGCTTCTTTAGCTGAACAATCAAGCACCCCCTGGAGTTCCTTCTATAAATTAAGGCCTTCTTCCCGCCATTAGGGTGAAAATATTTTAAATTAAATGCTGCAAAGCATGTACATGTCATCTGAGCTACAAAAAAGTATTAGTTGAGCATATATAGCATAAAACAGGCTTTATTGTGGATGGATATTAGTACATTTTCAAAAACATAGAGTAAGCATTTCCATCAATTGCTCTTAATACAATTTTGCTTACTGAGTGGTACTAGCTCTCTTCTGTGACTAGGATAGAAAATGTTCCAAGTGGGGAAACAAATTCTTCGTGCTCTTTTATTCTGTGTGAAGTAATGCAAATCCATGACTGGTCAACACAAGTTAAATTCTTTTCAACTCTAGTAGAATATATATTTTTATTCATAAAATATATGATTTGTTTGGGATAATATCTTAGGGTTTTTGCTCTTTGAGTACACTGAGATAAATCAGCCATATTCCAAAAAGATTTTATCTGCTGGGATGTGAAAATGTCAAGTTCTCTTTTTTGTCTTTGTTAGGATTTTACGTCATTCTAATTACAATATCATTGCTAAGTGGAAGTAAAAAGAAGGCGTTTGTGTTGATGTACATTAAAATTGAGATTCTTTCTCTTTTCTTGCATGAGAGAAACTCTAAGGGCTCATATAAATCCACTACATTTTCTGTCTTCCCACTGAAACCCCTTTCTGGGGAAACAGTTCATATACATGTCCCTAAAAAATTGTATTGAGCAAAAATTATGTTAACTCTTCTGTTTGATTGTTGCTCATGTATTATATGAACTTACACTGCAAATTAAACTTTATATGATTTGGAATTATTGCCAAAATATCTTCAGCCAGGGGTGAATACATTGTAAGCCTTCAAAACCTGGGCTAGGGCGGAAAAGGACCCCAAAAGCCTTTCTTGCCAATTTCAGTATTGGTGAGATGCAGGATTTCTACTACTGGATTGGACTGTGTAGCTACTGAGGACAGAGTGGATGAGGAAGGAGCCACTCAGTCCTTAAAGACATTGGCCAGAGTTTTACCCAGAATGGAGAAAAGATTTCAGCTCGGGCTGGTGTAGTCAAATCTGTTTCCTCTCCCTCACAAAGACAATAAACAGAACTTTGAAACTGTGTTGGACTGTGTGACATCCTCCTCTCAACAGCTTGTATCTCAAACAGCCAGTTAGAGATTAATCTCTAATAGTGGTTGTACAGTAAGAGTGATTTCTATTAAAGACCTCTTCTTGTTGCTGCTCACCTGCTTTGGCATTTCAAAAATTTCAGAATCTCTATAAGACTGGGATTCCACCACCCATATTGAAATTATCACTTTGCAGAGATTACTATCCAGTAAAGATGGGTGAAATAAAGAAATAACCCAGAGAGATTCACTAATCTAACAGTTATACATACATATAGAAAATCTAACATGATGATGGCAAGGTAAGTTTTGTGGCAGTTCTGCCTCTTTTACTGTTGCCCAGGACTCCTTCCACCTGTTTGTGGCAGATACCATTTGTGCTTGATTTTGGCTTAAAGAGTAAATGTTTTTTTATTACAGTGGAACAGCCATGTTAACAAAGGGATATGTTCCAGCCTGGGAGCAGAGTTAACTTGAGAAGATATTCAACTGAGGCTGTAGAACTCCTCAAAGGATGCCTTGCTCTTGTGACAGTGACAGCAACTCTTCTGTCAGTTCCCATTAGCCAATGGCAGTGTAACATTTCTCTTACTGTGAGTGGCAGAGATGATAGAAACTGTGCTTTTTAATTAGGAAATATCACACATGCAGACACAAGTCTGGGCAGGAGCTCTGTTCACGGCTGCTTCATTTATGCTGCTGTCCCTCATCTCCCATTCTGTTTGTGTCTACTCCCTAGTCTTGAGTTGACCCTGATTTGAGATATGGGAGAAGGTGAGGGTCCTTGTGGTGGCAAAAATAAAAAGTTTAAATTACACTAAGCTTGAAGTTTAATTTAAGTTTTCCATCAAAGGAAAGTGTAAGAACTCAATTTTATGCTGAATACAATAAAATACCTTGATTTTAGGAGCTTAGGAGAAAAACAAGGACATGAAAAGATATATTTGCAGAGAAAGAGTCTGTCCTTTTTTGTGGTAACCTATTGATTAGGGCATGCATCCAAATTGTGAGAAATCTGGACACCAGCTCCTTCTCCCATTAATATTTAATAATTATACAAAAGGAAAAAGCAGCTAAAGAGAAATTAAGAACCTGGCACGATTGCAGCAGCAAGACAGACCCTGGGGCAATCGGAGACTGACAGTCAAATATTGCCACACAGAATAGTGAGTTGAACCTAGGGCTCTTATAACCTGGCAGGTCCTAAATGTCAGGTTACTGGGTAAAGGAGGAACATCTCTTCTACTGATATATCCTACCAAAGTTTACCAACTCTCCTCTCTTTCTTCACCTTTGTTTATTGCAAGGTAACAGGTCAGGAGAATGCTTGAAGAATGAGATCTACACATCTGACAAAGAATTAATGAAAAATAATATACAAGGTTTATAACAGTGGAAAGCACTGAGTGTATTGCAAGGTCTCAAAAAGTAGGAGATTATGTCCAAATTTAGATAAAATTAAGGTTCTCTCCTTTGGGATTCTTTGAAAATATCTCCATGCTTTCCCTGACACTACTGAGAAATGAAGCCTCCGTGGCTGTAGGATTAAGCCACTCATACAATGGTTTCAGGCAAAGTTAAGTGTCTATGTTAAGCAGATTTTTTTCAATATTTTGTTTCTACAGCTTCTGCAGGTAGAGTCTGTGACACAAATATACACAATTTTACCACTTTTGATTTTGTGGGCCGACAGCTGGAGTCAAAGCTGTCTGCATTTTGCTATCACAATACCTTTCAGAGGAGACTATAAATATGCATGAAGATGGAATGAAAATAACCTTCTTTAGGTCAAACATTCATCCAAATTAATTGGTTTTGAGAAATTTTCTCAGAAAGCCACCATGTAAATCCACTTTTTGTTTATACAAATAAAGATGTCTATGAAATGAAAACAAGTTTTGTGTATTTAAATTGTAGGGTTGATCTGCCATTCTTTATGGGATTTTGCAACAGTGCTTTCACAAACTGGCAGCCTCCCCTACCTCCCCAATGAACAGACATTTAAAGAAAGCTCAGGCAAACAGCAAGAAAAGTGAAATTGTTCAGGAAGATTGATTTACCTGCAAGTACTGTTTTACCTGCAGAAAACCAATATACATGGAGGGGTTTCTGGTATTTGTGGTTTGGATTTTGCCCAAACATGGGCCAAGAGGAAGTGGACTGGAAAGCATCCAAAAAATTGGGAGCATGGAGTATAGGACATTACTCTTTCAGAAATATGTTCTCTATTTCGAACTACAGCTCAGAGGAGGGAACCTCTCTCTTATGCTGGTTGAACTCCTAATTTACCAATCTGTAGAAATTTGGATCCTGCAAATACTTGTGCTCTCACCTGCTTGATTTTAAGCACTGGCAGTACAGCTAAAATCAGCCTACCAGCACACCTGGGGCTCAGGTGACAGCAGTCCTTTGCAGAGCTGGGCACACTTGCTGGCTGTGCCTTTTAAGTGAGCCACTATATAATGGTGGTGTCAAGGGGGAGGACGTGGGGCACTGGCAGCAGCAAAGGCTGCAAGTAATAAAAAGTGCTTTTCTAATTGGCTGCAATAATGTTTAAATTTTCTAATAAATAACATCCACACACGTCACAAATAAGCCCTAGGTGAATGTTCCAATGGAGGTATTTATTTGGAGCACTGAACAGATTACATTTACAGAGTTATACTGCACAGCAGGGAAATCACTCTACGTGGAGTGACAGGGCAATGGTCTTACAGCAGTCCCCTTCACAGCAAAGCACTTAGGCACGTGAGGATCGATTTCAGTGTCGCAGCTCAAGCTTAGGATTATGGATTGCTGAATTGGGTTGTGGAAAGGTGCAGAAACTGAGCAACCTTCAGGAAAATATTTACAGGATCCAGGTGGGGTGTGACAAGCCCAAGTTCAAGTGAAAGAGGAAGACTGCTTGCTTGCTTCCTTAATTTTATGCCCTTGCATTACAGGTATAACTGTCAAAATAACTGAGTTTATTTTTTCAATGTATTAACAATTGCATTCTACAGAAGAGAAAATGTGCTTTGTCAAGAGAAATGTACTCACAACAGTGAATTCATTTTTAATTAAGAGATGTTATACTATTTTGTACCTTAAGCCATGCAGCTGCTAGTGTTTACTGCATCTCCCTGTGTATGTGTGTTTGGCCCTTCCATCAAAAAGTTCTCCTCCGAGTATTTCTTTTTTTCCTGTTCTGTGCCGGGATGCTTGAGGGAACAAGATGAAACCTGACTAATATTGTTTGGTAATATGGTTGTTTGCAGTTTATTTGTTCTCTGGTGGATTTTATTATAGCTGCTGAATTTTTACTCATTAGTTTAATGGTGGTTATTTTGCAGATTTCTTTTATTCTGTACTTTTTATTGAAACCTTATTCACAATACCACAGTGACTTGACTATGCTCTTCATGATGCAAAATTTAATTAGATACTAACTAAGTAAGTGGTCCATTAAAATATTATTCAGATTGTTCAGGGAAATATTTTGGTAAACATTTTCTTTGGAAGTTGACTTTTTGGTAAGGGAAATGGAAACAGACAAATGAATGCTGCTGTTTATTTTGTCTCTCAGCATGCAAAGGGTGAGATAGTGTGCATCTGAATTACATCTCCATTTGCAGTGGGAGAAAGGACCTTGCCATTAGAGGAATCATAGCATCCATTTATTATGCAGTTCAGGTCTAGACTGCCTATACTGCAGTCCATCAAAAAGTATTTTAGGGGAAAGATGCTCATAATGAAGCAGGGAGCTCCACTGTTTGAATGATGATGATGATGATGCACTGCAGTTGCCAAAGCCACATAATACACATTGCTGGAAAATGTCCCATAAAAAAATTGAGCTAGAAATAAAGATATACATTGTGTGTATTTAAGTATGGCTCCGTTCACTAACAAGAGAGGCTTTAATTATACATGGGTTTTCACAAACAAGTTAGTTCAGAGAGTGTTCAATTCACAAAGGTCTCTTTCTCTATACTCTGGGCTCTCTGTTCTAAGCAGTTTTGCAGCTATTGAAACAGCTGCACAATTTTTGATTTGGTCATGGATACTTTTAATGTGCACATAAAATGAAGAGGAGAGGGAGGGAACATTTCTTTGCCAGCTCTATGCAGAAGAGTGAGCCAGCTTGGTATCTGAAGAATATTGAACGGGTCTGTGCTGACCTAATGGAGCCAGAAATCAGACCTCCCTAAGTCACATACACAGCTTTGATGTCAAGCAGTTTGTCAAGTGGCAGTACATCCTTTGATGGCAAAAGGGAGGGAGAAAGACTTGTTAAATAGGGAGGTGAATGGGAAGAGAAAAGGTCAACTGTTGGAAGGTGAGAATAGCATGTGAAGTAAAGGAATTGGCAGAAATGTCAGAAATACAAAGGAAGAATATTTCTCTCTCTAAACAGTGTGCTGAAACCTTTCAGACAGAGATCTGTGGTCAACACTGTCCCTCAGACCCCAAATAAACTATTTATTTCAGTACCACGAATCTCCTTTCTGCCCTCAAGGACTCCCTAGTCTGAAGAATCAGCTGCTTTCTGCTGAGAAGTGGCCACAGGAAAATACTGTCAGTGTTGTGGTGTTCATGCACATGCAGAGTGTGGAAATATTGCTATTGAGCAAGCACATGTAAAACAAGGCTACAGATAAAGGGGAAACTGAAGTAAGAGGCAGAGCTCCAACATAGAACTCCACCAGGAACTGATATTCTTTGATGCTACCATTTGGCAAATTAATAACCCTGCCCTGCAAGAAGTTCATCTAGGAATTGAACTGGAATAAGGGACAGGGTCTTAGAGGAATATAGGAGTGAGCCCTTCAGCATTACTAATGAGATTTTTTTTGTCATATGTTAAAGGATGTGTTACTAGCTCTAAAAGGAAGCCAAACTCAAGTACCATTCAGAGTTCTGGATGGGAAAGATGGCCATCTTCCAAGGAAAGACAAAATGGTCTCAAGACCTTATAGCAGAGACTTGTTTCTCAAAGAAGTTATCAATTTTTTCGTTGGTTTGTTGTTGTTGTTCCAAAACCAACAGAGTAGATGATATCTCATTTGTTATGAATTTACATCTTCAGGCTCACCTCCTGTGTGAATTACCTGTAGTGTCAGTACTTGCATTGCAGCCTTCAGTCCTCTGGGGAAGGAATAGAACCCCTGCTGATTTCTATAACCACTTCATCTTACAACAGTTGTAAAAATGTATCAACTTATCAAATAGCATTAAAATTGGGTAATATATTTGGAACTATTATCATGAGCAGTACAGATAGATATGCATACATGCCTGACAATGTGTACATATACAAATGATGACAGAGCACAATCAAGTGAGTTTCCTATCCTTGAGAAAACAGATGAATTATAGTATTTAATTCCAAAAAAATAATTATGTTTGTTGATTGGAAAGACTGAGAGTTCTAGCTGTTTGAAAAGCAGCAATAAGATTGTAATAAATTAAAAAAATGGAAATTAACTAGATATTTTAATATTTACAGACTTTTTTTTGCCCCAAAGTATTTGCAAGACTATCTTAGTATTGCCAGCTTTGTATTCTCAGCCCACTCCAAAATTCCAGGGTAAAAATTAAATGTCAATCTGAAAAAACACACATCCCAAACCCTCCCTACTGAAAAAAAGAAGAAAAAGCAGAAGAACCTTATCTATGGATAAGGTTTCTAGACAATATTTTCTCTCTCCCATTCCAAGCTGTTAGAATCTCCAGGTGATCACGACATGCTCCTGATCAGAGGTGGAATGGATGATGCAGCCTTCCAATGTCCTCTCAATTAGATGGACAAGCAGCATCATTTCTGGAGAAAGCACTTTCCCTATTTCTCTTCCCCAAAGTGAGTGTGGAGGCAAACAGCATCTGTGGGAATTTGTGCCTATAGGAGTGGGAGCTGTTTAAACTCCTATAGGAGTGGGAGCTGTTTAAACTCTAACTGTTTAAGCTGTTAGGGAGATCCTAGAATGCATTCTTCCTCTGAGAGCTAGATTGGACAGGGAAAGACAGAAATGCATTACAGGAGATGAGGGTGGAATAGATGACTATTAGGCCCCTGTTATACATGTCAGGGTCAGTTCCTCCCTCCCTCTCTCCTCCATGGAAACATGTTTAGTCAAGTGTCACTTTCACTTGCAAAGAGATCATCAGTTTTCTCTTGTGTTGCACTGTTTCAGGTTTCAGCAGTGCTTGGGTTGAGCTGCTTTTAAATGTTACTATTTTATTCACAAAGCTTAACTGGGAGTTTTTCCTAACTTATTGCTCCTATGGATAGGAAAGTTCAAAAATGCTAGCAGATTGGCACTAGGAAGTAATTTTTAAAGCATGAGGCACCAGAAATTTTCTTTTGAGGACAAGGACCATGGTGCATGGAGAGTGATAATGTGTTTTCATTGCACTCATCACCACATTGTCAGAGATAATGAATACCTGACCTCATCTCACTCTCTTTTGATGGAGTTAAAGTAGGTAATATCAATCCTTTTATGGTTTTAAGAGTAATGGAGTAATTGATGACACTAGAGACAGCATCTATAGTAACGTGTTTTGGGCAGGTCTGTCTCAACATTGATCTTTGTAAAGCATGTGTGATACTGCAGGTGACATGCCTGAGATTCCTGCTCATGATTTATCAGTGATTCAGACAAAACTGTGGGAATCTCAATTCCTTCCTTCTCCTTTCTGCTTCCCTCTTCCTTTCTGCCTAGCAAAATTCCTTGTTGAAGACACTGTTATCCACTGTTCCTGGTATCTAGTGCTACACATGGGGGTTACTCTGTCAAATTTTCTTACAATGAACTGTACAAAAAAGTGCCTTTCAGATGCCTTAAGTTTTAGCTTTCATGTTTTTCATATTCTGTGC
>VZSR01003803.1:36909481-37037366 GCA_013398615.1 Brachypodius melanocephalos
CATTTTGTGACCATTTTAAATCCATCTTGGGTGTAGCCCTGGTCAGGCTCTCATCTTGCCCAAGGTGTATCCTAAAGGCCTTTCAATAAATACCTACTTTATTCTCTAGTTCTTCCCAGTCTCTGTTTCAGGTCAGCCTTCTCAAGGCATCATTTCCTTTGAGCTATGGCTCAAACTAAAGAGGTTCAAGAAAGGATGGAGCAATAACGATCCAATGAGAAATTGTGGAAAACTCAGTGATGTCTCAGTTAGAACTGCACACCTGTCTTAATAGATCAGGTCAGGTACCCTTCAAGAAAAAAAAAAAATCCAAATTCACAGTGTGTGACTCAGTTTGTACCTATCCCTATTCACTTCACCACCGAAACAGTGGCTGTGTGCTGACATGTTTTCATCAGAGTCTGGAGGAGATGGTTTCTACCACAGGTTGGCCCAAGACCCTTCTGCAGAAGCCACACAGATTATGTTGGTCACTGCTCAGTCTGCCTGGCTCATCCTACCTGAGTAGCTTGGGATGATATCATAAGATATGCTCCCAGTGAGGCCAATATGAGTTACAGTCACTTCCAAGAAGTAATTTCAATGCTTTTACTGATTCAATACTTCCCAGTAACACCTCTTCCAGAATTTCCTGTGAAAGAAAAGAAAGAAGCATGAATTCACTTGTGATGTCACTGTGCTTCATAGCCAGTTTCTTCTGTCTCAAGAGGTGGAGACAAGGGAAACTTTTTCCGACATCAATAGGTCAATAATTTTTTTTGTGGAGTCAGGTAAAGTCGACACTGGCATGTAACCATTTTGGATTATGGGGCTTTGTAAGCACATACTTGTGGCATGCCTGTGGATCTCCTTTAACACAGTGCCACTCAGTGATGGGGATGCAGCTTGGCAAGGGGAGAGGAAAGCAGATTCCATGGAAGGGCAGACATCTGCCTGGAATCAGCTCATTTATTCTCACTCTGCTGGGGGCAGGAGCACGGGGATTTGTTTTGGTTTCAACTGGATTTGGTTTGGTTTTTTTACACAAAGAGTTTGGAAACAACTTTTTGCTTCCAGTCATCAGAGTTTATAAGGTTATTACTGGTTGAAGTCAACATGCCTTGAAGGTTAAAGTCTTTCACTTGTATATTTACATATCCTCTTCAATGTTGCAGACATATCTCTCATGCTTTGCCTGCAGCCTATTTTGTATTTGTCTTTGGACCTGAGATGTACCTTGTTGAATCTGATCTAATAAAATGAAAATTAGCCTCAGAACTAGGGCACAAGAACTGAGCTCCTAAATTTTTCTTGATTGTATCTTGAGTCCCAAGCTACATTCTCTAAATTTTACATTGTGTGAGCTTTCCAAGAGCATGAATACCCCTTGTAGGAGGCACTCCTAGTGATAAGGTTTCCTTTGCATAAAATTCCCTGACTGTAGGTTTTATTTTCATTACAAAAATTTAGAACTCCCATTCAATATTACTGACAATGACTGGGTATAACATATTGTCTCTGTCATGAATTTGACAAATTCTACATTAAAATTGTTCCTTCAGGGGCTTTGTCCCCATTTTTCATGTGGTTTCATGTGATTTTTTGTTGTTGCTGTAATCAATAGAAGAAACTATTGTCATCTCTCACATACATTTATTATGAGAAAAACTTATTTTATGACATGGCTGAAACTCTCTAATTTCCCCCTTAAGTTTCCTGATAGGCTTCTAGAAGACAGTCTTATCCTGTTTTGGACCTTCCTTTACTGCCTTAATTTCCATTCTATATGTAGGCTTAGACTATCTAATTGTCTCTTATGACAAAAAAAAATTATATTATCACTTAGAAGAAGATTAATATGGAAAGTTATCTAAACTAATATTACAAGTTACATTTATGTTGTCTCACTGGTGAATATAATGAGATCAGCTATCAAGTTTTTGGGTAAGTTCTATCTTTTTTAATAGTTTTAGAAATGATAGTAATTAAAAGATCTCTTATACTGGTGATTGCTTTGTACTTTCCCACCATTTGCAGTAATAATTGCAAAAGCAAGTGGTGGAATGTGAGGTTTTAACCCACATTTTATGGGTCACAAATGGCCTCTAAACCCACTGCAGTCTTGCAATTTCATCTAGAGATAATTATTGGATAATGCCAGCAGTAAATTATTTGCTGCTCATATACTTCCTAATAGTCACTACGCAAAGGTAATTATTCCACCATTTAAAAGAGAGAGTACATTTGAAACTATTAGCTATCACTTTTAGGAGCTGTACACGCAATGAACAAGCCATTGTCCCAGCATTACAATCCAGAAAAGTCCTTACCTGTATGGCATTGCTTCTTCATCCCTGATGCATCTCATTACATCTGCTCTGGGTTCACACAGGTGTAAGGGAAGCCAGAACTTTTGTCCTAAATGCACCTTTTGTCCTAAATGCACATCAAATACCTGTGAGGTTTTTGGTTCAGAAAACCCGTTTTGGTGCAGCTGATTTCATCAGTCGGACTGACTGTCTTACCTGATATAATAAGAACTCACACAAGACAAAATTTTCTGTCTTAAGGTAGAACTCAAAGGCTGAAAGATGGGTCACTATGCCATTTTGATGGCAAAAGTATAAAGAGTTTATACTCCAAATTTTTTGGAAAATATTTTTAAAAATAAGGAGGATTGTCAACTTGCTTTTTTAGAAAAACTAATTCATTTGCTGATGGCTGGTGTTAACAATTTTACTAGAGGATAACCAATCACATCATCACCTGTAACTTACATGCAGAGTAGACTTCACTTTATTTCTAATCAAATCCATTTTCTATTTGCTTGTTCACTCCAGATACCTCAAATCCACCTTTTCTCTTTTAAATTATAGGCAATCCAGGCAACTCAAATTGTTTCCACACTACCACAGATCTGTCTGCCACACACAAAACTGTTCTCTTATGGTCAAGTAATTTAAATGACAAATGTAACAGTAAATTAAATTAATCCAAAACACACTCTTCACCTCCATGAAAGCAAGACTGGAAAAAAATACCTGGACAGCAATTTCACTGTTAATGTATTGTGCTGAAAGCTATTAATGAAGCTGTTTTTGTCACTGACAAAATCACATACAAGTAAACAATATAATTTCAAGGGTGGCCTTGACTGAAGCATTCGATATCTCTGTGAGCAAAGGTCTTCTGCAGAAGTTTTACAATATCTTTTCATGTTTAGTAATGGTATCTAAAGGAAGGCATTACAGAGATGGTGAAGGGCCTAGAGGGAGTGGCTGAGGTCACTTGTTCAGCCAGGAGAAAATGAGACTTAGGGGAGACCTCACTGAAGTTACAACTTCCTTGTGAGGGGAAGAAGAGGTGCAGGCACTGATCTCCTCTCTGTGGCGACCAGTGACAGGACCTGAAGGAATGGCATGAAGCTGTGTCAGTGGAGGTTTAGGCTGGCTATCAGGAGAAGATTCTTTATCCAGAGAGTGGCTGGGTTTTAGAACAGCTTCCCAGGAAAATGGTCAGAGCACGAACCTGACAGAGGTCCAGAAGTGTTTAGAAAATATTTTCAGGCACATGCTGTGATTCTTGGGGTCATCATTTGCAGGGCTGGGAGCTGGACTTGGTGGTCCTTGAAGATCCCTTTCTTCTCAGGACATCCTATGATTCTATGATCCAGACACCCCTTCAAGGCAAAATTCCTTTCTGTAGATACACTTTACAGCATGATGCCTCTCATGTTTTTGTGTTAGAATCTGGAACCTCTCAAAAATAAAATAAAAAATCCTCTAAAAAAATCTGTGGCATGTGTAAAACCTCAAAAAAACCCCACCTCAACCCAATGAAACAACCCCTGTTTCAATTCTGATTACCAATAACATTGGCTGAATCACATAAATAAAACTATAGTCATTCCTCAAAACTGGGGCTTAAGGAGCTCTCCACCAAAGCCTGTTAAGTTTTTTTGAGAGTGTATTTTCCATTGCTGGAGACATGAAGCAAGTAAGTTCCAAATCCAGGAGAACTCTGTATCTGTATCACCTCTTTGGGTTTGAATTCCCTATTTTCCAACAAGATTCACTGCTCGAGCAGATACCCCTTACTAAAACTGCTGCTGGCAGATGGAGGGAACTTGTCAGAGCACTGCCTGGAAGCTCACAAGGCACCCTGGCATGGTATCTGTGTTAGCATCTCTTTCATGAGTTCTTAAGTCATCCCAAATTTTTAAAAGACTTGTCATTGTTTCTCAAGTAGATTAAAGTTTCATTACATTTCAGGCTACCAGTGCTGCCTTCTTCATGAGTTAGGGGTTGTTAAACACCACTAAAAATTGATAACAAATCAAATCACTCCCTAATTTACAAAATACAGTCAACTGACATCACACTAAAAGGCTGATCAGCCTTCAAAATTATTGCAGTGTGTTTATTTTTTAGATCAGTTTTAGTCTTTGAAATGTCAAACATAGTGATCCATCTGAGCTGCAAACGTGGATGAACATACATAGCACTGTCATCCACTTGGAGAGGAGTTGAAAGCAATTGCACACTGATTCACTACAGAACTTATACCTGTTCTGCATAAATTTCATGGAGAGCAATGTTACCAGCCAGCCCCAGTTCTGCTACTTAATTGGTTTAACTTTTGAGAAGAATACACACTTTTTAGCTAACATTCACTCAGGTGTGCAGTAAAGTCAGGGTCATCATACCTGCCCTCTCCTGACCCTTTTGTTGCTGAAACTTTGGAGCATATAGCCCTTATCTCACATTTAGAATCATAGAATCATAAAAAGTTCTCTGTTGGAAGGGACTCTAAAGATCAACTAGTTTAATCCCCTTGACATGGGCAGGGACACCTTTCACTAGACCAGATTGCTCCACGCCCTATCCAACCTGGCCTTGAACACCTCCAGGGATGCGGCATCCACAGCTTTTCTGGAAAACTCGTTTTAGCATCTCACCACCCTCAGAGTAAGGAATTTCTTCCCCATATCTAATCAAAACCTGCTCTTTCACTTTCCATTCCCTCTTCTCCTGACACTACATGCCCTTGTGAAAAGACCATCTCCAGCCTTCTTGTAAGCCACATTCAGGTAATGGAATGTGCCCCAAAGTCTCCTTGGAGACCTCCCTTCTCCAGGCTGAAAAGCCCAAACTCTCTCAGCCTGCCTTCATAGGTGAGGTGCTCCAGCCCTCTGATCAAGAAGTTAGCAGCCTGTTCTAGACTCATTTCAGCAGGTCAATTTTTTTTTGTCTGACATTTCTAAGACAGCTCTGAAGCTTTGCATGGTAATACATTTTTAAAGCAAGGGCCTAAACCGAGTTTCCTAGAGCCATGTTTGAGTTCCCTAAAAGAGCTGAGCTTTTGCAGCCAGAGAACCTTACAAATAAGGCAAGCATGCTCACTAGTTCTGTGCACACAAGTGCTGGGAAACTAATGAACTCTGGAAATATGCAGCCCAGCATATGGGCTCTGTAGAATCTGTTACTTCTAAATGGAATTTTTTGAACAACTCTGATTGTTACTGGTTTTCTTGCCCAGGCTTATGCTGTACAGAACCCACTATTCAGAGCTGCAAGAAGGAAGCAAGTTTGGTATACTTGAAGCAGTGCTTGTTTGGGTTTTGTGTGCTTAGTTCTAAGAATCCTTTTCTTGCTATAGCTGCCCCAGCCAAACTCGCTTCCTTCCTGAAATGCTGAATGGTGTCAGGAGCAATAGACATATGAAATGTTTAATGCTGTTGAACCAGAAAAAGGAAATTTTCCTGAATTATGGAAACAAAAGAAGGACTCACACAGAAGCTTCCTCATAGCTCAGCTAAAAGTCAATCAACCACGTGACACAGTTCTATTGAATACGAAGCTTCATTAGTTCTGGTGCTCATGGTACTACTTGTTTTTTAATTAAATTACTAAATGAGGGATTACGTGCAGAGACTGCACTGATACTGTAATTGCTTCCAATGATGAAATTCAAATTTCAGGCCATGAGCTTCTATATACAAATGGATTCTTTATCTAGCCAGAATGTAGAGTTGCAGCCTGTTACAAATAAGGCAATATCTTTATTCACAGAAAAAGGGCTGTTCTGGCATTAGTGCTATGATTATTGTGTGACCTTTTCAAATAAACATGCATTTAAACATGCACTCACATCAACGTATGAGTAATAGAGAAACTAGAGCTAAACTTGTATAGTAATAACAGCCATCAGTTTTCTTCAGTTATTATTTGAGTATGAGACATAAGTATCCATTTTAACAAATTCGGAGTTTGCAAAGCTAGTAAGGAGTGGCACGAGCATATCTATTCTGACCTCTATACTAACATCAGCTGCAGAATTTCAGTCAGTAGTTTCTGCATCCTGTATAGTAATTTATGGTTGAATTAGAGCACAGCACTTAGGAAAGAGTTGCAGGAAGAGGATTCATCCTGCCCTTTTATATTCTCAATGCAAAACAGGCAGTCAGGCAGGTTGTTCCAAAGCTGCAGGCTCAGGAGCTGAAAATGCTTGTGTGCAGATAAGAGAGAAGCATGGACACAGACATTCACTTGACAGAAAACTGGCTCAGCCTTGTTCTTAAGATGACATCAAATCTTAATTTAAAAATGCCATATAACAGTGAATTACTGTCTAAATTATCCTTGTTAAAATTTACCCCCACAGTTTGGAGGGCTGTTTATGTAAAATATGTTAAGTTACTGCCTCATCTTTTTTTTTTTAAAAATAAACTGAGAACTACTTACACATGTCCATTAGGATATATTCTTCAGTTTTTTCTTTATTTGGCAGTGTATTATTTATATATATATATATATATATATATATATATATACACACACACACACATTGCATATGCCATATCTACTGTGGTGCAACTAAGCATCCACCAGCTGCTCACTCACTTGTCTTGCAGTGGGATGGGGGAGAGAATTGGGAAAGAAGAAGCTAGAGGTTAACCATGGGTTAAAATAAAGACAGTTTAATAAGTGAAAGAAATAAACCACAAAACAAGCGATGCAAAGGCAATCACCTTCCAATAGCAGATCCATGCTCAGCCAGCCTCTGAGCAACTTTGAACTACTCTCCAGTCTTACTGCTAAGCAGTAAAATCATTATCATTATCAAATCCCTCTCCAGTGCATTGGGGTCAGCTGTCCTGGCTATGCCTCTGATGCCTTAACTTTTGTATTTTCCAGATGAGCACTGCTTTAATGTATAACTCTAAAATGCCATAACCTCTCAGCTACTGTCTTACCATTTTATTCAGACAAAACAACTTCTCTCTAGGCCCTAACTTCAAGGACACTGTTTTTCCAAGTCCTAAAAAATATAAACAACCAAGAACAGCAACGAGGAGAGAGGGAGAACTGGAGAATGGGACTCTGCTACCTAAAGCTGTAATTGGACAACTGGCTTCTGACATGGAGATGGACCAAGCCTATATCTGTCTGAAAAACACGTGTTAGTCATCCATCTTGAGTGTAGTCTCTGCGAGACTCTTGCATTGCCCAAGGTGTACCCTGTGAAGGCCTTTCCATAAATACCTACCTTATTCTCTTAACTCTGTCTAGCTTCTGCTCTAGGTAGCCTTCTTCAGGCATCACCTCCTCCCAACCTCTTACACACTCCCAGCCTCCTCACTGGTGGAGGAGACAGTGAGAAACAGGGAAAGCCTTTGAAGCTGTTCAAGTACTGCTCAGCAGCCTCTAAAAAATCAGTGAGTTATATACACCATTTTGGTCACCAGCCTAAACCACAGCACTACATGAGCTGCTGTGAAGAAAATTAGCTCCCTCTCTTATTGAAGAAAAAGAAGCTGGGATTTGATTTCATTGCTTTACAGAGAACTGATATCCTGATTCATTTATCTGTGCAGTAAGGCTACAAGTTGAAGTACCTATAGCATTAATGCAACTTAAATTTCAGTGGATGATACTGTAGCTGAAGAAAACCTGCCTCCAAATTTTGAAAATTACATTTCTTCTACAACAGAGAATAAAAAATAGTGAAATACCACTAGTAGTAGAGGAAGAGTATAGATCAAGAAAACATCTATTCTATTACACCTCAGTAAAGGAAAAAAAATATAAATCACTTTTCTGACTGTAACCACATTTTAAGTTAGTTTTAAGACAATTTTGATCCTTTGTCTCCCTTTTTTTTTTTTTCTTTTTTTTTTTTCTTTTGGATGGACACCATTTTTACCTACAAGTCCTGTCTCTATCTCTGCCTGCTTCCTTAAAAATGTTTATTCAAATTCCTTAAGTATACAGCTCATCAAGGTCCTAGTCTGTGCTAAGTTATGTCCTAAAAATCTCATTTCTACAGGAACAAAGGTGCACAAATGAGTAATGGTAACTAGAGTAACCAAACTAAAGCCCTGCCTAGCAACCTCCAGCCCCATCACAGAAGAGATGTCGGCCCCAAGAGTGAAGACAATCACCACCAGTTAAGGGAAGCAGATCTCCAGAACACGTTTTGTACTGAGGGAGATCACTTCCTAGGGACATGGGGAATGTTATGGGATGCAAAGGAAGAGTGGTTTGGGATTTCACAGGACCTGCTGTGGGACAGTCAGGCTATGAACTAGTTGGTGATAGAAAAAGCGGCCCAGGAGGCAGGGGGTATCTAAGGATAAGACCATGGGAAAAGCTTCCTACTGGAAACACCACAAAAGTCCTATCCAATTGCTGGACAGATCTCATGAATTGGCTGAGAGTTTGAGTGTACATGAGATACCGGGAGAAAAGAGGATCCAGGGGAAATTTACTGGACAGGCTGCATGTCCAAGCCCAGTTACTGGAGATACCCATATTACATACACATCTGTATTTTTCCCACAAGCAAGCCTTTAACTTGATCAGCTAGAGAGTAGGATGAAGCGACAAGTGCCAATTGTGTTCATGTGTGTCTGCCTGCACTGATCTGTGTGGTAGGACAGATATGTTTATTTATACACGTGTATTGTACACACACATTTGTGCGTCTGCCTACTGGGAATACATTCCAGCCTCACTACAGGTAAGAGCTGGGTTCCTGAAGTTGTGTCTCTTTGGGGACCTCAGATCTGGCAACCTCTACAAACCACTACTGACATTTGGACACATTTCACAAATATTGAAGACTTCTGGATTGACTTTGATTTAAAGATACTACACATACATACACAGAAGCATAGCAGCAGTGACTTTTGTTCTGTTCATGTTGAACAGTACCTTTTTATTTATCCCTTTATTAATGAATGCCCTTATGCCATATCTATCTATTTGACTTTGAAAAGGTATCTGTCAACTTACTTTGTTAGAACAGAAGAACTTCTTTCTCTGTGTTGGTAAAGCTCATCCAAGTGCAGAGGTATCTTCTGCCAGACAGGTAAGAAATTCTGCTGTCACTCCTGGTGTCTGTCTCTTTGCAGCATGGTGGTGGCACTGCATGGGGAAGGAAAGCTGTTGAAATCAGCTGTGCATAGCATACGTAGATCCACCGATTTTATTATTCATATTAACCTCAGTTCATTTTAATTTTATGTGAGCATTTTGATTCAGGTATAAAGCAATTTTTTATTATATAATATGTTTTATTCTTTCACCTTACACCCTGAAAGGTCCCAGAGGCCTCCATTTCTACCATTTGACTATTTGCAGTGTTTCAAAGTAACCATGGGGTGCCTGTCCTTTTTAGCATCTAATTACACTTTGTAAGGGCTTGATTACCAAAATGCATTAAACAATAATTAGATAAGGATAATTTACATCCAAACAATAAAGTTGAAAAGAACAATATAACTGGTAATTGGCCTTGACCAAGGTAAATAATGTCCTCTTTTTTATTTACATTTGGTTTTCCCCATAAACTGCCTACTGGGTTGTACAGAAGTAAGAGGCTAGCAAAAATCTGAATCCCCATCCATCAGTATTAATCTCACACTTTACTGAGGCCCCATCCATTTATCTTTCCGACACAAATTAGAAATTCAAGAGTTTTAACAAATGAGCCTGCAAATGTAAACTTATTAGGCCATATATTTTTACTACACACTGTGCAGTGCCCTCCACAAAGCTGTCCCTTCAGAGAGTGTTTTCCTATTTTGTGTTATTGATGGCAGCTAACTAATCACATTTTTAATGTTGTCTTTGGGGAGGGCTGTTTGAGTGAATGTGCAAACTAAACTACCCAGAATAAATCTACCTTATTAAATGCTTGAAATTATGTGTCTTTTACGATAAAGAAACTCTCGAGCATTGTTACATTTGCTAACCTTCTTTTTTGTAGAAATCAAAAGACTGGGATTAATTAAAATAATACATCAAAACAGGGGTTTGTACAGAATGTGTCTGCATGTGAGAGAAAGGCCAAGAAAAATTGGTTAATTGGTCTCTTCATCCCTTCTCTCTTTCCCTCCATTGAAATATCTTTTAAAATTGCTTTTAAACTAACCTTTGTTAGCTAAATGTTGTCATTTAGCTTTTGGAGAATTTACTAGTGAACAGATCAAAATGCAAACCTTGAGACACAGCCTTTCTCCACATGTCACAAGAGTTTTTCAAAGCTCCTGCATAGCAAGGAGACACTCTGAATAAAGCATTTTAGATTATACAAAATCTGGTTGTTTTACTAAATTTCCAGATTATTTTACTGATTATTTTACTGAATTTCTGTAGGTTTCTGTTACGTGAAAAAATTTGTAATCTATCTGGTTTTCTAAGGCATACTTGTTTGTATGCCTTTAAATTTGTATAATTTTAAAGAAGACCGGGAGAGGAAGGAACTGATCTGAATGGCATAGGTTTTTCTAGAAAATAATGCTTAAAATCCTTTAATACGCACACAAAGATAAACATCTTTGACCAGTAACATTCAAGTTTTCTTATCTCATAATTTTTAGCATTTAACAAAATGATATAATTATTTTGAGAGCCCTTACTACTTTGCTAAAAGATTGGTTAAATAGTTTTAACCAATGATCAGTAGAAATGCTAATTGCTCTTTCATTATTCTGTTCCCACTAGCAAATACAAGTCTGGGTGGTACCTGGATTCTTATCTTTAAAAATAAGGCCTATTGTCGGTTTCAAAGATTTGAGCACTGAAGCTGGTTTGGTTTGTTGAGGACCTCTAGGACTGCTCAATGTAGTACACTTCATTACTGACTCCTATAGAAAAGGGAGAGAACATTTTCTCATTTTTCAGACAGACAGGAAATGAAACTGAGAGCTAATAATGACAATTTTACAATGCAAGGTAGGGAATTTAGTTCAGTTTGCTTCACATGTATAACAGTCCAGTGCCTACTTCTGCCCTATTCACCATTTAAAAACAGATTTCACTTGTAACAGATATTTTAGAGAAGGGGTTCCATGAAAATTATGCACCACAGTTCTTGATATCAGTCCAATGAAAATAGATCTTCAACACAGGACAATAGAAGCCTTGTGAAAACTACAGATTTAGGCTTAGTTTTCTCTATTTTTGCTAAAATACTCCAGTTGGTGCAATGGACCAGTTGGTCGTTTTTCTTTTCTTAATTAGACTTCAGATTCTACAGTACTTGGCAATTAATAAATTATTTGGATTCTTTTATATCAAGTTTGTTTTTTACATTAAATATATAGTTTTGCAGCTGTTGTCACAAGCAATTTGCTTATTGGATGATGTCACAGTTTTAGCAAACTACTGAAATTTTGGTGGTTTTTTTTTTTTTGGTTATTAATACGTACCAACAGAGAACCCTGCAGATAACACTATACTAGTAAAATTATCCAGAAGAATTTCACAGCAATGAATATTCTGCCATTTCCATACAATATATATCCTATAAATAGCACTCTAATGGATATGAAATTACGAATACTGTTGTGTTGTCAAAACCCTATGGCTTGTGCTATAGAGGAGGTCAGGCAAGATGATCATAATGGTCCCATTTGGCCTTACGATCTATGAATTTCCAAGAGTTATAGGTCTAGTTTAAGTGCATCCTCAGCATGAGTTGCCTTATTATTTAGCAGAAAGGGGGAAAAAGTAACCTTGTTCATGTTTGTTCTGTAATGCAGTAGGTCAATACATATTTTACCCATAGGGTAAATAAGTTTACATTTTTATATAGAAAGAACAGGCAATTTATTATATATCTTTCCTTGTATTTACCCCAGACCACAGAGATCTGTATGTGTAACCTGCTAATCACGTCTGTGTGTTATTCTTTTGCATTTAGTCAAGAGCGAAGCTCATGGGAAGGAGGTCATCCTTGTATAATAAAATATATAGGGAAAGATGGACCAGCTGTCTCTCTTACATGCTGATGAAGTAACTTGCAATCTAAAGCAAAACAAAACACAAGTTAATGGAAATCTGTTTATTCTAACATCCAACCTAAGAGACTGAGCCAAGGAGAAACCTTTATTTACCCAAGCAGACCTGGGAAAATGAGAAAATCCCCATGAATTACATGAAGGTACTTACAGAAGCAGGGGAGACTGTTTTTAATCAAATATCAATAGCTATCTCATAGAAGGATAAATGAAAAGTGCACATTTTATTACAGCTGAGGGAATATGGCAAAACATTTTTCACTAGTACTTCTTCAAAATTTTGAACACATTTATTTCCCTCACTCTTCCACATTCCTCTCACTTGTCTAGCAAAACATTTTATGGATAAGGATACTGATTGATATAGAACTAAAGAAATTCTGCAAATTAGTTTCTGAAATTATAAATCAGACATTTACATCAAGAACCAACTTTGGAGACCTGCATATTCCCAATTACTTAGGACACAGATTAACTTCATGAAGGAAGTTCTGAACCTACCTTCCCTCTTCAGAAACTGCCTTTAAGCTCTACTGTCACAAGTATTTTGATGGTAAAACTCACCCTCAGAGCTGACATTTTGTTTTCTGCCTGTTTAATTTTCTCCCTTCCATTCTCTGTTTCTCACACTACTTCAGAACAAAGGTAACAATACACATAACTAAGTTCAGAGAAAGGCAGAAGTAAAACAAGGGATGAGGATTTTTTTTTTTTTAATGAATACAAAAATTCCAGGATTTAACAATAAAAATTCCATGCTTCGAGAAGTTAAGTCAGAAACAAAGCAAGACATTATTCTGTATTGTTTTCTGGTTAAAATCTGCGAAAAGAATCTTATCCATAAGCACAGTTTTTTCTAAGACCAATAAGGCATACAAATCCAAATATTCAGTTCTACCAGCTTTAACATAACTACAGGATTTTCAGATTAAATCGTGGTAAGATGAGATAACAGTTCAGCAAATAAACATTAGCCCTGCTGATGAGGAACAGAGGGAACAAAATTTTTATTCTTCTCTTTATATGAAGAAAATTGATTTTGAAAACACAACCTATTTCTTTGAGTAGATAAATCTTCTTCTGCCTCTTTGGTCAGAAAGACACCTCAGGATATTTCAGCTATTGGGATGTATTTTGTAAATGGGAGAATCTGGGAGGAAATATTAGATTCACTCTGGAACATCTTGTTGAAGGTTACTCAGAGTAACTTAAAAGATGTAACAACATTCTGGAAATTCACAAGTGATCTTTTTGTTCTGGACCAGGAGCTGCTACTTCATTGATCTTCAGAATCAAACCTGTTGGCAGAATAGTTGCAGGTTTTCAAGTACAGAGTGAAGTTTTTTGTTAATTAACTTAATTTTTTGAAATTTTCTCTGTTCTGCTGCTTCTCAGGTTGATGGTGTGGGCTTGATATGCTAATGAACAGTCTCTTCCAAACAGCTGTATCTCTCTTTTCAAAACATTTTATTTTGTAAATATGATTTATGTATTTAGTGTAAATCATTGGCAAACTTGAGAAAGAGGCCAGGAAAGGAGGTCAACTTTGAAAAGCTGTTAATGAGGAAGGAGATAAAGCAGTATGATGTGAATGAAGGATGAGAAGAAGGAAACAGAGTATTCTAGTGATCACAAGCCAAATGCAGGAGCACAGAGTACAGCACAAGTTATTTCTCCAGGTGCATTTTTAATTACAATAGAATTCAGTCTCAAAAATGAGAAGTCTCCAACATACTGATCTGCAAATGTTACAATCTGATATTTCTGTAGTTAAATACACCAGGCTTTGTCAAAGGCCTTTAGGAGTTCAGCCCATTTAGCCTTGTGAAATGAAGGCTGTGACAATCTGACAGCTTTTGACAAACATATCAAGGAAGTAAACACCACGAAGGCAGAAAAGCCTTTTAAACAAAAGACACCTAACTACAGATAACCTGGATGAAAGTCAGTTCAGGCTACAAATTACATAAATGAAAAGAAAATATATGGGGGGGTGTTGTTTGGTTGTTTTTTGGTTTGTTATTTTTGTGGGGGTTTTTTGGTGTTTTTTTTTTTTTTTGTACAAACTTACCAGAGAAATAGTTGGAAATATCCTACAGTTTTAAGATACATCTGGACCATCTTACAAAACAGATTATGTCCTACTGCTACAACTGTTTTCAGTGAACTTCACTTGACATGAAAGTCACTTCAGAAACTTCTACCCCTTCACAGACACAATAAAATGAAATCAAAAAGGATTTTAAGCAAAATAATTTCAATTTTACTTTTCCCAACAATATTTCAGCCATAGCTGCTGAGGAATATTTTTTTCATTTGAAAACAATTATTTTGATATTTTAGAACTCCTAGAAAAATATAGATTTTTGTTATACATGTAAATACCAGCTTTTCTTATCAAGTTTTTAGAAGCCTTCAATAGTCTTGATAGATTTATATTCACTATGCCCATGTTATCCTTCACCTTCTTAAATTATGACAGCTATGGGCATTCAGAGTACAACCAATGGCAATACCAAAGGAGTGGATGATTTCAATTTGTAGATGATTCTAGTTTTTTAATAGGTAATTGTTTAGTTGAACCTCCTCTCCCCTCATTGTGAGTTGAACCTCACAAAAAAGCAACATGATATTCAACTGTTTTAATTGGTGATCTCTTGGTATAAATCATAAGAAGGGTATATGGCTAAGTAAAAAGAGAGTATTCTGAATCAGAACAACAGCAGTTGCAGGTACATTTGGAAAGCAAAGTCAAACTCAAGAATTTGGAAAAATCACAGTAATTTGAATTTGATCTTTCAATGCCAGTTCAAAAATGGGTCCTAATTTCAAATGAATACAGCACCTCTGTAATAAGCTGACAAAGTTGTCATGAAACAAAGTACCCAGAAATAAGAATGTGTTTTTATTTACTATTTCAGTTTCAGGGGAAAATATTAGCTTTAATTTTGAAATAATCTACCCCCCTCCTATATACAATCAAAAGAAAAGACATTTTCCAGGTTTACAGAAGGACAAGATAAAAATGGCAAAATGCAAAGGCATATACCAGTAATAGACTGCAAAATCAATTTAAGAAGTGCAACTGCAGTTGTCTTTCCCAGGTTTTTAATTATGTGTTTGTTTGCCATGGTGGCCTAATTTAGTCAAGTAGATGAGCCAACATTAAAAGCTGGTAGGAGAGGTAAGTAATCCCCAGGGTGGGCTGCTTGTGTAGAGAGTTTAAAAGCTACATGTACAGAAGCAGAAGCCAAGGCAAATTTGAGAAGGGGGTCCACATGATAAACAGTGAAAAGCCAGCAAATCAAATTTTTCACAATTAGTTGAACAACAACTGTGACAGGTTCAGCGCTTAGTGTTTTCATTTGTGTGCTCAAATTTGGTTATCCGTCCTCTTTTATGCAAATGTGATGTGACAGGAGAAGCTGGGAGCACTCAAGCAGGCCGATCACTCACAACAGGAGCTAGGTCTGTACAGCTGAGAGGTCTGGATTAAATGGACTGAGCGCTGATGGATAAATGACATAACCTAGGCTGAAAGCCTCATGAAGTGATTTAGAACTTCCACAAGATGATGCCCAGAATATAAATTGTATTTTATTCTCGAATGTAAAAATAGAGGAGAAAAACATCAGCTTCTGCTAGTAAATAACCTAGTAAATAACCACACTTGTAATCTAGCTAAATCCAACATGCTTGTTGCCCACTACAATAAAGAACTTGGGGAAACTAATAGGTATCTCTAATAATTGCTTATACACCAACCTTGTAATTCTACAACTCACTGTGATGTTTTTGTGTTTGCATGGGAGACTTGGAAAGCTGATTAGGCAACTAAATCATTCAATCTATTTTGACAGATGGGAGTATGGCTAATGAAATACATGCATAGACAGAAAATATTTTCACAATATACTTTCAAGTAATTTGGCAGCAGAAATTATCATGTCAGAGAATTCTATCCTACTGTAGAAGGTATAATACTTAAGGTGATGAACTGTGCTAAAAACATACTTACACATGAAGGGCTACAGGATGAATTATCTGTGTAGAGCTAGCCCTCTGCCAGTTTATAGGAAACTGAAATTCTAGAGGAAGGTGTGCTAGAAAAATATCACAGCTCGCCCCTTTGACTACACCACTGCATTATTGCTAGGTTAATTTTCAAGACTGTTGGTAATACTCTGAGATCGTTCAAGAGACCTCCAAACCTTACTAATGATAGGAAAGTTTGAATAAAATCACCTGCATGAATTTCACCTTGATTACTATTAATTTTCTTTAATAAGGTTTCTTCTAACTCTGTACCTCAAAGGACCACCATGTATTTTACACCTCTCATTAAATGCAGTAGTTACTGTGGTCTACAAAATTTTAATTGCTAATTGCCATTTATTTGTTTATTAGCTGAAGTACTAGGATTTTATTTTTTTAGTGCCCATTCCCTCTTTCAGTTAGTGACATTTCTCTGTAGAGAGGGTGGATTCCTTGCAGAACATTGTTGACAATTGTCACTGCTTTTGAAAAGAACAGATTTTTCTTAAGGCCCTTTCATCTACCAGTGGAAACAAGTCATATTACCTACTGTTGGACTAGGCTTGGCAACTCGGACATCTGAACTAGTGAAATAAACAGCATACATCCTGGAACCCTTTTGTGGTTTACACGACTGTTATGTTGTTAGGCCACAGCACCTCAAAGACCCAGACCAACTAACCCAAAACAGACATTTCCAGCAGAGAAATGTGGGTATGGCTGCCCTGTTTTGAAGCCTAGTAGTGTGTGTGAGACTTGTTCCATGCCAGTTGGCCTCAGCATCAGAGAACAGTCCCAGCCACGTTTAATTTACTAGTATTTATGCAGACCAGGAGGGCTGAGTACCAACATTCAGATGGGGAACACGACACTGAAATAACCTATGTCTCTACTGAGTTCCACTAAAAGCAAAAGCTCTGAAGACATGCTGAAATGCGATTGTGCAGGATACGCAGCAACCAACCCACAGCATTACTGCGTGACGTGAAGTTATTTGGAAGCCACCACAGTCTAGCACCTTGCAAGACCTTTAGGCAAGTTGCTGCAGGCAGAAGTTGGTGTTGCAAGTACATTCATGGGCTTTTCTCACCATTCATTTGGTTGTTGGGGTGGAAGAAAAATTCAGAAGGTCCTAGGATACCCACATCAATCTAAAATACCATTTAAAATTCATGCAGAGGGTTCCTAACACACTATTCCCATACCCACTAAACAATACTAAACAGAGTAGCAGAGAAGACTAATCATTCTTTGTTCAGACATTTGGAGGAAAACAAACAAAATGCTGAGTTCTTCAAAAGCCAATGTGTATTTTTGCAAGTAACAGCATATATGGTATTTGGGGATATTTTAAAGATTTTCCTGTGGATCCATGGAGATAAAAGTAGATAATTACTTTTCATTGTCATTTTTGGACTCCAATAAAGACTGAAGATTATAGTTTACCTGTCCTTTCACAACAACATTTTGATTTTGGATGGTTTTGATTATTTGATTTTAGAAAGCAGACATCAAAGCATACACAACTGTGGGCCTGATATTTCTGGGTCTGAGAGATTTTTGCCTGCTGGCAGCTGCTGACTTTTTCCCAAGGGAGGAGTTCTCAAAAAAGCTTCTTCTCAAAACAATCTGGGCAAACAACTGTCCTTTCTCAAAACAATCCTTCTCCAGGTGGTGTTGTGCTGTTTCTCTGACTGGGAATCAAACCCAGGTCTCAGCAGAGAGAGCACTGAATCTTAACCACTACACCATTTGAGAAAAACCTCTCTCAGATATGACAGTACTAGGGGATAGCTCCTAATACTTTTAAGGTACAGAACAGCTCAGAGAAATCAGTTCAGAGTAAGATGGTCATGACAAGATCATTGACTCTTTGTGCAGCTGGAGAGATATCTGCAAGGAGTTAGGTACTGAAATTCTTTGCACTGCAAAAGTATGCACTTTGAAGGTTTACTGGACACAAGCTCCTGTTAATGCAACCTTAAGAGTTTAGACCAGTACCTTTCATCTTACTCTGCAGCCATGATAATGAAAGAGGATTGCCTAGTTCCATGACAGTAACTGAACATCATGCAATTTCCCATCTGATATTATGACCTGCCCATTAAGTTGCTCATGTAACTGCTTCCTAATTTGTTCACTCAGGCAACTGGTTAAACAGCTTAAAAACCAGTAAAGTTCCACTACCTGACTTCTTGATGTTATCCTACCTAACTTGGATGAACAGGTTTAAACACACGAACACCCACTGCCTGGAAAAGTAGTCTTTCAAAAGAGTAACTGACCATTGACACAACACACTCTACAGGGATTTGTAACAAGGAACATTAAATTCTGCAATCACTAAGCCATGCAGAAGTAATCACTAAAGTGAGGCTTTACTTTACTTGTAGGTATCTTGGATGATACTCTAAAGTTCCAGATGGAAGCCTCTGTGAAAGTACTACACAGAATCACTATTTCCTGGACCTATTTTCTGGATATTAGCAGTATCTCCCAAATCTTTTACAGCATGGCTTGACTGCAACAAACCAGGCTACCCACAGATGTGGCAGAGAGAGGGTAGATTGCAGGAAAGGAAACCTGCACATAAACATTTGTTTGGCCAAGAACTTGAAACCTCAGCTTCCATCTGCCTGAGTATCCCCTTCTAGAATTTTAATATTGGTAGTTTATTTCACCAACACCATTTAAACAAAGCCAGCCTTTCTACCATCTAACCTAATTTCAGGTCTTACAGTGCATGGTACATCCCTAAACGTACTCTGTTTTCTTCCCACCTGCTGGGTTTCCCAACTAAGGTCCCTAAATGCTGTCAGAATTGCCTTTGTTCCCTACCAATGGTTTAGCTTTTCTACACAGATCCATTAGAGAAAATGATCTCTTCCTGCTCCAATCTAGCCTCAGGGCTGCTTCACCCAGCTGGCAAAGCTGAGTTCTCCTAGGAAGTGCAAGTGCAAGCACAGTGGCTCTGCTGCACAGTGGTGAGTAAAGGAGGAAACCCTGCTGCCACTGCATTAGCACTGCACTAACATACGAGTCACACAGCCTTTGATACAAAGCTATCATACAATAAGCAAAATGAAGGTCCTAAAAGTCAGACAGAAATCTTTCAAGGTTTCTCACACCTCTTTTGGAGGTGATCCTTGACTGATCTGAGAGTGCCCTCCCCCCATCAGAGCAAGGATACCCTGAAGGATATGCCAGTACGAGTCAGAGCTCCTACAGCAAAGACCCTGTTTGCAAGGCTATTAAGAATGCAAATGGGTCCAGAGAGCCAGCTCAAATGCAGGGCCATGCAGCTTTCAATTTAGTGGGTCACGGCTGAAGCGCAGCTTGTTCTGTGCTTGTCCTGAGTCCCGTGGAAGCACTTCAGCTCCCACATTCTGCTCGCTAAAGGTTTTATTAAATGTTTTGTCCTGGCTCAGGTAAATCAGGGGAAGAGAAGAGAGAAACCAAGAGTTGAAGCCAAACACACATGTGGCTTCAAGAAGAAGCCAAACATACATGTGCCAAGAAGAGCACAGCGGTGTGAGTTTTTTAAGTGAATGTAGCATGGCTTGAAAGAGAAGCATGGGATGAACAGGTCTACTGATTTCACCTCCTCCCACCTGTCCCAGCATCCCCCATCAATAACATCTTTTCAGCCATCTGGTAGATTAGGAAGGTAATTCATTTGTACTATCTCATTTTTAAAGCATAGCCCAGTTCCTCAATTATTACATTACCACTTAAATAGCTGCTGTGTCAAGCACAAAGGATGGGCAGGAGTGACCAGCCAGGATCCTCTCTAATGCTGGCATGGAACAACACTATTTATGAGAATGTTTTTCATAACTTAGTCCTGGCCATCAAAGAGTTAATACTGTTTTAGCCAGAAAATGAATTCTATAAAACACAATAAAGTTCAACAGTGGGCAAAAATTATTTCACAGAAAGATTCAAACGCTAAAAACTAGCTCAGTATTTGTTAATTCAGGGTGACTCCAGAGACTAATTCATAAGCTTCTAAATTAATATTTTTAAGGAGGTCATAAAATGTGAACTTTAGTAACTGCTACAGCCAATCAAGGTGCCATCAATCTTGCCTGAGACTACTAACACACTAGTAATTACCTACTCACATTACTTTAAAAGTTTAACAAAAGCTTATCTACAGACAGCACTGCAGCATGATATACTGCCATTTTAAAAATGGTAGTGTACTGAATTCTCCTGGTTAATCTTTTAGTTAGTTCAGATTCCAATTTCTGTAACTTATTCTCTATTCCTTGTGTTTTCCTGGTAAGTTGTCTTCAAAAAATTCAGTACATAGTAGATTTGCAGAGAAGAGCCAGTAAAGAGCAAAGACCTCTGTATTTTTAGTAGAGAAAGGATTACAGAAAACAAGGATGGAAAATAAATAGTACTTACTTTAAATTCACTTGAAAGGATATTTAGAGACAGTTCAACATAGAAACTGAAGAAATAAATATATTTTAAGTTATTTTAATATTCAAGTTATTAGAACATAAATTTAGTGAAGACATGCAAATAATATTGTGGGAGTTCACTAATACAAAACTGCACATACAGAGAGAACTAACCTACTGAAACTTAACAAGATCTAATATGACTTATATTCCTTAATTTTTCATCATATATTGATAACAAAAAGTGCTCTATATCATTCTGTTGTACTGCCAACACCCTTACATTACTTCTAATAGAAAACTTATTTTGTAATTCAGGTCAAGCAGTAAGTCTGCTGACCAGCACTTTGCATATTCCACCATAAAGGCTACAGCTATTGCTTTTTGTTCTTTAATCTCACATTTTTCAGTAACAGAATACTCTCACAGATAAATTTGGCTAGATCACATTAATGCATCTAAATACATGATACACAGGATGTTGCTTCTCGGAACAAAGAATTCCAAATCCTAAACAAGAAAAGGTAGTTTTGCAAAGTAACTTGAAATTTTACCACCAAAAAAACCCAAAAACCCACAAATGCTCCCTTTCCCCCTCAAAAAAACCCCACAAACCCACAACCAAACAACAATAAAAAATGAACAAACAAATAAAAACCCCAACAGAACCAAGGGGGAAAAAAAAAACCCAAGAAAAAATCCAACAGAAGTAGTTTGTAGGACCACCAGAGTCCAAGTTTTTGAATACTGGAAACAAATTCACCAATTACTGACTTAGTATTTTAAAAGTAGACGGATTCCTTCACAGATACTGAATTTGTACTCTTGGATGTAGCAGCAAAAGCAGATTTTTAACCTCTCTGTAGAAAGATTAATCCATTTAAAATGTGTTCAAGTACATAAGCAGTTATGATTCCATATGATTTCATTCCATGCCCATTTCATTACTAGAACAAGGCATGGAAGCAAAGTTTTCAAATATAAGGAGGTAACATTTGCCTTCTGTGTAAGAACTTGCTTGAAAGCTGGTCAACATTTCAATTACTCAGGTATAGAAAGTCCTCCTTTCTGAAAATCTATACAGAATTCTATGCTGCAGGAAAGTTTTCTGAACCTGCTCACATGCTGCTTACTGGATATTTCTATGTTCTTGCTAAAAATACTGATTCTACTTAACCTTACGCAACTTATTTTTTGCCTAATATCTGAAGGATGGTACAATCAACAGGCAAATTTTGAAAACAAAACCAATGAAAAAGCTGAAGATTGTAGAACTGTGCAAATAAATAAATAAATGAACAAACAGTATGCAAACACTTATCTCTGTTTTCTAAGGTAAAGTATTACCACAGAGAAAGTAGATAGAAAAATATAATTAAAAACTGTATTAAAATACTGATTTCCTGTTTAACAGGTAGAAGTATCACATGGGAGATGTATAATTTTAAATGTTACCTAATACCTCTCTGAGAGCATCAGTGGATAAATGTTAATAGCAGATCTGAATGCAAAGAAATAATAATGACATATAAAACCAAGTAATTTTTACAACTAGAATTTCTCTTCTCACAATCACTTCTGGTAAGTAAGGTTTCCGTCTTTAGGCGAATTCCAAGATAATGACCCCTTGGAGGTCTTGCAGCATTTTGTGATGTTTATCCACAGGTACTGGTACAGCGGCCCCCTTCAAGAAAAAAGGAAAGCATGTCATAATCTCCACAGAGCTGATTTTGTGAGTTAGGAGGAGTGTAAGGAAATCTGTGGTGCCTCAGCACTTTTTGACATTGCACTAATGACTGAAAGGGAATAGAAAACAACACAGAATGAGTCACATACATGTCCTGCATGGTGTTGATCTATATATGACTTATGTGCATAGACCTTGCACTCTCAGAGTTCCAAGTGCTCCATTGCACACTCAGTGTTCCAATGCATGGGCTACCAGCAGCTTTCTGGTGCACCCAGGCAAGACAGTAAGAGAGTGAATGGGTGCACAAGAATGAGCAAGTATTCCACATCACAGCTGAGAAGTTGTTTTGTGTAATTACAGTGCACCAGTTGGTGGAGCTACAGTAGTAATTATTTAATGTATTTAAGATGAGTCTGCCATAATGCAAATATAACCAGCTACAGTGGTGAAATTTCTTCAAACTATGTTAGGCTGGTGATTTATTTTGTAGTTTGTATGAAAACTCAACGTTGTGTGCCATTTCTGTCCATGTCCACTTTCCAGAAGTAAGTTTTAGCTTTCTCTATTCCAAAGTACAAACATGTTTAAAAGATTAATTCTTACAAAAAGCTTTGACAAACAGAACGAAGCTACCCAAAGTTTTCTGTAAGTTCATGTGTAATCTATCAAACCCAATTCAACTCCCAGAGCAGAAAAGGCAATAGATACATGCCTCTTGCAACACAGAAACATTCTTCTGTTTTATTCAGATTTAAACACCTGGAGTCATGTTTTATCAGTAGTACCTAAATCTAGAGAGATTTTTTGTTTCGGTTCACACAAACAGAATTTCTGCTGACATAGTAGAGACGTATACAGGTTTTTGCAAGAAATGCAAATATTAGCATGAGAACTGAAACAGGAAAAATATCACTGAAGTGTTAAAATGGGAGCACTTCCCAGCTTTTGTTTCACTTGTGTAGCCATAGTGCCCTCTAGCAGCCGAAAGAGAAAATACAAGGCTGTATCTCGAGAAAAAAAAAACAAAAACCACACCATAAATCAGAAGTGGTTTTTTGTTTGATTGTTTTTGGTTTTTGTTTTTGTGTTTTTCTTAAGCAGAGAAAAGAACAGTTTGCAAATGAGAGGAAGAACATTTCTTTATGTTAAAAGAACGTACTTTAATGGAAAGGACGCTTCTCTTGGCTTTTATGCAGCAGAGATCTGCAGAACTGGGAAACTCCATAAAAATATGGGATTTTACCCTAAAGGCATTTCTGTGCTTCAGTAGATCTCAGCTACACTACACATGGATTAGCAACATCTACCTGACTTTAGCAAAAGGATATAGATTTTTACATAGATCAACACACATTTTTGTTAGGTCTTTTCTTCCTCTTGTGCTCCAATGTCTTTACTGCACAAAATTTTGTGCAAGACAAAGAATAAACTGTGACTTTTAAAACCTAAGAAACTTTTGTCATTTCCCTATTGAGCAAATCATTGGTTAGTGTTCATATGCCTTAGAGCTGGGACATATCCTGTCTGGCTGCAGACTATCACAAAAACATTTTTGAGAAGCTAGTGTTTCTTTTCCTTTTGCATTTAAAAAAACACTAGGTTTAAGAAACACAAGTCATTCTTCAGCAACTGGGAAAAGAACGTCTACAGTGTTGAAGTTTTGGGGCCTGTAAACAACATTTCTGATTTCCAATAATCTTCACAGCTTGTCAGGAGCAACTCTTAACACAATTACTTTTCTCCCCTTTCTTTGCAAATAAAGAGTATACATTAGATGATATTAAAAGATCTGATTTTAAAAGTGAATTTTTACCCATCAAGTTACTATCAAAAAATTTATGTGCATCTGCAACGCAGAAAAATAAAATAGTGTAAAAGAGTAAAAATACTATTCTACCCTCTCTGTATCCAAGAGGTCAAAATGAAACAAACAGGTCTACTGCAGATGTTTTTCAGAAAAATGAGTTTTGAAGAGTGTATGTCTCAAACTTTTTTCTTCCATTTGCTGATAGGGAAATACTAAAATCCAGTCCATAAACTAGACCAGACAGGTTTGCTAAACATGGTATTCCAGCCCTTGGCACAGAAAGGTGAGAAACTGAATTAGTCTATTCTGCTAACAATCAGGAAGGATCTTGGAATTCAAGAATTAAAACTGTAAGATCAAAATTACTAAAATATACCACAGGGTCAGATGAGGTGATTTTCAAAGACATCAACTGGTCTCAGGATTACAAGCTTACTGTAAGAAGAAGAAAAAAATGTTAATCTTCACTTGAACCAAGAACAAAGTATAATCATTCAGATATTTTAGCATTAATATATATAGAAGGATTTTAAAAATAATTATCTATTAGGAAAAATAGATGGTATAGGTGGTAAGGGTAGTATGTTCTTTAAATCCTTCTCACCATAGAGTTCCCACTAGATTTCAAGAAAATTCAAATAAACATTGAAATCACCAAAGCCTATTTTTGTTGCGAGTATTTTTGATGTCCTCAGAGTTAACACACGGTTCAGACTAAAACATGCAGAGGCATATTTTAAAAACAGTATTATTTTATAAGACTACAGTATTTAGGCACCTGTGTAACAAGCACACTAGTGCATTTATAAAGGTCTACATTGACCTCTTTACACTGAGTCCACAAAAACTAAGATTCACCTTGCCCAAGGATAGGTTTACGGCTGTACCGGCTCATTTGAGAAAGATTAAGTTTTCTTTTATCTTGATCAAGACCTTTTACTTTGTTTGACTTAACAGTCATTTGAGAGTAACCAAGAGCTATAACATCATTACAGTAAGATACAGCTCCATTCAGAACAGCATGATGAACAATAAAGTTTTTTCAAATCTCACCCGTTTTCCCAGAAACCTCTCAAATTTCTGTTATTTGTTCAGCTGCTCCAATTTTAATTTTTTCATAGTTATTTACTGTCCTAGTTGCAGTAATGGATAAGTAACACAGGATTAAATCTGATTATATCTTCATTAGTTGCAACATAAAAAAATCAAAATTTAATTAGAGTAAATGAGATGTTTCATTGAAGGTCTCTACCCCTTTATATTACTTTGTGAATTTGTATAACTGTAGTGTTTGACTGGTCTTAAGTGAAGGAAAAATATGAACAGTACTGGCTGTAAGTGTTGCTTCAAAGAGATATTCTTCCTAATTTAGTGTTTTGTAGAGATTGTAACAGTCTGACAATCTGAATTACTGATTCTCTTCAAATGTTTTGTAGTTCAACCAAATGCAGTTTTAAACACTACTGCCATTGAACTGCATATTAGCTCACATCTTACTCAAGCCCTTTACCATCCAAGTGGAAAATAAAATACCTTCTTAAATGTTACCTTTTATTCGATGGAAGTTTTGAAAAGCTGTCTTGAGGAAAACCAAGCCAGCAGGATGTTTGGTTTGTTAGTTGAAACAAGGATGCTGCTCCAAGTGACAAAAACTTCACTGTAAGCTATGTTAGTAAGGATCTGACTTAAGTAACAAGTGTTGGCTAAGGATGTAGTAAAAAGATGGGGGGGAAAACAGAGCTAGACAAGGAAGACAGAGCAAGCCAGCAAGAAATCAAATGAAGAAAATATTTTGATAATGATAGAAATCTGTATAGAATCCATTCAGATTGCAACAGAGACAGTGTTTTCTTCTGTTGAATGACATATAAACAGAGATTGGTATTGACTGGGGTTGGTTTTAAAGTGAGAATAAATCAAGCCATTCAGGTGTTTTCCAGCCATTCGGATGTCACAAGGTAACTGAGGGAACAAAACACACACCAGTAGGCAGTTTGCAAAAGTAAGGTGATAAAAAGAATTTTAGGTTTCCTCCCCTTACCAGCAGAGCAGGGTGCAAAGTTTCAATGAAATGAATCTTGGATGGATGCATTACCAGGCTGAATTCAAAACAAGCAGGAAAACTTGGAACCCAAGTTTTCAAATTATATGATACAGCAATTTTGTATGAAGCATGGATGATTTGTAAGCAGCATCCACATAAAAAACACACCTACAGCTGCCATTAGCTTGTGTTGAGTGACTGCAGTGAAAAGACATGTCTGAGCAGCAAAGCATGCCACAAAAACACTTTATAGAGCATGGACAGTGTTTTCCTGTGTGGTACCAGTTCTGTAAGACAACACACAAAAAATCTCCACCTCATGGACTGCCAATTTGGCACTCTTCAAATGCACTAAGTGAATTAAAAAAGTAGGAAAGTGTGTACTTAATTCAGTGAATTAGAACAGCTCATTCAGAGCACTGGATAAAAAGGTTCTTAAAATATTTTATTTTGCCTGAAATTCAGTGTAAAAGGAAATCAATTTCCCAAATACAATTCCTTATGGCAAAATTTAGAACTTAGTGTAACAAGCATGGCAGTCAATTGTGACATTTCAATGTGAAACTAGGACTGTACAAAAATTTAAGTGCATGTTTTTTCAACAAGATATGCATACACATCAGGACAGAGGAAAACCAAACCAAAAGCTCAACAAAAAAAACGCCCTCAAACCAGGATCCAGTTCTTAAAATCCCTTCAAATAACTGAAAAGCACAAACAAAAATTCTACAGCTGAAGCTCTTCTCTCTAGAATGCTACTACTTCTACTTTCCCCCTTTCCTACTTTGGACTTGAAAAAAAAAAGGACAGGGACATACACCACTTCTCACCCTCTTTCCAGCAAAAGACAAAAACATGGACTAAAGAAAACACCCTATTAACTGAACTAGTACCACAGAATCACAGAATATTCCAAGTTGGAAGGCACCCACAAGGATCATCGAGTCCAACATTTAAGTGAATGGCAGTACAGGCTCATATCCATCTATTTGATAAATAAGACAGTGGTTTTATGATGCACTCATTAATGAATTAATGGAGGGAAAAGAAAATACTAAATCAAAACAACACCCCGCCCACTCCCTTCAGAACAAAAACAAACCCCAAGACTTTAATATTAACAGATGGATTTCCTTTTGAAACCAGTCCAGCAAAATGCCACTAAACGGATACAAAAACAAGTCTTTCTGAGGAACTTTACTTCAAAGGAGTAGGCAGTTCCCCTTCCCCTGAAGCAACTTCAGACCTCACATACCAGAAAGACCTGCAAGAATGAGCCAATGGAGATTTTCTGTGGAGTACACTAACATTTCACTTATTTTTTTAATGGTGAGTATGTGCCATAGTGTAAACTTGGGATTTTCCAAGTGTTACTTTTGAAATGAAAAAATGTAATCATAAAAACACAGGATTATAAAAAATGCATTAGCTGTGTACTCAAATTTTTAGAATATTACCTACTAAGTCTTCAGATTCTCCTCACACGTTTCTCCAAATTACATTTCAGTACTGCATGTTATTTTTGTGGCATCAAACTTTCTTCTAGAGTTGCTCAGTGCAGATATACAAAAAAATACCTTATTGTTGGAGTATTATTCTATTTAAGATTTGACTCGCATCACTTTAAATTCGGAACATCCAAAAGTTTTTATGCAGAGTACACCATGTGTTAATGTAGATAAAACACGATTGAGATTGGTTTTACATATTCAGTATTGTTTTAGTGTGATAGTGATTCAAGCTCCTTTTGTGAACATGGGGGTGGGGGTTGCCATTTGGAATGGTCTTTTGTCTTTTTTTTCTTTTTTTTTTTTTCTTTTTTTTTTTTTTTTTCATCATGAAGGACCATTGCCTTAGCTTTTTTGGTTATTGCTTTTTTTTTTCTTTTTTTTTTTTTAAGACCATTCCATTTCTTTATTTTTTTAACATCTTAAAGTCATAAGGACTTATATGCAAAGCAGTCATACACTTTATCATTAAAACCCATAGGTAAAATACGTACACAAATCCAACAAAAGGCTAGTACATAGTAAAGCCTAAGCATACTACTATGCAATATTATGAATACATAACTTTAGAGACTTCGGTTTAGTACTGTTATCTATTCATTTCTGAAAACATTCACAAAGATTTTAAATGCAAATTTTCATTCCGTATCTGGAATAGAACAAAAATTATCTATGTTATAACAACTCTTGGTCATTTGTGTTTGACCAATTCAGTAAATTACAAAGAACCCAAAGAATTCTGTAACTTTCTGTAGAACTATGTAATAAAAACATTGCATATGTTCCTAGTATGATGTCTTTAGCAATCATTTACTGAAATGTAACTCAAACATCAATCTCTTAAAATGTATAACTGACCAGCTGCTTTTTAATCTATATCTGAATCCAACTTCATCACAAAACCCCTGTTAATACAAAGATGCAGAAGTACATTAGGTAATACTAATGCAACACAGGTGCAGTTCTAGCGTTGTCAATCAGTTGAATCATCTTCTCCATGAACGAGATTCATTCTCTTCTTCCTCTTCATCATCATCTTGAAGCAGTGAGTCATCCACCAAAGATTCTTCCTGAAACTTCAAGAGAAAAATCTGATAACTATTATATCAGAAAATGTTAAAAATCAAAAGGCAAAATACAAATCTCTGGCACTTGCACGTCAATAAATTAAAAAAATTTGGTTGTGAATAGGTAAACACGAAAGTTTACTGGATGTGTATGTCTTATATACATACATTATTAAATGGTAAATGAAACTTTTTTCAATGAACTTTAAGATGACCATGACACATGCACCTCACCCTTAAAGAGCTCTTCTGATTCTTCTGCATACCATTCATGTCCAAACTATGTTCCCATGAAACGTAATATGCTATACTGAAAACTATTGGTTTTTTGCATTGCTCTGTTTTCATCCAAGTGCTTAATCCACCTGTTCCACAGTATCAAAAAGCTTGAATCTGGGATTTTTTGATTTGACAACTTAATCAAGATTACAATCAATATAAAAATTCAAATGATTGAGGCAGGGAGACAGGTATTTGAAGAAATTCAGACAAACTGTATTAGAGTATTTTCAATTCCATTCCGTAACAACACAGTAACTCGGTAAGACTTCAAAGCCTTTGAATGTAAGTTGCTTGAATTTCTATCTACATACAGACACAGGTGTGTATATAAACTATCTTATCTTGGAAATTTTTTGATGGTAACACCTAACACAGCAAACTCTGCCATAGTTAAAGAAAGACTAAAACACAAGGATGTCTTTCACTAGAAAAACTGTCCAGCTGTTAGACAGCAGCTGTGTTCTTTCCTGCTTATTCTTTGTGTCTAAGAAATTATAGGTTTTTGGCTACAATATTTCCAAATTCGGCAAGAGATGTGAAGGTTGATTTGCAAAATTATGAAGTCTTCTGAGAGAGAAGAAGCTCTAGGCTGAAGAAAGCCTAGAACTAAGCCTTCCCTCTTTCCAGTAGGCTCTTTTACAAGAGGGAGAAACTACTCTCTTCATTGCTCTTGCATACGGAAAGCAGAGTTTCAAAAGGAGCTCTGATGACACCTGACCCATCTGTCAATGCATGCCTGCATAGTCTGACTAAAACACAGAAGCTTTCTGAGGACTTAGATTTTTTCCTGGTACTCCCTGATGTTCAATGAGCTAAAATACAACAGTGCAACAGTCAAACAGGAGGAGTCCTCGGCACTGCACAGTGCAGAACTCTAAAGTGCACAAGACTGAGTGAGTACAGATGACCAAAAAGCCAGGCTTCCTTACAGGGAAACAACTATGGGGAGAGAAAATAACTGAAGGGAAGTATGACAGTGTCTCTGTATATTAACGATCTTAAAGAAAGTGAAGACAGAACATTTACATGGCAGATCCAATGGAACAATACTTATTCAGTCATGACATAGTTGAACAGTAGTATTCCCTGTTACAGAACATTACAGATGTTATTCAGATTCCAAAGAAATCAGATAAATTAATATAATAAACACACGTCAAGTCCTTTCAACTACAAAGACACCATATTTCTGACTCCCTGAATTGCAAACCCCTGATGATTAAAAGCTTATCTCTACTTACACTCTTCTTAGGGATCAGCTGTTGACTCAGCAGAGCCAACTCTTTTGTCAGGCACCCAGGTGTAGAACATAAGGCATCTGAGAAGACCAGATGCTTTTATAATTAGCTGGCTACTCACCAGGGTTTTTCTAAAGCGCTCAAGTCCAAAAGACTTTCCTCTTATTTTCATAAATGGATTGGGAACCCTGTTTTGTTATTAAGAATCTCACTTGGCTGTATTATATAGCTCTCTTTTTTTGTTTTTTTGAGACAAAGATCTCAGTTTCATTCAAGTCTTAGGCCTGCTACCTTCTATAACATAGTACTCAGCTGTACTAATATGGCAGTATAGATATGGAATAATGAAGAAAACCTTATTCATGTGTTTACAGTAGCTGCTATAAAACAAATTAAGTAGCAAGCAGACAAAACCAATGAACAGCTATGGGTTTTGATCCAAGTTCAACTCCTAGGTATTTTCCACAGGAAAAATTAGCTAAGGCAGTTAAAAGACAGATCTCTGTAGTCCACCTACCAAGGAATTTGTACTTTCCTTCCTTTGCTGAAATGTTTGCATATGCCTGCGTGCCCTTCTTTCATTACACAGAAAGTCTCAGTGAAGTGGTTACTCAAGGAGACCTCTCAATAATGCAGACTCCTTGCATCAACACACTGCTGTTGATCTTCCCAGGCAATACTTCCCTGAAGGAGATGTGACAGAATACCTAAGATGCTCTGAAGATTCCATAATATAGTCTCTTGTTCACTCACAGCTCATGATCATCTGACAACTGTTGAGGTTTGTGTACATGAGGAAAGTAGCACTCAGTAGAATGCACAAATGTCTAGTATGAGAGGTATCTACCTTCAACTGGCACACAAGAAACAAATTAGCATTTTTGGACACAAGAAGCTAACAGACAAAGTAGTTTTCTTCAGGAAAAAAAGCCAAAAAGTGAACACCACCAAGTGTAAGAAAACTAACCAAATTTGGTTGTATCAAAGCAAACTTGTGAAGCTGCTTCTGTGGCAGATCCACCAAAATGCCACAGGAAAAGATGCAGACAAAATATTGTCATCAAGTAAGTCAAGGTGCACTTCCACTTCAACTTTTCTATGCCAATTATGTGAATATAGTTAACTGAGAGTAAACAAATTTGGAAAAAGATTGCTTGACTTTATCCCCAGGTGACATTTATTTTTCTGAACATAAATATTTTGAGTGTAATGAGTTAGATTGCATCAATACATATTGCCCCACTATTCCTACATTAACCAATTAGGATTATTTGGACAAGGCTTTAGTATCTCTCATGTACCATGATGAAGAGTAACACTCTTCAAGGGTACTTTAGATGTCTGAATGAAGTCAGAAAATGCTCTGAATTACTGCTTCACCTGTCCTCTGTGCCACATCTGTAAAGGAAAATTAACAGTCTAATATGATCCTCTAAGAAATTAGTGCCAAAAGCAGATGGCACAAACCCATGTTTTGGACAAAATCCTCAATCTCTCTCATGCAAGTTCAAACCTGTGCCTTCCAATTTCTAGATATATCCTCTAGAGACTCTGTTACATAAGAAATGAAATATTTCTGCAAGGAAAAGCAAAGTATCCAGTCTTTCAACACCCTAAACCCCAAGAAATATACAGAAATCTGCTTTCTGATATAAAAAAATGAGTTAGATTTTAAAAAGAATGAATCCACAGATATTTTTTTAAAAAGCTGTATTATCACATCTTAAAAAATAATTAAAATAAAAAATAAACAAAAAGCAAGCTTACTTCTTCTTCATCAGGTTCAGCTTCTTCTGTTTCAATGGCTGACATACTAGCAACAGGCTTGTTCCATGCCAACTTTAGCTCTTGTCCTTTGAAACGAGATCCATGAATTGCAGCCTAAAACAAGTTTAACTATCTTAATTACATGTGACTTTACAAAAGAAAGACTAAGTTGTAATAAGTTCATACTAAAGTACTGTTACTAGGTTAAATGAAACAACTTCATTCACTGCACATGGAATTCATACATCCTTTGAGGAAAATGACGACAATACATTCAAAAGAAAATAAGCTTGGAAAACCATAAATCATTTGGTAACGAGGGTAACGTATTGAACCATCTTCCTGTTTTTTAGTATTATTTTCCTGAGTTCCTCACCTTTCAAAGACAGACACAAAACTATTAATGCATCACTTACTGGAAGAAGTTAAACACACCACAAATTATTTAATATATTTTTAAAAAATCCAACAACCAAACAACTGAAAAAATGTCCCTTTGTGATTACAATTTAATCTACTGGAAAACGTCTCACTTCCTGTAAAGCTGTTGTAATTGAAATGTAAAAATTTTTAACTTATGGGATATTCATGTCTTTCTAAGTACCAGCTGCATTAAGTGGCTGCTTTGGAAATAGTATGTTCAAATTAAAGTAACATGAACGAGCATAAATCAGCGTTAGCAACATTCCGAAATAACCGTCATGGTCACAAAAGATTTATAGTACGATCTGAAAGTACAGCATAATGTGAAATGTAGAAACAATTACATGTTCAATGACATCTGAACATGAATTGTGTGATATTAAAGTCCCCAGGTATAAATTTTAAATCTGTACATATAAATTTATGATAAATTTAAAAGATTCTATGCTTATTAAAATGCAGCTCAGGAGCTTTTTGTCCATGGTCTCATCACAATGTCACACAACTAGAGTTTTTAAAAGTACTTATATGTGACATTTAGGTCCAGAAATAACTTGTAATCTTTGGAAGAAATTACTACTTCATAAAAATGCAAGATTTTACAATAGGGAATCTTCCTCTTCCTTCTAGGCTAGAACACATATGATCATAAAGCCTAGGCCTATTTTCATTTAAGGAAGTAAAATATTAGCTGCCTTTACTTCACAATTTGCCTCAGCAGAGGTTTTTAATGATTACCCTCTACAACTTCTCAAATTGCCAGCCTTAATGCTTTAGTTGTAAACACGGACATTTCAATGGAAATGTATTTAATATGTAAGAATACCCTAAAGAAAATACAAATTTTCCTAGATTTGATTGAACCCAGTTTTCGTAAAAACTTCACTTAGAAATGAAGGTGAAATTAGACACAAAAGTCTAGTCAAACACAAAGCTGACAATTAAATATTTTAATGCTCTCTAGAACATGGACATCTCAAACACTGATCATAAATCCTGATCCTTGCAGTGAATCATACTCCATCTGGGAGAAGTAAAGACTTTATTTGGATAGTCCACAAAACAGATTGTTGTTCTAGGTGACCTATTTTCTTTTCAGGGAAGCAGAACTTTCTCTCCACATCTAAGAGTATTTCTTATGTAAACTACAAAACTGCAAAGAACTGCAGGAAACTGCAAAAAGAAGTATCCACTACCAGGTACCACTAATTGTACCTCCTTTTTTACAAAATAAATAGGATCTCCATACAGCCAGTGCTCATCATTGCTAAAGCTAAGAGTTTCACAAACAAAACAGAATTCTGTGTTTCTGTAGAACATCTTTGGCACATGGATATCAAAGTACCTAACCATAAATGATACTCTAAGTGTTCAAAACTATTGTCCCCAACAGTTAATTTGCTCTGTAAATAGCAGTTATTTATGGCAATCACCCCACTGGTGTCTCAAGATGAAAAAGAGAATAGCCTGGCCAAGTATGAAAACTGTGTTCAGGTAAATTCCACAAGATAAAATTTGTGCAAAATATAAACATAAAATGCAATCTTTCCATACAACCATGCTGCAAATATGAATCCATTCTTTCTGTACTCTCATAAAGTAACAAGGATTTTAAAAAAAAAATTGCAGAAAAGCTACGTTTATTAATTTTTTCAGGATCACATAATACACCTATATTATGTACCTATACCAGGGATCAAGGAAGCCAGAAGTCCTGCTGAGCCAAATGTATTAGGTTCTAATGATCCATATGTAATGATACTGAATTATAATGTAAGTCAACTCTGGATTTTATACTTCTGTAATTTCATAAATTTCTAAAAATACGCTAAAAAGGGAAAAAAACAATCAGATCAAGTCCCATTTACACTACAACGGGCTTTCAGACAAAGGTAAACCGAACTGATCCCAAAGTAAATATATAGCCCAGACTCTGCAAGATGTCAGTGAAATTCCAGGTAGACTATGAGGGTACAAAGTCTTCAGGTGAAAAAACCTGGCAATTAAATGAAGATAAACCAAGACATCTAAATATCAATTCTTAAGTGTTTCTCTTAATATCCCCCTTACATCTTGCACTTCGCTTTGCTGTGATTTCCTAAGTGTTTCAGTACTATACGGTTCTGACACTTCCGTTTAAACTTACATGTCAATAGTTTTAGAATAGCTAGTGAAGTGTAACAAACAAACTATTCGAATGCTGCAGTGTATTTTCAAGAAAGACTATACTCACAGCTTCAGCTTCTGCTCTTGTTTTAAAAGTAATCACCGCATGGAGAGAAGAGTCATCAATCTGGCAATCTTCAATTTCACCATATTGCTTTTGATAAATAAACAACAACAAAAAGTTTAGTAAAATAGTTATCCCACCTCTAAAAATGCAGTCCTAGATCAAATGCCCTCAAAAAAAGCAGAAAATTAGAAAAGTGTATATTTCAGTCTTAGTGCCAGAGTACTTGTCCTAGCCAAGAATACTTGTACTTGCATTGCTAAAAACACCAAAGTGCTCTTGTCTCTGGATTTCCCAATTCCTATAGGTATGAGGTAAAACTAGGATAGAAACAGGCTGTTCTGCTTCAGTATTTCTCTTCTGATTAGAAAACGAGATCTTGAAATGATTTTGTTAGCCTATTAATAAAACTCTTCCACAGAAAGATTTCCTTGAGTCAGGAGCTGTAGAAAAAGTTTAAAAACTTAACTGTATTTCAGCATCTTAATAATATGACTGATCTGTTCCTGTAATAGCTGTGATGGTACTGCTATCCCTGACATTGCCATCGCTGTAAGATGCAAAGCCAACAAAAAAACACATCTGTGCAAGCGCAAGAACAACCCTATGCAGAAGGTTGTGGTATCACATCACAGAAACAGAAATACAGCTCAGAGCCTTTTCAATGGTATTTGGAGCAACTTTAAAACAGCAAACTTGCAACTTGCAAAATTAAACAATTTTTTTTTCTCTGTTATCCTACTGAATGGAATTGTATTTGTTCATGTTACTAAGTTTCTATTTGATTAACATTTTGGCTTGTTAAAGATAGTAAGTTTCCTACCAAAAAAGAGACAGGTCTTTGTTTGATCTTTTAGGGTTTTTTTAAAGCTTCTTGCATGACAGTACACTGACTGGAGTAGAATTTTGTGGACTAACTGGCTCCTGGACATCTCCCTTCAAAGAGGACCACTCCAATTAAATACTGGGCAAAAAACCCAAAGAAATAAAGGGGAAGGTGGCACGGATGAAGATTCACATGATATTCTTAGCACTTATTCCACAAAATAAATAAATTTCATTTTATTATATTTTTTTTTAAATGGAGGATAAGTGTTTTTATAAATTTATGTTGATTTTTCACTATTATATTTGCAAAGAAAAATTTGCTAAAAATCATATATGCCAATTTATAATTTTTTAGACTGAAAATAGAAAAAAAAAGTAGTAAAATATCTGACTTCTTAAGCTTAAGTACACGATTAGACAGAAATGGATGCCTTTTCAAGATCTACATATAATTGCAGTTTTCACTCTGACTCTTAAATTCAGTAAGTTGGGCAAAAGCACTGAAAACATTCTAAGAAAATTTTCATTAAGCACTTGTTAAGATACTTCAACAAAGACAGACTTCAGGTACTGAAAGTTTGACAATAAATCAATCTTTGTTCTCACCATCCCTTCAGTTATTTTATCTTTTTGTACCAAAAAAATGTAAAAAAATCTATGTACGTCCTGAGCAAATAAATATTACAAGCCGTTCTTCTTTGTAAGAAAAAAAAAAAGCCTTGTAAATGCTATGTGATTACAGCTATAACTAGTTGAAGCAATAGTGTATTTTTCATGTTTTACCCTTTCCTAATGCATCCTCTGCGTATCATGCTAAAATTTCATTCCTACGTAATATTTCCAGATGAACTGAATCAGGAGAAAACAAGTCATTCGTGTTATCCAAAGGGAAGAAACAAGTGCAGTTGTGACATACCGCAAAATGAGGCAGCAGATCTTCTCTGTCGCTTTCGGTGAAGGCAGAGATTTCCAGTGCCCTGGGCCGATGATCCACCACGGCGTGCACAGGAACTCCTCTGCCTCTCCCCCGGCCCCGAATTCCTCTGCCTCTGCTACGCGATGCACCCCGGCCTCTCGCATGAACCCCTCTACCGCGAACTGAAGAGAGGATCCCTCGCTTGGCAGCCTAGGATGTTCACACATAACATACTGACAGATTAAAACTCACAACCTACATATTTGATAGAATTAACAAACACATATTCTGATGGTTCTTAAAAAACACATTCCCAAGAAAGCCCCAGAAAGAGCAGCTTGCAGGTCTTCAAATAACAGAAGGTGAACATTTAAATAACATTCAAAAGCTAATTAACTAAAGGTTAATTACTACCAGATCAATAATAGGATGGAGATAGGAAACAAGAACTGGGTATCAAAAGAACCCTTATCTGTGAAGGTAAACTCCTCATAGGAAAAAGCAACTGCTGTACTTTCATGATCAACTGAAATTTCATTATCGAAATCTCTTGATATGGTGTCTAACTACTTAATTAGTCTCTTTACTCAAGCCATTTGTCTCTGAAGTTTAGGCCAGATTTTATTCTGACCAGAACCATCGCAGCTCAAGAGCTTTTGGCTATGTAATTATGAGACATGAAACAAAGGCTTCTAAGGGGCACCTCCAAGGACAAAATATTCACTGAACACTTGGCTCAAGGTATTCAGAAATAGCCATTCCCACAATACCTGTGTAACCCTTCTAAAAACCTGGCACACAATATTCAAGAACAATCAAAAGGCCAGGGATGACAGTGACAGTCATTTAAAAGATAACTTCGAGAAGCTACTTTAAGTTTTGAAAGACCTCTTTCAGGCATCTAATTTCAATGTTTACAGCAAGAAAAAACATCTTTTCGAACCCAAATAGATCTGCCATAGAAATCAAATGTTAAATGAAATCACCATACTTTTAATAAATCCTACAGTGTTTACAAACTCAAACAGCAATGGCACTACTTTAATGCATGTCAGTGATATCATCCATGAGAACATAGTTTTCTTATGGCTTTATTCATATAATTATTCAGATAATTTTACAATAGTATCTAGTTTGCTTTTTAGGTTTTTATAAACAGAATCGTGAGGTATTTGGGTATTTTTAGTTTTGTTCTTTCTTCGAGTTTTTTTTAACCATTTCAAAATGTTTAAATGAGCAATTCAGGGCATGCTGACTCAACAGACAAGCTGTAAACTATTTGGGTTTTCTTTCAGTAAAGTCAGGGTCACCTGGAACACAAAAACAGGTTGTGAGTCAGAAGCAACACATAAAATATTGTGGGAATCAAAGTCACAAGCACAATGTGTAAACAAAAGTTTTAAAAGAATTTTTAAGAATACTGAAGAATCAAGCAAACATCAAGAGAGGGAAAAAACCCCAACATCCCTCTTGTAATGTGTACAAGGGTACACATGCTGTTCATGCTGTTCCCTGACACATGTAAGTGTGCATCACTGGTGACCCTATTTTCCTCCATCTTCTGCTGCTATTTGCTAAAGGCTTCAGAAAATTCATTTAAATATTAGTGTCCTGAAAGAGCTCTTCTTTACCTAACGCAAAATACAGTGAGAGATGGAGTAGGATTAGCGCACTCAGCTATGATGTAACTTTATCTCAAACATGCATTTACTTTTCTATTCCTATTTTACATTTCGTTCAATTCACGTATTTTATGAGATGTACAATTTATAAACAAGCTTTCGGTACACTTATACAGTATAACTCACCATCAGAATACACATTCTTAACGTAAGTGTTTGTGTCATCTCTATTCAATTGGCTTGGTTTATTATTATTAGCAAAACTGTTTTCACAATGAGCAAAGCTGCATAACAAGTTTTAAAGTAAGATTTTAAAGCAACTTTGCTGCACGTATGTGCACTGTATTCATATGCAGTTATACGTAAGACATGACCAAACTTCATTAACACAAGAGCGATTTAAGTGACACAGAAGCCCTGCTTGACAGTAAAAAGATAAGATTATCAAGCCATTCAAGTAGATATTACATGATCATAGGGTGATATAACATAGAATAACACCCACAGCATTCTTAATTTCTCAAAATTTAGACGCATGAATCAAGAATTTTGTACCGCCATCTCAATTTTTTTCAAAGCAAGTACTTGAAGAAAAGACATTGAATACTTCTTGAAACACTGTATTTGCTTTAGTTAAGTTGTCCCCTTGAAACCAACACCATAATAATAGTACTTTTGGCACCTCAGGCTTTTTTGATTAATCTCATTAAAAGGATGCTAACACTTATGAACAGAAGATCAGACAGAGTTTCTTAACTTTTCTGTCAAACACAAAACGACCTTCAGGCAACAACTTAAAAACACTCCATGTTTTCAAGAAAGCATTACTTCCACCAATCTATGAAGTATCATGCCATCTAAATAGTTACAGATTTTAAACAGATTAGCAATTGCAATTAAAGACAATGCTATTTCTGAGTTCCACAGTAGAGAAACTGTTTTTTCAAAATATTGTTAAATGTCTCCATCTACATGCAACTTAAAACTGCATTCTGGATAAAAATAGTTCATGATAAAATACTTGAGCCAATAAACATAAAGGAAAATTTTTGATTAAAAATTAATTGCTACAAAAGAAGACATGAACATACTTCCAGCTGCAGTTCTGTATATTTTCGTCTTAATTCAGTAACTTCCTCCCCAGCTTGCATCTTCTTGTATAAATCCAGTTCAGTATCTAGTAACTCCTTCTGCATCTAAGAAATTGTTATGGTAAATTATTAGTTCCACAGTTCACATTCTCTACTAAAGAAACAACAGTTCAATAAAAAACTGTAACATTGCAGGTACACTGCTTATTACACTGGGCTCCCACCTTCAAAAACAAACCAAGAACAAGCTTAGGAGCCTTCATGGCCAGGTAGAACTTCCATCTGAGCTCTCTGATATCAAACCTTTCAGACTACCAAGCAAAGCCAAAGCTAATGGAACCTTTGCTAAAGATACATAAAAATTCACAATTATATGGTTATGAACTAAAAAAAAAAAAAAAGGTAGTACAGCTATCAATGAATACAAAAATCTATGATCAGTACTTAGAAAAAGTTTCTAAGTTTGTTACAATGTCATCATGCAAAAGCACAAATGGTAGTTCTGTTCACTCTACAGTGAAAAAACACAAGAAGTAACAAGACCTTTGCTACCAAAAGACTGGTCTCTGATGCATTCAAAGTTACCTTCCAGGACCCAATATCTTTTTAAAAATTACTGAATTTCAAAAAAACACCGCAAAAAACAGAAAAGTATCTCCAGATCCCAATTAGGACATGTCCACTGCAACCACTGAGATGCAGGGATTATGTGACCATGAGAACTTAACTTGAAGTTCTGATCCAAACTGAAACTTCTCTGTTTTGTTTTTTTTTAATGGAAGAAGCAGGACCCAAACATTTCAACGACATCACAAATGAAGGCTAACTATTAAAAAAACTATGAAGGATTGTGAAATAGTTCACGTTTACACATGTTGATTCAAAACAACAGCTTGGAATGTTTGCAAAGGCTGCATATCAAGAGATGAGTGTTTTGCGCTTGTGACAGTTGGAAACCAAGTATCACCACTGATAAAGAAAAGTGATTTTTTCTGTATTTTTCTGGAATCTTTAGAAGAAAAAAAAACCCAAACCTAGATTATTCAACTGGCAACTTCAACCCCAAGTCTATTCACCTCCATTTTCTGATTATCTAATGCAACCAGATGAAAAAAATCCATTATATCCTGTATAACAGTTTTCCAAATTTTCAAAATTGGAACCAGTGTTTCTCTCAAATCCCACTGTGTTGCAATACATCAATGACACAATAAAAGAAGTGCTTCTGAAGTTTAATGATGCCCAGCAATTAGCACTCACAGAGCAGCCAGTGACACTAGTGTAATGACGACTTTTAAGGTTTATTATCAGTGGTCTTAATGAAGACTTCTCTGTTACCGAGATGTACCAAGTCTGAAGAAGAAAATGCCTCCTTCAGGACACATCAAGAGGCAGAAAAGGTTTCTAACTTAAGAGGGAAGAGCCTTTTGTAATCTGAATGAACTGGAAGAAGCAAAAATAGGCAAATGGCACAGTCATGTGGGCCTCATCTTCCATATCTTCAGGGTCTTCTTCAGAGCTGTCCAGATCTTAAACACTTAAAAAATGCAGGAGAACCAAGCAAGGGCTCTGTAAAATCCTCACTTCTATAAAAGTCAGATGGGGCTAATTGTTTTTGCTATTTCAAATGTTAACAAAACTGCACACAAATAATGGATACTTTGTCCACTATGAAATGGGTTTATTTAAAACGCTTCTTCATTTTCCCTATTACAAAGGAAACGGAAAAGCAGTTCAGAAACTTCATTAAAACTTCAATATTAGTATACTGCCTCACTTTCTGCAAGTAAAAACAACTACCACACAACAAAGTGGTGGAGCAGGTTACCAAGCTAAGGGTGATGTGGAGAGAAGAGATCTCTAGATAAACAAAACTGGTTTGAGGAACCATCTCAAACATAAACTTACCAATCATACAAATGAGGGAGGGCCTACACAACAGCACCACAGGGACAAGATCTCCTTCCTTTTCTGGGAAATCGGTACCTCTCTAAAGAGCCTAAACATTACTACATGAAACTTGTGAAATGAAGAGAAGGCACTGTACGTCTGTGTGCAGTTACAGGGCTACATTCTCCCTGGGACTACAGAAACATCACAGAGAAACAGACAGTGGAGTGGTACAGTGGACAGACAGTCTCTTAAGGGAGGATGAGCCAGGATAGCTAGCAGTAGGAGTTACTCTTCATTAGAGAGTGCAGTATGAACACACAGAGCTCTGCCTGGGAACAGATGATGAGCCAGCTTAAAGTTAATGGGTCAGGACAGATGGCAGACCTATGCAGGTGATATTGCAGTCAGTGTGCACATACACCATCTAGTCATGTAAAAGTAGATGAGGTCTTCTTCAGACAGCTGGAAAAAGCCTCCTGTTTGAATACCATGCGTCTGGGTAATTACTGAAAATGCAGGATGATTTCCAAGAATTGCATTCTCCAAGTTCCAGAAGATCCAAGAAATAAAGTTGGCAGGATGCCTGCCTGCATGAACATGATGATTCTAATCAAACTTATATCCAAAACCAAGGTGTACAAGAGGTGGAGCACAGTGAAATTGTCTGAGCATGCAGGAACTGATTTGGAAAGCTGAAGCCCACTGAGGGCTTTGAATCTGGCAAAGGAGTAAGAAACAAGAAGGGCTTCAACACATCTGTCAGCAGCAAGAGGAACACTATGCTGTGAAAAATGTGGTCTGATTGCTGTACGTTAAAAAGAGGACCTGACAACAAAGGACATAAAAACAGTGGTGGTACTCAATACCTCCTACTCCTCAGTCTTTACTGGAAAGACTTGCCTTCATCAATCCTATATCCTGAGACTGGAAAAGCCTGGAGCAAGAATCATAGAATCATCAAGGTTGGAAGAGAGCTTTAAGATCAAGTCCGACCATCAACTCAGCACTACCACTTTAACCCCACAACCACTAAACCACATCACCCAGCACCTGATCCAGACACCTGAAGCACAGTAAACACCACAGGGATGATGACTCCACCACCTCTCTCAGCAGATTTTCTGACCACCCTAGCAATCTATGCTCATTTTCAGGATAAACATGTCACTTCAACTTTTCCTGACAAACTACATAAGAAGCTATAGTTGAGTATATAGGAGTCATTTCAGTATTTCTTTTTGGTATTTCTCGTCAAGGCTGTGATCTGTTTAGGAACAGATACTACTATAAAAAGCAAAATACTGCATTTTAAAAAGGTAATATAATCGCATCCATGTATCAACAAGAACAATAGCAGAGGAAAAAGCTCTTCTCACAAGTAAAATCCAAATATGGGTACTTAGATCAAAGGAAAACTGTGTATAATGTCCAATCTTAAAAGGTTAATATACTGACAAAGTTCTGTGACATAAGAAGTCACAGGAAATTATGTACAGGAACAGTTTGTTTTGTGTATTAAGCCTGACCAGAAGATATTTGTGTTGCCTAACTACATTCTTTACACGTAAGAAATACTGTTTTCATAATATCTATTAAAAATTTAAAGAAGCAATAGACGATACACAAAGCACTGGACCAAGTAAAAGAAAGAATAGTAAGACTTCTGATTTTTTTTTTTTTTTTTTATCTACATGATGCAGTATCTGTGTAACAGCAGATACAGCTTTTAGACAACAGCATGGCTTTAAAATTAACTATGTTCCTTTGATAAGAAGGCAAAACAAATCTCACTTCCAAGAGGACTTAAAAACTAAACCAATTAGGGTTTTAAATACTGCTGATGGGACTACTTGTTTTTATTCTTCTGAAAACAAACATGTGAATTCATCTATTAAAAAGCTGATCAAAACTTGAGTACCTGAGTTTTAGTTTTCATGCTTTTTAAAGGAGTCCCTCCTCCTGGTGATACACCTTTTAATTCATCCTTTAACTTGGTAATGCTATTAGTTAAAATTTCCAGTGTTTTCATGATTTCTGCTTTGTCTTCTGACTTCATGGCTTTATTCTTCTCCAGCTTTGAAATCAGCATCTGTCCAGTTCAGAAAAAAAAGTCCTTTTACTCAGCAACTACTACTACAGATCTGCTTTCCAGTGGTCATTAAAACTAATGGAAAAAACCAAATACTACATTTCTTTTGCTGTGACCTACAAATCAACACATATGACTTTTAACACGTTGCAATTAATTAAAATTTTTGTATGAATCTCAGATTTGTTTCCTAATACCCGACACTCCTAATCTGATATTTTCAATTCATTTGGACAAATTTGCTTAACACACTTGAATTATTTCAAAATTTTATTCAACTTAAATGACATTTTGGTTTTTTTCCTCTTCCTAAGCCTAAGTGCAAGTCATGCATAATTTTCTACATCATTCTCTCCTGCTCTTGACAAACAGAACTTAGGCCTTCCCTTCTCCCAAACACATGCATGTTGCTCCTAAATTAGGCAATATCAATTAGAATTGGACAAAAATTGCGTAAGCTTGTAGGGTTTTAAGGGAACTAACAGGACAAGTTAGATAAAAAACTATAAACTCAAAATAGTATGTTAATGCCATTCTAAGAGAATGCTTATTTTATAGGCAGGTTTTTTTCATAATTCTTACAAATTCTGAAATATTTTACACTGAACTAAGGTTTTATAACTGAATTGGTGACTGTCTTTAATGTTAAGATTTTACCTTCTGTGTTTCGATGTGCTTCTCCAAGATTTCTTGCTTCTTTTTCCTCACATCTTGTTGAAGTCGCAGTGCTTCCTAGAAGCATAAAAAGATTACAGAAAGTTTCTAGACTTTGAAACATAATGCCAGAATAATACACTATACCTGACAACTACACAACGGTAACTTACAGTAACGGGGAAAAAATTAGTAACAGGAAATGCAAGGTACTGATGTTTCCAACTATGTTTTGGAATACAGTGCATCACCAAATTAAAGAAAGATCTAAGTTTCTTTTTCAGCTAGATCTGTGCTGTGAAGACTTAATTACTGCTCGCATATAAAGAAACACCCTACGCAACTCCACTGAAAGCTGAAAGGCAACATATTATACTACCTCCAGAGGAACCGCATGCAAGTGTTTAAATGTGCGTGCACAATTATCTTGAAAGCGACTATAAATCAAGCCCATCAATTAAAACACAGACTCCAGAACTGTTACAAGTAAAATGAAAACACATTCTATTTTCCAAACTTGAAGTGTCATCCAAAGAAAAGCCTCTCTTTTGTCTCTGAGTGCTCTAACTGGGAAGCTACAAGTACAGCTACTCCATCTGCCAACAACAGAACCTCGACCAGGCATGGGCAAATCGCAGTGAACTGAAACGGATCAGTAAGTGACAATATTGCACTCCGAATGAGAAGCAGGAGGAGATGCCACCCCTGCTGTGCTCAGTGCCTACTAATGGTGCTTGTAAGAAAGCACTTGCTTCTCTTTCTCAAATATAGAATACAGACGTCTTAGCAGAAAACCCTTAAGAGCTTTGATATCAATATATTTAATGGAATAGTAGAGGCAGAAGACAATCAGCTGGGATCAACTGCAAGTGGAGTATCTTAAACAAAGACTGTAAATTTACAACAGCCATAGAAAAAGAAATAGTAGTCAAGTTTCTGTATGCCTTTCCAAATACCAAAAAATTCTGCCATATGAAATGTTAGTAATTCGATACATGTGCAATCATTTTTCTGAAGGGAAAGGGAAGGTAGGGGGATGAATGTGAAAAATAGCTAGGGAGACAGAAGGAAAAGAAGCGAGTCAGTCCCGCAAAATCATGTTTTTCCACGAATACTAGTACATTGTAACAGAAATCTCTGAAGGCAGGAAGGAGCACAAGATCACATGAAAAAGAGCCAATCACTTAGGTGTAACTTCAGTGTCTTTTCACAAAGAATCTCTACAGCTGCTATGATGAGTCAACAATTTTATTACAAGTTTTTTGCCATTTTACAGGCATTTAGCATCTTAACTTGAAAGGTAAAGGCTCTAATTCCAGAAGCATGCGTTAGCGGACAAATATGAAATCAAATTTCAAAATCCGAACAGCTTTAAGTTCTAGACCAATGGCAAAAACTCACAGTCAGCTACAAACTGCTACTTCAAATTACATTAGATATAAATTACAGAAATTTAGCTGTATTTGACCAAAATCTTTGTTTAAACATTTTACTAATTTCAACACTTATATCTGGACGTAACTTAGTATTGTATTCGTAATTTGTGGTTAAAAAACAGTAAGACAAACAGTGTCCTCTATTTTGTTTCTCTAAATGATAAGAATAAACTTGAAGAAGGAGCTTTGCTGTGCACTCTTGAAAATTCTAACCAAGCTAAACTATAACTGAGTAACCTATTAAGGCCAAATAAATTTTTGTTGCATTTCCTTTCTAACACAAATAAAATCAAGAAAGCCTAGCCCTGTGTAAAAAGAAAAATGGGTGCAGAAGAACTATAGCTTGGAAACAACAAAACGCAGAGTAATTAAATTCTCAGTTCTCTCAAAAAATCCATTTTGGTCACACGTACAAAATACACTGAGAATAGAGGCCAGTTCCAGAATAGTTTAAGAGAGAAGAACAGTGACTATACTATACTCCCTTTCACTCGCAATAGACAATCCATACCTCAATGTGTAGATTCTGATTCCAAGAAAAAGTGTTTCACATTTTGAATTTCTACAGTTTTAAACCTGCTTACACTGCCTGAACATACAAAGAAAAATAACAAAACAATGCTCAATTTTCTTGTAATATGTGGGGGGAAAAAACCCACTATAGTGAATTTAATCTTGCAACAAGTTTCATCTACATTCTTGAGATGAATATACATAGTGCTCTATCTCTAGGTTACAAGTTCCCAACGTAGGTCCATTTTAAAAAGAAGCATATTTAATTTACCTGTTTTTTCTTCTGTGCTTCATTAGAGTCTAGCACGGAAGTGGAAACAACAGGCAAAGATTTCTGTGCTGCCTTCAAAGCAGCAGGGTTGTACACAGTTTTTGTCAAGCCAGTAGAAGTAGATAAAACCTATAGGAGGAAATCATTTTATTTTTTTGCCAGTGAATTTCAATCTTTTAAAAAACCCACAGAGTGCTTAAAAATATGTAAGTGTCTTTTCTTTTGTCTCCTTTGATGATACGGAATATAAAAATTTGGTGTAGCAATTATATTTGGAGTTGTTGAAGTTAAACAATTTCTGAAGAGGCAGCACCACATCAGATATGTAAGCTATCAGCTTATAAATCCTCTCCACTGAGATTTCATATGTACATCCAAGTTTCAAATACATAAATATTTACGTATTTGAGCATAACTAAGGAAACAGAAGACTGAGATTTTTGCAAGAGTAACTGTTGTTTTTGTGTCTTGAAGTCTAAGATACAGTATTTCATGGCTGCATGAATTTTCCAAGCAAAATTTCAACATAATTTTAAAGACTAAGGTCCAATGTAGAGACAACAGGTTTTTTTCATACGCAGTTGGTGCGAAGTAGACCTTGCACAGTCAGCAAGAAGTAACTCAAGTACAAGGAAGTCTTCAACATTATACAGCAAAGGAAGAGACTCCTATGTCTCTCTGTTCTCTTTTCTACATTTGTAATGAGGTATGAAATTTCTCCATGACTTACTTAGAACACTGATGACTGCTTTACAATCTCTCTAAAACATACTATGCATGTCTCCACAATACCTGAAGATTTGAGCTATTCTGTTTTCTTAACATGCTCCTTAAAGTTTTTTGGGCATGCTAAGAGTGAAAAATCCCTGGCTAAGTCCTAGAGATAATATAAGCATGATCTTGTCCACCTTGTTAGCAAATAGAAGAAATTATGCAATTGGCATGATTTCCAGGAGTTTAAAAATACTTGCTATGTGGAAAATTAAAAGATGCATGCAGATTCTATTGGTCACCATGCACCCCATAAAATAGACAAAATGCCCACCAACAGGAGGGAAAAAAAAGAGACAGACAAGAAACAGAAAGACAGAAAAGATCAAGAGATTAGAAGAATTTAAAACAGAAACAGTTCATATAAACCCTTTGCACTTCAGTGTTATATTTATACTATTTCCTCCCACAGTAGAGTTTTTTCAAGAGTACACAGTGCATAGAAAACAAGAGTAAAAAGAAAACAACAAGTTATGGGGTACTATAGAAAGTGGTACAAAACGCAGGCTCTAAGCAGGGCATTACAAAGATGAAGGATTTTTTCTAAATCTATTACAGAACATTAAAGTATGCATATCCCAATCATACAGTTTCTATTACAAAGTAGCTTTAGGACAGACAAATAAAGAGACGATCCAGCAAAGACAAAAATATTAACACATTCCTATTGCCCTGAACTGTCTTCAGGGCAGAGTGAACCACACCACCTCATCTCTTTTATGTAAGAAATGTAAGGAGAGACACCACAGCACCAACACAGACAAGTCAAAAGCAACACTAAGGTCTTCTAAATTGCTCAATACTATTCAAGAGAAGGAATAGTGTGAATAACATGAATCTCTTCACAAGTCCATAAATTGTAAGGCCCTATAAAGATCTTAGAAGGTCTCACAATGACTGTTTTATAACCTTTTCCTCCAGCTTTTTGGGAAAAATAGCTACCTCCTTTCTCATTGCAAAGCTCTTGTCAAACTGTGCACTCCATCAGGGGCAAAAAACCATCCAGGACATGGCACCTCTGTTTTTTGATTGATGTCAATCATTTTATTTCCAATGGCTATAGAATACAATGACTGCAAACTAAGCAAGGTATTTCCTTGTAAAGAGGCAGTAGTAGGCAAAAGTAAGTCAAATCAAGTTTCAGAATCCTACTAAAATTGTCAAAGGAAACTGCTGTTTCACAACAAATCCAGTGAACAGCCCAGCTGCTCAGCAAAATCACATCTGTACTATAAGGCAACAAAACAGAAAAACATTCTAGCATAAAATTTATTCTTTGGTGTAAAGTGTTTCAGGATAACTCAACTCTAACACAATGAGGAAAAACATATTTCCATTCAAGCTGAAGGAGAGTTCCTATTTCTAAAGTAAGCATGTATAACGTATGTAAAATGTAGTTCCGGAATATACAGCAAGTTATTTGTCTGCAACTAATTTAGAGTACCAAGGATGGAACTAATCAAACTAATAACAAAATACAGGCAAGAAGCATTGATTAATGCATTTAGGTGGACTGCTGGGCTTGAAATTAATCAAAGACACATCCTCTAATATTACAGCTAATATTATCAACTTTAGATATTGTTACCTTTCTATGCTAAGTATCTCCAGAGTGAATTTAGATTCCACTTAATCCATCTACTGCCATACTGAAAAGGGGTGGGAGAGGATGTGTGTGGGGCAATACAGTGGATACTTCATTTATTTCAGGCCAAGCTAACTCCCAAAAGAAAAGATATATATCTAGACAGAGGAATCCTGTTACTGGGTAAAACTTGCTGTCTTTCTACTACAAGTTTTCTCAAATGAATGTTAAAAACGTTGGAGAAGCCTGTCCCCTGAAGTGCTAAAGAGATCTGGAAACATGTATTACAACTTTGCTACTACAGTAAACACATCAACCCCTTTGTATTCTGAAAATTCAAACTACTGGCCAAAATACATAGCTCGTAAACACAATTCAGATGCACCTTTCCCACCTTATCTCTCTTTATCCTTTCTATATTGATTAATTTTCACCTTTATCTTTTCACAAGTACTGCAAATTGTAAAATCAAATAAAATGGTAAATGTTTACAGCATCACCTTCTAAGGGGCACAGAAGTCCAGAAACATTTTTATAGAACTGCCTTGTGCAGTGTCATATATAATGTCAAAACTTATTTATTTTTAAAGTTTATTTTTGTGTACTTCTAAGTATCTCAGGATTATGGAACAGATCAAGTTCTTTTTATGACTGAATAAAAGGAACTTGATAGATTAAACAAAATCCACAAAATAGCAGCTTCTGTCCTTCTTACAATCATTTAGCCATCTGCTGAGTTTTGATTCATTATACTTTCTAAAACTAATTCTTCACAAATTATTTTATTTATAGTTATAAAACAGTATTGACACAAGGGGTTTCATTTAAAAAAAGTCATTCTAGTGAAAATAAATATGAGAGAAGAGAATATGAGACATTTTCTTACCTTTTCAGTTGTTGGAGTAACTGGCTTTGACACAAAACCCAGTCTATCCTTCACAGATAATTTAGTCACATTCTAAGAAAACAAAGCAAAATTATAAATCAAATGTACACTACAAATATTAGCAATTTAGAAAAAATATTTAACTAATAAAACCAGACCCTTTTAAGCAACAAGAAAAATATTCAAACTGTCGATAAAATTCATTTTAGATATTTGATTTTGCAGTTAATATATGTCTGTAATTCGGTAACACACGTATGAAACCAAATTTGGAATCAAAGATTATCCCACATATTTTCTGCAAGAAGTCCAAGACACACTAGCTGACAGAGGATTATCTACACAAACCCTTTTAAATACACTACAGTTCTTGTGTTCTATAATCTGCTACTTGCAGATTACATCTGCATTAAATGCAGGAAGTTGTTTGAATTTAAACTACAAATGTGTTCCGATTTGTGCTGGCCTTCCTCTCCAAGAGTAAAACCAGAGTGGTGGTGTAATGCTAATAATGAAATGTTGCAAATATAATAAAACATTAAAGACAATTTCTAATGGGAGTAACACACCAGATTCTGTCATTGTTCACACTGGTACTGTGGTTACATTCTTCTTTTTATTAGGAGTGATACACTGTTGCACAAATTCTGAAAATTCTGCTAGATACAGAACTTCATTCTCTAATGGTTTCAAGTGTTTAACAAATAAAATATATATACATTAAAAAGATTAACCTTTAATTCTTTGGATGGAGACTCACTTTATTTTGAAATCTGACACCAGCAATATAACGTAACAATCCTGAAACAGTCTAAGAGCCTGTCACTTTTTCTTCTTAAACTATGTAAAAAGCTACGATACTAAAAAATTAAGTATCATGCTCAGGTAAAAAAAGTCAAATAACATTGCACTGAGGAAAACTTTAGGAGGAAAACACCACTAACAACGTAAGCAGATGCAGTTTAAAGTAGTAAATGTGTACTTGCACTATAGAAGTAACTGGTACACTCATACCATGTACCAATTGGTACAGAACCCATTTCAGAAAGAACAGGCAACTGAATTTCTCACTATAATACAAACCTGAGCGACTTCTGTGTTGGCACCCTGTGCTTCTGCAGGTTCAATATTACTCGCAGGTACTGGGCCGAGCCGTTCCTTCACCGACTGCTTCACTACAGGCAGAGTGGGCTGCTGCACTAAGGGCTGGATCACCTGGAACACCGCCCCAGCCCCCAAAAGGCACAGTGCAAGATTAACAAAAGGCTACTAGAGACATCATTCAGTTAGTACACAATGAAATCACAACGGAATTTATGTTTGTGCTTCTTCCCTTCTACCATTCAATGGCTTTTTCACCTGATGGGATAAACAACCACTTCATGAGATTTAATATGTTATACTGAATATTTGTGTAGTGTGAGTGGCAATAACAACCATTTTGCACTTGCAGCTTACAGAAGTGACTGAACAACTCTGATTTATTTCTATTAATTACATTTACTCAGCCTAACTTAAATTCTGTTAGAATAAAATGTAATAAGAAAGTCTTCTGATTCTTCTCACAACTCTTTCGCCGTCAACCATTTAGTTATGAAAAGACAGAATACAAACTTGTATCACAAAGATTCTCACTTTTTACAGTGAGATACGTCACTTTTTATCTCCTATGTGTTTAACTTGGACAAATAGAAAAAAGTATATAGAAACATGCAGTCATGAGACTGAAGAAAAAGAAAAGAGAGCAGATAATCTTTGAATCTACCATGGATATACCCTGACAGCTAACACCTTTCCTTTTTTTTTCTTTGACAAAAGCATTCAACAGTTAAGAGCAAAAAATATGCTTCCAAGCAAGCTTACTGTCATATTTATAGCTCTCAGAAGGTCACCTAATCCATTTCTCCACTGTAGGGCAAAGTCAGTTATGCCATTACTGACAGCATCTATCTATCTCGTTCTTACAGATTTCCGATGAAATAGGTTCTGTCACCTCTTTAGGCAAAAGTGCTTCAGTAGGCTTTGGCATTAGAAAATATTTTTTTAATATTTAACCTAAATCTCTTTGTGCTGCCTTTTAAGCCCAGAACTTCCTGTTTTATCTATCTCAGATGTGGAGAGCATATTATTTTCTCCTTCCTGGCAGAAGCCTTTTATTTGATGATTTATTATAGTTAACTCCCACCATCTTTACCTAAGTACTTCCACCACTCTTGGAAATTCTACAGCAAAAATTTTCCAAAGTAATCCTGCTGATAAAATAGCAATGATTAAGCAACTGTGCTGAACCAGATACTACAGAAGGGACAATTTAAAAGTCAACTGACTTTACACTGAAGAAAATTCAAAAGCCTGTCTTTGGTGGCTGACAGACAAAATCTGGTTGGAAGCCATTACAAATACAGGTGAAATTAATTAACAGAAATCTTGACAAAAATACAAATATTTATAGTATATTAGGAAGTATGAAGTTTCCATACTACTCACAGATATGATACCAAATATTAATTTCAATGAAAATAGAAGTAAATATTCATGCTCCTGAAAGACTTACGAACAAAAAATACCTGTTTATTGACTCAACAATCTGTTAAATGTTATATCTTGGGGTAGAAGAAAACAGAAGCATGGCACTTAAAATTTTAATTTCCTGTTAAAAGTTTTTCTTGTTACCGTGTGCCTTCTGTTGCTGATAACAGACTTCAAAATGCAGTCTGCTGACATGTGCTGGAAGGCTGTTCTTGGTAAGGTCAGAACATTTAATACTGTACCCAGAATTAACGGGGATTCATTCTCAATCCAGCAAAGTTAACTTGCTAAGATAGTATGACTGGAAGCTGTAAAAACCACTAAAAATTACGGGACTACTAAAAATAACAAATACATAGATGGAATGTTTGTTTGGAAATATAGAGTTAATATTCCAATAATACTCTGAACAGCATAATCAGCAAATAAGCTGACAGCATAGTCCAAGATGTCCTTTGAGTAAGAGGGAATGTCTGCAGGAAGGCAAATGATGTACTCCACTGCCCTCTTCCGGCTGAGATGAAAATCACGCTTAGAAAATAAATACTATTTTGAGCAGCACTACTTCAGACAAAGAATTAAGGATATTAATAAAATCTAGAGGATAATAACAGGGAAGATAGTGAGACAGATGTAATTAAAACCGAGTTTTTGAAGATAAAAATCAGGGAATTTCTTACAAAGAAGGAGAGAAAGGAAACTGTTAAAATGCTGTACAGCAGGATTGCTATGGATAACCAGGTCACTGATTCTGAATGATGATGATATACACCATTAAGAGAAAGTAGGAACTCTCAACTCAGAGCAGCAATTGAAAGAATCCTCTAACAAATCATTCACATATTATATCAGCATATATAATTAAGTGACCATTTCTTCCACAGAGCCTACCTCCTATTTTTGAAATGCCGAATGTGCTATTCCACACTGATGGCAAATGCAACAGAAAAGGAGACACAAATATTTTAAAGGACTTGCTACGCCAGTTGCTAACTGAGAAGACTCTACTCAGTAACCCACAGAGCCAGGGAGAACCCAAGGTTCCTCTTTCTGCTTGAGCACAGCCACTACTGTACTGCTGACAAGTTTGATTTGGCTTGACACAGGTTACAAATCTACCCTTCTCAACAGTAACTGCTATATTATTTCTTTTAATGTTGCCAATACTGCTATGAACATGACAACTTCCAAAAGGTGTTCCTCTGCAATTCAATTTAAAAAATGTAGATTAGAGTATTTCAGTTGTAAGGGATCTGAAACAATCACCTAGTCCAACTGTCTGGTCACTTCGGGGTTGACCAAAAGTTAAAGCACATTGTTAAGGACACTTTCCAAACACCTCTTACACACCTCTTAATCAGCCACCTCTCTAGAAAACCCTTTTCACTGTCTGACCACTCTCTCAGTAAAGAAATGCTTCATGTCCAGTCTGCACCTCTTGTGATACACCTCCAATCCATTCCCAGACATTTCACCCCAGGCATCACAGAGATCAGCAACTACCTCCCTACCTAAAAATGCCCCTGAGCCTCTCCTAGAAAATTAGTTGCTCTAATGTAATTCTCCTCTTCCACTGCTGTTTGCAAGTCCTTAGATCTGTGTGTCTATACTTGTGTATACATACAGGTGCTTCTGTGTAAAACAAAGTCTTCTGCTACTTTGTACAACAATATGCATGCGCAACATGAAAGGAAAGGGAAAGTGCTTAAGAGAAAAGAGGGAAAACCAGAACCTCTTGGAAGAAAATGGAAATCATCTTTCATGAAAAGAAATATAACTATGCTGCCTTTCTTATGCTCACCAGAAGAAATTTTAAAAAGCCTATACTAATTGAAATAGATGTTATTCAGCAGAGAGCTGCATCAAATCTTGCTTGAGATGATAAAAAAGTGGAATATACTGAAAGTCACTGAAGGGCTTTCTTTAAATATCTTCAGTCTCATCTTGGTAATCAACTGCTGAACACTGTACATGAGGTCAAAGAATTTAGAACTTAAGAGTGACTTTTGGAAATTAATTACATGAAAGAGTCATTAGCTCAGAAGGACTTTGTTTACTTGATATAAACATTCTCTTTAAAATGTTTTGAAGATTCTATTTTACATAATATGCTAGAAGAGACTTAGATCCTCTACCTTCTGGGCAGTAGTCTGGATTGGCGGTGCGCTGCCTTCTCGATGCCAATAAACTTTAATAAAACGATTATTTAATACTGCTTCTGTACTTGATATAGCTTTCTTTGCTTCCTCATGTGTGGCAAACTGAATAAGGGCACCTTCTGGATCACCTTGATATGCAACCTAAGATTTAAAAACAGAAGAACAAAACTTACTACACAGAGGATTCTCATTTGTGTCTAAATGATCATTAAATCATTAGTTTTTAGGCTTAGAAGCTTACAGTTTACATCCAATATGTGTCATTAGATAAATACTTTCCATTCACGAGCGCTTTTGAAAGGCCTAGTGTCAAAATCAACTCTGAATTTATGCTAATAATCTTTAAGAATAGTTAGAAAACCTCAAACAAACCAAGTAAAGCAAAATCCCCAGTCAGGCAGTACTTCAATCTGTAATTATGAGCAGTTGTTTGAAAGACAAAAGGAAGCATCAGCAAAGAAAATTACTACAAAAAAAAATGCAGGGGTCAGATAGTAAATGTCCTATCTAATATCAGAGCTAGACAGCAAAGTTCATTTTGATTTCCCTCCTCTGAGCATTAAAACATTATTTTAGCTTCAAAAGCCAAGATTATACTCTTTGCAAGAAGAACATAGCTTGCAATCTCCAGATACTTATCTGTCTCTCCCTACACATCCATATTTTACTAGTCTTAATGAATAATACTGCCTGCTAATACACCCATATTCTTAGATAAACTATAGAAAGGCTTAAGAAATATTTAACAGCAATTAAGAGAGATTTAAAACCCCTCCTGTGTTCAGACAGGCACAGAAGTTTTATCCTGTACTGCATCAGTACATACAAAAATACTGTTTCACCTCTTCATTCCAGCCCGCAGTGCAAACAAGAAAGGGTTTAGAAAAATGCAAGGTAGCATCTGAAACTTGCTCATAATGAAGCACATTAAGGTCACACTCTGTAGCTTAGACTTGGTATGAAATACTGATACTGACATTACATGTGCAGACTGCAATATGTAACATCAGCCTAAGTCAGGCCCTAGTTCTTTCACTGCTTCCCTCTCTCTTTAATTGCTTATTGGGTGACTCCAATAAACCACAAAGTAATTTTAAGGGACAAACCACCACTAGTGTGGAACTAGAAAGCAATTATGTCATAGGGAGTACTTTCTGAATGAGAAATACAGGTTTTCTGTATTTAGAATTTATCTCTGAATATACAGATATAATAGCAGATCCAAACTTGAGAAAATGGGTGAGAAAAACCAACATGCAACCAATTTTCAATGTTTTAAACAATTCTCTTAAAAGTCTTGTCTCTGAGGAGCACATGTTCTATGACTAGAACATTTTATTTCTGCTTCTTCAATGGCAATAACATTAAAAACAACAACATCTTGTATAAGAAACAAGTTAGGAAAATGATAAAGAGTTTCAGGGAACCAGGAAAAAACCTGGCATTCTGCTTCAAGCAACTACTACTACCTTTACATCAAAGCATACTGCTTTCTCTTTGTTGACTCTTACCTGCAAGTTGACCAAGTTTCCAAACTTACTGAAGTGCTCATTAAGTTTGCTGATGTTGTTAAGTTCTGGGGGAACTTTTCTCAATTCAAGTTTTGTATTTTCATTTCCAAATTGCACTTTCTTCTGGAAACCTGGACTATTTGTTCTGTTAAAATTTTGCCTGCAACAAATAAAAAATCAAGCCAGAAATCCATAGCAAACTAGCAAACACAATGTTAATTTTTATATGCTTACACATAAGCATGTGTGTATGAGATAAAAAGATCTGCAGACTTAAAAAATAACGCAATTTTAGAAGAGTGAAGGAGAGTACATGACACATGCCCATACACCTGCCATCTTCCCCACTGATATTCTCAGCATACCCCAGCACATAAATCTGTGAGATAATTCACACTATTTGCTCATGTCGGTAATTCCTGATTTCCACACTGCTTCACTTCAAAAACTCTTTCTTAGCTATTCCATGAAATTTCCCCACTACTGTTTCAAATAACTATTACTTCAAGGCTCTTCTCACTCCCAGCAATCTCTTAAAATCCCTTCCAACCTTGCACCCTCTGTTTTTTTCTTAGTAACATACCTGGTAACTCATATCAAAATAGCAGTGATAACGTTCACAATTCACAATTAAAATAAGTCATCTCTAACTACCATCACACTGCAGCTTCCCTGTTTCTTAGATCATGCCAACTTTCAAGGAACAGATCTCAGTATCATCCAAAGCAACTTCATCTATCTGTATACTACCTTTGATAGAAGACAGTCAAATCCAGATCACACTATAGTATGATTTACTTTAGTACTATCAGTGTACTCAGATTCACTTGTTTGCAATTTATAGAAATATACATATGTTTCAGATTACAGTAAAGTGGTTCATGAAATTCCAACTCTTAAGCCAATACTGTGTTAACAGTCACTCACTTGTCAAACCAAGTCTTCTTTGTAGGAACTCCACCATCCCCTGCACCAATTGTTCTTTTTCTGGATTCAGCATCTACCACTATTCTCATACTACTTTTATTAGGAGGTTTCTCTGTAAATAGATGAAAAGATTTAAAAAATTTATTTTCTGTGTATTTGATTGTAAAAAAGTATTCTGTTCACACTCAATTTGCACTGCAAAGCATAATCGTTTATTTTGAAATTACTATGACTCTTGTTCTGACTGAATCAAACCTTGGTCACAGACTTTTCTTCTTTACTATCAACAGATGCTGTGACAGATCAAAATAGCTAATAGCACTCGTTTTGTCACAGTAACATCACACATACAGAAAACAAAAGAGGTGTGACAGAAGGCATCTGCCTCGAGATGACTGCACTCTGATTCACAATGATTCACAATGTCCCATGCAATACTCTGAGGCTCACACCACTCCAGCTAACACCTCCATTCTACTATTAGATGGCACACATAAAAATGGTCATGATAGGAAATGCACAGTACTCCAGGGCACTAACACCTAGGAGCAAGATTTATGGATGGAGTGGGAAAGGAGTCACTTTTGCTGAAGAACAGGAATCACACTGGGGGACTCCTCACTGAAAATACACCAACAGAAACATAGTAAGATTAAAGATAAATACATACAAATGCAAATAAAAACCACATTAAAAATGGTTTTATCCCTCTTCCGTTCTCATTTTATGTGCTGCTGCTTCTTCTCAGGGCCACAGGAACTGCGAGGTTAAGATTACTTGTACATAAAACTGCTACCAGATAAAAATGACTCCCACCTCTCTGGAGCAAAAATCATGCTGAGGTTCTACTACAGAAACATTAACATTTTTCTGTACAAAAGATATACAAAGGGACCAGTTACTTCAGCTGACAGTAAACTGTGCAATACTATAGAAAGAGATTTCATTTTACCTGAAAAAATGCACATACAAAGCAATTATAGACATAGTTCCCTATTCAACTAAACATCTCTTAATTGCAGAAGATTTTAGAAAAATGCATTGTTTTCCACATATTCTCTGAAAAGTTCCTCAACTTGCATTAATGTAAGAAAATCAGCTAAACTAACTAAATATAGCTTTGAGAGCATACCTCTGGGTGGCAGATCCATATCACCTGATGTGAGTCCTATCAAATTTGGTCTTTGGGCATGTACTCTATGTCTATACATAGGTCTTGAAGTATTTGTTATACTTGGAGCTTCTGGATTATAGCCATCCGTGTCATACGCTTCTGGTAACAAAGAAATTGTCTAATTAAAATAAATTGCAGTTAAAAGCCCTAAGGTTTCAAACATAATATAACATTTAATTACAAGACAGAGTTACAATAAAAGAGTTGTATAACCACTATCATAAAACACCGTCGTGCCAAGTTTTCTGCTTAAACACAACGAAAATATTACTCTCCAGTCAAAATTCACACTTTATATGCAAAATTTACTTCCATCTTGAACTAAGTCTGAAAAGGAGAATGTTAATTTACTGTCACAATCTATATGATACAAACTTATTCTCCCAAACTATGACATTATAATCTACAAAATACAGTATAATATGAATCAATGTTATTCTATTTAGCAAACCTTGTGGGCAAAGCCTCAGTACTACACCTGCTGTAAAAAGAGAGGGTGGAGCAGGAGGCGGCTGGTGATGAATGCCCGTGGTAACAACAGTAGGAACTGAGCTGGTTGCTGAGTTTGGGGGGGCATCCATGCCAGCAGGCTGCAGTGGTGGAAGGGGAGGGGGTGGTCCTGTCAAAAACAAAGGAAAACACTGCATTCATTTATTATCCACTACATTTTCATTACACTCCACTCGAAAGGAAACTAATTTGAAATGCTTTTAAGGCTCTTTAAGAAAAACAGGACTGAGAGGGCACATCTGCAAACTTGATGCTGTACCATAAATTCATATGAAACCACCCCCAACAGCAAATGACTCAGAGCTTGGATTAGAGAGAAAAGCATTTGAATCATCTAGCATTTTTCCAAACACCTTCTCTCTAGAAGCAAAATTTAATTGCTAGCCCAGTATTCATCTTTACCAACAGAAGCATTTTAAAGCTCGATAAAAACTGACCAAAGAAATAAATTCTATTTTTAAAATAAAAAGTATTTTTAATATAACAAAAATATTCTGTGATGACAATAACTAACTTGACTGACATTATTTTTCCAAACACCCAAGTAGAAACCTAACAGAACTCTTCTTAAAATTGAGAGTGTTTTTTGCTTGGTTGGTTTGACGTTTTTTACAACGGATAATGTGACACTTTCAAAGCTAAGCAGTCAAGTCCAATCTTCAGTAGGTTTTGGAAGAAGTTATAAAGTGATATATCTGAACTTCTGAAGCAGATCTGAAAACAGCATGTAAGGTAGAACTGACCAACCCAGAGGAGGTTACAGTCTGTACTAACTGAAATAAATACATTCATTCATATCTTTCTTAAATATACTATCAACACGAAATTAAATCAGTTAAAGAAATTTCTAAGCAGTATCAAATATCAATTACTCCTGAATAATTTTACGAAGTGAGACACTTAAATTCACAAAAAAAGAGAAAAAGGAATAACTACATAAAACTAACGTAATAGCTTTTATACCACGCAAGGTAACTGAGCACTAAGCTTTAGCTACTTTATAAATGACAGCCAGGCACATAAGTTTTCATATGATTTTTAGTGCTTCAGCTGAAGTACTTTCCAGAGAAACAGTAAACAAGGTGGAGTGTTTTTTTTAGTTACTTTACAAGTTTAGTTTCCAAATTAATCCCAAATGATACCTGCAGGTATAAATTTGATGTGGTCATGGATTACCTTTACTTCTATTGAAATGAAACAGTAAGGATCTGTTGTTTCCAGGATTTTCCCTTCTTTAACACTAGTCAATTTTGTAATACTCAAGTAGTCAACTTCTCTGTTGGTTGAAATTTAATTTTGCCGTGTCATGCTTTTACTTGAGAATATTATTCCATATTAAAGAGTGACATTTAGCGTGGAACTTTTTACAACAACCAGCTCTCCAACAATTATCATCAGAAAGAATAATTTTGAGGTAAGCTATGCCGTAGCAGTGCTCAGTTCAACTTTCTGTAATACAGCTGGGATTCTTCAAAATAGCTTTTTGCACTGCATACAATTCAAGTAAGATCTAGGCTTTCCTACTAAAAAATGGAATACTTTAATTACCTGTTACAGGTGGAAGGCTAGGTGGTAAGGGGCCTGGTGGTGGTACTGGAGGTCTAAGGTTAACAGGAGGAGGACTGAGAATTGGTGGAGGGGGAGGAAGTCCAGGAGGAGGTGGTCCTTCGACAACAGGGGGTTGTGCTGGAAAAGGCAGAATGCCAGGAAGATTCACATCTTCTACCACTACTGGATCGCTTCCATGATCAAAAGGGCACATGTCTCCTCTCATACAGAAACCCTTCTCTGAAACATCAAAAAGAACTCATGATAGTATTCAACAGCTGTAGCTTGATTCAGGGTAGATACAAGACATTTAGTGCATAATGTGGCAGTCTGCAAATTAAGAGCTCCACATACTAGCAGAAGCTTAAGATTAGAAAATTAAATTGACCCTTAAACTTCATTGTTAACAGCACACATGGACATTGCAGAAACTTGCTAGCACTAAAGTGTTCAATTCTTGAAGAACTAATTCTGCACTGAATTATAACAAACAGTGAAAGCAAAGAATGAAATCCAAATGTCATCACATTAACAAAATCGATTTGTTTCTAAGCAAAATGTGCAGACACTAGGTCTGAGAAATCCCTATTAAAAGTTAAGATATTAGTATTTTGAAATTCTAACATGAGCAAATTCACACATTTTTTCCTCTTCTGCAATTATGTCAGGAAGCATTATAAACATTTGCCATAGTTTAATGTGATTACATAAGAGAAAATTTTGCTATTTACATATAACATATGCATTTGTAAATATTAAATATATATAAATAAAAATAAATATACATTCACTTCTTTTCTTTTACACACAAGTCAAACATAGAAGCAGGTCAGAGAAGGGCCACAAAAATTACCGCAAGCCTGAAGCACCTCTCTTATGAGGAAGGGCTGAGAGAGTTGGGGCTGTTCAGACTGGAAAATAGAAGGCTCAGAGCAGTGAATTTAAATATTCACTGCAGCCTTTAAGTACTTCAAACTTTTTGGTGGGACCTGAAGTGATAGGACCAGGGGTCACAGTTTTACACTGAAACACTGTAGATTCAAAGTAAACGTAAGAAAAAGAAATTATTATAATGAGAATTTTGAAACTGTGGAAGAGGTTGCCCAGAAAAGCGGTGGATGCCCCATCCCTGGAAACATTCAAGGTCATGTTGGACTGAGCTCTGCACAACAAGATCTTGTTGAAGAAGACCATGCTCACTGCAGGGATGCTAGACTAAATGACTTTTATAGGGCCCTTCTAGCTCAAAATGTTCTATTATTATCTGTTTAGCAACAGTGCCCACAAAAACAAACACCACCAAAATAAATACCAGTCAATGCAATAGAGGGAAAAGGCTGAAACACCTTCTGGTAAAATAGGAAGAAAGAGGAGTGCCCACTTCCTCAAAATATGATGCAGGAAAGTAGTATGTATTACCTAATCTTCAGGAAGAATTATAGAGCACATTAAATTGAAATGTTAAGCAAAACCAGAAGTTTACCAGAGGGATAAGTTGAAAATTTGGAAGTGCAGATAGGAAGAGCAGTATGATGGAACCATGTAGCCACTGAAGAGAGAACATTTCAAAACAAAATGACACATTCACAATTCCACTTGCTCCACAGCATTGCTGTGATGTACACTGGCAAAGCTATTCTTCATAAGTACAACTCTGCCAACACTTGAAAACTCAGTTTCCCGTTTTTTTTGGGTTTTTTTACTTAAGAAATATTTCTAACCAGAGTTCTGAATGTAAATTGGCCTAGAATTTAAACTTCTTATTGTGGAACACAACAACAACAACAACAACAAAATCCCTCAGAAGCAACTTTATGGGGACATTTCAGCTCTCCTGAGCTCACAGGTTGACAGGCTAAATTTAGTTAAAGCACTGTCAGCTGCAGCAGTCTCTTGTACGTATTTTGGCACAAGACATTTAAAATGAAAGCTTAAAACAGACATAAGTGAAAACCTAGCCAGTTTTAAGAAGCAGCTACACAGAAAGAAATGATGGCCTGGGAAGTTTCAGCTCTAGACCTTTGTAGTTAAAAATTGTCTCTCATATAGGACAGAATGAAATAGAATGAGATCAGTAAGGTGCTAACCATTGTCAAATCCATCAAATACAGTATTTGGTTGGAATATGACATAAGACAGAAAACCGGGATAAAACCGAATTTTTTATAACTTTTTAATATACAGTTTTTAATTTCATAGAAAATAGCCCTAGCAAGTTAAAAAAATATACAAACACTAAAAGAGCAAGCTGTCTTTAGTCAGTAAGAAGTGGCACAAAATTTGCATTTAAGAACTGTGCAATAGAAAAACCCCACTATACTAGAAAAATCAGAAAAAGAAGGGTGAATTACCTCAATCTTTTCAGAAAGGGGACAATCATGAAAGCTACAAGAAACAGTTAAAAAATTGAAATGTACTCACCATCATAATCTCTACAGCGTTTCTTTGGCAGCGGAGGTCTTCCATAGGAGTTGTGGTCCAGCTGCTCTTCATGGAACTCCGACCAACTTTCAGTAGTGTTATTTCCATGATGAGCAGGAGCAATAACAGTAATAGTACTGCTCAGTGTAGGGACAGGGTAGTGGCCAGATGAAATATTTGTCACAGAAGAAACTGGAGTATAATTGTTCTCTAATGGATCTGTTCTATCCATGTCATATTTTGGCTTTCCCAAATCCCTGTCTGTAATAAAAAATAAAAAAATTATATTGGATGATTTCTTATCCACCTTTTCACCAGAAGCAGCCACTACTTTCTATCTATCTTTACTCCACATCAACTCAATATACATAGACAGTAATTGAAATGTTTTACAGGTTGCCCAAAGTGCCTGTGTAGTCTCTACCCTTGGAATTATTAATAACCCAGCTGGTCCTAAGCAACCTGCTCCAGTTTATCTATTTTGATAAAGGGTGTTAGACTACACCACCTTCAGAGGTCTCCTCTAACCTCGACTATTCCATGATTCTACGTTCCAAAGGTTTAACCAGAAAAATAATCATCTGTGAAGTACATAGTCAGGCCCTGGGCTATTTTAATAACAGCTATATCTACAGTATAGCAGATATTCTATTTAACTTCAGGCACAGTATATCTTCTTTAGTGATGCACATATTGTAAGAACTTCAGATGGAAAGTTTTTCTGAATAAAAGGAAGCAATGGCAAGACAAGGGTAATCATTGCTTGAAAACACTACAGAAGTTACAAATCTTTAATGTTTCAAGACAATGTTATTTTTTTATCTTCATTTTGTCAATTTCCCTTTTCTGTTCCACTCGAAAGCATGTATTTATTGCATGCAAAACTTTGCCATAATAGGTGAAATAATAATGCTTGACAGGTGTGAAACACTCCTGGGCAGATACAGCAAGTAAAACGACCTTTAATTCTGAATACATACAAACTATTCTCTTAATTTTCTAGTATTACCACCAAATAAACAGTAAGTACCCCAATTAAGACAGAATAGTTACGTCATGACATAAATTAATAGACTTAAACAACTCCACATTAAAGGAACATTATGAAATAGCTCAAAGATGGCTCATCAGTATGGGTTAAACAGGCTTTTCTTCATGTTCTAAGAACAAGAAACAAAGCTTTCACTATAAAATACTGTCCATACAGTACTGCCATTTCAGTTAATGTAAATAATTCTTAAATTAAGACTTAATTATGTTGTAATCTTTTAGTTAAACTCCCGCATGTTGTTTGCTTGTTAGCATATTGTTGAAAATATCTGCTCTCATATTTTCAGAAATCTGCATTCCTGGTTTTAAGGATTACTAAAGTCTGTTTTACGGGCAAGAAAAATAATACAAAGCAGAGTTCTACCAGACTGGTTTTACCTGTACATTGTCTAAGACAGGACAAAGACATAAAATTACTTTTACTGCTCTTTTCCAATTTACCATCAAAAACTATTGAGGGAAAAAGCACTCCCTTCAGCTGAAAAAGCAACCCCCTTTAAAAAGACATTTAATTCTACAAACTACTGTACTGAAACCTGAAGTCCTACAGATACGTGCACAAATGCAAATATTTACTGTAATGGTTTCAGCTCTTCACCTATGACACTAAAAAGGAGACAAGACCAAAAGAACTGAGCTGTACTGTTCTGCTTGACAAGTCATTTACTGCCAAACGGACAATTTCTGCCAGTTCCTCCTTTGTAGATGAGTATTAATTTCTGTATCTCCCTAAACCAGATTCTGAGTTTCCTAAAACTTAATGAAATGCAACGAACTTGTATTTTTTCTGCCTCTCTTGCAACAATGCTTAGAAGTGGCCAGCACAATCACCTCAATACAAAGGTACTAAAGAAAAATAGAGGGTAAGAGAGGAAAACAAGCACTGAGAACACAATCACAGAAGTCTCATTTCCACAGAAAACAAAGCTAAATTTGATTAAAGGAACAAGACCAACAGAGGAAACCAGTACATTTTGAACACAGTTTTCAAGTTTAGTTTCTAAATTTTGTAGAAAACATTCACCGTATTTTAGAGACCAACTGTTGGTACCTCTGCTTCGCGTTCTGCTCCGGCTTCTGCTCCGGTCTCGATCACGGTCCCGCAACCTCTCTTTACTCCAACTCCTACTTCGACTCCTGCTGTAGCTCCGACTCCTCCCTCTCCGTCTGTTGTATCGATCTCTATAGGAATCTCTTCTGGGAGGATTTCGGTCATAATCCCTCTTCCGGGAACGTTCATCTTTTTTCCTTTCATCGCGACTTCTAAAAATGAAATATTAGAGGTTAACTTCAAGAATTATGAAGCCGTAATTTGAAATCTTAACTACTTAAAAACTTTAAGAAATGTCAAACTAGAGAAGAGCTACAAATTTTATGTAACTTGTGGCTACTCCTTTCTTCTAAGAAGAATTTTAAAATTAATTTCATTTATTCATTTTATTTTTACCATACCTAAGACTTTAAAACATATCTAAATTTCTGGTTTTGCCCAATACTGCGTATTTCCCAAGCTGGAAACACCAAGAGCTATTGAGGGAACGCGTCTAAATCAAAATTCAAACTCAATATCAAGCAGAATAAATACTGCAATATAAACCACAAATCTAACACCAGAATTACTCCTGAAACAAAGATGATAGCTGTGCACAACTCAAGAGACAGATTACACTGACACACTCTCGCCACGTAACTACAGATGCATAAAAGCAATAGAAGTCTTCTTTTTATGCTTATTAGAAGTCTTCTTTTTAGGCTTATTAGATGACAGTAACAAAGTATTTAATTCAGTAAAAAAAACAAATCTATCTGACTATTGATATAATACAAGGCAGCAAGCAAAATTTTTTACCTGGTGTCTCTGTAGCGAGAGCTTGACTGAGGAGGGCTGTGATTTAATCTTCTAGAGAACTTTTTCTCTCGCTCTTCCTCTTTAACTATCTGAATTCAAAGTGTATATATTAGATCAAAACATGAGTACACTGAAATGCAGACTTCTGTATAACCAAATAAAAACTGAGCAAACACTAAATTAAATATTTCAGTCTCTAACATAATTAGAGAATATTCATAACATATTCATTTCTACTTCTAGGAGTATTCAAAGCCCTGTTTGAGAGAAAATAAAATAATCAATCTTTATAGTGCTGAGCTTAAAATACAGCTGCTTTTACTGTAGGTAGACAAAAACAGTATTAAGGCTTTGGGAAGATCTGAGAAGGTGTGGATATTCAACAACCAACACCAAAATCTTTTTTTCATCAGCAGGTTATCTAGCTCAGTTCACACTTAAAACACAGTCACACAGGCAAACCTAGGCTGCTATTGAAAAGCACAAACTTACTCTTCTGACTCAATGAACAATATAAACACTTGTGACAAAAGGATGTTCTCTGGATCAAGCAGCTGAAGGAATGAGAATTGCCATTTAGAATGGCAGCCAGGATTTATGGAGTACTGAAGTGCAACTTACTTACAAGCACAACTTACAAAAGCAATTCTACCACAGAACTAATGCAGGTTGTAACGCAGCTCCTACACAATGACTTCATTTACCTTTGCCTCAGTAAAACCATTTTGGTTTACCTTTGAAACACCCACTTGTGTAAGAAAAATCGTGCAGCAGCGCTCAACATGCCAAGCACAAATCTTCTGACTTATTTTAATGTTGTCATGTAATTATTATTAATATTATTAAGAAACATTATCATTGATATAAACTATAATAAATTACTAATAACTGTTGCTAACAAAAACTGTGAAGTTAAATACACACGCAAATTACATGAATGAGGAAAAAGATGTACATATAAATTAAAATCAAAGCCCACCTCTTCTTTTTTTGTCTCTTTTTCTTGGTGCTGAAAAAATTCTACTTTCAGGCTTCCTGATGATGGCTGTTCTGGTGGAGGTAGGTAGCTTTTTGTATTCACAGCATCAAACAGTTTTTCCACAAATATCTGAGTTTCTAAAAGTAAAGAGCGTACAAATATCCATTATACAAAGCCATGGTTAACATTTGCTTTAAAAAATATTAAATAAATTAACCCAAAAAACCCAGACAAGCAACCAAAATCAACATTCAGCAAAAAGTTAAAACAAGAGAGAATTTTCTTTAAATACTTTTAAAAGGACATTTACAAAGTCAAAAAACATGTCAATAATGAACATCGTTTTGCAAAAGTTTTCAATTCTTGAATTATTTAATGTCTCTTAATAAAGCATCTGGAAAAATATTTCTGGCATACATATACAGAGGTTCAATACTTGCCCAGGGAAGTTGTGGATGACCCAGTCCTGGAAGCATTCAAGACCAGGTCAGACAAAGCCCTGCCCATATCAGGGGGCTGGAACTAGAGAATCTTTATGGTCCCTTTCAACCCAAACCACTCTATGACTCTGGGCCTCTGTGAGTACTAACAAAACATATACCTAATATATGCATGCTAACCTATACACTTGGGCTTTTTAAAATTACTTTATGAAAACTGAATTACATTCTACAAAGTAACAAAGCTAATAAAGAGATCAAAGCCCGATTCTGTGGTAAATGATTGCTTGAATAAATTGACCAAGACAGAATTTTCACTCAATCTTAATTCTATGACAAAGTCCATACCTTTCTGAAGAAATACATCCAGCTGATCAACACACAATGCCTTCAGTTCCTTTTCACTTTTATCCTTCTTTACCAAAGCCAGAACATACTTAGCTAGGGCAGATGGATCTGCATCACATCTACAAATAAATTAGTTAGGGAAAAAAAGCAATTTAATTACAGAAATTAATGGCTGAAACTGGTGTGATCAATACATATATAGGGCAAAACCATTTCCTATCAAAACAACTGAAAAATATTCAGGTGTATTTTTCAAAACAAAAGTCCAGATACTTTTCAAGAGAACATATGCCTACAATATTTCCTAACAATACTGCACAGAGAACATCAGAGCAAACTAGAACAAACTATTTCATAAGAAATAGTCTCAACTGCCTAACTATTTTGTATTAAAAACAAAGACAACGAATACTTCCTTAACTCCCTAAACATGGAATCAATTCTGAATGTAATAGTGAGTAACTGTTACCTGGGAAAAGTCAGTCTATCCAATTACTAATTAATACAGTGATATAGTAGAAGTGATCTATGCTACCCCCCCCCCCCAAAAAAAACCCCAAAAAACCCAAAAACCAAACCAAAACAAAAAACCCACAAAAAAACAAACAAAAAAAACAACAACAACAAAAAAGCCAAAAAAAACCACAAAAAACCCAACAAAAAACACAAAACAAAACCCAAAAAACTGGCCCTTGAGTATTTTCCTAAACACACTTTGGAACATTCTTATTACTACTTACATATGAACACCATGAAAACTGAAACTGATTTTTTCAGTTTCAAACTTGGTTTCAAAAGCCCAAATTCATATAATGTAAAAGACACTTCTGTAAGAGACACACTGAAAATGGAGGGAAACTTAGGGGATCATTATCCAGTTGACATCTGAATTCAGAAATCAATGTACAGTTACATACAGAGTGACTCAGTGTAGAAGCTGATGGTCATATGCACATCAACAAAGAACTTAAAATAAAGAAAGTCATGTATCCAGTAGAACATTATTTAATATAAGGGCCTTTTTTTTTCTATGATGTTTCATAAATAGGATTCTACAATGAACTTTGTGGTGGTGTTGCAAAGCCTGCCAAAGCAAGCGGCAGCGTGAGCAACTGTGAGACTACTGCACAAAACTATCCATGTCTCAAAAAGAGTAACTAATGAAATGGTGAGACACTGGTCTTAACTTAATCTCCTTATTTAGCATATACCAAAGGGAGACTTCAGGCCCCACATTATAACAAAGGATTCAATGGATGCACACAGCTCATATGATACACACAGCTTATTTGGATGGTCATCAAAGTTTGTACCAATGTTTTAAAGAATGATAAGAAGAAAAAAAACTGCATCGATGCATCCTAACTGTACATGCTTTCTTAGCAAAAATAACCAATAAAAATTTAATCTGTGGTCAGGGAGTTGCACTGAATATGAACATTACACACATACTGCTCTAGCATAGAGATCCAACAGTCATAATAAAGGAGTAAGAAGTATGAAATCCCTTCCACAATGAGTAAGATACAAATATTGAAGCTTAATTACTAATCTAAATGTTGATCACTGAAATGACATTATTTTGGACACTGGGCAAAAGAACCGAAATCCCTAAACAAACACATCACACCACCTGTAATTCCTCTCATCAGAGAAACTTATCTCCTGCACAGCAAGCGACATCCCCCATGCAAACATATCCACTAAGCAAAGGAATCTGTCAACATCACTTACGGATAGCCTGGGCCCAGCACACAGAGCCCTGAAGTTAAAGGTCAGAGCTTCAACTGTAACCCAGCATCCTCTAGAAAGCAGCAATAGTAGAAATTCATGATGAAAAAGCAACTTAAGACTGCTAGTGGATGTACCACTGTATTCCATGTTAGTCTGCATTATTTATAGATACAGGAAACGGGAGTTCATAACCAGTCACCATTCCAAAAGTATCCACGCACAGTAAGTTAAAAAAATGAAAATACATACTGCGAATCAAAAACCAGACTGCACACTGACTGAAAATTCTTCAGCAATTTTTCACATCTAAATTTGCCCCATTCAGGTCTAACAATTCTTCATCCAGAAGAAAATACTGTCCATGCACCAAGTCAGTGCACAACCTGATACGACCTCCTACAGTGACAGCAGTAGGACTCTTTAACACTGCAAGCACCTGAGCACATCAGCCAAGCAGATTATCTAAAAGCCCAGTGTCGAACAGTATTTATCACAGGCTGCAGTGAGGGTTCTCTCTGAACCTTCAGCAGGCCCCAAGACCAGCATTTCATAACCTCTCAATCTTTGAATTTGCAAAGTTACTAACTTTTTTACAGTTTCTTCATGCACCTTCAACGGCACTTTAGATTTTCAATACTTTCCTCGCTTCAAGCTGAATTGTGCCACGGAAAATTAATGTGCTGTTTTCCTCATGACAGGTGTTTTTTATCCTCCGTTTTTCTGTTTTAATTTCCATTCCCACAAATTTGGTTCTCGTTTGGTAATACCGTCAGCTGTCATTGTTCAAAATCTGTTACAACTTACTTAAATGACAAGAGCACTCAAAATTTAGTGGAGGGGGAGGGAAATCCCCAGCCAGTCTAGAAGGTAAAAACCTACTGCTCTTAGCTACTATAATGTTTTAATTCTCCAGCTCCTACAGCACTGACTATTCAACAACCTCATATTCAGTTTAAAGCAATTCCCCTTTCATGAGCAGGATAAAAACCGGAAAATCTTCTCTAGAAAGCCACCTAGACTATAACAAAATAAACAAACCATAAACTATCCCCCAAAAAAAAAACCGCACAAAACCAACAAACAAAACTCCAAAACCCAAGCAAACAGAAGATGTTTAAAAATAATGAACAGTTAATGCTTTCATCCTCCCTGCCATGATGACTTTGGAAATCTTAGCAATCCTGTCCACTCCAAGACCTGAACTCATCCACCCAACTCCAATATATGCTTACAAAAATATTCTCAATGAAAATGTATTTTCAATTTGCAAAACACAGGATCAGTTTCTGCTGTGCACTCATGCACGAGTCAACATCTGTCACCCTGTACAGCCACATATGAACAATGCAAAACAATTGTACTGAATTCTACTTTTATTATTAATCATTGTGTACAGGGGAATTTCTACAACGATAAGAACTGACATGCTTTCAATTTTGGCTACTTAACAAACAATATTTTTTTAAAAATACTAACAAGCAAATTATTTCAAATTGACACTAATTAAGCAATAATGAATACAGTGAGTTTTGTGGTAGAGAGAGATGAAGATGCTTTTGTAAATCAACATTAGGAGTTTATGTGCTTTCTTTTTTTACATTAAACTGCAAATGATCTTTACACAGTCTGATGTCCTTTTTTAGGTACTAACTTAAAACAGAAGTCTCCTCTTCTGTATCTGTTCTTCAAAGCTTGGAAAAAACACAGAAACAATTAATTTGTTTTCTCCACACTACTGTGAAGACTGTTTCTGTACATAGTATCTTAAATAGATCTAACAAGTTTATAATCTGATCTTTTATTGCTTTTCAAACACTTGTGAAATACCTTTTTTTAAGATGATGCTAAAATTAAAGTGCTAACAACCTGAAGTGGTGGGAGAGAGGACCAACTGGTCTCATAAAGTAAAAAATAAATTTAAGGTTTACAAAACTGTGAATAAAGGAAGTCTGCCTGAAAATTTGTTTATAGCTATCAAGAGTTCTAGGTATGATCTTTAATCATCTTGTTTGAGGCAAGCTTTTTTAAAAAGCAATTCCTTTCCACTATTTCACTCAAACTTAATTCCGAAATGTTCTGTATAAATTCTCCATCCACTGGTTTAGTCACAATCTGCTGGTTTGGATTATGGGGCCTTGAGTTGTTCTGATAAACAACATTTTACGTTCTCTAGTTTAACAGTATTTTCTTAGAGAATAGGAGCCTTTGTGTGTGAATAATACGCAATATGCTTGCTCTGTCTTTGTTGTGCATACATGGATTTTTCACCAATTTTGAGCTAGCTTTGTCAGTTTTTTCTAAACGTCTTTGTCTTGCACTTTATGCTCTTATAATCAACTTTGTTTTGTTAAGTAATGTGAGAATAAAGAAAACACGAAAGGCACCCATGCTGATGGCAGCAAACATACTCTGCAGAACAACGATTTATCATACAATATATGTATATCTATATTCTTGCAGATTGAAAGATAATAGAGGAAGTTGCTCTAAAAATGAATGAAAAATTTGTATTTTGATTCTATTGCTCACTGAACGATATACATTTTCAGTTATTAAACACAGATTTGAACCCTTAGCTAAACTTGAATAGTGTGGTACATCAGTCATCACCACAAACACAATCCGTGCATTACAAGTGTGACAAAACTTTATATACAACTTCATTCTTATGATAATACCTAGCTACTAGAAAAATGGTTACATTCATCGAAGTATGTAGAAAAACAATTCTCAACTCTGATCTCCCTATCTACATCCCCTAAACAATCTGTAGGCATGTGCTGCAAGCACTAACACACATCTGTAATCACAAATTTCTCCTGCTGTTTTCGCTTTTACGTTTTCTTTAACAAACACCAGCTGGCACAAGCAATCTGAATTCATTTCCACTGCAGCAAATACATCCCAGGGTGTGCTACCATTAAAACATAGCATGTTTTCTTATACCCAATTTCTGAATATCTATCATTGTTCCTACCAATGTTAAATGTTTTTACTAGTAACACTTTTTTTGTAGTCTGTATTCTTTAAGTCAGAAAATATACAGTGCCTACTCCTCTCTATTAAACAAGGGAGATTGCTCATGTAATCCTACTTTAATAAACAATATTGAATGTATAGACACAGATGGAAGAATGCTCTTGCTAGATATCTGCATGTTCTCCACAGTTATACAGATATCTCCAATTGCTATGCAACAGATAGACGCTTCGAAGAGGAAAGCAATTCCCAATCAAATATTTTGCTCAATCACTGAGGAACAGTTCAATAAAGCTCACAGGAAAGTTCAAAATCCCACGTTTCTGACCTCACCTGGTTTTGCAGTCATTATTTGAAATTACTATTTCAAATAAAGATAAACTAGAAAAGCTGAAGTTGTCAGGGTAAATTTAAGCCTTAATTTTTTTTGCTGTAGATAATATTTGAAAAGGGAAAAGCAATTTGGCTGAGTCATCTCTCAGTGAAGTCTTTTCTTCTTATTTGAGTACTTTGCATGCAAACATTTTTTAACCTATCCATTTCCTATACTCACTTTTTAAAATATAAAATATATCCTGAGAACCCACTTTGACTTTTTTAATCACCGGGCAACTACAGACATTAGTCTTAACTGAGAAATGCATTATATGTGTATATATATACTAAAGATATATTCTATATGTATATATACTAAAGATATATTCTATATATACATAGAATTAATACTAAAGGTGTTCGCAAAAACAGATTACTGGTGTAGCTGTGTGTTCAAAAGCCCTTATTAATACATAGCTTATGTTCTATGCACACACTACTTTTTTTGAGATGTGAAGAAACTACACAAGGGGATTTTTTTCTTCAGTTTTAAAATTAATGTACAAACCAAAAAGATGCTGCAAATCCTGAAACTAGTTCCTTGACAAATTTAAACTACCACAACACACTGAAACCTCGTAAGCATGTCTGTAGTCCTCCAGGCAACAAATGGTGTTGCTGTAAAGGAAGTAACATGTAGGTGCATGCTATTTGTTGTGCTCTGATCCTGAAAGTTAATAACCTAAATTTCAGAGTCTAGTTTTGTTGCCTGAAGACTGATTGCTAAAATACTGCTCAGTTCTTGAGATTAACCAAGGTGGACGTGGCTGTGTTTGAAGACTGAGAGAAATGCTTTGTACTTGCAGGGCTGAGTGGGTGCAGAAAGATGTACAGTGCATACTGGGCCGTGCAGCCAGCCTGATTCAGGCAGTTGCACCACTCTGTTGTTACTTAAAAAAAAAAATCTACAAAAAGTTATGGTGCTCAGTAAGTAAAATGAATGACAAACTCATTCAGCAAGATCCAGCTTTTATCTTGAGACACTATCGTGGCTGAGAAGGACCACTCTTACGATGCTCACTTTCCTTAACTCTCTGATAGTACTTAAAGCAATAGAACCACATTGAGGAACGCTGCAGCCTCCAAAGCTGTTATTCAATTCAAGCTAATGATGCCGTTAAATCAGTTCTAAATTATTATGATACCCAGATCTGACATGTTCATACAGCTGCAACCAGTAATTAGCAGCCTAGAATGCCACCCCCAGATTCAAGACAGCTCTCAGGAGGCAGAACAGCTGTCAGCTTTGCTGGCTCTCCAACACGAATTCAATGCAGAAAGCAAAACTCATCACAGTGTCTCTGTGACCTGCAATGAAGTCAAAGGGGTTTCACCTCACTGCTGCTATTTGCAGTAAGAAGAAAAAAAATGTTTTCTGTAACAGGAGTAATCTTCTCCTTTTTATTTTCTGCTTTCAACTATAACTAATAATACCAATCTTTTAATATTAACATAGTATTTTTACACAGAAGCTTAGCAGTATGAGCAATCTAAGCTAGGAACCCTGATTTCTCAAACACAGTAGCTCTCTGTGAGTCAGGTGAACAGACTATTAAGTTTCATAACAGATGTAGAAAAATAACTAGTGTTAAAAAATGACATACCATTGCTGTGGATTTGTGATTTATCTTAGTCACAAACAGCTTCTTGCAAAGTGTTAACAAAGAAAGTGAAATTAAGAGAAATGCTTATTGCTTCTGAACTTCTTAGGAAGTTTCATGGAAAATGAGAGAAATCTCATCGTGGCCCAATGAGTTTTATGGGTAGGATGATGCACCATTATGAAAGGAATGACGAGGCTTTTCATTTTAACTTATTTCTATGCTTTCAATGTCCTGGCTTATTAGCATATTCCTTACAGCACTGTTAAACCTTTTTTATTTGCTACCTTTTGTCAGTAATCTGTGAAACCAAAAAAAAAACGGGCTGAAAAGGTTGACAAAGAATAGTGAGGGCATAACACCAGAGGACACAGATCATTTGCCATAAAATATTCCAATGATAAATATACTCAAAATATTCCTTAAAAAATTTTCATTTTATTCCATCTGATGTAAGTTGTTACAACACCACATTCGCTTACAGAATCCACCAATGCAAAATACCTTTCCATTTCAATGAGGTATGCCTAAATACTGCATAAATGTTGTGGTAGGCATTTCATCTTTTTTTCAAGTTTGATTTAAAACAGGAACAAACCTTCACAAAAATGTAAATACAGTGAAGTGGAAAAAAAAAAGATATGGGAGCCTTAATCAAATTGAAAGTAAAATTCTGTGGGTCACAGAAATATTTCAGTGTAATTTATTTTACACAAAGTAATTAAAACCAAGGAAACTTTCCAATGTAGAGAATTAGGACAAGGGGGAGGACATTATAATGTCTTAAAAGCAAAATTGTGAGTGTAGCATTAGTACAAAAAGCTAATTTTTTTCACAAGTAGAGATTCAAACAAATTCAAGAAAAAAAAATTAAAGAAATCTCTACTCGGAACTTTGCCAAGCCAGATCCTGATAGTCCAGCAAGGACTATATATAGAGTTCATAGAGTATCTGGAATGGACTTCAGAAAAGAAACCCATCACAATTGACAGGCTCAGTGAGTGCCTTGTTAGTACAGAAATCAGAAGTGACAGGCATACAGTAATATTCCAAGTTTAACATTATTTTCCAACACTTGACAGAAACCATGCCATGGACAAGAAAGTGTGCAACGCTAGAAATTTAGCTCATTGCTGTCTGTAAGCAACAAGGATGACTGGCAACAAATGCCTTCTCTACAGAGCTGACTGGAGTTGAACATACAAGATAATTCCAGTCAAACACAGAGCAGCCACAGCACAAAAAGCCTCTTGCCACTTTATTTGTACTGGTACTACATCTACATGGCTGGATCTGCAACTATTCCGTCTGTATATTTAGCAATTCTCTGTACACCACACGGAGCTGCATGAAAAGTTATTTCCAAAAGCACAAAAGCAGCCTCTTCTTCAAGAGCTGTAGAAAGCTCCTAGAGACCTATTACCCCTCAAATGGAGCCGGACTGTGCATGGCAGCATTTGCAGTTTCTGCCTCACTGCAGCAAGACAAAACTCAGATAAGGCCTTTTTTATATGGATGATCACCCAGGCTTTGCCAAAGGCATTAGAGTAGTCCAAAACAAACAAACAAACCCAACAACCTAGCACCAACTAAAAATTCCAAACCTTAAATCCTCCATCCCTCTCCTTAAACGTTCTTGTCTACAGTGTTTCCCAGAGACTCCGCATGTCCAGTCCATATAATTACGTAACACACTTGTTACATTATATTAAGCAGCCAGCATTTTAAGAACAGTTTAAAGATAAAATGAGACATTTTTTGCGGCTATTGCTATATTTTAATTCTGAAACATTAGGTTTCATAGGTACATGCATTATGGCCTTTGGAATAAGTTATATATCCTGATTAAAAAATGTTAGCTCCTTGGAAAAGGCAACTTGGAAAGTGCAGCATGTTCTAACTACTCAGCTCTAGGTAACTAGCACATAAATATAGATCTAGACAGGTTTGTATAAAACTTGTTTCTTCTTAAATGCATTTCTCCCCTTAAAACCACCAAGACATCACCTCCCTAATGACCTAATACACTGGTGTCTTTCTTAGTGTCGTTAGGAGGATAAGCTATGTATCTTGCAGCTAAACGTTTCTGAAAGAGCCACTAGACAAAAACACTTAACATTTGTGTTCCATTAACAAGAAAAGACAAGTCAACAACCATTTTTGGGCTACAGCAACACAGCAACACCTCCAAGAGGACCAGCAGTAAGCACCGCAGTACTAGCAGTGCAACAGTTATTTCTTTAGAAGCAGCTGCACTGAAATTTTCATACAGCCAGAAGCTACGGCTGTAGTCACACACTTCAGACAGCTGACACCAAAAGCACCTCCAAGAGTATCTGACTGCTAGGAAAGGACAATACATCTCCACCAATTCTACTATCTATTCAACAATGCTGTTACACAGGACACTCTAGAAAACTGAATGACAGTCACTGCTGGCTTGTTTCCTCCCAAAGCAAAAAATTCAGAGACCTCATCATCCTCCAGGCCAGCATCTCCCTAGCTCTCCACAGTTTTCCAAAACGAAAACCACATCTGATCTGCTCACACACCACATTTAACATAACAGATACATGCTGGTCTTCTTAGTGAAAAAAGGCAGAAAATTGCACTGATCATGAAAGCTGAAAATCTCAATTTCACCCTTTAACTGCTGACTATTGCTAAGAGTTCATGGTTTAATATTCAAACAAAGAAACATGAACCACCCTCAGTCTGTTCCAAGCCTCTTAACCAGCACACTCTAAAACACTGACATCAAACTGCTGACTGCCATTAACAAAATATCAATACAAGAAAGTACCCAGAAACTAATAGTGAACATTATCCAGCAGAGGACTAGGGAAGTCTATCACCCCAGAACACAACATATTGCATTTTACTGACCCAAGAGAAAAAGTAATTCACCTTCCCCAAACTACAGCTTTACAAAATGATGCCCTTTTTCCCCTCCAAAACAAAAATCTTAAAAAATGTCAAACCTTTTATAATGAAGGCACTCAGTGAAATTTGCTGCAGGCCTAATTCAAAATCCACGGAAAGTAAATTCGTAGTTCATCTATTTCAGTGTGGTCTGGATTAGACCCTATGAGATGAAGGAGAACCACTACCTCCTCCCACTGCCTTAAAAAGAAAAAAAAAAGCCCCAAACAAAAGTACAACCCAAGTGCAGCTCTCCTAAGAATGTCCCAGCATTTTATAACTTTTCAAGTCATTTCAGCATAAACCCTACAAACCGTATCTGTACATATATATACTTAACTAATGGCTATGGAAGCCATAAAGCAAATTATGCCCTCCCCCCATCTGAACTCCTCAAGAGTAAAACCTGCAGTGGGCAAACACCTCAGCGCAGAAGTTAACATCACACTGAATTCAGGAGTTCTAGTTCATTTAACTCAAATCAAAGTCCAGCAATTTAATTCAGACATGTTAAAATAGTGGTTCAGAATTACAAGAAAAGTGTACGCTTTCATCTGTAGACACCATACTTCCAGAAGATAAACCTTTAAAACTAAGTTCACACTTCAGTTCCACTAAAATACCATTCAGAGAAGGTAACCGCATTTGCAGAAAAGCCCCACTTACTCACATGAATGTTATGCTTAGAGGCCACGCACGTATTCACAAACAGGCAAATTATTCTCTGGGGCTCCTACTCCCAAGTCCTCTACGGATGCAATTTTTATTTGGGAGAAGGGAAACCAAAGAGCGTCAAATACTCAAAATAACCAAGAATGATGCTCGACGAGTCTGTAGCAAATGCTACTGGGAAGATCCCAGGATCCCGCAAGACGCCCCAGCGGCACCTGAGCTCCCTCGGAGAGGTCCCTGCACAGGGCGGCGGGCCGCGCTCATTAACGTGGCCTCTCCGGGGGCCGAGCGCGGGGCACGGCGAGCTGCACATGCACACAGCGTCTCCCGCTCTCCCTGGGCTACAAAGGGAAGAGGAACGCGGTCGCTAGGGGGGGAAGCTGCATCCTCCAGAGGCAGATGGTCCTACCTCCCGGCCGAAGACGGCGACGGGAGAGCGGGAGAGCTCGAGAACGACGCAGCCCCTCACACACGGCGGCCGGGGAAGAAGGGCGCTGAGAGGGCATCTCCCGGGACGCCCTCGCAAGACTCGCTGGTACCGCGTTTCCCGCCCATGAGGATCCCCATCTTCTACAAGGGGACGGTTTATTTCGAGGGGGTGAGAAAGGGTCGCGGTTACTCACATGGGCTCCAAGGTTTTGCTGAGCCAGGATTTCAGCGCCTCGAAGTTTTCTATGATCATTTTAACCACCATCCAGAGCGGCCCGGGCCCCCCGCCTCCCCGCCAGCAGCAACAGCAGCAGCAGCAGACCCGGCGGCGGGGTCCGCGGCGCCCCGCCGGCCGGCACCCGACTCCCGCCGCGCCCCCCCGCACCCTCCGCCGCCTCTCGGTTCGGCAGAGGCCGCCCGGTAGCGGCCGGAGGCCCAGCGACACGGTGGGGGCGGAACCAGTCGAGCAGCGGCTGCTTCCCGCGGGCCCTGCTCTCGCCGCTGCTCTGCCGGGGAGCGCGTCCCGGGCGCTGCGCGGGTTCCCCCCGCCGGAGGGCGGCGCGGCCGAGTGCGGCGGCGGCGCGGTCCGGGACGGGCGGCCCCCCCGCCGCCTGAGCCGCAGCGCCCGACGGAGCGAGCGCCCGAGCGAGCGGGTAAGATGGCGGCGCCCCGCTGTCGCGAGAGCCCAGATTCTCGCGAGGCCAGGCGGCGCGCGGGGGCTGCCGGGAGGCGGGGCTGGGTGGGGAGGCCGCGGTGCGGGGCTGGGAACGGGGCGTCGGTGGCGTGGCCCAGGGAGGCCTTCAGAGTGCACATGTTCGCTGGTGGTGTGGCTGGACGGAACAGTGCTCTAGGGGCAAAAGAAATACCATTGTGTATTCCCGACTTGTGTTTGAAATGCGCATGTACTCGTTTTGTTTCCTGGAAACGCTGATAGCCTTACCTAATACGATCATAGACTCATAGAAAGGGTGAGGTTGGAAGGGGCCACATTGGGTCACCTGGCCCAGCTTCCCTGCTCTGGCAGGGTCATCCTAGAGCACATCGAACAGGGCTGCTTCCAGATCGTTCTTGAATAGCTCCTTTGAGGGACACAACCTTTCTGGACAATTTCTTCTTGTGTGTTCACCTACACAATCAAGAAGTTCTTCCTCAGATTCAGGTGGAACTTCTGTGCATCAGTTTCTGCGCACCGTCTCTTGTCTTACTGCTCATCGACACCGAACAGAGCCTGGCTCCGTGTTTCTGGCACCCTCCCTTCAGACAATTGATGAGATACCCTCTCAGTTATCTCTTCTTCAGATTGAACAGGCCCAGCTCCCTCAGCCTTTCCTTGTAAGAGAAATTAAGGGCTCCAGCCCCTTAATCATCTCCATAGCATCTGGACTCTCTCCAGGAGCTCCATGTCTCTCTTGTACTGGGGAGTCCAGAACTGGACACAGCACTTCAGAGATGGCCTCAGCAGGGCTGAGCAGAGGGGCAGAATCATCTCCCAGAGCATACTGGCAATTTGCTTTTCCTGGTGCACCCCAGGATGACATTGGCCTTCTCGGCCACCAGGGCACACTGCCGGCTCATGGCCAACTTGTCCATCAGGACGCCCAGGTCCTTCTCCGCAGGGCTGCTTTCCAGCAGGTCACCCTCAATCCGCACTGGTGCTCGGGGTTATTCCTTGCAGTAAAGCAACTGGACACAGCTGCCGCCCGTCTCCGACCTCCCACCAGCGGATAGCAGTCCCCCAATCTCCGGGGCAGCCGGGAGTTGCTGCAATAAGGAGCCACACCCCGGGCAAACAGGAAGGGGCGCACAGCCGGTACTCCCTCCGTTCCCCACGCAGAAGCTCCCATAAATGCTTGCAACTGACAGGAAAAGCAAAACCATCCATATATATATATATAATTTGTTTTTTAAACGAAGAGGTGGGACCAAGAATAAAAGTGTTTGAAAACATGGGAGTTGGCAGCACAGTTCCATGAGTTCCTGAGGTGGGGGTCCCAGCTCCTCAGGGTGGACCTGGTGGGGGACCCCAGCCCATGCCACTGCTCAGACATCCCCATGGACAGCGGTGGTGGAAGCTCATGGGACGGCCCCCTGCACACCTCTGCCCACCAGTGTGGCACCCTCCCATGAAAAGCTACGTACGTGGTGCTTTCTCTGGTAATCGGGGTCAACCGAGCACTGAAAGAAAATGTCCCTGCTCGATATCACTCAGTCAGATTGATCTGCGCTTTCGAAAGATCTGCATCCCACCTGAGCTCCCGAGCCCGGCGCTCTGCACAGGCAGTGCACAAAGGCAAGTGTCTCATGGAACTCATTCATGCCTTTCTCGGGGTGACTCCTGAGCTGCCTGCCTGGTGTTCTCAGAGGGAGGGGAACTGCAGGTAATTCACTGTCACCGACGCAGCTAAATGAGAGCTGGAGGAGGCTAAGACTGCCAGCACACAGTTATTTGTGACTTGATTATCATCCTTGAAAGTTTGTTGAAGACTGGAGTGTGGCAAGCCAACCAAATAAGCTGCAAGCTTAGTAGGTACTTTGGGGAGGACTCCCCAATTACAAGATACACTTTGGTTTCTCTGCGTAGTAGAGAATGAACAGCACATCCTGTCAGTGAACAGAAAATCACTAGAGCCTGAAATTTTCTGGAGACTGTTCTATAAACATGTGAAAACTCCTCGACTCACAGTCAGCAACTTGTAGGTTAACACATAAAAAGATCACTAACCTTGGGATTCTGATGGGTCTCTGAAGGGACAGGCACACAGAGATTAGGCATTGTGATAAGAATTTTAATTTAATTTCAGATCTGTCCCTCAATTCTTTGCAAAAGCCGATGTCTAGTGAAAATAATTTAGACAAGCAGTGCAACTACCTTTGATCCTTGGATACACAACAGCCAGCAAAAAAGCACAGCCTCTAAGGCTTACCCACATAAATGAATGGATATAATCACAGTAGCGACTTTTCTGATATTTCATTTTCTAGACTGCTTTTGCAGTAAGTAAGTAAATTTAGTAAGTAATTTACTTTTGCTGTAAGTAAATTAGTGATCACAAAAAGTTTTCACAACTACATTTTATGCACTGGATAAGACTTGTCTGCATGAGGTCGTTTTTTTAACATTTCTGTGTTTATAAAAATGTGCTGTTGTATATTCTGTGGTGATATTCAGAGTAACTGTAATAAATAAATAAATAAATAAATAAATAAATAAATGCTGACATTCCCAGTTCTAGAGTTTGCAGACTTGAAATCTTAAAAGCCTTATAAATATTTACATCCCACAACTTCAGAAGTGACTGCAATGTTCTGTAGCATATTTTGGGCAATGTTCATTTCATTTCACAGCTGGAATTACAGGAGTACAAAATAAAACTATTTATTAGATCTGAGGAAATAATTTCCTTTGAAATATAAAGTGTATTCCATATAGAAAGTGGTTTCTATTTAAGATCCTATACCTTTAGGATCTTAATAGCATTTTTTAAAATATACACAGAAAAGGAATAGTTTTTACTTAAGCTTCATTCATATGTGAAATCACTAACTAAAACAAAAATCATAAAGATCATGTTTCATTTAAGGCAACATAAGAACCTGTACAAAGGGTCAAAGTAATAATTAACTTATACAGTGTCATAATTCTGTAACATAAATAAGGGGTTTTTTTTTCTCCTGTAGCTGTTCAATATAAAATTCACAAACTGTTAAAAGGAAAAAAACCCTCATACCCTTAATTTCATCCCTACCTGTACAAAAAAAAGCCTTGGAGTGGATAACAAGGAAAAAAGAACATGCTGAACAGCTGTTCTTAGGTTTCAACAATTTAACACTTTTATTTAAGAAATTCATTACAGCTGATACATGATAGTGATATTCTGTATCATGTATATGATCTACAGGTACCAAACGTTTAATAGGATCTAAGCAACTAAATAATAATGTCAAAACTCTGGAAATTACATATATATTCTGTGAGTTAATATAAATGTTGCATTTTAACATCAATAAACTCAAAATATAAATAAACTTATGAAAATAAAGTAATACAAATCAGGTTCTCTTACTCATTCATGCATCATAGACTCTTAACAGCCCTTTTGGCTTATTAAACCTTTTTTAAGTTCTTCAGAGTAGTATAGATGTTTTCACGTGTAAAAACTCCCAAAGTTCATAGGTTTGATGTGCACTTAGTTTGCAGTAATCTTATCTAACACAATGTAGTGACCTTTGATGTCTAAAAACAATGGGTTGCATTTATTCACATTTTTATTGGATCACCTGCTAACATGAGAGCTGAATGTGGCCAGTGATGTTGAGAGATCGATCCTTCCTGACATTTCTTGAGATTTTATTTTCGCCGACTCCTCTCAAAAGACATGGAACTTGTTCTCATAAACAATCTTTGTCAATGTGTAAAACAGCAGTTTTTAAGTGTTAAAGATTTTTCTTTGAAAGTTGACATTTTATTAGCTTTCCCTAGATGTCTTTTTGACTCAGATTTGTCTCCTTTTTTAAATACAAAAAGCAGCTGTAGAAGAAAATAACTTTTAGGCACATCTTTTTTTGCCAAACATATACTGTCTTCATTAGTTCCTGTTTCTGTCCTACAGAAAAAAATGGTTAAGTCTTCTTCTTTTTATTTGGTTGTTTTGGTTTGGCTTGGGTTTTTTGTTTTTTTTCAGTTGAGTTTAATTTTCTTTTGAAGACAAGCCAGACTGGTATATGTCATTAAAAATTTCTTCAATCTATCTTCTAACACTTCACCATTTTATTTAGGAAAATGCAGTTGCATTTGCAATTGTATTTAAACATTCATCTCTGACTGGAGGTTTTCTTCTACTATTAAATGTGATTCTGGTTTTGCATAGCAGGTATAACATACCAGACTTGGGGCTCCTAGTGTCTCCCAGCAAAAGCATTTCAGCATTATAGACTTCAGGTGCATCAGAGTGGATGACCTATAGGTCCACTGTTCCATGTCCCTGCCGTTTATCACAGCCCCTAGCATCAACACACAGGCTAAAACAGCAAGGCTGCTGAAACTGGATGGCATCAAGATGGGTTGATGAAACTAAATCATTTTGTATATTCAGATTTTTCGTTTGTACTGTCATTGAGTTTTGGGGCTTGCCATTGGTTGCAATCTAGACATATATCTGTACATGTACTGCCTTTACTCTGTGTAAAAGGGTTGAATGATATTCCTCCTCCTGATGCTCCTTGTCTATAGTGAGCTTCATTTCAGGAGGCGTAAATACAAGTTTTGAGAATCATATCGCAGAATTGGTCCAGACCTGAAAACTCCCCCTTCCATCCTTCACAAATAGCAAATGCTTATCAGTTCTTAAGCATCTGAAAGCTGAGGCATTTTTGCCTTTCCCCGTGAATACACCTACTAATGCTTCCACAGCTATAACAAAGCAGGTCAACTTTGTAATACTCTTACTTGATTGTGGTCCAAAAAGATCCTTGTTTATAGGAATGCTTAGTTCTTTGCTTTTTTACTTCTGCATAGCGAATTTAACCAAATAGAGCCATTGCTACTTTAAAAGCAGAGCCTGTAGAAGCTCTCAGACCAGATAGTCTGTAAAATGTGTCTTCCTCTAACCTTGAAACAAAAAAACTCATTATTAAATAAGCTCTGGACATTAGACAACTTCCTTGTCCATAGTATTTCTACACAACAGCCCTAAACTTTGGGGTTATATATCTCTCTTGCTATCTCTTGCTACAGGAAGCAGATAGGTGACATAGTTGGAGGAAAAGGATCTACATGGCTCTACTGAACAGGGGAGGACTCCAGAGGTTCCTTGCAACCTACACCACCCTACAATTCTTTGAAAGGCTTTGTACAAAGTGTCCCAAAGCCACAAGTGTTTGAAGTATTTGTAGCTGGTGCATGTAGCATTTAGCTTGAGATTGCAAGTCATAGAATAGAACATTTTTTTTTGAACTGACCTAACAGTTGTTCAACAGGTTTTCTTGAAAGTCAAGGTTGCAACAAATTGCTACCATCAGATGTCAAACCTACAAATCCTGTGGTTTTAATTATTGTTTAAATACAGAGACCAGCAGTGGGATATTTAGTTGATATTTAGCAGGATACATCACACTTCTGAAGTCACACTATGTTAAGTGTGTATTGTAGATCTCTAAATGGCCTTTTGTTTTGAAAAGTGTTAAGTGTTGATTTTGGAAATCAAGATGCTGGTTTAGAACCTCATTAGTTTGTACTAATGCAGGGATAGTTTGTTGTGGGCTTGCTCATTAACTTGTACCAGCAGAGATGCAGGATTTCTCCACTTTGCCAATGGCAGCAAAATTAAGCTTAGCTGCTGCTTGTGCCTATAGGAAGGATGACTGAAAAAGGAGCCAGGGTGTAATTAATACCTCCTTCCTTTTCTTCCCAAGTTGCAGAGTAACAAGAAAGGAAGGACAGAGGTCATAACTCTGCCCCTATGACACCAACCAGCAGAACTTCTTCCAGAAATCTTCTTAATGGACTCTCAAGCTACTGTGTCATTCTGGTTTGCATGAGCAAATGATTACGGGGCAGAGCCACCCCTGAATTTCTGCCTGCGTGTGGGCTAAGAGACTGCCCACACTCCCCAGTTCCTTGGGCAAACTCTGTGAAGGGGGGGGTTGAGGCTGGACACAACTGTGACACTGCTGATGGTGCTGTGGTCTCGGCTGTCATGTCATGAGGAATGTGTGCTGTGGTTGGGGTTTACTGCTGGGGAAGAGAGGCTGCCTCCCTAGTAATTAACTTGGTCCATCCCGGATGTTATTTTCAAAGTTCTGTCTACAGTGTGTCTTAGACACCACCTAATGTTCTGTTTCAGTTTTGAGTCACACTGTGCAGTATGTGGACAGTGGATTCCTGGAGTGGCAGATTTTTGCTTAGTGCTGTCTTTGCAAATCTTGCAAATCTTGTGGCTGAAAAAAAAAAAAACAAAAAAAGGAAAAAGAAAGAAAAAGAAAAAGAAAAAGAAAAAGAAAAAGAAAAAGAAAAAGAAAAAGAAAAAGAAAAAGGTATCCTTTCCATTTCAGAGGTTAACAATACAAAAAATATAAGAAGCAAGCAGGATCTTTATTTTGTTCTTCCTGCTACCCCTCATGCCCAGCTCACTTCCTATTAAATTGAAGAAGAGTAGAGGAAGATTGTTTTTCCGAGTTTTTGTGTAGGGTACACTGCGCTGGAGAGGAGGCATTTCATATTCACACTATGAACCTCAATGCCTCTGAGATGGCTCAGCTGTCTAAGATCATAATAAAATTGCAGTAAATGAAAAAGTAATCTCAAGTGCCAGAAGGTCCTTTATCCATTTATTGTGAAACCACTAATTTATTTTTAATTATAAATAAAGATATTTTCTCAGTTAAGACTGAAAAAACTCGCCATTATTAAAGACTGCTGAGAAGCCTTGTGACTAATCCAGCAAGGATGGCTTCGTCCTACAGATACAAGAGCTTTGTGCTGAATGTGGTAGAACCACTGAAAGAATTTTAATGGATACCTTCTGTCATATTTGAGGTGGAAGTTATATTGCTCACAGCACCTGTTCTTCTTCATAGTAGACTATACATAATCATGTATGGTGATGCAATAAGCTCTATGAGCTCTTCCTATAGAAATATACAAATAAATTACTCCTGAGAGGATGAAGCTGTCTACTTTTTATTACTGGTACTGTTTGGTTTTGGGGGGCTACTGGGTTTACAACTACTTAATTAAAAAGGATCTAATTTTAGCATTTAAAAAGATTATTTAAATCTCGTTTGTGAACTATTTATTAGATAAACTATTATTTTTAAGATTTCATATTGCCCACCATGGAGATCAGAATGTCTGTAATTAACTATTCTTAAAAATTATGTGCAGTATTACCAACATTGAGAAAACTGCTATTGTTCTTTGTGCAAGGCATTTTTATATTTTTTAATTGTCAGATCTTGGAAAAAAAATTCAAGAAGCTTGGAAATAAAATATTTTTTAAATAATTTTAATTTCTATTTGAAGCAACTTTTAGTTTTTGTCATTTAGAGAGCTGAAACAGTGCAGTGCTTCACATTTTTGTTCTTTCTTGCTTCACCCCTGATGTTATCATGGTTAGGATTTGCCTAGGTCACTGTTGCTGCAGAGCCAGGAGAGGGAGCACAGACATTGCTGCTTCTTGGTCATGCTTTTAGAGGCAACTTGGATTATTTCCAGAGGAAAATCACTAAACTGGTTTTAATAGGAGGCATTGTGGAATCCCCTTTTTCTGCTATTTTTTTTTCCTCCCAAGTTTTTGAATAATATTTAATTAGGGAGATGAAAAACTGGATGTTTTCATCCTATAAAGCAAAAAAAAAGTCCTGTAAAGAAAAAACAAACAAACAAACACAACAACAACAACAACAACAACAACAACAACACCACAATAAAATACTCCCTGCAATTTAATGAATTGACTGGTATAGTATTTTAACATTTTAGAAACTTTTAAGGAGTATTTTTACATTTTCTTCTGCAGACACTGAGGAAGGTGAAGTTTACCAGAATCCAAATATAGGATAAAAACTTGATTCCCTGTAATCTAATATTAAAAAGTGTCTTTCAGTGTGTTTTTATAGTTTTAGTCTAACTTCAGATCGTATGTTTACTCAGTAATTTTCAGGTATTAAAAACATTATTTTAAAGACACAAGGGGTATATAAATTCTTTCCAAATTTTTAACAGCAATTGTTAGAACTTTGCGTATCTCACTTCTGTCATAATTCCCTTGATTTCTCAGTTATAATTTCTTGTACCACTTAGATATTCCTGACTTTAGAGAAAAAACCATCTGAAAGTGCCTTGTTTCACCCTGATAATAATTTATACTACTTAATTAATTGATATAGGAGAGTTGCATTTCTTTCCTGTAGCAATCTCGGGTGTAGCTTTTATAAGAATTCCCTGAATAAAATAAAAATGTATAATCTGTGAGGTGGCTTCATAGTACTGAAAAAATATTCACTCATGTCTTTAGTCTGAGATCTGTGTCCAAAGGGCATTGACAGCATTACCAGGAGGACAGCTTACAAGTCAGGCAAGGCCTGAGTGAAGGCTGCCAGTTGTCCTGATGGCCAGCTGTCATTCAGGGCCACAGAGTTTCTGTCCCAAGTGCCCAATGAGCAAGAGGCTGCATGAGGCAACATGTCAGGTCACTTCATAGCTCTGTGTGTCTCCCCATGGCTCCTTATATACTCGACAGATAAGACCTTATCACTTCTTATCTGTGTTATAGAGGACTCATGGGAGAATTGATGGTAGGTGTAGTAATACAAATGTTAGTCACCTGGCCACTCTGATCACAAAACGGTGGAGTATGAAATTTGCAGTGTAATGAGATAAAAGGTCAGTGAAGTCACTAGCCTGGACTAGAAGAGAGCAAGCCTTAAGTTGCTGAGGGAGCCAGTTTACAGTGCCCTGTCTTTTGAGGATTTAGGGCTTTCTGTGAGAGCAGGTCAGTTTTGGAGAACCATCTTCTGCAAGCCCAGGAGCAGGGAATGCCATGGTATTGTAAGTCAAGCAAATGGGACAGTAGACCATTTTAGCTGAACTGGGAACTCCTTTTGCCACTTGGGTGGAAGAAGAAATTGTATGTTCTCTGGAAGCAAGGTCAGGCTTCTCAGGAAGATCATAGAACTAGCTCTCATCTGTAGGGAGAAAACACAAAAGGCAAAGAGTTGAAACTGGTCAGTATTGTGTCAAGACAATAAAAAGGGCATTTTTAAAGCATGTTCATAGCAAGAAGAGGTTAAAAAAAAATACCGAACCAATACCTGATGGTGGCCTGACACCTGACAAATGGTGACAAAGAAAAGGCAGAGGCACTGAATGCTTTTTTTGAGTCAGTCTTTAGTATTACTGATAATTAGTGATATTACTTGGGGTGCTGAGTCACTGAGTCACAGGGCTGCAGGAGCAGTGGTTCTCCTTTTGTGGACCAGAATTTTAAGGGACCAGCTGTATTAGCAGAGTGTTCACAAGTCCATGGGGCCTGATGGGATTCGTCCCAGAGTTCTAAAGGTGCTGGCAGATGTTATGGCAGGACCTCTCTTGACCATCTACTAAAAGTGTTGGATGTCTGGGGAGGTCCCTACTGACTGGAAATTGGCCAGTGTTATTCCCATACACAAAAAGAGCAAGGGAAGACCCAGGAATTTTTATTCTACCCTCAATTTCTGTAAAAAACACTGTAGAAGATTATACTGGATACTACTGAAAAGCATTTTAAAAATAATATAACCATCAGTCACAATCTGCGTGGGATCACAAAGAGAAATTCCGATTTAACTATAATTTTATATTGTTCTATGACAAGGTCATCCACCTCATGGATGAAGAGAATGCAGTAGATGTAGAGTTCTAGATTTTAGTAAGGCTTTGGATAGTGTCCCTCACAGCATCCTTCTGGAAAAGCTGTGCAATTTTGGGATAAGCGGTATATCTGCACTGGGTGAAGAACTGGTTGAATGACAGAGCTGAAAGCATTGTATTGAGTGGAGGGTATAGCAATACAAAGTAAATAAAGGTTTCCCATTTTTAACACCTTTTCCAGAGTATGTTTACATTTTCTTCTGCAGTCTCTGGGGGAGGTAAAGCTTATCAAAATGGGTGAAGCTCATCAAAATTGATGAGTTACAGTGGATGAAGGGAAGACAGTTATGTTAAATGCTGATACAACAAGAATACAGAATTTTCTTCAGAAGCTAATCTGAAACTGGACTATGTCCTTGAATAATCAATATATACAAAAGATTTTCTACCTGCTGTTTATGCAAAGTTCTGAAGGATTTTCGGATATATTTTTATATAAAAGATGCAGCACTTTGATATAAGAAAACTAGTTTTGTATGGAGTTTTTTGTTGGTTTTGTTTGTGGCTTTTTTCCCTTTAGGAAAGGCAGAAGATGACAACCACTATTTATACAGTTCCATAAAACACTCCGACCTGGTCCACAATGTTTTTTTCCTGCATCTAACTTCTGATTCTTGGCTAAATGCCTTTTTTTCTTACCTTTTCCCATATTGCAGCATCGACTCATAGTGTATATCTGTCCTGTGATGTGACAGAAAAACACCTCTTCCAAAAAGTCTCCTCTTTTCCCGCTAGAGGGAGAGCTCTCCCAAAATACTCATGGGACACCGTTCCGCTGACTGACATTCCCCTACTCTAAACAAACACTTTTAGGAAAGTTTTCGTCTAATGGTAAGGGCTACCCTGCAATGAAACGATATGTAATGAAACATAATTAAATGAAATTTCTGTCAGGTTTTGGAAAAAAAAAAAAAAAGAATGAGCTGGATATTGGTATTTGCTCTTCTTCCTTTTTGTTTGTTTGTTTGTTTGTTGTGCTTTTTTTGTTTTGTTTTGGGTTTTTTTGGTTTTTTTTTTGTTATGTAGGTATGTATTTGCAGGGGTTTAATTAGGAAAAAAAAACCAACAAAACCCCCAATCCTATGCACATTCTGAGGAGGAGTGAAGCTGACAGAATTTTAGATATATAATTCTTGGAAATGTAAGAATAAATTGAATTTGTACACAAGTATTTTTATCTTCATTATCAGCCATATTAATATGTCCACAAAATTGTTGGCTCAATACACCTTGACTGTGTTACAAATCTGAAGCCAAGCACTTGTACCAGCACTCAGTAAATATGTTGTTCAACTAAAAATAGAAATTACTGTCACCAGCAAAGGGTACCCATGTGGAAATGATATATACTATAAATATACTAAGATACATGTGGATTAGTTTAATCTAATGAAGTATATGTAAACAAACCAATGGTCAGAACATTGAAAGGAGAAAGTAGGATGAAAAGAAGAGGAAGTTCAGGGAAACTGCTAAACTCCTTAATATTATGCCTTGATTAAAACAAAACAAACAAACAAAAAAAACCAACAAAAATCTTTCTTGTTTGTTGAGCAACAATTGCATTAAGAACTTGTACACGACTGTCACTACATAAGTCAATCAATTTTAGGAAGAATTTGAACTGTAACGGGATTTCTTGTGTGTTTATATTATATCTCCAAATATCAGCCTGTGGTTTCAATTATTTAAATTTTCCATCTGAGATACTTGAAAGGGGACAGATATTCAGAGGGTGATTGTTTTGTTTTCTAAGTATGGCATTTTGTCTAAACCAGGCACGTTTATAATTCAGGTGAAGTTCCCAAAAACCCATTCAAAATAACTGATGGCATTTTAAAATTTAGGCCATAGAGATATGAGGACATTTTATAAAGAATAATTATTTGTTTTCTATATCCTTTTTATGTTTTCATGTTGATCTGTAATCAGGAAATCGTAGTTAGAAATCACTTTGATGTTCATGGTGAGGAATGCATTCAGTGCTGGTAGGTCAGGGTGCAGCTGCAGTTTGAGCTGTGGTTGAGCTCTGGATGTTGGAGCCCCAGCCAAGAGGCTGTGAGCTGCTGACCCTGTGCAGAACAAAGGGCACAGGGACCTGTGGCCCAGCCAGGACACTCAGGGACATGGCAGGAGCTGAGGACTCAGCTGGAAGACCCCAGAGTTTACCGTGCACAGACTGTGAGGGTAGGAAAGCCTGGGGAGTGCTTCGTTGTCCTCAAAGGCACCAGCTTGGCCTGTTATCCTGTGATTGACTGCACCATGATTAAATTATTTTAGGGATCCAGAATTGTGAGATTCTGTTGTGGAAATCCGAGGGTTGAGCCAGTATGGAAACCTGGTCTGGCTGTGTGAGAGTGGAGTTTGTAGGGTGTCAAGACAGGCAGCTGTCAGCTCACTGAAGCTGCCCACTGTGAAGGGACCTCGGTCCTAGCAGTGACAGTCTCGGTTGGTGGAAGAGTGGGAATGGTCAGACAAGGAAGTTTCCTTAATGTTCAAATAGCTTTGGCAAAACTCACACATAAAATTATGTCAGAAGTTTTAAAAATATTGATGATAATGCAGTCACAGGTTACAACAGGACTTCTACAGAAATAATTCCTTTAAATTTATTTGCAATGAAACATAGACACAGACACACAGGAAGGGATATCTTTCAGCTCCAGAATCTGAGTCCTATCAACATTTATTACAATCTTGCTGGTTTAAAAGGCAGTCCTCCTCACTATTTATTCAAGAGCGTGTTGAAAGCCTGTGGACAGATACCACGTCAAATTAGGAGAAAGTAAGAGGAAGACCCAGCTCTGCTGACTGAGGAGGTCTCAGCTAAGCCATGCAAGGAAAATACCAGCTAGCTTTGAAGTCCAGCCAGATTTAAGTGGGTTAAGTTAATTCATGTATGGCCCCATTAAAGTCAATTTTTATATGGAGTCAGTGGGCAGTTTCAGCTAAGTGCATGAAATGACTTTGGAAGAGATAATCTTATTTTTTTTTTGCAAAACTTACAAAGTTAATAAACTGTTCCTTAAGTGGAGTATAGTTAATCTCCCCACAGACACACAAAACTATTTTAATAAGTGAAGTTAAAGAAGTAACATCTTAGCATTAAAAAAAACCCAAAAAACCCAAAACCCTGAAGACGTTTTCTATTGATTTTCTAAAGGTTATAGCCCAAGATTATTTAGGCTATATATAGCTCAATATCTATGTAGCAAAAATAATCCAATATATATTGGATAATTGTTCTACTACAGGATAATGAACAGGAAGAAGAGACAAAGGACTTTCATATAGTTAGACAATAAAAAAGTTGTTGGCCAGATATCCTGTCTACACTTGGCCTTTTTGCAAGGTAATTCTGGCATCTTCTTGTTGGTAGAAGTCATATTTTCTCTGTTATTTATTAATCCTCAAATGCAAGTTTGTGTTTATGCAAATACATAGAAAGTAGCGTGTTCATGCCTAAACATTATCCAAAACATTAGCTACTGATACTTTGAGGCATACACAGAGCAGTAAAGTACAAGGCTGTCATGGGGGAAGAGAGACAAGAATATTATAAGGAGGGAGTTGGATGAGGAAGAAGGGTTATTTGGTTCATAACATTGCAAGCACTTCCATGAATATCAGTAGTACAACCTATAATAAAATTATCCATCTTCATCTCCTGGTGCTCAGTATACAGCTGTGTCTGCTGCCTGCTTTACAGCTTGGCTCTGTCAGGAAGCAGCAACCCTGGCATACTCTACAAGGCCAGTGGGGCTGGCAGCTGGGAGGGAGGGAGGGGCCGGCAGGACAGCAATTCCCATCATATAAACAAGGGAAAAAGAGGAGTGGTGGTAATGCGACCGGGTCAGCCAGCAATCCTGGCAACTAGACATGTCCATGAGGATGAGGCAGGTCTGGGGTCAAGGGAAGTCAGATCAGTGTGTGGGGATTGTGTCTGTGACAAGCTATCAAGGTTGGCCACCATCCAGTGATCTCGAGGCAAACCTGTAGTGGTGAGGCAAATTCCAAGGTCATGGTATAATGGACCAGTGGATCAGAAAAGGATTCTTGCAAACATTCAAAATAATGATATGCTGCATGGTTGGGTTTTTTGCTCAAGTCAGCATTTCATCTCGAGTATTGAAACACTGTTGTTGCCAGCAGCATGGCCAAATGCTACGTTGCTGTTTTTCTCCTTGACTCTTCCTATTTTTTGAAATACCTACAAATTACAGCTGATGCTGAGAAGTCAGAATGTCAATGTTTAGCAAAAGATTATAGTAGAAAAGCTTTAAAGCTAACCAGAAAATAGCAATATTAGTCCCATTTTCCAAGTGAGAAGGAGCACTTGGCCAGAGTTATACAAGAAGACCTAAACTCTGTTTCACAATTTCTGTGCAAGACAAGCCTTCTACCTGTCATTTGGCTGATGACTGGTCCAGGTTTCCAGGCTATGACTAGCAGTTGTGTATTCCTGGCTGGAAATGGCCATGGCACAGAACTGGAGTCAGTACTAGAAGATTTCTCTTCTCTGACCAAACAGGATGAACCATTTTCACTATTTGAGCTGTGTGTGACCACAACAATAATCTTTGCATTATCAAAGCCAGGAATACTTTCATATTTCTCAGGGAAGATGCACAGCCAGCTACAAGGCACAGGCAGATTGTGGCACCAATTTCTTATTCATTTGTGATAGAAATAAAGGGGTACTGAGACTAGACAAAAACCAGAGACCCACAGCACCTCCATGTCTGTTCTGTCTGGGGTTCAAGATTTCACAGCATGACCCCAGCAGGTCAGGCTAGACATAGATACAGAGACTTACATGGCTGCTTAGATCTTGTCCTGAGCAGAAACTCCTTTTGATTTCAGGCTTTTCCTGCCACCACTTAATCCTCAAGTCCCTTGTTCTTCCCTATGTTTAGCCCCTTCCTGCTGCACACACTGATTGGTGGGCTGCACAGAGAATTATGATGCCCCATCCCCAGAGAGTTCAAAGCCAGGTTTGACAGGGCTTTAAGCAACATGATCAGTGAAAGGTGTCCCTGCCCACAGCAGGGGGAGTTGATCCAGATGGTCTTTAAAGGTCCTTTCCAACTCAAAACATTCTATGGCTGTGAAAATACTACATTCAGTCTGGGACTCCCTGGTGCAGGAAATTGAGGTGAGTTCAGTGGAAAACCATCAGAGTGGCTGGGGACTGCAAGAAGATGCTGCAGCAAGAGCTTGTTCAATCTGAAGGAGTCATGGATTTGGGGACACCTAATAGAAGCACAGTGCCTGTGGGGAGGTGAGCAAGGCAATGAAGCCTTGTTCTTCCCAGTGGTGCATGGTGAGATGAGAAGAGATGACAAGCACAAAGTGAGACAGCCTGGACACAAGAAAGAATTTTTTCCACATGGGGACAGGCAGGCAGGGAAGCAGGCTGTCCAGGGAGGTTTTGCCATCTCTGGCCTTGTGGTGATCAAGAATTGACTGAACACAACATTGAGCAATCTGGTCTGACTTCAGTGAGCAGGAGGTTGGACTGGAGACATACTGAGGTCCTTTGCAGCCTGAATTATGCTATGTGTTTATGATCTGTGTCTCTGTTAGTCACCTTGGTCTCCCTTTATAATTAACAACATTTCTAGGAAAAGATTACTTAGACTTATTTATTATGAGCATTTATTTTAACTGAGAGGAATGGTGCTATAAAACTGTTTCTTCACTATGAAGACAGTTCAGACAGATAACTCAAGATCTAATTATCAAGATGTTAAATGTCCAAAACTAGGTCAGGTGGATCCCATCTGGGTGTATGTGCTGCCTGAAGGAGTTAGATTCCAGTGATGGAAGGAAAGAGGTTATTTCAGTGCAGCATTAAAGCAGTTAAAACACTTGCTTCAAAAGCAAGTTATCTGAAATCTGGACTGCATTCTTCTAATCCTTATATTTTGGTCCAAGACCTGTTTGATACCAAACTAATAAATGTGTAGAGTATGTGAATTTTCTATCTCTCTGTTAATTCTGATTTTTTTCCCTTTTGCCTCTCTGGCCCCTTATGCCTTGCACAAGGCTATGCTCTCTGCTCCTCTCTTCCATGGATGCCTGAGTTCTTCCTGAACCAACTACAGGGCCAGCTCTGTTCCTCAGGGAATGGTATGGCTGCTGCTAAACCTAGCTTCTGTTGGCTCCAGAGAAATTATAAATAGCTGATTTAGGTGCTTCTGCTGGGACTTTGATTTATGGCAACGGGACACAGTCTGATTTTTAAATTGAATGATTTAAAAATATCTTTCTTCATGTACTTTGTCAATGGGCTAAAGAAATAATATTCTTGATACCACAGCATCTTGTCTTTTTTACCAGTGTAATAGTAACTCAGCATGAACTCTTTAATACATTTTGTAGCTTTATATATAGACATAAAAAAACATGTGGCATGTTTATTTATGTTACTAATAATGTGTTGGCAACAAACAATACAATTAAGCACCTCAATAAATTATCATAGGGATATATGTTGATTTTTCAAATACTGTTGAAAAAAAAGTCGAATACTGTTGATTTTTCCCTTCTAAACTCTATTCAGGTTATTTGTATGAAAAAAGTCACTAGTTTCCATCTATTTCAACTATGGATCTACTATACAGGACAAAAATATCCCAAAGTTAAGCTTGCTAGAAGTGCCCTTGCCATTCTTCCCTATTTCTATTACAAAGAGTCTGTAATTCCATGGAGTGTCAATATCACTCTGATTTCTAGGCTTCTCAAAACCATGCCTTTACCTTAATAATACCTGTGGTTTTTCATGCCTCCTTAGTGTTCTGTGCTTTATGACCTTTGATTTTTTGTGTATATTCATTATACCAAGGCACTTTATGTTGCTTTTCTTCTATCTCTTTGCACATTATTACCTTTTTCCTTTGTGACCCAAGCAAGATCATCTTTGCTCGTAATAATTCAAAGCAAGAATGTAATACTGTATTTGAGAATGTACTTCTTCCTGATACAACTCCTCCTTCTAGGTGGTATATTTTGTCTTCAAATGTTAGCACCATGAAACACATGTGTGACTGAACCTTGGGAATGTGTACTTCTTTTTGAAGTTTGCTTGCACTGCTAATTCACAACAGGGTGCAAGTCAGGATTCCTGAGCACAGAAATAAGGACTGGTTATCATTCTTTTATTTTGGCATCTCACTCACAGACGTGTATGTTTTGTTTCCATAATTATTGCAGACTGTAGACTTCACACATATTGATAGATTTATTTTGTACCAGTCTATTATAGAAAAATCTAACTTAACCTAATCTTTTTTATTATGGTTACTTGACAACATTAATGCTGTTGCAAGGTCTCCATTGGAACATCTGCTTCACAGGAATCTTTGTTAACATGCCTCAGTTATTTGCCTGAAGGCCACTGCAGAAGAGTCACATTTTCACTTTAGGAACTATAGTTATCACTCAGTAAAATGAATCACCATTATGTCTCCAGAATTTTTCTTTCAAATATTGTCTCTTGACCATGAATGTCCTAGGACAGGTCTTCCTAACCTAGGTTTACTTTTTTCATGCTGGTGTTATGATTATCCATTTAGGATTAAAATACTTCTCTTCCTCCTTTGTATTTTTCTTACAACTGTGGTAGATTAACTAACTGAGTGTATTTCCAGTAGACATTTGCAGAAAAAAAAAAAGTCAAGAGAGGAGAGGAGAGGAGAGGAGAGGAGAGGAGAGGAGAGGAGAGAAGAGAAGAGAAGAGAAGAGAAGAGAAGAGAAGCAAAAGCCTCTCTGAAGAATGGAGGAAAATATAGTAAATATTTTCCAGATCCTTTTCTATCTGTGTTTGTACAGCTGATGTATTGAGACAGCTCAACTGGAGATGTAAGCACAATAGGCAGCCACTCTTATAATTGTACCAGATGCTTAAAAGCTTTTTCTCAATGTTTTGTTAAGATTTTTTTTCTCTGACAGATCCTAGGGCTTTCTCAGTAGGAAGCAGTGCCTTTTTACTTACTTATGGAGGAAATTGATGCCTTAATCTCAGCTTTTGTTTCTATTTAGCTGCTTTCTTTTACAGTTGAATCCAAAAACATAGTTTCAACATCTCATGTGTAGATAATGCTCCCCTTAAATCATACCAGGAGTAGACATTTTAGACAAAATACTTTTTTTTTAAAAATAACAAACCAGGATGAATAGCAGCTTCTTTTATGAACCCTTGTAGTTTTCATTCATATAGAAGAGAAGAAATCTCCTTAATTAACTTTTGATTTAAAACTATTGAATTGAGTTTGAATCAACTTTCAGATTGTAGTTGTCAACTATCACATAATTGGTCATGTCCTCATTGCCACTTTATGGCTGTGGTAGACTTACTAAGGTAGACCACTGTTCTCTTTCTCAGGCTTTCTAAATATTAAATAGAAGGAATCTCAAAGCAATCTGAGGTCTGAAAGGATTTTTTTTTATTAAAATATATGACTACACTCTGATACAACCTTTTAATGCCCATTGGATAATAGAATTTTCCTGTCTCTAAGCTTCCTTTCGTATAATCCTGATGGCAGTTCCCTTCTGATTAGTCCTTCTGTCCTTCTATGACACAGCCCCCATCAGTACATCTCATGCCACCCACTCCTGCTGGGCAGTGCCTGAACTAAGGACATGTTTCTGCTTAACAGGGAAACAGAGCAATTCCTGAAGATAACTTTGTAAGAGTTGTCTTTGAAAAGTTCATGATGTTTTTCCTTTCAAACTAAGTAGATTTTATTTTTGCTAGAAATTTGACTAATCTTTCTTCCTTTTTAAATAGCTTTGGTCTTACCATGAACATCTTCAATTTTTCACTTTTAAACCAGCATCACAATCTGTTTTTCCTTTTCTTTATTGATTTACTGTCTTGTGAAAGCTCCAAGTTTCAACTACTGTGTGACAGAGATCAGAAAAAAATCACAAACCAATGGAAAATAATGTTGAGACTGACTCCCAAGAACTACATATACCAGTGTGTTTTACAATTGTTATTTATATCCAGCAGAGGTAATCACACTGATGCCAGTGCACTACTCAGAGTAAGATACTTTGTAATACAAGCAAGAGGATCATCGTCTGCATGCCTAAAAAATACAGTGCAAGGAATGAGACTGAATCCACAAAGGACTGCACAATCAAAGTCTAACTTTCACAGGTTAATGTGTTAACACCATATCTGAGAAAGTGAGGTGCTGAAAAGTATATAGTGGGAAGGTCTTTTCTCTGATATTAGCATAAATGAAAAAAGTGGATTAGGCTAATCTTAACAAACAGGAACGGTGAAATAGTGAAATAGTGAGAAAACAAACCAAATGAAAGGCTCTCTTTTTAGAAATCCTGAGCACCTAGGAGTGCTTACTAGCCATGACTGTGCTATCAGTTTCAAAATACTGGAGAGAATTCTCAGGCACTTTAATTTAATGTTTTGTATCATTAAACTGCAAGTATGATCCCTAGGAGAAGTCTAAGCTTTGCCCAGCTTTCTGACAGATCCTAGACATGCTTTGGGTAACAACATGGCTAAGGAACCTTTCCTAAGAGGCAGTTTACGTCAGGCCACCCTGTTCAGGACAGCCTAGTCACATAGCTTTGGGGGTGAGGGCTGCTGCGTGCCAATTGCCTTTAGTGCCAGCAAACACTCCTTGGTACATCTGATTTCTTAATATAGCCCAGCTAGCTGATGTGGAAATTTCCAGGTGCCTGATAATTTAGAAAGTTCGATTGCTTAAGTTGAATGTATGGATTTAGGGTCTAATTATAGACCTATTTTGAAAAATACATTGGCCTGAATAACTGAATGAGTACAGGGCAAACAGTTCTTCCTTAATGCAGGAGGAAACTTGATGGCTAGGAGACATGCCAGATGCCACTTGCCAGCTGGATCCCTCCCTCTGAGTACTATATTGGCTTTCCCCTCCCCTGGCTGCTCAGTAAATGCCCAGAAATGCTCCTTCCATTGCCCATTTGTTATAATTTAGATATAAAAAAAGACTTATCATCAGCAAATAGTTGTGAATAAAACAGCAATACTAATGACTTGACTTGGTTTACTTACATTCCTTTACCTTCTTTGCTACAACAATGCATCTTCCAACAAGTGGTGTCTAAAAACTAATTGATAAACTAACATTTTTCAGGCTGCAAATATGTAAAATATATCCTCATGTTAAATGCTCAAAGTTGGAAAATAAAAGACACTGCACAGACACTTCACTCTTTGAAGTGCACAGCTTCTTTTGGCTTCAATGAACCATGAAGATATCAAAGGAATAACTCACAACTCAGTATTTTGATGTTCATCTGTTCTCAGATTGCTTTACTAAGAAAAACAGTGGCATCAGTATTGTACAGCAGTGCATTACACACTTCAACTTTCTTTTTTCTGTTGGTATGATTGTCTCAATTAATTAGTTCTGTTAAACTACACAGAATCTTCAGTGGTCCTTGTGAGGTGCTGATCCTTTAGAAACCCAAAGTGGAAAAATTTTCAGGGAAAGTGAAAAAATCAGCCTATTTGATATGAAAATGACACTTGAGTGTATCCTTCCTTTTGAACCTATTTGTTCTTTCAAGGTATTCTCAAAGAAGGGATGGAAAATTTAGAGGAAAATTATGTTCTAGAAATCTATGAAAAATCAAATTCATTCAAATATAAATTGACTTAAATATAAATTGGTACTTAATTTTATATATTGAATTGTTTTTCTTACTCAAATGTTCCATCTGTAAAAAGGAAAAATAAACCTGTTAAAAATCTTTTATATGAGAAAGAATTTCACAATTAATTTTTGGTACTGAAATTATGTGAAGAATAATTACAAGCATTCCATTTTGCCCCCAGGCCTTAATTTGCTCTGATATCAAATAATTCTTAATTAATGCTTGTAATTTCAATCTCTTTAACTTACTAATATTTATGTTTACAGGTTGGTGAATAATATAATTTTTCACCTTTCAATAAAAAGTTTCTTCTTGTTGCTGTTGTTCATCTCAAATTCTTTTGTCCAAATCCAATAACACTTCTTTTCCCCCACAACCTATGTATCTAATTTCATAACCAAATAATTAGCATATCTAAAAAGATAGTGGAACTCTTCTGTCGTTCTGATATTCTGAAAATTTTATCTTCTTAATAAGTGATTTTAAGAAGCTACTGTATATCCCCAAACATTCCTAACTGATATACTGAAGAGATTTCCTTCTTTATCTATATAGTACATTTTTCAGCTTCCAGCACCTAATTTTATCATTCAAGTATGTTGAGATTCCTAATTTTTCATCAAAATTCAAGGCTATTTTACTGAATGTCACAACATGCCTTCCACCCTGCCACCAATTTCATAAAATCAATATATTTAACAGTATTTTTCATGTTTTTCTCGAGTAGCTGGCAAATATAAAACATTTGATGACCTAGGAGTAGCTTTATTTTAGATCTCCTACTGATGTTGCTTTTCATTTCCTTTGATTTTGGGATTGTGTAATGAAGATGGCATCAATGATAGAAATGCCAAGATAGTCTTTCAAATTATTCTAACCATACTTTCTCCAAAGTTGTTATGTCTAACTGTTCATCCGTTCCACCAGGATATCTTCCAAATATTAAACCTAGCTTGTTAAGTCTTTTTGTTATCTTTTGCATTTTATAATTAATCAACAGATTTAACAGCATGTCATTTTGTTGTTCCCAAGGAGTCTGATTTCCTCTTGTTCATTTAATAAAATAGTTCTGCCATATTAGTTTCCAGAAAAAGCTGTTTGCTTATGACATAATTAAGAAGCTTACTCAAACATTCTCTCAGTTTTTCTGTAACTGTATTCTTTAAAATAAAAATATATCCATTTTCATTCTCCATCAGATCTTCTCCATTTCAGTGATAGTATCTTCCATATTTCTCTCTGCCCTAATCCATCTCCTTCAGAGCTGTATAGCCAATGTTTCTACCACCAGATCTTCACTGGTTTGGAGGTCTGAAAAAGAGGAGGAAGCAGTCTACATAAGTAGGGTGAAGCATATGTACAGAAAACAACTGCTGATTATCTTTTTGGAAAAAAACCGCATAGGTGTATCAAATAATGGTAGCGAGGGTCAGATTAAAAAAAAAAAATTAAAAACCCAAAGAAAAGGAAATACTTCTTCACACAATATAGAAGTTTTGGCCATGTGGCACTGGAATATTAAAATGTCGTGAGAGTTCAAAAAGCAATGAACAAATGAATTGAAGGAAGTTCTGTGTATTGTTGGGTAGAAAGACAGTGCATACACTTTGCAAGCTACAGAGTAGGCAATAATTCTGTGATGTGTCACTATGTGCTTGTCTTGTTCTTACTCCCCTCTCTGAGCATCTGGCAGATTTTGGGAGGCAGATCAGGATAGTCAACTTCCCTTATTAGTATTCTGAGAGACAAAACCTAAGTGGCCACTAGCTGACATTATAGTTTTTCAAAGTGTCTTATGAACTCATCATTTTGAATATGTAAAACATATCTCTAAATTCTACATATCTGATATAGAAGAAAAGACAAATTGAGTAATGTAAGCTACAGATATCCCTCCAATTTTAAATGCTTGGGAGGTAGAAGCTATTAGGCTAGTGTAATTACTATCCATAGTTTTTACTTCTCATCAATACTTAACTGCAACCCAGTCAGATTCCAGGAAGGAATGTTATAGAACCAAAGGCAAGATTATCATACACCAAATGCAAGGCATTGCACCTGGATCAGGGCAACCTCTGGTGTCAGCACAGGCTGGGGAAAGAGCAGATGGAGAGCAGCCCTGCCCAGAAGGGCTTGGGAATGCTGGTGGGTGAGAGGCTGGACATGACCCAGCCATGGGCACTCCCAGCCCAGAGAGCCAAACGTGTCCTGGGCTGCATCCAGAGCAGCGTGGGCAGCAGGGGAGGGAGGGGATTCTGCCCCTCTGCTCTGCCCTGGTGAGAGCCCACCTGCAGGGCTGCACCCAGCTCTGGGGGCCCAGCACAGGAAGGACATGGGCCTGTTGGAGAGAGTCCAGGGGAGAGACACCAAGACATTTAGAGGGATGGAATAGCTCTACTATGAGGAAAGGCTGAGAGGATTGGGATTGTTCAGCCTGGAGAAAAGAAGGCTCTGCAGGTACTTTATGGCAGCCTTCCGTTGCCTAAAGAGGGCCTAAAAGAAGGCTGGAGAGGGTCTTCTTACAAGGACATGCAGTGACAGGACAAGGGAGAATGGCTTCAAAATGAAAGAAGGAAGGTTTACATTAGGTGTTTGGAAGAAATGGTTTACTCTGAGGGTGGAGAGACACTGGAACATGTTGTGCAGACAAGCTGTGGACACCCCATCTGTAGAAGTGTTCAAGGCCAGGCTGGATGGAGCTCTGAGCATTTTGGTCTAATGGAAGGTGTGCGTCCCCAGGGCAAGTGGGTTGGAACTATGTTATCTTTAAGATCTCTTCAGCCAAAACCATGCTATGTTTCGATGACACTTTGTTATATATAAAAAAACAAAAACAAAAACAAACAAACAAAATAAATAAATAAATAAAAGAAAATCCAGGAAAAGCCCTTTTTTCCAACAGAGTCAGATAATAGCTAGAAAAGAGACTGACAGCTCAAGTCCTGGCTTTCTCAGTATTCCTGGTCTCTTGCTCTGCCTTCCTAGAGTTTATTGTTTGTTTAATTTATAAAATATGCGTGAAAATAGTGGTAAGATTTTCATGACAGTCCATCCAAGAATAGAAATGAGCCAAGATCTGTGGAAGAAAGACCTTATTTAAATAGTTAACTGCTAGATCTGGTAAAAAGGCAAGCATTACTTTTTTTTTTTTCTTTTTTCAGGGTATTGTTTCTACACACTTTTCCTCCTTTATCTATTATCTGTATAATGTAAAATACCCCCCTCCTTTTCTTGTTTTTTGCATTTTTCTTATAGTAATAGTAATATATCCATTGTTAATGGGTATAATTGTGGATCTATACAGTACTTTACTCATCTGCTGTGCCTTTGTTGTCAGCATGTTTCTTTTTCACTTACAAATGATTTGTTTCTGTGAAAATTTAAACCAGCATTTCTGTTTTTAAACTTTGAGAACTTTAAAAAAATTATTTCAGAAAGACAAGGTTATCAATTAAAAAAATTGATTGCTACTTTGAATATCTTAATTTCTTACGCAGTGTAGGTTTACTGAGCAGAGTGGGGAGAAGGAAAATAATCAGACAGAAAAAAAATACAAAATGTTGGTTCAGTTGCTTTAACTTTCAATTGCTATTTCAAAGGCCTTCTGATTTCTGAAGTAGATGATTTCAGACACCTCAAAAAGCTGAGGTATCTCCTAGGTTTGGCCAGCCCTATAAGGATGTCTTGATTATCCCAGGGAATTTCAGATGAGCCTCACCTAGAGCCTCAAACTATGGGAAAAGGGTGAGAGTGGAAGTGCTTGTTTGCTTGTTTGTTTGTCTGTTTCTAATCTAGCATTTCCAGTTGATTTGGTAACTTGTGTAGCACAACTAAGCAGAGGGAGACAATGAAAGGAAATAATTGCAGTCGTCCAACCTTACTTTCCCGGGAACTGGGGCAAATCTAATCACTGCCACAAGTTATTTCACGGCTATGCTTTTTAAAAATCCAGTAGTCTGTGTTCTGTTCCATGGGAAAGCAACTCTATTCCAGAAAATAATACTTAAAAAAATATTAAAAAAAAAACTTTTGGAGCAATATAGCAGTTGGATGACACCTGAATTTATTTCATTGGGATTTATGAATTCTGTTTTTAAAGGTACTTCCTTACTTTGAGCATATGAAAGCAGTTAAGGACATGTGAAGTATCTAGCCCTCACAGTTCAAAGATGTTTAGTTTAGCCTTACTTATTTTAAACATAGGAAGTTCTACTATTGTGGTACTGTTAGTGCAAAAGGCAGTATTACTTTATTCTAGACTTATTTTAAAATAAATTATAATGACTCATTGAATCAATTATTTATACTTCACTGCAGTGACAATGTTATTGTACTAGTATACAGGAAAATATAAAATTATACTTGTTCCTTAGCTTTGGACACAATGGCATTTTTACAAAATCAGATACTAATGTGTACTTTGGCACAACATCTTCAGCATTTGTACCTCCTTCTGATAAAGTGCAGTGCAAGACCTTTCATGCAGCCTCTGTACAGACAAGGACACTGCTTCAGGGGAATGCCAGACAGTGCAGTAGCTCTCTGAGGTAGCCAGGGAAAACATAGTTTCCCTTACAGTTAGCTGCTAGAGTAACCTTGTTTTTATCATCTTTCCTTTATAAGTAACTAGTTTTGCTCTCATTCAGGTGAGTGACTGTTTTTGTAGGAAATCTGCTTTAGTTCCATAGAAATTTACAGGAAGGAAGTGGTCCTTCAGGAAGAGTTGATTCTTGTGCATTTATGAAGTTTCTGTAGCAAGGTTTACAGCAACAGCAATTTCACTACATTTACTAGCAATTCAAGAAATAACCTTAAACTCTTGTTGCTGTCAACTACATGTGTTTATTTGTCTTTAAATCATGATAGACATTTAAGATCCTCCTGTGGCCTTAGTAAACTAACTCTATTTGTTTTCATAAAACACCAAACAAATTTATGTCTTTTTGATTCCATTGCCACCCTCTTGAGGAGATAACCCATGCTAAGGGGCTGCACATTAGATGCTGCTTCTGTTTTGTTCTCATAATGGAAAATCAATTTGTTTGTATCATTGAGTACGTGTTACTATGAAAGAAAATTAGCTTGCACCCTGAAGTAAAAAGAAGAGGAAACTGTGGCAGATTTCAGCATCTACAAGAGATATTAAATCATAAAGAAACTATTCAAAAGTCACAAGGAATCATTATACTCATTCTTGCATGCTTCGTTTTGTGAAAACAGCAGAGTTATTTAAGATCTGCAGCTTTTCCTGGTTATCGTGGACATAAATACGTCACAGTTTGGAGGCAGGTACTCCAGATCTTGAACTCTGCATGACATTCAATATAAAGTCAACATAACACTATTTATTTTTCTGAAGAACCAAGTTGGAGCACTTGTCTATGAATATTACAGCTGTGGTGTACATAGTGCACATATTTAAGACATATTCTAGTTTGCAATGTCCATGGGGACTGTGTTGGTATCCTAAGTACTGACAGACTTCTGTACTGAAAATATGGAGAATGAAAGAAGCCTAATCACGACACAATGGTTTGGTTTTTTCCAAACTCATGCTGTTGGGAAGTAAGCCAGTCACTATCTGCTGGGGCCATCCATGGGCTGACTCATTGCCATTTTTACCTTAGTCATTTGTTTCTGTACAGACAGTATTTTTCTCCTGATAGAGGTATTTGATCTAAGTTTTTCAGATTTATATGCTCTTATAGCCAGGCTGTGAGATGATGATCAGATAAACAAATTCTAATTGGGTTTACAAACAGAGGCACTAAATATAATTATGCGCTTTTAGTGGCAACAGCACTATTAGTGAAATGAATTAGCAACTTGATCTATTTGATATATTAATCTGCCGCCAGATTTGGACAAAATAGCCTCTTTATCTTGGAAAATAGAGGATACTGGCACTGATTTCCTGAATTGCTTCACTATTATTCTCTCTGACATGAATCACTATACTTTTCAGTAACATATGTCAGTTATAATGTTTAGAAACAGCAGAGTAACAAGTTACAACAAAGATCCATACTGCTTTGTCCTCTGTTAAACCTGAACTTTGTATTCAGGTGATAAGCAGCCTTCTCAGAACTAGCAGAGGTTAATTATGTGACAGATCCCTAAAATCCCATGGGAAAAAAAAATCCTATTTAAGCAGTACTTTTCTTTCAGGGGAAAAAAAAAGAAAAAAAAAAGTTTGAAAAGCTGTATTTTAGCCCTCTTAGCTCTGGTCTTATGGACATCTGGTTCAGATGGAATTAAGGGTCTCCTAGTTCATTCAGACATCTGGTGCTAAAAATATTCATGCCTTGGTACGGTTCCAGTTTTTTGGTGTCTGTTGGCTTCTTTTGCTAAAAAATATATGAGGGGTTTATATGAGAGGAACTGTCCTCTGAGTTCTTGCTCAGAGTTATGGCTGTATCTCCAGAAACTGCTGAAGAAGGAAGAAAATTGAGGTTGTATAAAAGCATTATAACTAGCCTGAGTCAGACAGAAAAAAACCCCACAAATATTTAGACCAGCACCCTCTCCATGACATCAATCCATAATTACACATTTGACTGCAATTTTACATGGAGTTCCTCAGTGTTTCATTAATCCTGGTCTAAAGTTAGCAGAGAAGTTCTTCTTGTATCCAACCCAGAGAACAGAATAAATGTTTCACAGTTGAAACAGATTCTCCATCCTGGGAGACATCCAAAATTTGACTGGGCAAGGCCTGAGCAGCCTGACCTTACTGGGGCTGCTTTGTGCAGAATTGGCCTAGCTGACCTTCACATGTCCCATATAAGCTACATGATCCTGTGACTCTGATTGTTGTATTTAGCCTCCAGGAACTGACTGCTAGCACCTGGCATCTCTTCAGTTGTACAATGAGAATGCCAAAGCACACATTCACTATCTTTTTGAAGGCACACAGGGTATAGCTAGATGCCTATATATGAGCTTGACACCCCACCTCCCATTACAGTCTGTGGAAATCAAATCAATAGACTCAGTAGCTATATCAAGTTTTAAGAATCTAGACCCTCAAACTAGGTCCTCCACAATCTTAGTACTGATTTGTTGCATTTAAATTTCAGCTTAGGTCACCCCTGCCAATTTGGTGCAATACAACTTATGCAGTTCATGTGAGTCACATTTTATGCAGAACTGGGAATTTACAGCTAGTCTAATTCATGTCTTGACAGTCTAATCAAAGCATCTTTATTAGTCTGAACATAATGGTACTATCAATTTTAATTCATATTTTCCAAACATTATAGCTCCTCCCTATAATCATAGGGTGAAAATCAAAATACTCAAACTTTATAGTAATTGTCCCTTTCTCTGATATTATGCTCACCCTTCCAGTGTCACTCTGGTGACACAGAGATCCTGTCCTAAAGTTGGTGACTTCTGTCTGTGGGGGCTGGGTGTGTCATGGAAGAGGTGTGAATTGGAGGGTTTCTTACTTCTCTTTATCGAAAATACGATGTTGGTATTGACGGTTTCTTCCTCCTCATTCTTGGGTCTTCTTAGTGTCATTATTATGTACTTCCTAACACAATTGGCTTGCTCCTTACTCATTGGTTTACAATTCCATATTACAGTAAAATCTTCTATGTACAACATGTTTTAACATATATCAGATAGCTGTTTTTTCCTCTTTTTGTCACCTCTAAATTGTTTTACCCATCTGCCAAGGTAGTATTCCTTTGGCAGCCAGTAACTGGCTGCCAAGTTGTTTACAGCCAGAGGCCTCTATTATCAACCTGTCTCCATTGTTAAGGCTTCAGTTATCATCTGATGCCTGTACCTCTCTACCCTGTATTTTTATTGTGGCATCATCATAGATCACTAGAGAAAGAAAAATTACGAGTTGTATTTACTACTTATAAAAATATATATTGCAATAAGCCTTATGCCATTCAGCTGGCAATGCAAAGCAAATGCTGAAACAAATCAGGTAACAGTCAGCTGGTTATCAGACAACAGCTGTTACAGCTAAACAAACTAACCTCAACCTTCAGGCAGGTCAAGGCAAGTCCAGATGAATCCTGATATGTCTTAAAAATTGTGTTAAAACTTAAAACACACAGAGCCTGCAGCCTGCTACTGATATTGGTACTGTATGTGCTGGGCTCTAAGGTTGAAGAATCTGGACAGACAAGTCAGCTCACTCTGTGGCAGATGCCTCCATTTGAGGCACCCAGTCCTGCCTACAACATCCTGAAAAAGTTTTGGATCCTGGTGATGCATTCCTTGACCTTCAAGGAGAGTGAATAATTAACATGTACTTTATCTAGTTCTGGTAGTGCTAAGATAAAATAAAGTTTCTAAAAGTCATCCTGAAAGGCACATGCTTGGCAAAACTGTTATCTCAGATGCTTTACCTAAGCAAGAGCTCATGCATCAAAACAGCTGGTATATTCCACATTTGGAACCAAGTTTTCTATCACTCATAAGTCTGATGTCTCAATGAACCAAACAAATGCCACACTTCCTTCATGACTGGAACATGTGTCAGAGTGAAAGTAGTTGAGACCAGCACATCCTGCCAAGTGGACATTTGTGTGCTGAGTTGAACAACATTCTGTGTTACTTACTGACACCTGAGCTGAAGCCCTGTTCTTGTAGCACACTTCCTGAGTTCTAACTACAGCTGCTATATGCAGATTCACTTTTACCAGGATTCTGGCACCATTCCAGTTGGAAATACCAGAAAAAGATGCTGTAAAACAATACGAGTCTCATTCAGCTTGCGAGTCCTGGCTTTGTTTCTGTTGAAACATGGTATGTTAAATACCAAAGGCTAGGGAATTTGGTATAATGCACACCTGAGTATGTCCATAAAATGGATTTGGGATATGGTCAAGATAACTGGACCTAGGAAGGCAGTCTTAGATCTCTAAACATCAGGAGTAAAGGACTATTTCTTAATTCTAGTCAAACTCTCTCAACGTATCAGCCAGCATCTTAGGCAATATGGTTTCTCCCATTTGTTGGTTTCCAAGTTTCCAAAGGTCTTTGCAAATTATTTTTCACCTGTTTCTCCTTGTCTGGTGCCTACTCTTCTTTCTGAGACCCAGTATTTCCTGCAGATTTTACAGAGGCTTCCATTTTCAGTTCTCACCATCTTAATAGCAGTATTCTCAGCACGTGACCCAGCACTTCTGGAAGATCTCATTGAAGAGCTTTCCAAATTACATCGAAATTAAGCTCACTTAGTTGTTACTCAGTGTACTTATAGACTTATGTCTGGAACATGCCATGGTCCTGATCTTGTCACTCTTTTTTTTTTTTTTTTTTTCTGAGATATGTGCCTGGTTTGTGTGTTTGGGGTTTTGTTTGTTTGTTTGTTTGTTTTTTGTGATTTTTGTTTTGTTTTGGGTTTTTTGGTTGTTGTTGGTGTTGTTGTTTTTGTGGTGGTTTTTTGTTTGTTTGTTTGTTTGTTTGTTTGTTTTAATTTCTGCATTGGCCACATTGCAGAACTAGCATGGTGGTTGATACCCACAAGGTTTTCATCTCCAAGAGAATATAGCTGGCATGTGAACACATTCCCAGAAGTGAAATATGAGACTTACCTCCTATTCAAATTCTTGGATATCCTTTCCCTCTTTCATCTTTCCTACCTTATTTTGTGGTGAGAAAAAATAACCCTTACATATCCTTTCCCTCAGCTTTCCAGGTGGAAAGGGCTAATCAAATGAGATATCAATATAAAATAAAGTAAAATAAAATAAAATAAAATAAAATAGCTCCAACACTGCGATAAAGTACCTTCTGCTATTTGTTTGAGAAATATGCCCTTATTAAAGATATATTCTGCACACCCTGTGGGTCACCTGTCATTTTCTCATCTCATGCACTTCTTTTTATATCTGAATTAGTTTAGGAGCTCCTTGCTCATCCAGGCAGGATCCCTGCTGCCTTTGTTTGATCTCTTACTTGGGATGGAGCTTTCTTAAGCTTGAATGAGGTGATATTGAAATATAAACCAGCTCTCCTGGAACATTTTTCTATCTAGGGTCGAGGGTCATAACCTATGGGATTATTCCAAAAAGTTTGCTGAAGAAGTTGGAGTTCTGAGCTCCCAAAATGCAGGCTTGTGGTCCTGACTTTTTCCCTGCTTCCTCCTCTCTGGATATTTTTCCCCCTGTATCCTTCCAGATCCTGTTAGTGAAATGTGGTCAAATGGCCACCGCAGCCAAGGCTGCTCTATTTTATGGCTGGTCCATATCCCTGACCAATTATTCCTTGTTGCTAACTATCAAGTCCAGGAAAGCATCTTTCCTTGTTGCACCTTGAGGGGGCTGAGAGAGTTGGGCATGGAGAAAAGAGGCTGTGGGGAATCCCATCCATGTGTATAAATAACTGCAGGGAGGGAATGAAGAAAAGGTGGCTACACATTTTTCAGTGGTGCCCATGACAAGACCAAGAACATGTATCTTAGGATGAGATGAGTTGCATCATGAAAGTGCCTTTTTTTCTCCACTCGCTGTAAAAAATACCCAGATATCTGGATCCAGTGAAGACATCTGTGACAGAAACATCTAAATTTAGGTGAGCTAAGTGTTCTGTAGTAGAATAAATTGGGCAACACAGCTGACAAATGCTTCAAGGTAAGTGTTCCTCCTTTAGCTGAACTCACACGAGCATATGCAGGATCAAACCCCTACATAACTGCTTAGTTTAGAGCCCTTCTGCATATTACCAGCAGCATTTAAGACTTTCAGGCATAGGGCTGCTTTCTGTGCCTCTAAACTGGCAGGAATGCTGAAATATCATGCTTGAAGCTACCTACACATACCACACAATGGAACAAAAGCTAGCTTCAGTGGAAATCTCCACTGAAGATTATTTGTCAACATTTATTTTTCGTTTCTATCACTGCAGCCCTGGGGCAGATCAGATGTTGATGTACATTTCCACTCAGATTCACCAAAGGAGGCATTTTTTCCAGAGAGCTACATATTTTTCAAAACAGGAGTATGCAAAAGACCTGAGCAACTTTTATGTGTTTGCATATTACTAGTTCCTGAGCAGTGATTGGATAAAATTTAGGCAACTGTCTCTATCTGAAATAGCAGAATGTATTCTGAAAATGGGACACCATGTTGTTTGACTGTTAGCATACTGGACCAATGAAAAAGAACATTTTTTCTTGATTTTTAAGAAATCATCTATTGAGGTAAGAGGTCATATTCACATGCTACCTAAGATTATGTGGCTAGCAAATAGGTAAATTCTATGTACTTAAAAAAACCTCTGAAAGTCATTTGAAGAGTTATTTGAACCAAGAAACAGAATGCTTACTCAACAGGAAACTTGAGGCATGGGGCCTTAGCCAGAATTTAGGCTGAGTTAGCACTGCAGCTGGCTAGGTCTGTTTGATGATCTGGTGGTTAACAACATTTCTGTTATATTCTGCTGTATTTCTGTTTGTGTTCTGCCTTATATTCAAAGGAGACTAAGCTGGCAGTACAAGGAGCCACTTTAACAGCTCAACAGCTCTGTAATCACTGTGTGGTTTTTAATGCAGTTGCATTACAAACACAGAATAAAAGGGGGGATTCATAATAAAAGAGATTTATAATTTATGCAAAGCTTTATTTTATGTAGCAGAAAATCAATTGGGGCATAAAGCTAAAGCCTTTACAGCTCAAAAGATGTATATATGGAGAACATATACAATGATGAACAGGCTGAAAGTTATTTAGAAAAACCCACTAACAGTATTGTTCAGGGCAGTGTCACAGCACATCTGATTTGAATGATCATCATCATTTTGATAACTGAAAAGATAATTTTCATTTTATAGCTTTTTCAGATAGATTTTTATATTATGTTATAAGCATTAAGGGAAATGCCAACACTTTAGACTTACTGATCTAGCAGTAAATTATTGTGAATGTATATCCAGCTTCCTTCTGTTCCTTTAGGACAGAGACTGTGCTTTGCAGTTAATACTTACAGCAAAGTTGGCAATACAAGAGCATGGAGTTACATGTGTATCTATTGCTTGGTCTTTTCTCTTCTAGTTCTATAAGAAAATGATTTTCAGATAACATCAAGGCCTTAACTGATTAGATTTTTTTTTTTTTGCCTACAGCCAATTTAATATCAAAGTAGATTTCAGATAAATGGATCAACAAATATTTGAATAATCTTTTTCCTGAGGAATACATGCTAAAACTGTTTTCTACTTGATCATGCCTTATTGATATCACAAAAACTACAAGTATTGCCAAGATTAGAATAGAAATATCCAAAAAGGACTTCATAACAGCATTGAATTTCTTCTTGTAACATGCATCTGTATTGACTTCTGATCCATTAAGCCTACAGATGTCTGTATTTTCTATCATTTCTTCAATTTTTCCCCAACAGATTTCAAGGGTTTGGGGATTTTTTTGTTGTTCATTGTTTTCCAGCTGGAGGTAGTTTCTCACATATTTCCCACATTCCTTCACAGTTTGGTGTATATTTAAATTATTTTTTTCTGTATTTCAAGTTTACTGTCCCTGGTTTCATTGACTCTGACTGACTTCTGCACATTCCATTCAACCTCACTTGTTAAATGAAAAGCTCAAAGCCATAGGGGGATTTTTTTTGTTTGTTTGCTAAACACGGTGTATTTACATAACAACACATGATGGCTGTGTGTGCTCATCTCTCAGAGCAGATTCTTCTTAAAAGTTGTATTTCCATATAATGTGGCACATTGAGAATGAACAATGAATGCAAAGACTGCTGGTGTTTCACACAGGTGACAGAGAAGGGTTTTACTCAGTGTTAGACCCTCCTCTATCCCCTGTGTGAAACACTGCCTCAGCCTTTGTTTGTGGACCCTGTACCATTTCCTCTAGACTCACAGCTTACTGCACAGAACTGGCTAAGCAATCATCTTGCAGTGGCAGCTCATTATGATTTTTTTTCTTCTTGAAAAACCATTGAGCTGTACTGAAGAAGCTGTACTGCTGTTAATGTGAGCATTGGCTCCCGAACTTGTCTGAAGCCTGTTTAAAAGATGATGTTCCTTCAATTCTGTGGTGTCCTGCTTTAACTGTGCTTGTATTCAGCGAAGGTAATTAATGTAGCTTGTAAGGGGGACGACAGAGATGTAGGGATCTAACCATGCTACCAGCTCAGACAAAGTACAGCTGTGCAATGCAGAGCTGCGAGGAGTTTGTCAGAATATATCTGAGCTGGTTCAGAACTGTCTCCGTGACTTAGCAGGAAATAGCTGCAGCAGTAAAGAGATCCATGCAGGCTGCAAAATCTGTCCTAGACCAAGTCAAATATTTGAGATATTTCCCAGCCTGAGCTCTGTGTTGCAGAAATGACTTTTAAACTTGGTTCAGACACATCTGCATTGTATTTGGACATATCCAAAGACCAGGTTTGCAAGACTGTACATATCTATATGCACACTGAACACAGATGATGACAATGTAATTGAAAATCTACATTTGGCTACAAAATCTTAAAAGTAGCTCATTGTTCCTGCTAATGATGGCTATGGCATTGCCTATGTTGTCTAAAAAAAAAGGAGAAGAAAAGATGAACAAAACCAAGACAAAGTCCTGTTGTTTCTTTCTTAGAAATTCAGTCCCAGTGATTTGTTTAAGTCAATTTCCTGCTTAAAGTAATTATCTAAGCCCATACAGAGATTGCAAATTTTGTGCAGTTTACATAAACAGGAACATAGAATTAAAACCAAATAGTTTATAAAAGGAGTTTGAAAATACAGACAAAAATAAATACAGTCAATGAATTCACAGCCTGCTTTAGGATTGGTCTGTGAATAAACTGAGTACATTAATTTCATTAGATTTACATTTTGAAAAAAAACCTGTTTCTTTCTCACTGACATTATCTGTATTAGACATTTTAAAACACATGCTAAAGGTGTAAAACAAAGCTATAAAACCTGAAATTTTACTTTCTTTCCCAGGTTTTGGATAGGAATGTACAGCCTTTATTTTTAAATTTTTAAATTTTTTATATGGTTCAGCAAGTAAAATATAGTAATTACTATATTTACTTACAATAGTACAAAATTATGTACTATAAATATAATATAAATATTTGTATTTTAACCGATATAAATATTTGGTTTATGTATCTCTATTAAGATAAAATTAACTTAGTTCTGAAATCTACCTGCTGTTCCATAAGAAACCTTAAAAATTGGAATGGGCTTATACAGGGGAAGAAACGTAAAGATAAATACTGTGCTTTTGCTGGTCATTCTTTGAATAGTGAATAAAAAACAAGATTAAAATTGGTAACAGTCCTGTACTGCTTGCCTTTGTGCAATTAAGTTCAGACTTGTCTGAATTTGGATGCCATCCTTCAAGACAACTTTTCACAGAACCAGGCTTGCAAGAGCTGTTGTTACCAAGAAGAATCTTTTCTTGGCTCATTTTCATGGTGGAACAAAGTTTAAACTGTTGTGTTTGCTGACTAATAGCAATTAAGTTTCTTTTTCCCTAAAAAAAGCATCTGAAGTAATACTTCCTTTTAAATGTAAATTTGAAACTATTTTGATTATATGCTATTTAGAGTACTATTTATGTTTCTTTAAATACAGTTCTTTGACAAAAAACAATATTCTGCAGGATCCAGAAAATGGTCTTAACCATTACTGTTGTTGTAGGCCCTTAAGGTTTAAGAAGGTCAAAATAAAAAAGTAAATCTTAAAACTAGCATTCAAGTGTTTTAGTCAACAGGACAGTCCACGTGATTTGTTCATCTAAGTAATAAAGTCCTAGCACTTCTGAAAGACACATTTCCTATATTCAATATATATTCTGTACAAGAGAGTACAAGAGAAATATGAACTCACGAGAGAAAGTCCTGCAAAGGGCCACCAGGGTGAGGAAGGGACTGGAGTATCTTTCCTGTGAAGAAAACGGTCCTTTCAGCCTGGGGCAGAAATGGCTCAGAGGGGATATAAATATAAATACAAATACCTGAAGAAAAGGTGGGTAGTGAATGGAATCAGGCTCTTCTCAGCAGTGCTCAGTGACAAAACCAGGACAATGGGCCCACACAGAAACACTGGAGGCTCCCTTTGAACATTAGGAAATTTTCTATTTGCTGTGAGAGTGACCGAGCACTGACTGAAGTTGCCCCGAGAGCTTGTGGAGATTCCATTCTTGGAGATATTCAAAACCCCTCTGGTCCTGGGCAGCCTGCTCTAGATATCCCTGCTTGAGCAGGGGCATGGGCCAGATGGCCTCCAGAGACCCCTTCTAACCTCAACCATTCTGTGGTTTTAAGGAATCTTAGTGCTTGCCAATTGCTTTGCATTATGGATTAATATGCCATGGTCAAAACCTCTGGAATCAGACAGTTAAATTAAAATATACAGATTACGCTATTTTGAAAATGCAAAGACTTGAAAGAAATGCGTGATCTTCATTTTTTTTATATTTTGAAGTTCCAGATAAGAATCAAATAAGGGCATATTTAAAGCCTAAACTGGTCACGTGGCCTGCTTTGGTATAAGTCCCATACCTACACTTATATTCCCAAAGTAAAAGAAGCTTGGTCTCTGTGTATAAGCTAGACTATCCATCCAAAATTTGTCCCTAAATATAAAACTCCCACTCTATGCACAACTGTATCATCTCTAATGAATCTGCTCCTGCCTCTACTGACTCTTTTCCCAAGCACTATGGAATATTTTCCAATTTTCCTATTAAATATACTTTGGTTCTCACCTATTGTCCTTTCTTCCCTTAAAAGACATGAATTGCATGAGTTCAAAACTGAAGGTTGCATCTTAATAAATGCTTACGCAATTGTAGTCCAACATTTGCAGTATCAAATTCCATTTGGCAGCTCTTAACTAGTTGGAGTTTATTGGAGAGCAGGACACAACACTTAAAAAGCCATGGAGGTCAGGTGACAACTTCCTGAGCTGAGATGTCACATGCAACACTCCAGAAAAAGTTTACTTTGGTGATAATTGTTGCTAATGATACAGAAGATGTTAAACTTCATGGTCCAATTGAATGGTCCAATTTCCATGTCCCATGAAATCTGGAAATATAATTAAGAAGTATTGGGTAGAAGTAAGAAGAATATTCTGTACAAACTTAAACTCAAGATAACCTTTACTCATACTTTTTTACTTTTAGGACAGAATAATTAAACATTCATTATGTATAATGAGAAAAAAGGAGAAAATCCTGTTAGGAAAATAATATTAGTCCATTTCTAACTTTCTGCCAACTTTGTTTCCTAACTGCTGTGGCTTTTGATGTGCAATAGAGTTGTACAAGAAGCGAAACAAACGCAACAAACAGAATAGGCCCGAATTTACCAAACATGTTTTTCTTTTCATTTGGGTAGCTTTAGTAACTGTTGCAGTAGCCAGGTATGGGCTGCAAGCAAGGTCCCAGGCGCACACACAAAGTCTCACGTTTCCACCTCCTCCTCCCTTATAATCCTGCCTATCTTCACTCCCACCCACATCGAAAAACAAGTCCAATAACGGAGCTCGTACTCCACTTCTCTGCCCTCCCACACGCTTCACGGGCACTTCACCCCGCTCCCGCAAGTGCTCACCCAGCTCACAAGCGATGACTGCCTGCACAAGAACACTCACCCTGCTGCTCGAGTCAGCAGGCAGCTACGGACCTGAGCTGCAGGATAAAGTTCTGCGTGCCGGCCATTAGTGACAGCGAGAAGCCACTTTTGTGCGGGCATTTGCCTTGCAGATCAGCGATAGAGCAGCTCACGCGAACACTCCTCCCACTGCAGCCAAGAGATGCATCTACGGCTATCTGAAATTGTTGCGTGCCACAGCTACACATCTGGCACTTCGAGAACCTAGAAATGAGTCAGCCTCATTCGATACACCTTTAGGAGTGCAGGCGTTTTTAACTGGTTTTACTCCTGGAGGTCATAAACATCTGAACGTTTAGTTTTTGGAGGAAAATAGGAAAATCACAACATTTCCTCGCCACAGAAAGGTGTTTTTTGCCGTCACAGGAACAGGCAGGCAAACGGGCTCAGGATTCTTAATCACGTTAGGTAGATGCCCATTCAGAATCGCTCTCCGTGTCCCCAAGATGTCCTCTGTGCCCTATTGTAATTCTTCTTGCCCCGTGGTGATCAATAGCGATAAATACCTATGCAAGGCCTGGGCTTGGGACAGTCTCAGTAACAGCCTCACAGAACAGTGCTGCCGAGCGAGGAGCGGGGAAAGGCGAGGACCTGTTCCCGGCAGCCGCGCTGGAGCCGCCGCGGGCTGAGGGCTGAGGGCAGCAGCGGGCGGGGCGCAGGGCGCGCACCTAGCCCCAGGCAGGGCCAGCGCGGCTCCCGGCGGGCGGGGCCTGGGCCGGCTCCGCCGCCGCGGGGGCGGGCAGGGGGCGGCCGCAGCGGGGCTGGGCCGGGCGGCGGCGGCGCCGGGCGAACGGGCGGGGGAAGGAAGGAAGGAAGGAAGGAAGGAAGAAAGAAGGGGAGGACGGACGGACCGACCGAGCGACGCGGCGCCAGGTCGGAGGAGCTGCGGCCGCGCCCGTGCGTGTCGGCGGGCGGCGAGGATGGATCACCACCAGCCCGTCAGCCGCTACCAAGTGGTGAGTGCCGCGTCCCCGGCGAGGCCCCGTTCGCCTCCCCCCGCCCCTCGGCCGGCGCGGCGGGGCACGGTGCGACCGGGGCGCCCTTCCCCCGCCTCGGCTCCTACGCGCGGGGGTCTGGCAGGGCCCAGGACCGGGGCCAAGCGTGGCCTGTCCTACGGAGGGGCTCTGACAGCCGGGCCTTGCCGGGTGGCGGGGGCTGCTCCACTCGCCCTCCCGGCTGACCCGGCCTCGGAGGGGGCGGCTGCCCGGCCTCCTCGGGAAGCCGCCTTTGCTCGCCTCCCTCTTCCCTCCCGCCGGCTCCCGCGGCGGCCGGTCCCGACCCGGGCTCGGCGGGTTTTCCCGGGCGCCTCCCCCTGCCGGGAGCGGCTCTCGGGAGAGCGGGGCGGAGCAGTGCGGGGGAAGGGGCAGCGGTCCTTGTCTCTGCTAAGTACGTGCCGCGGAGCGAACCTCTGAAAGAAACCTTAGGATTTCTAAAAGCCCGTAGCTGTCTGGCACAGGGATAGAGTGCAAGGCCTGTGTGAAGATTAGGGGGAGGGAGAGAGGGAAGCGTGAAATGCAGGGAGGAGACTGACCTTCAGAATATGTGTGTGTGCACATGCACGAGCACACTGTTCTCAAGAACGCTCTGCAGCTTTGTGGGTCACTGAGACTAGTCTTTCTTTCGTTCCTGAACTTAACCACAGAAGTAATCACTTTTTATACAAACATTTTCATCCTGCCCGAGTTGATTGTCCTATTTGTTTCTCGCAGTCATGAGTTTAATGTCAGTTACATAAATCTTGCAGTCATTAGCTTAAGGTCAATTATACTCAAGATATATAAGGTCTTCTGATTACTGGGTGTAAAAATGACTTAGGTGCAGTCAGTCTCCTCGAAAGTTTAAATTTTATCCTTAAGTTCCTTGTACTTTATAGGTTTGCTATGAATGCAAAGATAAGGAAGGCTGAAATCTTTGTTAGACTCTGTGATTCAAATTTCTACTGCAGTCTTCTATCTATATCCTGAATTATTTATCTTAGTGTTTGTGTTTTACAGCTTGAGCAGTGAAAAGAATGTCCATGGAAGTAATCACACTTACGTCTGTGCATGTGTAAATACTGGTATTTATATTCAGATTGCTCCTAGGTTATGATTTAAGAAAAAAATATAGGAAACAGTTTTACTATATTTGGAATATTTATTTTGATAGTCTTGGAGCATTGTAAATTTCTGTATGCTTTTGGGCACTTAGATACAGGGATTATCATAGAGGAAATGAGCACACCACGCACCCTGTGACGTATGCCTTTGGGATGGTAGTTGGTCACCAACTGCTTTATGGCTCAGAGCTTTCTAGCACACTTCTTTTCTGGCACCGTGCTTCCATAACTTGAAATCAGTAGAAGTCCTAAAGTCATTCCTTCTTCTCTGCAGCAGAGAAGGAAAATGCTGGCTAAGCATTTTCTTGAGAGCCTACAAACACTGTCTTCCTCGAGGCCTGAGGTGACATGGGCATGTTTTAAAAGGCTTTGAAAGCATATGTTATTAGAGGTCAGACAGGTACAAGGGAAACTTTAATTTAGTTACTCAAAGGAGTAAAATAAAAACAAAACCCAGACATGAAGAAATAATTTGTTTCTGTAATATTTTTATCTTGTGCTTGTTATGAACTTCCAGTGATGGTGCTGATGTCCAGCTTTAGGTAAACACTCTTTGGTGTGGCCTTCCAAAAAGGCTTATCTTAATCTGACTGCATGAGTTTGCCTCCTCAGTTTGCTGTGTATATTAAAATGTGTAGTCATTTGTTGTAAATCAGTCTCCTGTGCTCCAGAGTTTAAAATACAGCCGTACCGATTACTGCCCCATAGGAATGAATATTGTTTTACTTTCTTTGTTCTGACTGCTGAAGACTGAGGTTTTTGTCATGTTGTTTACTTGCTGTTTTGGGTCAGAGAAAGGAAGGAACAAGGCAATTGCAGATATACTTAATTAGCAGCTGATTATTCAAGCATGTGATCTTAAGTGTTCTGATGTATTTGCTTACATAATGGCTATGATAGGTACTGAGCGATAGATCATTGCAGATTTTATGGTTGTGTCCTAGTTTTCAAAGACAAAATGTAGGAAAAAAAGATGACTTAATATGCTAATGCCACATTTTATGAATGTTTTATGAATTTAATTTTATGAAATCTGGCCAGTTCACTGGCCGTGTTCACTGTTTTGTTTTGGTTTTTTCCTTTTTTCTTTCTCCCACGATTAATAATAAATGGCCCTGCTTGTACCCATTCTGCCTTTACTTCTAGGTGATCTGTTTGACTCTATTCATGGCAAGTTCTCTTCTAAATAGAAAGATTTCTAGGTGTATGTTATTATCGAGAGAATTATTGACTTGTGTTTCTGTTCCTGGCACTAGCACTTCAGTGAAGTTGAAGGAACTATCTTTGTCTTTTTATTTGTGGTTTCTTCAAGTAAGTTAAACTAAAAGACTTTAGATTGGCAGTCAATTTAGTTTTGAGTTTTAGCACAAAAAGCCAGTTCTATGACTTCTTATGAAACAGAAAAGGTCTCATCATAAAGCTAACCCTCAGCTTTTCTTATTTTTATCTCTGTTGGAAATAGCTCTAAAGCTTCATTCTATATCTTGTTCTTCTTTGTGTGTCTGCATTTTGTTTACAAAGCAGTTTAAAAGTGTTCAAAGTGGGCAGCTGTTAAGAGCTGGTACTTGGAATTGCAGCAAAGTGAGTGTTGTGAGCGAAGAGCAGGCAGTACGTCAGCATTACGTAACTATCTGCCGCCGGCATGTGTGATTTGTATTGCTTTCTGGCACTCCTGTTTTGTCTCTCTTCGTGGGGCAAAAAGACAAATAATTGATGGGTAAGAATTTGTCATGCTTCCCTGCAGGAGTATGACATTAGAAGTAAATTAGCTAACCTTTGTTGTCTTGCTTTACTTCCTTTTTTCTTTTCCTTAGTCACTTGAATGACTGCATTCCTGTTGGTAAATGTGTCTTAAATGTTACACTTGACATTCCTTGCAGGTATAAGTCAGTTCAGCTGTATCATTTACTTGTTGTATTTTTTCTATTCCCCTATTTTGCTCTTTATTGGAAAAGGCATCAAGTAAAGGAAAACTATAATAAAAATTCTACAGTAATAATTCTCCTGGTTGTTTTTACCTTCTAGTTTTTTGTCATCTGACCTTAATACCATTACTATCTTGTCTGAAACGTCTGCTTCTAGTCCAGCCTATTTGCAGAGAAAGTGATTGGAATGATGCTTTGTGAATCTGTACTGAAGCAGAGGAGGAAAGGCAGCTGTTTTCTGCAGCACATAAGACTGAGAGCAACTAAGCACTAAAGCTCGAAATTGCTTTTTTTACTTAGAAACGTGGCTTTCCAGATAACTGAGTCATGAGGGAAGACTTCACGTGCATGTGAGTGATTGAGGCACAGAAAGTGTATTGAAGGCTGCGGGACTTACAAGTTGTACTGCTCATGAACTGTATTAACCAGTCTTTCTTGATTAAAGTTTTGGGCAACCAGTTTGGGGTCAGGTAGTTTTGAGTCTTTGACTTGGGGTTTGGTCAGAGCTAAATAGGTAGATGGTAAGATGAGAAGGTAACAAACTGATTTGGGTGGAGCCAAAGGCAGCTCTCCACAGGGATGTCAGTTCAGCTGTTACTGAACTTGCTATGCCACTGAAGCACTTGGTTTTGGTGAGGTTTGTAAGCGATGGTTGAGGTAAGACTCTGATTGCAGCCTGCTGTTGTATGGCACTATACAGGGATAAAGAAATTGTGGTTTTTAATGGGGGTATTAGTTTTGCAGGAGTCTAAGTTGTGTGTGCTTATAGAAATGGGGCCAAGAGGTGAAAATTTGTTCTGTAAACACTATAGCAAAACACAAACTCAGATAAGGCTTTATTTTCTGTATCTGTTACCTCCATTGTCACTGACTCTTTGTTCTCTCAATGTTACTTGGTTAAAAACCTTGATCAAAATTGTCTTTGTAACTCCCATGAAAGTCAACCTACCCAGGAAGTGTGAACAAAGAAAAATCTCTTCCTTCTTTTTTTTCCCAGGACTGAGCCTAATAATGATTGGCAAATAAACTCCCAAATGTAGGTAATTCTATGGCTTTGATGTAAGACCGCTAGCGTATATCTATATATCTACTCTATTTTCTACAGTATTTATTGTCTTAGGAAAACTCTTGTGTAATTGGTGTTACTGAACAGCTCAAGCTAGCTTAGGGAAATTCTGTTGCTTTTGACAGATGTGGGGTGATGTTGTAACTGGAGGATAAAATTCTGCATCTGGAGGACTAAGTTTATAATACTGAAAAGTACTGAGGGAAGATCCATTAACTGATAAGTGTTACAGTTATTTGCTTGTGACAGTTGCACAGATATTTTTAGTGATAGGAGCCTCAGTGCAATGAAAAATTCTATCTTCTTATGATTGACTTTTTGCACATGAAACACCTAGTTTAGAATTTTAATGCGTTAGAAAAGCAAATTAGAATTTCTTGAAATGAGGGATAATGATGCCTTCAGACAATGATTGGTCCTTGCATCTTAGGTGTTTTTTGGACTGTAATATTAGCTATTTAAAATTTTTAATTTATTTGTATAGCACTTACCTATTACAAATTTCTCTATTAAACAGTAGCTTCTCTCTTGAAAGAAGAGCGTTAATATTTTTGTATATAATTTTTGCTATTTTTTTAAATGAAGAATCCTGCTATAAACAAAAATTATAACTGCTGAGACATTTGCATGTACAGTAAGAATGCTTTTAATACTTGAAGGACTACCTTTTTTTTTTTTTTCCTTCCATTTTTTGGTTAAATTTCTAAGTACTTTCTCATTTCACACGAACAAGGAAATAAACTTCAAATCTCTCTGTATGGTGCTCCTAAGTAGAGGTGCTGAGGTACTGGACAGGTACAATACTTTTTGTCTAAATTTAAAGCAGGGTTGTTTAACTGTATAATGCCATTACTTCCTGAATTTTGAATCTCTTGGAGGGCCACAGACATGACACCCTGTTCTGCAGCTGATTCATAGGAGGAAACCCTGGCTTACTGGTACACCAGGAATATCAGTGGTTAGAGTAACATTCTGGGGTTTTATGTGGGCAGTTTCCTTTCCTTTTGGTGTGGGCATGGAATGACCTAAGCAATTTTGCACACAAATTGGCTGTTTCATAAGTTTTACCATACTGAGCAAAAAAAAAAGAGTAAAACCAGCAAAGTGTACTGGGGTTGTTCCACTCAGGTTTTTCACCAAAGGTGAAAGGCCAGAATCTGAGGTTGGATCTATGCAAAGTAGTACAGGAAGAGAGGTTGGGAACAAGACTGGCCTTTCTACTGGAGGTCAGATGTTGGTGTGGTTGAGCCTGTCTTGTGAAACTGGGGGATTTTTAGGTTCTTGAAAGATGCATGAAGCCCAAAGAAAGAGGTACTTGATCTGTGCAGTGACATGAAATCACCTAATGTAAAAAGGCAGCTTCAGGCTGTCACATCTAGTAAGTTTTCTAATCCTGTTAGGACAGTTCAGTAACATGAATAATATTACTTCAAATAGTAGGGTTCTGAGCAGGAGTCAGCTGTGTTATGGCCAAATTAGATGTTCTTTCCGTGGTACTTCAAAAAGGAGAAACTGTAAGCCTTCTTTCAGCTCATTTGTATCTGAAAAATGTGATAGGGACCACATCAGGGTAATCTCAGAAATCAAGAACTGCATTAATACAAAATGTTAGTGGTAGTCTTCAAGGTGGGGAAAATGAGTTACTTTTGATGAATGACTAATTACAGGCTTATTTTGAAACTTTCTTCCCTGTGATGCTGTTGACAAAACAAGGAAGATGTGGCAACGGGTGATGTCATCACACCTAACTATGTGAGACCTCAGTGTTCAACTTAGACTCATAGATTCCAGTATTTTATAAAGTTTCATAGCCTCAAATCTCCCTCTAAATTTCTATCTGTTTTGAAAAGGAGAATGAACATATACCAGTACACTCAAATCAGGGAAGCCATTTTCAAATGAAAAAGAAAAGCAAACCTAAGAGACTGAGTAAAAAAGGAATGAAAAAAAAATTTGTCAACTTGTTAAGTTGGCAAGGCACTGCCAACTTTTCCTACTGAAACTGAACTGCTGCAGAGCCAAGACTGTGGGTTTGAGTTGCCTCAGGCTTAGGTCTCCCACTTCCTGGGCAAGTACTGTCACAAGTAGCTGATTTGAGTAAATTGGGCACCCCCTTCATCAGCTGTGTTTTTTAATGAGAATGACTAACTTTTTCTGGTTTGTGCTGAAGTCTTGTCAGGCACAGCCTGCACTCCGAGCATGTCTGATTTACAGTGAAAGTGAAAAATATATTTCCATTTTAACATTTAACTGTTTAACCCACTTAAGTATTGTTTCCATTATCATAGGCTAAGATTAGCTTGAAGCTGAGGTAGTCTGGCTTACTCCTCAACCACTCCATAGCCAAAACATTAGATACTGAGTCATGCCCCCCAACCTTATCCATGGTTGCTCCTCCAGCTGTGTTTGGAATACACAGATCAATGAAAAAAAAGTCCTCCAAACTTTGGAGGACATGTGTAGACATGTCATATGTATCATGTATAGAAATGATAATATCTTCAATAAACTATATATTTCTTTATTTTTCTTTCTTTATTTTCATTTTTCTTTAGTTACTAGGTGCTTGGCAGAGATTTGTCACCTTCTTATTTGTAAAATGTGTATTTCCTGTAAAAAAAAGATGAAAAAGTTGGTCTCCCCACTATTGCAGGGTAACTTAACATATTCACAAACATGGTTTGTCCATTTTTGCTTTGGACAATATTTTGCCTGTTGAAAGTAGTCATACAAATGTTCATTGCTTGTTCCTGTAGGGGAGGTCAGAATCATGTCCTAGCTTGAGCTGTTGAACATGCTTTTGCTTTTCCCTGATTAATCTGAAAAGATTATGTAGAGCAGCAATGAGGAAAGTTCATTGAAAAGAGGATACAGTTGTTTCCTTCCTGCAGGAAAGTTTAGGGTTCTTTTAAAGTGGCGCAAGCTCGTGGTTAAACATTGCTTTGGTAATGATTAGTGTAATTAACACTTGTCATCTTTGAGGTATAAGTGATGCCTTTGGTAAAACATGAAACAGTTAGGATAGGAGTCTTGGGTGATACTGAGGCCAGTTGTCCATTTTGATCATGGTACTTACGAATCAATTGTCATATCTTGAAATTTAACAGAAACGGTCCTTAAGGTATTTTTCATGGAATGTACTGAAGCATTAAGGGTCTTAATTGAATCTCCAGAGTTGTGGTCATAAAATTGGCTTGCATCAAATACATGGAATAAATGGTTAGGAAAAAGACTTGCACAAGCTGTTTGCTCTTTAAAATCTGTTGCAAATTTTAGAATGAGTGCAAGTAAAGGAGCTGGCCGCTAAAGTCCTGCAGTGCTGGGTCACAGCTCATGTTGAGGAGTGTAGCTTAGGTTCCTTTCTTGTGTGCCTCTATATCTACTTCTTTTTTAATTATTTTTTTCCTGAGAATACTTTCTACGATTTAGTGACAGCACTGATTTGGTCATGTTTTGCTGTTTTCGAAAGAGGTGAACTTACTGGACTGCTGTGTTTTTGTTTTGCTGCGTTATAATCAACCAACCTGCTGGAAAGTGCCTGTTTTCAGGTGTGTGCATTATCTCGCTGGCAATTGAGAGGTCCAGAGAATTGTCCTTTGTGCTACATAATTTGTAGGATTGCTTTAAAATGCTCAGTCAGCACTTTTTAACAGCGTTAGTAACATTGAAAAAATTCCAACTACTTGTTGAGACCTAAACATGCTTTTTTTTAAAGGAAGGACCTTGAATGTTTATAAGTGTTGTGTGAGTTTCAAATCAAAATCCTGTTCTTGCAGTTCACAATAGGTGTGTTCAACTGATGTTGTGTATGTGTGTTTTTTCAAGCTGTTGAAATTTGTCTGTATTTTCTCTGTAAGTTGAGGAGCTCAACTATCTATTTCCAGTTATTAAGAAAATGAGTTATACTGAGACAATCAAGCATGACTGACCTGCTAATAAAAATAGTTTGCTCTTACTGATTAATAGTATCCTCTGATTTATATTTTATTTAATTAATGATTTAATTTGGGGCTACTGAGTCCTGTTATTGAGCAGAAAACTCTTCTGCTCAGCTGGCTTTATTTAAGTACACATGCAATAAAATTCCTTGTCAGTAAACTTGAGACTTTAAGTTTTTCATAGTTTTTCTGAAGAATTTTCAATGACACTTATGCATGGTACAGGTGACACAAGCTTGAGTCCTTTTTTTCCTGCTTCTTTCAAATTGGGGGCTTGAGGTGAAACTATATGCTGCTTCTGCAGTTCAGTTTCCATAATACATTTCCAGGAAGAAATTTTTCTTCGTTATTCCCTTGTAAAATAAATGTATCGTTTTAGCATCCTCCTGCGTTGTCTTTAAGAAATTTTTGTGCTTGAGCTTTCCCATTGTACTTTAACAAGAATATGTATAATATTTAGAGTAATATTCAGCTTTTTCAGTCAACATTGAATTTTACAGCCCAAATGACGGTAGGCTAAAATGGAAACTGGAACTAATTGTTGAATATTGAGTCTGCTCGTGGTGTCATTTCCTGATTTTACAGGCTTTCCTGTTCCCCCTACTTTTACAGTTTGTGTTGTGTACATTCTGTGTGACTTAAGAGTGACTTGGATCCACTTTCTGTAGTGATTCTATAAGGCTGCTGCTAAGTAAAGACATGACCTGTGACTGGTGGTTTGCTGAAGCTGTTGGTTAGTGGCAGCTGCCAACAAATCCTGGTGCAACGGTGTACATCGTTAGGGAATGTAGGGAGAATGAACAAGTATCATTGTGTGAAACACAGGATCTGCCTGTGCGTTGGGTACTGTCTATAGTTTTAGTTGCTCACAAGGGGAGCTACACAAAGGAAGGGGGATGCAGACTTCTTAAAAGTGGTCTGAAATAGGTGGTGCGAGTTGGAAGCCACAAACAGAGTCACCAAGGCAGTGCATAAAGCGGTTGTGGAACTGTTATTCACCAAATTGTGCAATATTAAAATTGCAGAGTGCTTGCTGAGGTTTGATTTAGGAAAGAAAGTACACAAGGGGAATCAAACATACGCAGTTTGTTGATACACAAAATTACACAGGCAGATTATACCAGCAGATTCTAGAAAACAAACTCGCATCGAATCTGTAACAGATGTAAGTGGAATAGGCAGAGATGTACACTTTACCAGCTGTAATGGAACTGCTGTGAATATTGGAGAATCTGAGGAAAATGGATGTCAAAAAAATGATTAAGGCTCCTGTGCTGCTGATTGTGTTGGAGGCAGAACACGCCCTTAGATTGACCTCTGGTCTCAGTAACATGCTTCTGTTTTGTTACTGAGTTACTTCTATCTAGCAAGTGTTCAAGGAGGAAAACCTCATTTTTAAGTTGTTTATAGAATTTTAACCAGTTCCTCAAGCTGTTCTCAAGTTACTGTTTGACAAACAGAAGGCTACGTGATAGGTGGTAATGCTTTTAGTAGTTTCTGCGTTCTGAATTAGGTCAGAGTTGCAACACCTCATTGTGTACAAGCTGTAGAGTAAGTTTTAGCAACTTCTTTTTCCTAGAATTTTTTTATATCGTCTGTGAAGATTTGAAAGTGTTGGTCTCAGCCATTGTTATTAGTATTTAGATGTACCAGTTTTTTGTTGGCAAATTTTTCTATTAATTCCTATATCTGTGTAATAGGAAGAACCCTAGAAACAGTCCCCAATTTATAATTTTACAATGAATATGAAGCATGTATCTGTTTGGATCATACCAAAATTCCAGTACTTGAAATTATTGTGGCATAATTCTTTAGTAGACAAGAAACCTTCAAGAAAAGGGGAGAGAAATGGATATACTTTGAAGAATAAGACTATATTTCTGGTATCATTAGTCTTAGAACATTTACTTTTCCAGAAGAGTTCACACATTTACACCAGGTATGTTCTGATATTCGCTAATGGCTCTACTTTTATTGTTAATGGAAGGGATTGAGAGGAATACATCTCAATAGAAGCCATAGGGAATGAATGCAGATGTTGTGCTACTAAATATGTAATTAATTGGTTAAATCTGGATTATAATCCCTGTAAAATGAAAGGGCAAGTAAAATGTTATATCTGAAGTAGTCAGAGAGACACATCTGTATAGATCTATCTACACACACTATAAGATTTTTATTTTCTTTTCCTTTACAAAGGTCTGATCATCATTGTTTTACTTGGTTTGGTTTTTTTAAATCAAACTTGTAAGATTCTTTTAAAAAAACCTTGAAAAATTCAATAGCCTAAAGATCTCTAGTTAAAAGAGAGCTACAATAATTTAAATATCACTTAAATGCATGTGAAACACTTTCACTTGTTACAGATTGCTTTATTTTTGCACAAGGAAATTCGATGTGGTGGAAAAGCTATTCTTTTGGCAACTTATTTTTCAACAACTTTCAGTAGAAACTTCTGGATTCTTTTCAGTTGAAGTTTGCCTCCAGAGATTCTGGGTTTCCATGGTATCTAATCCCTGTTTAACAGACACATTTGGTATTTCTATACAGCTGTGGAATGGCAGCAATAGACTTCTGTTCAGCTTTCCTGCTTCTAGTGCTGATTTTACACCTTTGACCTTCTGACATACTGACTACTGTTGAAAACTTTCTCCAGAGATGCCTCATGAAAAAAAAAAAAAAAAGACAAACCACTCACTTCATTATCATGAAGGGATTTTGCTAGATCTGGGTGTTTGCTAGTTGATGCTTGCCAAGTGATGGGATGGTGAGGAAAAGAAAATGATGTGCATCTGTTCTGTGCAGTCAGAAATTCTAATCAGATTTGATCACTTAGTTTTGAATACATGAAAGCAAAAAGTAGCTGAAAATTTCTATACTTCTGCATTTTACTGAAGTGCCTTATAAGCTTAATTGCTTAGTAGTGCAGTGTTTATTAATCTGAAGGTTCACCAGTCTTTAGAGGATGGTGTTTGGAGTGCTGCAGCCAGGACTATATTGCAGCAGAGCATGCATTTGGTAGAGAACTGGAAATAGTTGCCTTCCTGCTAGCTAGTCTGCATGGGTTCATGGGAGATTGGTGTTAAAACACACTTTTGAAGAAAAAGTCATGTTGTAAACTGCCTTATTTGTGGAGGATAAAAAACTGACACTGAGGAGAAAGCTGGTAAGTTTGAATACAATGTGGTTTGTTTGGTGTATTTTCTCAAGAATTCTTGTACTCTAGAAAATTGTGACATATTTCTTTCAAAAAGCTGTTGTGTTTTATGAAAGAAATAAATAAGAAAATGAAAACATTTATTTTGCAGAAAGGTTTATTTAGTTCTTCTACTCTTAAAATTATTCTCTAAATGTAGTTACAGATGATTTGTTTTAGTTTCGATTTTTCAGTGGCTACTAGAGACCTAAATCAGAGCTGATTGATCTTAGCACTTGCCTTCAGCAAGTTTGCCGATGACACCAAGCTGTGTGGTGTGGCTGACATGCTGAAGGGAAGGGATGCCATCCAGAAGGACCTTGACAAGCTTGAGAGGTGGGTGGGTGGGTGCAAACATCATCAATTTCAACAAGGCCCAGTGTATAAGGTCCTGTGCCTGGGCTGGGGCAGCACAAACACAGGCTGGGGAAAGAGCAGATGGAGAGCAGCCCTGCCCAG